>JAMXDD010000008.1:30868313-31468313 GCA_024733475.1 Syzygium grande | reverse complement strand
ATTAAGAGAGGGGGAAAAGAAGGTCAAAGGATGAAAAAAGTCGGGGTATTTGCCAGCTAAGGAAGGACCTGCCGCTGCTGTTTTTCTTTCTCCGCTCCGCTCTTTGGGCCTCGCGATTCTCTCATCTCTCTCTCTCTGTGTCGTCCCCCTCCCCCGTTCAAAAAGTTAACACTCTCCTTCCCTCACTCCCCCCCCTAACCCCTGTTTTCTCTCTCTAACATTTTCCCTCACTCCCCCCCCCCCTTTTAACCCCTCTTTTCTCTCTCTACATTTCCCCTCACTCCCCCTCCCCTAACCTGTTGGAATAATAAAATATAAAATTGATATTCTAATATATCTTGAAAAATTACATAATATTTATAGATTCTTTAGATAATTAAAATAATTAAAAATTATCTTGAAACTAAGTAATAATATGTAAATATTAATTTTTTCGATAATAATTTTTAAGATACTAAATATTTAAATAATAATTATAAAAATTTAATTTACGAGAAGAGCTTGGATTACAAAAAAAATATTTTTTTATTTCCAACATAACCCCTGTTTTCTCTCTCTCCGCATCCTCTCTCTCTCTCCCCCCCCTCGCCCTCCTCCATCCATGGCTTCCGACCTCGGAGCTCCCCCTCGGCCCCTCAACCGCAAATCGATCCGCAGCAGGCACGAAGCGCGCTGAAACCCCGTCGTTTTCCCCCTCGCGCACTCTCTGTCTCTGTCTCTGTCCCTGTCCCTGTCTCTGTCTCTGCAATGGGGGTGTCGCTTGCCTCCGGGCCGACCCTCTTCGTCTTCCTCCTGGCGGTCGCGTCGGCGCTGAGCTCTCGGGCCGGGTCGGAGCTGACCCAGGACAGGGATGCCCTCCTCAAGTTCAAGTCGGACACCCGGCACAAGCGCGTCCAGTGGAACAAATCCGCCCCCGTCTGTGGCTGGGTCGGGGTCACGTGCAACCGCGCCAACTCATCCGTCCTCGAGATCCGCCTCCCCGCCGTCGGCCTCGTCGGTGCCATCCCGCCGGACACCATCGGCCGGCTGTCCCAGCTCCAGAACCTCAGCCTCCGGCTCAACGGGCTCTCCGGCTCGGTCCCCTCGGACTTCGCCAACCTGACCCTCCTGCAGCGCCTCTACCTCAACGGCAACAACTTCACCGGCGACTTCCCGCCGGGCCTGACTCAGCTGACTGGGCTGATCCAGCTCGACCTCTCCTCCAACAACTTCTCCGGGCAAATCCCCGTCGAGGTCAACAATTTGACCAACCTGACGCACCTCTTCCTCCAGAACAACCAATTCTCCGGCAACCTCCCCAGCATCGACGCCAGCCGCCTCGCCCACTTCAACGTCTCCTACAACCGCCTCAACGGCTCGATCCCGAGCTCCCTCGCGAGGTTCGGCGCGTCCGCCTTCGCCGGCAACCCCGACCTCTGCGGCCGTCCCCTCAAGCGCTGCAAGAAGCTCTCCACCGCCGCAATCGTCGCGATTGCGGTCGGCTCCGCCCTAATCGCATTCTTGATTCTGCTCCTCCTGGTGCTGTGCCTCCGCCGGCGTGGGCGCCAGCGGACGCCAAAGCCGCCGAAGAACGCGGGGGCGGCCGGGCCGCCGAGGTCCGCGTCCGCAGAGGCAGGGGCGTCGTCGTCGAAGGACGACATCACGGGGGGCTCGATGGGGGCGGAGAGGAACAAGCTGGTGTTCTTGGAAGGCGGGGTCTACAGCTTCGACCTGGAGGACCTGCTGCGAGCGTCGGCGGAGGTCCTGGGGAAAGGCAGCGTGGGGACGTCGTACAAGGCGGTGCTCGAGGAAGGCACGACCGTGGTGGTGAAGAGGCTGAAGGATGTGGTGGCAAGCAAGACGGAGTTCGAGGTGCAAATGGAGGTGCTCGGGAAGGTGAAGCACGAGAATGTGGTGCCCCTGCGAGCCTTCTACTACTCCAAGGACGAGAAGTTGCTGGTCTATGACTACATGGCCGCCGGTAGCTTGTCTGCTCTACTTCACGGTAATGCTCTCTTGCTCTCGTTCTTGTTCTCAATTCAAGTTTTAATCTTTCCTGGACCCGCAATTCTGAATTTTGATTACGGAATTCGATCTGGGCACGAGCTTGAATCTTTCTGGGTGGAAACTGAGCTTTAGAATTGGCCATGGAAATAAAGGGTACACGAGATTTTTCCCTTCCGGGCAGTTACTGTTTGTCTTTAGGGTCAGTTTTTTTTTTTGCGGTAAATATTCCACATCATTTTCTTGGACAGTGACCGATTTGGTGTCTAGCGCTGTGTTTTGACCCTGCTGATGCCCTGAGCAGTTCTGGCCTTGGACCATGGGAGTTTCTTTAGTATTTATTGTCTGAATCGTTTTTTTTCTTTAGTCTTACATATGACCGTGGTCGTTGAATGCCGGGCTGTTGAGGGCATTATGGTTATGGTAATTAAAGAGCCAGTACCGGGGGGGGGGTGGGGGGGTGAGGGGGGGGGGGGCGGAACGCGAACCCGCACCGTAGAAGTAGCTGGAGAGGATTTGCACTGCGATGCGCCTCAGATGGCGTTGCGAGAAGAGAACGGATGCTCTGTTGAGACAACAAAAAAGAATTCCTTCTTTTGCGCAAACATTCTTTGAGTGGAAGCTACGCACCCCGGCGCACGTTAGGGGGCGGGGGCTGCGAATTTACTGTGATGCCACTGACACAGCAACATGAGCCCTCATGATTCTGTGTGGTGTCCCGACATCTTTTTCTGGGGCTTAACTTTTTCTGCGCCCTAGATGATGGAGACCACTTGCGTTCCTTCCCTCCTTTTTTGGCCCTTTATAGGGAAGTGTCGTCTCCTTTACTCTTTCTCCCTCGAACCCACATTGCCAAGGCCTCATTTTTCCCTGTTTGTCCTTACCCAATTTTCTCTTGAATTGCCAAAAGTAAAGGTGGGGGAAAACTGACTCTGAGCTTGGCATTATACAACTTTGGGTACTTTGGTCCAGGGTCTGCTTTGCCAGAGAAGAAGACTCTTATTGCATTGGTTAAGTTATGACAGATAATGCTCCCATAGGTCTTTGAGTTGAAATGAAAGTAAATTTTCTGAGGGCAATTTCCTTGTGATTCTCAAAATTAATGTCTGCTCTTTCAGAGGTGGGATGCTACCATCTCTCATGAGATTTTTAGGGGTGCTCTAAGATCCACATTGAAAAGATCCTTATATTGTGAAGCATGATTGGAATGTTACTGGGGCCAAGAAATTTGCTGGGCATGGTAAACTATGAAACTTCTCTACTAATCGCATCACATCGCATTGCAGGCAGTAGAGGATCGGGGCGTACGCCGCTGGACTGGGAGAACCGGCTTAAGATCGCAATCGCCACTGGGAGAGGCCTAGCGCACCTTCACGCTGCGGGCAAGGTGGTCCACGGCAATATCAAGTCCTCCAATATCCTGCTCCAACCTGACCACAATGCCTGCGTGTCGGATTTTGGACTGAATCCTCTGTTTGGCACCGCGACCCTGCCCAATCGGGTCGCTGGTTACCGGGCCCCCGAGATCGTGGAGACCCGGAAGGTCACGTTTCAATCCGACGTGTACAGCTTCGGGGTCTTGTTGCTCGAGCTGTTGACGGGCAAAGCGCCCAATCAGGCCTCCCTCGGGGATGAGGGCATTGACCTGCCCAGGTGGGTCCAGTCGGTCGTGCGCGAAGAATGGACGGCCGAGGTCTTTGACGCGGAGCTCATGAGGTACGACAACATTGAGGAGGAGATGGTGCAGCTGCTGCAGATCGCCATGTCCTGCGTTGCGGTCGCGCCCGACCAGAGACCCCCCATGGTGGAGGTGGTCCGGATGATGGAGGAAATGAATCGGAGCGAGACGGACGAAGGGTTGAGGCGGTCCTCAGACGACCCCTCCAAGGGATCGGACGGTCAGACTCCGCCCACGGAGTCGAGGACGCCGCCCATAGGCATCACGCCTTAAAACTCGGAGCTTCAAGAACATTCTTGCGATTCATTGAGATGGGTCATTCTCAGAAACGTGCACAGGGTGAGTAAATAACAGATTCTCAAGTGTCCATCCAATTTCCATTTCAACCTGACAGAAGGGTCAATTTTTTTCTTTCTTCTCTTTGAAATTTCTTCCTTCTGTTCTTGAAGAAATCTGCAAGGGGTCTTGCACATTTTTTGCCTGGTGGGGGTTGTAAATTTGATTCTTAGGGGGGGCAAGTTGGAGTTTCATTTGGGGAGTTCCATGACCTTATTGGAATTTGACAAGTGACCACTTTGGTGCGCGTGGAGTTGGGTTTATTTAAATTCTTTCCTTTATCATTACTTCGCACATCAATGTACTACTGTCTCTCAACTCTACCTCACGGATTTTCTTCTCTTCTTCATGTGCATCTTCTCTTTCTTTTCTTTTCTTTTTCCAGCTTCATTTTATAGTGTTCCTCGTGCATTTGGACCAACTGGGTCGTTGAAAAAAATTCACCTAAAATTGCTCATCTTCTGTTATGTAGTCACCTGAAAAATGGCCAAAATTCTTGGATTTATTCTCGTTTTCCCGATGGACCTGCGTGAGGTCGGCCAATATGCGACGCTTTTGATTAATGGATAATTTAATATATTGGAAGCATCAGATTTGGACATTATTGCGTTCGCTTGCGAAGTGTTTGACAACTGGGGAGCTTTGAAGGCCAATAATATAAGATGAAGGAATGTTTCAATGCAGGCCAATTTGTTTAATGGCAAAAAGAAAAGCGGACGACAAGGCAGGCCATGTAGACGTACATAATAGCACTAAAAATAGTTTTTTTTTTGGAAAAAAATTATTCTTTTTGTTCATGTAAAATTTTCACACATTTTCTAGTCATGTCCATTTACTTTTAATTCATCTAATCAAGTCATTCTATTTGACAATTTTTTAATGAAGTTCCTCTATTTGACTATAAATCCGGTCGAATCTTGACTTACATGGCCGTCCGTAGGAGACACGGTGGTGTGATGCGGATAAAAAAGTTTTCCGATAAAATTTCTTTCGTCTGATAAAAACCTTTCCCATCCGGATGTCCATGTGGGTGTATATATTGATTGAATTTTATCTACATCATCCTTTGATGCGGCCTTCCATGGCTAAACTTTTTCCACACACGTCCACGTGGGCATCCAAATATTTTATCAGCATCAAACTTTAGGGTCATGTTAGCTGAATCCGGAATATGATGTCGGACGGATTTGATTAAAAAACTTGCGAAAATGACGGGATAAGATAAGAATGTGAGGACTTAAATAGAAAAAAAGGGTTAAAAAAAAAGAAAGTTCCTCTTTTTTCCTATTTTGTGGTGAGGAATGGGAGAGAGATATGGGATACAGCCTGTCCGGGTCTAGGTCCACCCCTTTTCTTCCTCTTATAAATGGGGAACAACTTTTGACCCTACTATGTTGATTAATTCTTGATTTATAGGTTAATATAATGAAAAACTCCAAACTGATACATTTATAATAAATTTATTCCAAATTAATTTTTGACAATCAAGAATTTCAAACTAAAACATCTGTGAAAAATTTATCCTCAGTTAGTTTTCGTTCAATTTTACCTTCAAATTGCTGAATCGAATAACACGTAAGAATTGATGATTGCACTATTTTGGGGTTTTACCTCTCCGTTTATCACGAGTTTATTAGTTTGTAATTTTTCGTAATATTTATCTAATTTTATAAAAGATAATTTTGTTACAAGTGTACTGGTTTGGGATTTTTTATTGTCAAAAAATTAATTTATGATAAATTTATCATATGTGTATCAGTTTTGAAATTTTTGGTGGCTAAAAAAAATTATAATTCGAAATAAATCTATAATATATATATACTAATTTAAAATTTTTCGTGGTATTAATTCTTGTTTTGTTTGATGTTTTATCACTTTCAATTGGTAAAAAAAGCTTATGAAAGAATTAACTCTTAAGAAATGGACAGACTGTGGTCAAACTTTACGGTGGTGGGCTTATTGGGGGACGTGCCTCTTTGGGAAAGGCACGCACAATTAGAGGAGTTTGGCGCACCGAAAGCATCTCATTGTGGCCAAAGCATTACTTCCCATCTGGCTTTCATTTTTTGCGTCATCTTCATGCTTTTTGGCCCTTTTCTTCCCTTTTTGTGGAATGCATCGTTCATGGGAATTTACCCTTTTGATTGTTGGGAACAGTTGGCATGTTGGGGTGACTTTCACTTGAAGTAAATTACGTCCCCTATCAATTCTTTCTTCTCATGAAATGCCGTTCATAAACTGTGCATATATAGAAGAAGGGGGGTTGGATTCCATTGAACGTTTCAAACTGAACTTCCATGACACATTTTCTCAAGTTAATTTTCGTTTCACAAAAAATTTCAAACCGGTACGTCTAATCTAGATCCTAGGATTCCTTCCAATATCCAGTTGAAATGCCCATATGTTAATACACACAAGAGACTAATACAAAATAAATCTGACGTGAGAAGTCGTCGTGTATCGATATGTGAGCATTTAACAGAGTAGTATACAAAATGCTAAGGAATGGTAAATTTGAATCAAGGGTACCTTTTTGTGAGGAAAAAAACTAGGTAAATATTTCATGGATATGTCAATTGGGATTTTTAATGGTAGTAACCCCAAAAGGAAAAAAAAGATAATTGACCAATCTGATACCAATATACTTTCAAGACTACTTTTCTCTATTTAAAATTGCGAATCAGTACGGCATGCACCTTCAGTGGAAAGCAAAGTTGGCAGGAGCGATCCACGCACCGTTGATTCGAGAGAGCGGGTGGTTATAATTCTCAAATCAACGAGAGACGCTTCCATTCGTGCAGTACATCGTACTCATCAGCGGTGCACGCCCTATTTCCCTCCGAAGTTATTAACCAATCGATTTCGTTAATGATAATACATAAGCGGGCCATGACATTGAGTAGACCATGTTTGGTTTAATCACCACTTTTAGGTGGGACTACGTGATGGGGCGAAAAGATGCCCTTTTACACGTAAAACCTACGTGCTTAAGTTCAAGTTTGGTGGGAATATTAGATGGGGGGATGTCCTTATAAATAAATGAGACATAAGCGTACACCATAATTCACACACAACACATCATTTCCCCTTTTTGATTTCCTCTCCATTGATGATGCATCCGATTAATTGCATGCCCACAACATCGTGACCCCACTCAACACACACACACACACTACTGAATCTGTGTCCCCATCATCACTTTGTTGGCACCAATGTCCAATGGAAGCTGAGAAAAAAATATTATGATTAGTCCAACCCCCCAAAAGTGTTTTCTTGATGCGAGATAGATTCCTCAATAAGTTAATTGGCAATGGGAAAATTCAAAAAAAAAAAAAAAAAAAAGCAAAGCTGAAAAGAAATGACCCCACCACAAATTCACACTTTCTATTGTTTCATAAGTCGGAAATATTTGTTTTTTATTTTATCTTGCATTTTCTGGCTTTTTTCTATCTGTCTTACATCACATCTGAAACTACACGTTCCCACCTCTAATCTCCTTGAGAAGGTAGGGAATCGAACTCCTCACCTCTCCCTTCCCAAGTAGCATTTTTCTGGCTTGAAGCACTTGAATATGTTATTGAAGTTTATAGGGATAAGTGTACTGTCAGTCATAAACTTGTCACAAATATACAATCAAGTCATAAAACTAACAAAAAGTGCAATAAAGTCACTAAACTTGTCACAAAAGTGCAATCAAATAATAAAACTTTGAAAAAAAAGCAAACGAGTAATAAAACTTGTCACGAAAGTATAATCGAGTGCTAAAATTTTTAAAAAGTACAATCAATGAAAAGACTTATTTGGATCAATTTGACAAGTCTAAGAACTCAATTACGCTTTTTGAAAGTTTGAGGACCCAATTGTAATTCTTAACAAGTTTTAGGGCTAGTTGTACTTTTTTAAAGTTATGGAACTCAATTGCATTTTTGCGATAAGTTTTGAGATTTCTAATACACTTATCATAATTTTATGTATGGAATATCTATTTAATCCCATGTTGTCAGAAATCTGCTCTAGTAACTTAATCATAAAAAACTAGGTATGAATTACACGAGTGGAAAATGATGTAGCATGATATTGATGCGGTAATTAGTCGATCTAGTGAGAGAATCCCAATCCTAAAGATGTACGAGAAGTCTGTTATTAAACAAAATGAATTACTTGTATATGAATATTTACATTTTCAAATTACACATTTATCTAATAACTTAAAGTTTTAAAACAGCTGACAACGGTCTCACGAAATTTAATATGGTATTAGAGAATGAGGTGCCGATTTCAAATTTTTTCGGATCCCCTATTTATCGCCTCTCTTATTATGTATTTTCATCGAGTGCTTGTCCACGGGCGCGGTACAATTCGACTAATAATTCTAATGTTTCAAATAGATTGTATTTTTTAATGGTTAAGGAGTAAAAGCTTTGTTTTTTCCATTTCACAGTTCACCTACGAAATGTGGTTTGCACCTAAATTTTGGCCCCCCTAAATTGAGCTGTGATTTATGGCGTGTGTACCGCATTTGTCTATACTAATTGTAAAATTAGATCACAGTGTACATCCCACAATACATACATAACTACTCATCCTGTGAAATCCGATTACGTCCATAGCATAGTATGCAAAGGATAGGTCCCTCGAGAGATCATAGAAAGCCTCTTCCCAAATACACTACGATCGCACCTCATGAGTTCCAACTTATGGAGGCGACGGTGAATTTTGTTCCTCTGTTGACATCTCTCTATCAAACTTAGCGAAGCCGCATTAGAACTAGATTGCAAACTATTCATATCTGCACTCATCGAGTAAGTCGAGATCGGCGTGCAGTGGCTGCCGAAAGTCTAGAGATGAATTCTTGTTGTTGCTCCCCCTCCCTCGCGTAGCAAGGCAATCAGCGCATCGAATTTGCTTTGCAACTGTCATCGGAGTGGACCGATCGGTTACGTCACGTTTCTGAATCCGTCATATGGTAATCTTTTAGGAGAGCAAGTTCATTTTGCAGTTGTTATGGAAATGTTGTCTGAAGAGTAGTCAGAATTTAGAACAAAATCAGTGCCGGCAGTTTCCTGCTTGCTATATGCTCAAGAACTCAAGCTAACACATAGATCTACAAGCTGGTCGACACAAAATTGATTAAACTACCATGCCGACCAGATGAGCAACACAATGCAAATGTGCTTTTAGAGCTTCATTAGACTATCGACTTTGCCTATCTCTTCTGAAAGTTCAGAGCCCTCGTAGCATAGGTGAATACACTAACAAAGAGCAGTACAAATCCAATCAATACAACCGATACCACCCACAAGAAATCGGATCTGAAGCCGAAGTAATCCCTCAGATACTCCGCAACCGTCTCGCCCGAGTCAAGCGTACTATGCACATCACCATATTGTGCTGTGACCAAGCCGTATAGACTCCAAGCGAGCGGGCATATCCACGTATACCACCTCCACCACACAGCAATTCTCTGCAATAGGAAGAAAGACCGTTAGGTTAAATTACCCAGTGCGATCCTCGTCAAAATCAAATCTGCAAAGCAGGGTGCGAAGACGGGAGGACAAAACTTTACCGTCCTGGGAATCACAATGCCCGAGAAGAGAGTCCATATTGTGTAGGACATGCCACTGGTTGCCGCGGCGATCACTTGATTAGGACTGACTGCTACGATCATCATCCCAAAGTACAGAAAGTATAAGATGGAGATGAACAAGAAGAACAGGGTTAAGAGGAACCTCGAAGCCATCCATTCATATCCCATCATCGCGAATGTTATGGTCCAGGAAATAACAACCTGAAGTAACGTATATGGAATCTCAATTGCAACCTGTAAATCAATAAGGATCATTCGTGAATATTGTAAAGTAAGGATCACATTCACAGTACTCGTGCCTGAATCTCATTATCCGGTCTTTAACTGGCTCATTAGATTATATGACCGCTATGAATTGGAGCCACTCGGCTCTACGACTTAGTCTCCTACTATGTAAGTTTCTACGAATTGATAAACATGAAATTCTACTTAATCACCTGTGCCAATGCATAAGGTAAAGCAGAGTACATTCCAGCTGCACGCTCTCTATAATACACGATTCTCTCGGCCACTATCATTGGACGCAACAGAGAAACACTTTGCGTTCCCATAAATGTGATTGTAATGAACATAGCACCCACTCCGTTCAGTATATCCTCTCTCGATCTCCTGCGCGACGAATTTCATTCATGGTTGCTCAATAAACAATAACATGATGAGAGATGACTGTTTAGGTTTTTTTTTTATGTATCATACCTTTTGGAACCGAGATCCCAGAACAAGATGCCAAATACCACGGCCACAGACACGGTGAAAAGAAACCGTGCTGCTGTATATGATACATTCCGCCAGTAGGATTTGTGCTGTTTCCATAAGCAAGCTTTGAACTGAGACAGGAAGGACTGTGAGTACTTTGAGGGAAAACTAAGGGGATGTGATCCGAGAGAAGGCACGCTCAATTCCCTAATTAAAGCTTCATATCTCCTACACCAAGCAGTCCTTGAGGTGAGCTATTTAAAAAAAAAACTCGTCGACTGTTCTTTCCTTTCAAATAAATAAGAGAAGAATTTTTTTATTGATACCTATAAAGTTCTGATCTCTTGTACTCATCTGCAAACTTTACACCCAAGATCTCTTCTTGTGCCCTTGTAGTGACTTCCAACACCCAGTTTGCAGGATTAGTATTGTCTCCTATTCTTCCAACTCCAGGTATGCTCTTCAAAAACCACCAATTCATACAAAAATGAGTCGGCCGATGTGATTATGAGGAAACTGAAAATGGAATTAAGTGCATATATAAGTGGATCAGGGTATATTTAATGCAAATGCCCACCTCGAAATATGCTATCATTGTACGACATTGCAGTCCCAAAGGACCTGCATATATTTCTCTTCCACCCCGGGTCAATAGGATCAACTGTGATTAGTTCAAAAAACCAAAGTTACGTCCTTTGCCAAATGACATACTGAAAGAAAGCATGTTTAGTGTTGTTGATGTTACCTCATCGAAGGATCCAAATATGTCGAGACTTGGCTGATGAATCGTGCACACTACTGTCCTTCCCGTATCAACGGTACTTCTTACGGTTCTCATCACAATAGCAGCTGCTCGGGCATCAAGGCCTGAAGTTGGCTCATCCATGAAAATTATCGACGGGTTGGTGACAAGCTCAACCGCAATGGTTAACCTTTTCCGTTGCTCCACCGAAAGTCCATTAAGATTCGAAACTCCAACGAGAGCATGTCTAAGAGGCGTCAGCTCAATCAAGTCCATCACCTCCTCTATGAAAAGCTGCATCATTCACACATATATAGCAGTCATTACCATCTGGCAAAAGCTCATGTGAGATTATGCAGTTTGACACACAGAATTAGACGCACCTCTCGTGTCTTCCAGTTAGTCTCTGGAGGCAATCGGAGCCATGCTGAATAGAGAAGGGACTCATACACAGTAACAAAAGGAGAATGTATATCTTCCTGTTCGCAGTACCCGGAGATCCGAGCAAAAGTTGCCTGCTCCTTTTGGTGACCCGATATGGTGATGTTTCCTTCTATGTATCCGCTGTTCTTCCTTCCAGCCAATACATCGAGTAATGTAGTCTTTCCAGCGCCACTAACTCCCATGAGTGCTGTCAGAACTCCTGGTCTGAAAGCTCCACTAACACCATTCAGAAGCTTTAACCGATTCTTCTGAGAATTTTGGAATCCCTGCAAGTTCAAATTTTATGGATAACCGTTGAATTTGTGACCAGCAATTTCGTTCTTAAGTCACTGAGTCCCGAACAAAAGCATGAGTACCTCTGGCATATCGACAGAATATGTGACATTCTCAAAGGTGATGGACAATGGAGTAAACGGGAGAAGCATTCTTTTTCTGCCTTCACCATCTTCTCTAGTTTTGTGTTTTTCGTTCAACACTTCTTCTGTCCTAAACACAGCTTGCGATTTCCCATACTCTGCAGGAAAAGTTCAGTGTGCTAAGAATCGTCAATTGTGGGAAACTTTGACGAAATCAGCAGATCAGCTCCTAATGATTTTAGCTTACGATTGAGATAAGAAAGTGCCAGAGTGCTGACAACATTTAACAGAACAGTGAAGCCGATCAATGCACCAAGGCTGATCCAATACCAACTTGGATCCGTGAACAAGCCATGTGATCTCAATAGAGCTATTCCCAGAGTCTCTTGTGTTCCTTCGAGGACCTATATGGATTTCCTGGATCAATTATACAGTTTCCACAAAATTTTACAGGAGAAACTGCATATTAGTACAATAACAACAATTGATGGCGTACGTGACTCCAAGATTCACCAAGAAATTCATTTACTGAGATGGCGGTTTGCGTGTACAATAGGGGAGACATCCAGAAGCACCATGTCAGCCACTTCTTCATTCTTGCTGAAAGGAAGACGAGGGTTCATGTGACTTCCAAAGCAAATAAATATAGTTTCTCTCTATCTTTTAATGAAAAGGCCATACCTCGCGATAAGATAAACCCACCAAAGGTTAGAACCCAAATCGTTACAAAGCTTCCAGAAGTATTTGCAATGACATGGTCCCGGCTCAGTGTGGCTGTGCAACGGAAAAGTGCGTATGACATTAGTCCACTTAACACGATTGCGACATATTGCTTTAGTAACCTGAACAATAAAACAAGAAGTCAATGGTAGCGATCCACCAATACTAGAGATTACATGACTGAGAAATGTTTATGCACAAATCGGGTGATGAAACTCACCTTATGACACTAGGTTCAAATCCTATTATATAATAAGTTGTGGCAACCACAAGAGCGATTTCTATCATACATAAAGGGAAACAGACGATTGATGACGGCACTGAGAATGCCCATGACGGATAAAAATGGAGATCCCTTTGCTTGTAGAACACAGGAAGCTTGTCAATCGTTGATGGAAGCTCAAAAAATCCAGCGAATAATATCATGTAGATCAAGAAATAAAGTGCGCCGAGATGCACCGTTCCATCTTCCACTGAATTATGCTGCTTTCTGGCTTGTCCAAATACCGTTGCCACAATGATTGCAGAGATCCAAATCTGACACACCAGTAAGATGAGGTCAAATTTTTTTGAATTTGTAATGTAGCCTAGAAAGAGAAACTTCACTCACTTGAAGTGTCTTGATTATGTGCATGTTGGCATCCCTCTTCATTAGAGTTGCTTCCCTTGACAAGCAGGCTTTCAATAGTTCCCTCTTGCTAGCACCATACTTAGATTTCGTCAATGCTGCAGCATGATTTTTTGACCTATCAAATGGGGTCTTCAGCTCCTCTTCATTAGCTCTTCCCACATGAAATGACTTGAAGGCCTCAACAAACTCAGCAACTGGAATATAATGGTATAGCGATTCTTCATTTACCCAGTATTGCCTCTGATCCTTCCTTGAAGTCACCTTTTAATCAAAGTCGAAACAAAGTTAGGCATGCAAAATTTGTTTGTCCTGGAGTTGGTTGTCACTTTGGAGATAGAATACTAGAGAGCCGATAGAAAGCAGATCATGCAACTTAAACTCATGTATTGCTTGGATAATAGAATACCCAACATGTCACCATGAATTCGTGTTAGTTCAGAAATTTCGCTATTCCTCCTAGAAACGTTACTTTTAAAAAAAAAGTGTGCACGGTTGACAATTGGAAAGGTTCGCCAAACAATTGCCGTGTCATGAACTAAGCTAGCAATGCTGCATAAATGACACTCATGCGATTACAGCAAACCTACTTCCTGCAGATAGTCAGCAACGCCTTTTCTGTCAGGACATCTGAAGCCCACAGATTCGAAAAATTCAAGAACCCATTCACGTGGGCCTTGGTACACTATTTGTCCTTCTGAGAGGAGTATAATGTCATCGAAGAGCTCATAAGTTTCTGGAGGTGGCTGGAGAAGTGAGACAAGAGCAGTCTTGTTAAATATGTGGATGGATTGCCTGATAGAATTTACTATCTGAAAGGTGGTCGAACTGTCGAGACCAGTTGATATATTGTCCATGAAAAGCGCATTTACAGGACCAACCAGCATTTCCCCTGAACGAATAAAATCAGAAAAAAAAAGTGGAAATAGGTAACCAGTGCGCATCAAACTAAGCCATCTCATATAAGAATTACATCCATGCGGTTCTTTACCAGTAGTAACACGTTTCTTTTGTCCTCCAGAAATGCCCCTCCTCATTGCATTTCCTATCATAGTATCGGCGCAAACTTCAAGTCCTAAAATCTGGGAGAAATCAAAGCTTGGATCAGTGCCATGTGTGAGATATACGATCTAATAGTTCTAAAAATAGTTTATTTTACCCTGAGAACATAATCAGTAACTATGTCTTCCTTGTGTTCCTTCAAAACCGATGCCTGTACCACAATAAATTCTCAGCATAAGAACCTTTTGGCAAGAATATAAGGAAAAATTGGAGGAGAATGTCTCCGCGTAAAGTAAGATATGTCTACCTTCATCAGAGCATCTATATAAGGATCTGGCTTAATTTTCAGTAACTTCTCCCTTCTCAGAAGTTCTGTAAGCATGTCTGCAAGTTGTGGATTTGGTAGAAGTCATGAAGATGCTGATTGTCTGTGTCTAACAGCTCTATTATTTGCAAATTTTAACTTACCATATCTAGAACCGAGTCCTTGACATTTTGCAGAGAAGGCCAATGTTTCTCTAACCGTCAACTGGGGAATGTGGATGTCATACTGGCTAACGTAAGCAGCCGTCCTTTCCGGCATGAACTCGTGCATTTTGTGTCCATTGTATGTAACTTCTCCCGAAAACTACAATTCACAAGGAAGTTATGAGATGATTGAAGACCGGTGCAAATCCCGTATGCCATAAGAACTGCAATATTTTGGAAGACAAATTCTAGAAGATGGTTGTTATACGTTCAGTTCCGGATCTAGCTTTCCAGTCAAAGCTTTGAGTAAGGTGGTTTTGCCGGAGCCAGGTGGTCCCATCAGCAAGGTCATTCTGCAAACAAATTAGTAAGTGTGCAATCTTCATACTGTGCACCCGAGAAGGTCAACAGAACTGAAGAAAGTTGGCTAAGTGATTAATAGAAATCAGGTACCTTCCAGGTCTTATTATACCACTGACATTACGAAGAACTGAAAACCTTCTCTTATGACTTGGAAGGAGATGAAGAAAATGTCCTACATCCTTTACGACAGAACAGACAATCACTATGAAAGCCTCAAGAATGACAACACAAAAGAAAGAAAAAAACTCATAATTGAATTTATGTTCCAGTTTCAAAGGAGTACCTCCAGCCGGTTGATAAAGGAATTGAGTACTGTCGGTACAGCTCTATCACCCACAGAAGCTTCTGCCTCGACATTGAGATACTGGAATCGAACCTCAATTGTCGGTAATTTGAGACCAACCCTGTTCTTCAAAAAATATAAAAGACATAAATACTTTCATACACAAATGGGGCAGGAATTTGCTTATGATTTTTTCAACTTGCAATATCCATCTGTATAAACTTCTCGCAAAAGAACCATCTTGAACTCTCAGAACGGGATGAATTAGCGTCTTTCTCATTCTTCTAATACTAGTACACCTAACCTGTCTATCCTGTGCTTGAGCTTCTGCAGGTACTCTTCGTTGCTATCATCTTTCTTCAGAAATCTATCCAATAAGCCTTGCCTCTCCTCAAACCCGAGTTTCGTGAGGTCTGTTTCTTTGAGATCTCCCGTAACTCCATGCAGTAGCCCTTTCCGCACTCTCTGATATGTCGGCAGACGCTCGATAGCAGCCCATTTGAGAGCTTCTTCATCGTCTTCTCGATTCCTACTACTACTATGTATGCTATATGCATTTGAATAGGTCCTAATGTGGCCTAGCTCCATCGGCTGCTTCACAATCTACAGATTCAGGAATGTAGAACACCCCAAATCATGCTTCTTGGCTTCCACTTATACTAGTTTCTGACGTTCCAAGATAGGAAGAAAACAACATTGTCAGATTTTTTTCTTAATAAGAGTGAGGCAAAGTTTGAGCATCTTAATTGTAGTAAATACTCTGTCAGATTTTGCATTGAATGACTTTATAAATGACTGTAAACTTGGAAAGTGAACGTGTTTATTGCTCTACAATTCTTTATCGGCAAAATGACATTAAAAGTGCCAAAAATTTTGTACGACATTCCCTTAATTCCAAAAGTTTTCGCCAAAGTTTTTGTCGGCTCGCTTAAGTACCAAATAGGGGAAAAAATAATTACTTAAGTGCCTCCAGTGAGAATTTCCGGCCAAAAATGTTATGTGGCATTTATAATTAAAAAATAAAAATGAGTTGGCTTTTTTTTAAAAAAAAATACCAGTCCACATGGACATGCATAATAAGGTCGCTTAATAGAACGTGGATGGGCAGGGCAAAAACGACGTCTCTTAGTCCAACCAAGCAAAAATGACATCGCACACAAGGAAGGTTGTAGGGTTCGATTGTCTTCAATGCTGGCTGACCATCGCACCATTCTCCCTGTCACTGTCGTTCACCCGCCGTCGCCATTGCCCGCCATCTGTGTCGCTCTCACTCACTTAAGTTCGTCATTCTCACACTCCCAACTCAACATAAATAAGTGTAATGAGACGGCCGTCCTTTCACTCAAATGATGCAACCTCAACGTAATCAAAACTCAACATAATATCAAAATATATACATCTACATATATATTTGACAAAATATTTTTTGATTCTGTTGGATATACAATTTGATTATGATTCTGATTATTCTAATCACGGACTAATTGATCCAATCAATCCGTAAGATTAGATATTCAAACAGTAGAATAGGAAAGGTTGTATTGAATATTCTTTCCATTATTCATCCATCTTGTAATATAAATAGGCTTGTAATACATGTACAAAATCAGAGCAATACAATACAATTTCTTCAATATTTTCAAATTCTGTCATGGTATCAGAGCCTCCTTTCCTGGCCTAGCTTCCGCAAAAATCTTTTCGAATTGCCTCTGTTCTTGTTTTCTGATTTGTTGTTGCATTCCTATATTCGCAAAACAAAATCAGCACTTTGGAGGAATTCTTACTTTACGATACCATGCAGAAAAATCAAAACACAAGTTCAGGTGAGAACTCACCACGAAATCAGACTTCGGATCAAATAGATTCGACCAAAGAAGAGCCTGCTGCATCTGCTCCTGTTCCTGTTCAGGTTCCCGCCCCGGTCTAGTGGCCACTGGTCCACTGGTTTCCGGTTCAAGGCCTCGGAACTCCCGAAACCAATCCAAACATTGGGCCGGGTAGGACATCTTCGGAGCAAAATCCGATGGGTCTAGGGACAAATCCCTACCCGGTTTTCCAACCCGGCTTGATGCCTTACGCGTTTCCAGCCGCTGGCGGCAGCCCGGAGCCCAGCGACCCACTATACACATCGCCGGGCGACGGACCTGAGCTTCGGATCATCAGCTTGGAGCTCACCGGACCAGACAACTACACGACCTGGGCTCGGGACTTCCGGCGAGCTTTGGTGACAAAGGATAAAGACGGTTTTCTCGACAAAACCGTAGCCCTTCCGACCGATGAGCGACTGCAGCGACACTGGCGCAGGTGCAACTAGCTCATGCGCACATGGATCAAAAATTGCTTGAGTCCCGAGATCGCCGCCGGACTCCCACCGATCGAAGATTCGAAAGCCATGTGGGATAATATACGAGAGATGTATGGCAAACTCGACCGCGCCAAGCTTTTCTCATTAACCCAAGCCTTGTCGGAATTGAAGCAAGGGAACCTCTCGGTTACCGCTTGCTTCAATCGACTTTCGGCCCTAAGGAACGAACTTGAGGCGGCCGAGGAAGAGCTCGAAGGACCCGAGTCGACGCTCAAACAATACTGTGGGATGAAGGATAGAGAAAAAGTCACAAGATTTCTATTGATTCTGAACGAGAGCTACTCACATTTCAGATCGCAAATTCTGGCCATGGAGCCGGTGCCGCCACTCGGACGAATATATCAGCTGGCCGTCCAAGAGGAAAGCCAGTGTTTGGCCACGGCTGAGTACGTGCGGGTAGGGAACAACATCACACTTGCGGCTCTGGCGAGACAGGCGCAGTGAACTCTCGAGGACATCACACTCGCCGCCTCGACGAGGTAGGCGCAGCAAGCTCTTGGGAACTAGGGAGCTCCACAAGCGGCGTTTGCCTCTCACTCGGCAAAAGAAGGAAACCCTAAGGGGTTTCAGGTGGACGGCCCAGATCAGAAAGAAGGATCTGACGACCAGCAATTGTCCATCTATTTGACCGAATCCAATGGTCCTTATCAAGCCACATCAGCGCCGATTTTTAAACCATCGTACGGTCCACGAAGTGCCACATCATCACATAAGGGGATTGGGCAAAATTCGAAAATAAAAGGTAAATTTTGCGAATATTGCAAACGCCCACATCATACTATTGATACGTATTGGAAACTACAAGGAAAACCAAATGATAAAGAAAAAAAGGGAAGAGAATATTCTGCTTATCAAGTCTCAGCGCAAGAAATCGAAGGGGCATTTTAGACCATTACACAAGATCAATATCAAAACATTATGAGAGCCTTGAATCAATTAAAGACTACCGATAAGACTGCAAGTTTCTCAGGTACTTCTTTCTGCAAGACGAATTCAATTTCGATTGATGCATGGATAATTGATTCAGGTACTAGTGACCACATAATATGCAATGATAAATTCCTTTGTCATGCCCACAAGGAATCTCATTCTTCCGTGTCGGTACGCCTACAAGGAATCTCATTCTTCCATGTCGGTACGCCTTCCAAATGGGGATGTCACATGTCACCAAAGTTGGCACAATTTATCTTAGTCCAACTATCATCCTCAAGAATGTCCTTTATATTCCAGAATTTGAATTCAATATTATATTTGTTTCCAAGATCTATGAGGACAATTCTTGTCGTGCTATATTCAACTCCAAAAATTGCTTCTTTCAGGACCATTCGACTGACAAACTGATGGGCTTGGATAGTATCGCACAGGGACTATATTTTTGGATCAATTTTCCTGATGATTTTGATCTATCTTAATTAAATAATAGCATTTTCTATAATGCTACCACGAGTAATAAAACTATTATTTCTCATCAACGATTGGGTCATAGTGCTAGTTTTCCTCATCTTAAATGTCCCGTTTGTCCATTAGCTAAACAATCACAAGCATCATTCCCAACAAGTACATCTCGAGCTACTAGTGCATTCTCTTTACTTCATATGGACATTTGGGGGCCTTATCATACCCCACATTGTGATGGGTCTCGTTTCTTTCTCACTATAGTTGATGACTATACTCATGCCATCTGGACATTTCTTATGCAATCAAAAAATCAAACTTTTTCATGTCTGTCGAATTTTTTCTCTCTGATTAAAAATCAATTCGACAAATCTGTCCAAAGAATTTGTACAAATAATGGGCAAGAGTTCTTCACTACAGAATGCACTTCTCTCCTATCCTCCCATGGGATACTTCATGAAAGCTCTTGCACCTATACTCCCCAACAAAATGAGATTGTAGAGCGCAAACATCGACATCTCCTAGAAGTAGCCCGAGCTCTCAAATATCAGGCTTCTATACCTGAAAATTTTTGGGGTGATTGTGTGGTCACAGCAGCCTATTTAATCAATCGCATGCCAACTCAAATTCTTGAATGACGAACTCCGTTTGAAATGCTCTTCGAAAAGAAACCGGAGATCAACCACTTAAGAGTTTTTGGCTGCTTGTGTTATGCCACAACTGTGGGCCATCGGAATAAGATGGATCCTTGCGCACTTCAATGTATTTTTATGAGATATCCTCCTTTACAAAAAGGTTACCATGTCATGGAAATATCTACGGGGCGTTTCTTCGTCAGTTGAGATGTCATTTTTCATAAAGATGTATTTCCATTCCAGGATATGACAACTTCGTCACAATTATCTGTCTCGACATCAAATCATCGTCCATTCTTATTAGAAGAAGATTTATCCGTGGGATCTCAATACGACTTCATTGTAGCAGATTCTATGCCAGCCATTTCAAATTCTTTGAATGGGGATATTGAATCACCAATATTATCACCTAAAGATCATTTGCCTACTTCATCAGCGACACCTACCTCATCACTAGGATCTCCAAATCCGTATGTTGATGATCCTTGCTTGATAGTTATCGAATAGATGCCTATTGAGCAACCTCGATGTTCTGGACGTCACGTTCGTCCCCCTACATGGACAAAAGATTACATATGTCCCACCTTGGATTCTCCAAATACACATTATCCTGTCTCCTCTTATGTTTCATTTAGTCGACTATTACCCGGAACATATGTGTTGTATTAGTCGCATATCTGAGGAGCAGGAACCATCATCTTATAAAGAAGCAGCACACGATCCACGATGGCAACAGGCCATGGAAACTGAGTTACGTGCTCTTACTGAGAATCACTTGGGACATTGTTCCGCTGCCTTCACATCGGAAATCAATTGGTTGCAAATGGGTATATAAAATTAAGTACAAGGCAGATGGCTCTGTTGAATGCTACAAGGCTCGCTTGGTTGCGAAAATATTTACTCAAAAAGAAGGTTTCGATTATCATGAGACCTTTTTTCCAGTCACTAAGGAAGTAACTATTCGTTCTTTATTGTCTATTACTGCACTTCGTGATTGGAAACTACATCAAATGGACGTCCATAATGCTTTTCTCCATGGAGATCTAGACGAAAAAATATATATGGAACTTCCACAGGGCTTACGAAGACAGGGGAGTCTCGGGTGTGTCGTCTCCGTAAATCCATATATGGGCTCAAGCAGGCATCTTGGCAATGGTACGCAAAATTTACCACTACACTCACAAATGCAGGTTTCCAACATTCCAAATATGACTATGCCCTATTTACCTGGACTAAAGGTACTTCATCAATTTATCTATTGATATATGTCGATGACATACTTATTATAGGAAATGATGACTCCACTGTTGGAAAATTTAAAGAATATCTACATTCTACTTTTCATATCAAAGATTTGGGACCTCCCAAATATTTTCTTGGGATTGAGATAGCTCGATCCGATAGAGGAATTTGCCTTAGTTAGTGGAAGTTCATTTTTAGAAATTGTTTCGGAAGCAGTACTATCAGGATGCAAACCAGCTGTCATACCAATTTAGCAATATGCTAAACTAACGACGCATGAATATGATGCGGGTCTATCATCATCCGATGAGGATCCATTACTTAAAATCCATCAGAATATCAACGACTCGTCGGGAAGTTAATTTATCTTACCATGACCAGACCTGATATATGTTATGCAGTGCAAATACTCAATCAATTCATGCATAGCCCGAAACAATCTCATATGAATGCAACTCTGAAAGTTGTGAAGTATTTAAAAGGATGTCCAAGACTTGGTATACTTTTGTCTCATGATTGCAACATGAAGATGACAGCCTACTGTGATACGGATTACGCCACTTGTCCTATGACCCGGAAGATCCATTACTGGTTTTTGCATAAAATTGGGAAGGTCCTTGATTTCATGGAAAACAAAGAAGCAATCGATTGTCTCATTATCTTCAGCTGAATCAGAATATCGAGCTATGGCAAAAACTGTTTGCGAAATAATATGGATACGGGGATTACTTTCTAATCTTAGAATGCATGTAGATGGGCCAAGCGTATTGTTCTGTGATAATGACGCCGCACTCAAACTAGCGGCAAATCCAATATTTCATGAAAGAACAAAACAAATAGAGGTTGATTGTCATTTCACTCGAGACAAAATTCAAGAAGGGATAATCATAACAAAAGGAATTGGAACGGAGGAACAACTTGCGGATATCTTCACCAAGCCAATATGTCAGAAACAACACGCATATCTACTGAGCAAGCTAGGCGTCTTCGACATATACAAGCCGCCAGCTTAAGGGGGAGTGTTGGATATACAATTTGATTATGATTCTAATTATTCTAATCACAGACTAATTAATCCAATCAATCCGTAAGATTAGATATTCAGACAGTAGAATAGGAAAGGTTATATTGAATATTCTTTCCATTATTCATCCATCTTGTAATATAAATAGGCTTGTAATACATGTACAAAATCAGAGCAATACAATACAATTTCTTCAATATTTTCAAATTCTGTCAGGTTCCACTATCAAATATTTGTATAAACCATCAAAGAGCTATACATACAAACCCATCATAAAGTTAACTTAAAAGCTCAATAGCTATATACAACTCATATTAAAAAGTCTCCACTATAAAAAAAGTCCTCCCGATAACACGAACACACTCGTCCTACTTATGGCTAGATGAAGAATTTGAAAAGTAAATAAGATGAAAGGAATGAGCTACCGCAGCCCAATAAGTAATACATTTCTTTTAAGCGAACCGAACATTCACTATACATTATTATAAAATGATATCATATCATTTCAAATTTAATATACGATATATGTAAAATATCGAAAATGTATGATGACTTTCCAACAAAAATTCATACGTACAAGATGAGTCAACTCAATAATAAAAAACAACTATCGACAGTTTATTCCTTTAATTAATCTCATCAAATCACATGTTGATGGTCTATTTCATCGATTAATCTCAAATCACATGTCAATGGTCCATTCCATTGATCAAACTCAAATCACATGTCAATGGTCCATTTTATTGACCGAACTCATGCTCATATATCTAATCATGATCACGCAAAATGCTGAGTGACAAGACAACCAAAACTCTCCCTTGGTAAGGTCTCAACCTATATTGCCAGTTGCTCGGCCCACAAGGACATCCTAAAGTAGTATGTACATACCTATAATCCCTTCAATGGGCTTACAACGATATTGAACATCAACACAAACTCACAATAATATCGTCCAAAATTCACAAAGTTAAATTAAAATGTATATTATAAATCAATTTCATAAACCAAAACACATAATCTTTCCACAACCTAGCTCTTCTGTTGGAATTGCTTTTCGTAAAGCATTTCTCAAATCTTTACCAAACTCATTTCATTAACCAATTCGTAAAGCCATATATATTTCATATAAATAATTTTACAATACCTTTCGAAAGCCATTCTCAAATCATTCACAAATACTAAAACGTAGTAATAGTTTGATCCAATTTATACTAGAATTATGCTCTCAATAACTCATACTATATTAAAACTCTTCATTTTCAAGATACGGGTTTGTAAATTCATAAAAGAAAGAGTAACACTCACCTGGGGAAAGCCGAAAACCAACCTTAGTTACTCAAACCAATGTACTCAAATTCCTAACAATTAATTGAAAATCGATATCAAAAATCGAATAATACACTATTGTAACGAACGACACAACTAATTACACTTATTCTTCAATAAAATGGCACCCACACGCTAACAAATAAACTCGTTTATAGCAAATATCCATTTTTTCCTTACGTGTATTATTTGTTATGCATAACTCGCTCATAAAGCTTTCGAACTTCATTCCAAACAAACCATACTTCAAAATTGATTTTCGTCAAACACCACTGCTCCACAACACCCTAGGCTACTATTTCCATAAGAATCGCAGCTCAAAAACTCCTCAATTGAACCTCGTAATTCAAAAGCTACATAACTTCAAATTTGTATACTAACTTCCAAAATTATTACAATAACAAAAATAATAGACTTGAATACTAAATCGGTATTGCAATTCGCAATTGATTCGGCTTGTCGACGTGTCCGGACGGTGAACGCACATAAATTTTCTCTCTTCTTTTCTCTTTCATGGACGAGCGACTTCTTTATTTCCCTTGTTTTTTTCGCCGATGGTCTTCTCCTTTTTAAGCTCACTTGCACGATTCGTTGAAGGAGAACGAGCTGTGGTTGGACTTGGGCTTGGGCTTTACTAACAAAATAATTGGCTACTTAATTCCATTATCATAGTCATCCTCTCTGAGCCGCTCAATTATAGGGAAAAATTAGGGCTTGAAGAATAGGGGTAGTGACACTGAAGTGTGATAATAACAAATGTCACACCCAAACCCACTAGAATAGGGATACTGACATGGATTGGGGTAGTGATATGGCCATCCTTCTCTTTATAACATAATCTTAAAATCAAAACAATATATCAGAGTTTCAATAATCCATCAAAAAATATATATTATAAATATTCCCAATGAAGAAACTAAACCTCCACATATGACAATTCAGACATATCCAACTATCATATTCATACCTACAATTCATCTACCAAAAGTTATTGCTCTTGTACTATTCGTAACTAACTGAAGAACCTGAAAAGAAAAATGGAAAGAATAAGGTGAGCAATCATAGCTCTAGTGTGTAATACATCTATTCTAAAAAGATCAAACATTCACTGTGCATCTTTATAAATAGATATCAAACTCACTTTATCTTAATCAAGTGTGTAATACACATACAAGATCAAATAAGTTATATCACTTTAAACTAATCATGTTCATATCAGAAATATTCCTTAATCAACAACTATTAGAATAAATATCAATGGTCAATTCCATTGATTGATCACAATAAAATTAAACATTGATGATCTATTCCATTGACTAATCTAATACTCAACATCTAATTATGGTCATAATTTAACAACCGTGAAAAAGCAACCAAGTTTACTCTTCTTGGCTCGGTCTACCACCTATATCAACCGATGATTCGACCAAGAAGGATGTTCTAAAACAATATGCATACTTACCGCCTTCAATGGGTTCTAATCATAGCAATATGAGCAGGATCCATCAACCTCAATCTCCAATAACCCAAAATCAACTCCAGAAACCATTTCAAAACTCAGTTTCGTGAGGTTTGTTTCTTTAAGGTCTCCCGTAACTCCATGCAGAACCGCCTTCTACACTCTCTGATATGTTGGCAGACGCTCGAGAGCAACCCACTTGAGAGCTAATGCTACGTGCATTTGAATAAGTCCTAATGTGGTCTAGCTCCATCGGCTGCTTCACAATCTACAGATTCAGGAATGTAGAACGCCCAAAATCATGCTTCTTGGCGTCCATTTATATTAGTTTCTAACGTTCCAAGATAGCAAGTAAGGAAACAGCATCGTCTTATAATAGTTACTTAACGAGGCACATATGAGAATCTAAACTGTAGTGGATACTCTTATCAGAATTTGCATGGGATATCTTCGAAAATAATTGTAATCTTGAAAGTGAAAATGTGTTTATGTTGGCAGCACCTTCCTAAATTGGAAGTTTACCAATGTTGTTGCTCCACATTGCTTTATCTCCATGACCAGGATCAAAGTCTGGCGCTCAGAGGATTAGTACAGTGCGGTCAGGCTTCAAGTTCTATATAACTAGGTGTTGATTTCCAAATACGAGTAGGGTTACCTTTCAGTCAACCGCCTTTCCGATCACTGCCAGCGCAGGCAACCATTACTTACCCTATCACAGAGAGAGAGAGAGAGAGAGAGAGAGAGAGAGATCTGTTGGCAATTAAAGATAGCTTGTGGAACACCCGAACTATTCCAAGCCTCGTGGTAAAGATTGGATTTGGGATGATCGTGATTTGTGAAAACAAGCAATGCACATTGCTTGGACACACCGCACGCGTTTCTTCTTGTGCCGGAGTAAAACAGGAATATTTTCCCCATTTTAAGCCAGGAAAATGAGGTCTGTCTTAGATTAAAAACGATGAAACAGAATAGACGGTTGAACAGAATATCAGGCAAGGTTCCACAATGGACACAGGAATTGGGAGAAGCACATAAACGTCACCATATTTAGAAGCGATCAAGGTCATTGCGACACCAAGTATTTCAGGGTATAAGTTCTCTTATCGATCATTATGCTAATGACCAGGCATCACAAATTTCAGACTCAAGAATTAGATCTTTTATGCTAATAGACCTGGAAGGAAAAGGTAATTTCAGAATGCTAGTACCATGGCCCCACCACATGTATTGGGTCGATACCATTCGCTCACAAAGTATGTTATTATAAATCTGCAAAGGTACTCTCTGCTCTCTGAAGCCGGAAGTAATGTCTTTCTTTCCACCAGCTGTCATAAGAAGAATTTTCCCCCACAAACAGAACAAAGGTAAACTGAGGACTCATCTAGCAATGGACATGGGACGAGATTCTAACATCCAAGAGCATACACCAAATATCTAAATCCCCATGAATTGTATTTGATAATAAATTCAGCATGTATCTGCAGATTTACAACCATACCAGAAAACAAAACTCCACACTAATCCAAGATTCCATCATGCTTCTCGATGCTACAGTTCAGTGATGCATCACACATTGCCATTAACCAGTACTCCACGCCTTAAGCTAGTATCATTGCCAAAGTCAGTTTCTGCCAATGCCGAATCAACAAGGGACTGCAAAGGGTAAAAGAATACTCATTTACAACACTACTCATCCATTCATCTTTTAATGTTCCGTCTCTTACAAAAGATTCTAGAGTTCTAAACAGTTTGTGAATTAACCTGATTTTCCAAATCTAGAAAACAATTCAGTCTCAACAAAGACAACATTCCATGAAAACTATTTCTCAAAGGTAGCTTAATCGAACTCAAGAAAAGCATACATTCGCATGCTAAAAGTTCTCTCTATGCAGTCTCATTTACCAATCACTTGCAACTCAAGGAAAGGTATAAATGCAACCATGCAGCTAATAGAAAAGTTGATCATGCCCAGCCCCCCATTCTTGAGAGCACCATAGTTTTCTCAAAACATGGAATGGGCAATGAACCGCAGAAAACTGAAAACCAAAGCCAGTAGGAAAAACTCAGGTCCAAATGCAGCCTCGACTGAACCAAATCAGAACAAGTAACTTGAAAGTCATATTAAAATCCACTTGGCGATTAAAATCATAGAACATATTTCTTTGATATCAACGTAATTTTTTTAGAAATACTTTCCTTGCTGATATGATGTATTGAATGTGGGCTAAAACAGAAATACATAATTGAATCACTACATAGACCCCCAAATAGGTACTTTCACGCCACTATATGCAGTTTTTTTCAATCTACTGAATACATGATGACTTCTTTGATCTAACAATACAATAGATAGCAAAAATAAAACAATTTCATTCATGATAAATACTCTTTGGAAAAGTGATCATTAACAGTCACTGTATTCTTTATCCAATGCTACATCCTTTTACAATATTAAAGAAGCTGTAAGAATTTCAAAGCAAAATAATTTAAATGTACTAGCTATAAATTTAACTAAATAAAAAATTACAAAAAGGAGTTTGCCAATGTTCAGCGTTGGGTTTACTGTCCTCTCCACATGCTAGAAATATAAAAGAGCCCTAGGCATTGAATCAAAATAAATTCCTTATAAATGTGGAGGGAGAATGAAGTTGGCAGCAATCCCTTCCTATTTTATCATTGCTTAAAATTTACAAAAGAACAACCTTAGTATGCAGGAAAAAGAACTCTCTGCAACTCTGCATTACCAACACAACAAAGAAAGAAAAAGCTAACCTGCAGTTCCTGTTCACAGCTTTTAAGTTTGTCATTGTAGTCTCTGATTTGAAGATAGCATTTGTGAAGCTGCAAAAATTTCGCCAACTCAGGCACTTCCCTAAGCAGTGGCTGAAAAATATAAAACCAACAAAGAGTATCGGCCAAAATACCTTAGTCAACTGCATCTTGCGTCGAGAAGTTAGTTTTTTTGCAGAGGTCAACGAATCCTCTAATTTCTGCAGTCAACATCAAATCCAACTAATTATATTGCAAGCCAGGTAAGCCACAACTCACAGGACCGAAAAGAACTAAGAAGGAGAAAAAAATGCAACATCCTCAATTTAGCATTCCATTGTGTTGTGACAACTGAAAAGTTACCTTAGATTTCTTCTGCAGTTCCAAGATAAATCGTTGCTTTTCATCCAACCTATCTTCCATCTGAGAGATCTGCCCAAAAGCAACTTCAGATGAGTACGGGATTAAGAAGAATTTGCCAAGACCAGGTTTTAAGGCAGCTTTTCCTGGTTCAGCTGCTTGAGTTGAAATGAGACAATCTAGGTCCAATTACTCCTTATTAAATTTTTCCGTGCCCATGTACATTTTTTTTAGCAGCTAACACATCTCTACAGAATTAAGGAATATTCTTTTCTTTCAGGCAATAAATCAAATTATGCAGTGGAATACAACCTCGTCTTTGAGTTCTTCATGCTTCTGAATTGAAATCTCCAGTTGCTCTTTAGCCTGTCAAATGGAAAGATGGTTCTTATTCCTTCAGCACAGAAAATTAAAGATCAAATTTGAGACTCCAAAGCTTACATACCTGATCAATACTATCATAAAGCAAATCTGATGAAAGTTCCCTACTATGAAGGCTGCTAGGACTGGAACTGCAACCAGCGAAGAACATAGAAGAAGCATGAAGTTAGCTCAACTCAGTCATGATTAACCTTAAGCTAATACTTGCACTCAGTTGTTTACAAACGGCAGACATCCTCTATTCAGAACAACAAAACACGGCAAGACGGTTAACGGGCTTGTATGATTCAAATTAAAAACTCAAACAACTAAAGTGAATGGAAGGATCTCCCACCCAACAACTAACCAAATCAATGAACACATCATATGAATCGAAGAACTCCTTTTTTTGGTTGGAAAATCGAAGAAATCTTTACTTTGTAAAGAACTGTGATTTTAAAGGACAGAAGGTTGACTGGTACCGGAGGGTAGCCAACCTAGCATGCAGCAACTGATCTAAAGGATCTCTCCCTTTAGAGGAAAATTACATAAAAAATGTGAAACTGTCTTCTCTAGATTCAGGACAATGGCGTCCATTCTCAGAGAGAGATTTTTTATTATTTCAAATTTCCATAAAGTCCCATTTCCATAACTGTGTTTCTGCCTGATTTTCTTTGTCTTTTTCCAAATATCTGTTTAACTTATACAAAAATTTAGAAAGCAAACAATGCAAAAGCAAAACTAAGATTGAACTTGACATGGAGTTTCATTACCCTCTCCGTTTCCTTGAAAACTGACTGGCATCATTAAGGTCCCTTCTGTCAATCGGCATATCACCATCTGTGCCCATGTCATGAACCCTTACATGCTCCGGGCTGTGCTCTTGCTCCTCGTCGCCCACATCCCTGCCGTCGTCTGGATCTCTATCCACGAGATGATCCCTTTCATAATCATGACTGTGAGCATGCTCGTATTCTCTTTCCCGGTCAAGGTCGTGGTCTCGAGACCGGTCCCGCTCCCTAGACCTGTCACTGTATCGATCGAAATGCCTGTCCCTATCATGATCATAGTCCCTCTCTCTATGTCTACCTCGTTCTCGATCCATGCCCCTCTCGATGCTTCGCTGCATACCCTCGCGGCCGAAACCCCATCTACCTCCTCTACTCTTCACCCCATTAACTCTAACCACCCGTCCGTTGATGCTCTAAACCAAAACGCCACGATGTCAAAAATCCCATTAGAAAGAGATCAAGCAACGAAAGCAGCCGAATCGCACTCGACATTGACGAGTAAAACCTCCGGCAAGATTTTTTCCAAGACATACATACCCTTCCGTCCATGTCGTTGATGGCATCGATGGCCGACCTCGGGTTAGTGTAAGTCACGAAGCCGTAGCATTTCCCCCTCGTCGAACGATCGTTGATAATCTGCAAAAAAAACCAAATTTTGCACACCGCATCACAAAACCCTAATAAAAAAAGAAGAACAGGGATCGACCACTTGCAACACATTCTACTCCAAACTTTCGTCGCTCCGATTCAAAAACAACCATCGCTTTCAGTTCAATCGTCTCCGCGACACCCTCCAGACCAAGTAACGAGAAACTGGGAAAACCCTTGGAAATGGGGCGAAAACCCTAAGGGGGCAAAACGGACCTTGACGGCGACGATGGAGCCGTACATGGCGAAGAGGTCGCGAAGCGAGTCTTCGCTGACGTTGTACGGGAGCCCGCCGACGTACACCGAGCTCTCGTCGTCGATCGTCATCTTCCTCCTCCGCTCTTCTGCGTGGCCTCGCCGGAGAGAATCTCAGCTCCTGAAATCGTCTGCAGATCCTGAAGCGTTGACGGTGCTCGAAGAAGTCGCGCTAGGCATCCGGTCCGCGTGGGGTGCCGTCTCGGTCTTGGAATAAATTGAGCCCGGCCCAAACAGTGACAAACCGGTTCCTTTGTTCGAGAACCGGTTTGAACACCAAATAATAAATATCTATCATTTACATAAGAAAAAAAATCCCCTAAATTTCATATGTTACGATATTTATTTAACGTATCATTGCCCGCACGCCCTACATTCCTAATCCCCTTTGTATCTTTGTCTTTCCAGAGAGCAAGGAATACCCTTTAATTGTTTTACATACCAATGGTCCATAGGTTCAAGTGAGAATCAAGATGGAGCCTTTTAAGGACATGCTTAGGTAATCTTATAAAGAAGAACCTTCAACTATGGTCTTTCTCGAGGCGTGGGAGCTGCCTCTACCCTCTAGAGGATTAACTTCCGAGGATGTTGGGATCCACAAGAGGCACAAACGGGCATCGTTTAACAACTTGCCCAGGTCAAAGTCTTATGGGGTGTAACACCAGCCATAATCTTTTTCAAGGCGTGGGAGCTACCTCTACCCCTATGGGTTTAACGTTCAAGGATGCCGGAGCCCGCAAGAGGCCTAGACGGACACAGTTGCCTTGCCCAAGTCGAAGCCTTTTATCGTCTTGCTCAAGGCCAATCTTACGAAGGAGAACCTCTAGCCACTATGGGTGCAAATGGTAACCATTCTGCTCCAGAAATCATATTCTTACCAGAAATTGATTTCTGGAATTCTTGCCGGAAATTGATTTCTAGAGGAGAAATGCATTTTGGTAAAACATGACTAATTTCGCTCCGGAAAATTGATTGGAACGGGCAATCTATTTTATTTTTTGGGCATCTCAAAAATAAATTCCACTCAAAGTGGGTGCCCAAAGGTATTCTAAGTTATTTTGTGAAGTTTTGAAATTTTTGATTTTTTGATTTTTTTGGGCACCTCAAAAAAATTAACTTTCACTCAAAATAGGTGCTTAATGGTATTCTAAGCCATTTTATCTAGTTTTGAAGTTTTTTATTTTTTTGGATACCTCAAAAAAATTAAATTTCACTCAAAGTGGTTGCCCAAAGGTATTCTAAGCCATTTTGTGAAGTTTTAAAATTTTTGATTTTTTTTATTTTTTTGGGCACCTCAAAAAAATTAAAAAAATTAAATTCACTCAAAGTGGATGCCCAAAGATATCCTAAGCCATTTTGTGAAGTTTTAAAATTTTTAATTTTTTTATTTTTTTTTTGGCATCTCAAAAAAATTAAATTTCACTCAAAGTGGGTGGCCAAAGGTATTTTAAGCCATTTTGTAAAGTTTTGAAGTTTTTCACTTTTTTTGTTTTTTTGAGCACCTCAAAAAAATTAAATTTCACTCAAAGTGGGTGCCCAAAGGTATTTTAAATCATTTTGTGAAGTTTTGAAATTTTTGATTTTTTTTTTTTTTTTGAGCACCTCAAAAAAATTAAATTTCACTCAAAGTGGGTGCCCAAAGGTATTTTAAATCATTTTGTGAAGTTTTGAAATTTTTGATTTTTTTTTTTTTTTTGAGCACCTCAAAAAATTAAATTTCACTCAAAGTGGGTGCCCAAAGGTATTTTAAATCATTTTGTGAAGTTTTGAAATTTTTATTTGTTTTTTTTTTTTTTGGGCACCTCAAAAAATTTAATTTATTTCAAAGCAGGTACCCAAAGGTATTCTAAGCCATTATATGAAATTTTGAAAATTTTTATTTTTTTATATATTTTTAAAAAAATTCACAAAATTTCTTATTTTCTCGAAATCTTGACTTTTTTTTTTTTTTTGGAAGTTTTTATGAATTTTTTTTTGGAATTTTTCAATTTTTATACATTTTTCAAAAAAAAAAAATTTGAGAAAAAAGAGAGAATGCGTTTACAAAAGTAGCTTCTCTTTTCTCGCTCAAAAATTCGGAGTAAAAATGCATTCGGAATCAAGAATGCATTCCGAAATCAAGTATTTTTAACAAACGCAATTTTACTCAGAATGCAAAAATTACTCAGAATGCATTAGGAAATTTTTAACAAACGCATTTGTTTCGGGAACGTTCGAGGCGAAATTCTACTCCAGAATGGATTCCATGCGCGCCCTATCTTTCTTGAGGCGTGAGAGTTGCTTCTATCCCCGAGGAGTTTAACGTCTGGGGATGCCGAGATCCACAAGAGGCCTAGAGGGGCATAGTTTGACGATTTGCCCAGGTCGTAATATCTATCATTTATATAATTAAAAAAAATTCCCTAAAATTTCATATGTTGCAATACTAAATATGTGGGATTATAACTTATTATGGCTAAGAGATTGGTCCCTCTAAATTGAAAAAAGGACACGTGAGTTCTTAATTAGAAAAGGTTACTCAGAATCGAGTTAAAATTTAGGAAATTCTTCAATTTGATTCTGTCAAAATGATTTAAATTGATTTCCCTTTGGCGCTTCGTGTGGATCAATTAAAAGACCACACGTGTACTATTAGGATTGAAAAGATTATGTGTGGTGACTTAAATCCGTATCTCACATGACAAAACTAAATGTTTGTATCGTTTTAAAGATAATTTAGGATTCTTTTTTTTCCTCCTAATTTGGGAGGAAAAAAGCATTGGTGCCAAAACTTATGTCTGAAGGCCAAAAATCACTTAAGTGCTTAAAGGATCACTTATTCTAAGCCATTTTGTGAAGTTTTGAAAAAATTTTTGATTTTTTTAAAAAAAAAATTAACTTTCACTCAAAATAGGTGCTTAAAGGTATTCTAAGCCATTTTATCTAGTTTTGAGTTTTTTTTTTTTTTGGATACCTCAAAAAATTAAATTTCACTCAAAGTGGTTGCCCAAAGGTATTCTAAGCCATTTTGTGAAGTTTTAAAATTTTTTTTTTTTTATTTTTTTGGGCACCTCAAAAAAATTAAAAAATTAAATTTCACTCAAAGTGGATGCCCAAAGATATCCTAAGCCATTTTGTGAAGTTTTTTAAAATTTTTATTTTTTTTTTTTTTTTAATTTTTTGGCATCTAAAAAAAAAATTAAATTTCACTCAAAGTGGGTGGCCAAAGGTATTTTAAGCCATTTTGTAAAGTTTTGAAGTTTTTTTTTTTTTTTTTTGTTTTTGAGCACCTCAAAAAAAATTAAATTTCACTCAAAGTGGGTGCCCAAAGGTATTTTAAATCATTTTGTGAAGTTTTGAAATTTTTGATTTTTTTTTTTTTATTTTTTGAGCACCTCAAAAAATTAAATTTCACTCAAAGTGGGTGCCCAAAGGTATTTTTAAATCATTTTTTGTGAAGTTTTGAAATTTTTTTTGATTTTTTTTTTTTTTTGAGCACCTCAAAAAAAATTAAATTTCACTCAAAGTGGGTGCCCAAAGGTATTTTAAATCATTTTGTGAAGTTTTGAAATTTTTATTTTTTTTATTTTTTTGGGCACCTCAAAAAAATTAAATTTCACTCAAAGTAGGTACCCAAAGGTATTCTAAGCCATTATATGAAATTTTGAAAATTTTTATTTTTTTATATATTTTTTAAAAAAATTCACAAAATTTCTTATTTTCTCGAAATCTTGACTTTTTTTTATTTTCTGGAAGTTTTTATGAATTTTTTTGGAATTTGTCAATTTTTATACATTTTCTGAAAAAAAAAATTAGTGAGAAAAAGAGAAAATGCAGTCTGGAAGAGAGAAGCTACAAAAAGTAGCTTCTCTTTTTCTTGCTCAAAACTCATTCTGGAGTAAAAAATGCATTCTGGAATCAAGAATGCATTCTGAAATCAAGTATTTTTAACAAACGCAATTTTACTCCGGAATGCAAAATTGCTCGAATGCATTAGGAAATTTTTAACAAACGCGTTTTTACATTCGGAATGCATTCTGGAGCAGAAATTCTACTCCAGAATGGATTCCATGCGCGCCCTATCTTTCTTGAGGCGTGAGAGTTGCTTCTATCCCCGAGGAGTTTAACGTCTGGGGATGCCGAGATCCACAAGAGGCCTAGAGGGGCATAGTTTGACGATTTGCCCAGGTCGTAATATCTATCATTTATATAATTAAAAAAAATTCCCTAAAATTTCATATGTTGCAATACTAAATATGTGGGATTATAACTTATTATGGCTAAGAGATTGGTCCCTCTAAATTGAAAAAGGACACGTGAGTTCTTAATTAGAAAGAAAAAGGTTACTCAGAATCGAGTTAAAATTTAGGAAATTCTTCAATTTGATTCTGTCAAAATGATTTAAATTGATTTCCCTTTGGCGCTTCGTGTGGATCAATTAAAAGACCACACGTGTACTATTAGGATTGAAAAGATTATGTGTGGTGACTTAAATCCGTATCTCACATGACAAAACTAAATGTTTGTATCGTTTTAAAGATAATCCTAGGATTCTTTTTTCTTCCTCCTAATTTGGGAGGAAGAACAGCATTGGTGCCAAAACTTATGTACGAAGGCCACTTTGATGCCAAAAGTTTTATTGGTGCCAAAAGTTTACATGCGATCAGATCTTAAGTGCCAAATTCTTGCGAAATTTCGAATTCTTGTTTAAATTGATTTTAGAGGAGAAATCTGTTTGAGAAAAACATGACTAATTTTGCTAAAATTGATTTCGGGAAAAAATTTTTTTTTTTTTTTTATTTTTTCGGGCACCTCAAAAAATTAAATTTCACTCAAAGTGGGTGCCCAAAGGTATTCAAAGCCATTTTGTGAAGTTTTGAAATTTTTGATTTTTTTTTTTTTTGGGCACCTAAAAAAAAAAATTAAATTTCACTCAAAGTGGGTGCCCAAAGGTATTCTAAATCATTTTGTGAAGTTTTGAATTTTTTTTTTTTTTTTATTTTTTATTTTTTATTTTTTTGAGCACCTAAAAAAGTTAAATTTCACTCAAAGTGGGTGCCCAAAGGTATTTTAAATCATTTTGTGAAGTTTTGAAATTTTTGAATTTTTGGGCACCTAAAAAAAAAATTAAATTTCACTCAAAGTGGGTGCCCAAAGGTATTTTAAATCATTTTGTGAATTTTTGAAATTTTTGATTTTTTTTTATTTTTGATTTTTTTTTTTTTTTGAGCACCTAAAAAAATTAAATTTCATCAAATGCCCAAAGGTATTTTAAATCAAATTTTTTTTTTTATTATTTTTTTTATCTCAAAAAAATTAAATTTTCAAAGTAGGTACTAAAGGTATTTTTCTTTTTGAAATTTTTTTTTTTTTTTTTTTTTTAAAAAAAATTTTTCCTATTTTCTCGAAATCTTGACTTTTTTTTATTTTTGAAAATTTTGAATTTTTCAGGAATTTTTCAATTTTTATGCATTTTTTAAAAAAAAATTAGTGAGAAAAAGAGAAAATAGAGAGAATGCATTAGGAAGAAAAGAAGCTATAAAAAGTAGCCTTCTCTTTTCTTGCCCAAAACTCATTCCTAGAGGAAAATGCGTTCGGGTGAAAATGCATTCGAAGCAAGTATTTTAACAAAGCGCAGTTTTTACTCTCGAATGCAAAAAAATTAACGAATGCATTAGAAATTTTTAACAAACGCATTTACGCTCGGAATGCGTGCGGAGCGTAAATTCTACTCGAGAATGGAAAGCCCTTAAACGATCCTTAAGTGTCAGCGGCAGAAATTCGACCAAATTTACGGCGTGACTTTTATATTTAAATTTTAATGACACATGGCATTTCCATGTGTATAATTCAATTTTAAATTTTTTTTTCTAATTTTGTTCTTTCTTTTCTTTTTTCTTTTTTCTTTTCTTTTTTCATTTCTGTCTTGTTATTCTTCTACCATGGCCGGTGGCCGGTGGCAAGGACCAGCAGCCGCCCGGCCCTCGCCAGGCCATCGCCTTTCTCCCAGCGAGGCCCATCGCCTTGGCCTTGGCGGAGGCCTCGCCCGGGATCTAGCGAGGCGAGCCCTGTTGGGGCTCGCCCTACCCAGGCGAGGGTCAAGGCAAGCGAGCCCTGAACTCGCCCAACCGGAGGAAGGTGACCCTTGGCGAGGCCCGCTGCGGTGAGGCCCTCGCCTCGCTAGATCCGGTGAGGCCAGCCCTTGCTGAGGCCACGGCGACCTCGCCAAGCCTCACCCGGAGGAAGGTGACGACCGGCGAGGCCATCCATAGCCGATGGTCGGACGACGGCCATCAGAAATAAGAAGAAAGAAAAGAAAAGAAAGGAAAAAAAAAAAAGAAAAGAAAGAAAAGGAAAAAAAATGCCATATCGACCTCCGTGAAACCACATCGACCTCCGTGAGTCACATCAGTTTAAGAAATTAATAAAAAAAATGCCACGTCGGATTTCCGACGAAGTGGCACTTAAATGATTATTTTTCATAACTTTTAGCACTTAAGTAATCCGATTGAAACTTTTGGCATCAAAATGGCCTCCGTACACAAGTTTTGGCACCAATGGTGTTCTTCCCCCCTAATTTGCATGAAAGAGATCATTGTCATTGCATTTGGTGATAGTTCACGCATAGAGATGAGACATTAGATGTTCAATACAAGATGTCAGGCGAACCGAATAAAAGGTTCACGCCAGTGCCAGCCGCGCCACATAGAATAGCCAGCATCCATGTCAATGATTTTCGGCCAAATTTGATGGGATAGACTGAATTGGCACAATTTGCTAAAGGTCTAGGATTCAATTGACCAAAAAAAAACAGAATTAGGACTCGGATAAATTGGATTCACATAAATTGGATGCGTGCACTAATGAGACTATTCAAACTACATGAGATGTTTGAATCCACGTTCAACTATGCATTCTTTTTTTTATTTTTATAGATTTAGGCCCGTTGAAAAGGAAATCCCAGCTAAGTTTGAGTCCTTCATTTTGGAATCAGGCATTGGGACATAAGCCCATTGATCCCTTGCTTTGTCATAAGATAGCCATATCATATCCCATGCACCTTCCCAATTACACACCAAGCACGCCCTAATGATCCCTCCTCTTTCTTGCAAGCAGCCCATCAAAACACCATAGGGCTTCCCAATTTGTCCTATCAAATTTCTTGGGATTTCCGATGCAAATTCCCAGTTTCTACCGCCTTCGCTCAAGCCCCATAGCTCTATCCTCTCCAAGAATCTCGTCCTCTTACGCACGGCATCGCTGGCTTTCGATTTTATTATCATCAGGTGGCCGTCGCCGTACACGCGTATGAGATCAACCGAGTGACCCCAACCGAGTCGAGCATTCGGTTCCCTCCCTCGATTGTCTCCTCTGTTGAGTGCGAGCCGCAGGACTGATGCGTTCAGGCTTTCGGATCCACACGAAATGATCGTGCTTGATTGGGATCCATCAACCAAATGAAGGAAGCCGAGTCCCTTGAGTCCGTCGCTGTGACTTTGTGAGCGGCCTTCGATCTCTTCCACTTCGGCCGTCTTCCAATCGTCGGTCTCCGAGTCGTACTCAAACAGAGTAGGCCGTTCCTCCACCAGCTCCGCGAACAAGAAGCGGAAGCGACCCGACCCGGGAGGCCCGCCCGGAACCAGCTTCATCCCGGACCTCCTCCAGGAAGAGGTGCCCCGTGGACCCAACGGGCTTGGCGGGACTTTCTTGACCCTTTTGGTCATCAAATCGACCGCAATCACTTCCTTATTTTTGTTGCAAGCAAACAGGAAAGTGTTCCCGGAAGCCGTCAAGAAATAAAGGACCTCACCTGGTGAAACCACGGGCTCCAAGATCTTGGCGATTGAAATCTCAAACCAGCGGTTCGACATCGACTGGTCTGTGAAGCCCATGAGCGTCGCGTCCTTGGACCACCTCTTCTTGAAGACGAAGAGCCATGAAGCCGAGCTCGATCTCATGTTACATTCGCGCACGAAGCTCTGGTCGGAGATTATGGTGGCGAGCGTCTTGTTCACCAGCTTCAGGCCGACGATCTCTGGCAAAGCCAAGTTCAGGAGGATGCTCTGTATGAGCTCAGATGGGAGGAGGCAAAACCCTAATGAATCAGAACTATTATAATTCATGTGTTCTTCCATGGATTTGGTGAGGGAAAGTCTTCCCATTTTACTACTTCGTGATGGATGGTTATATAGTGGAAGTTGGCCTGCCTTTCAGGAACATATTTTAATGATCTTGGGTAGGTTCCCAAGTTCACTTTCACCATTAAAGGATGTTGTATTTATGGTGGGTTAATGGATCAACGAATGTGAGCAAAATGAGATACGTTGTTTCCATTCACGTATCTCATGAATTCATGTATTTTTCGTGTTCATATATTTCTTGGATTCGTGTATCTACTTAATTCTTGATTAATTTATTTCTTGGATTTTTGTATCTATTTAATTCATGTATCTGCTATATTCTTGAATCTATTTATTTCATGATTCATGTACGTTTCTATACATGAATTCAAAAATTCTATAAATAGAATTCAAAATCTTTATTCCGACAAGAAGCATTCTGACAAGAAGCAAAAATCACCAATATTTCCTCTCTTCAAGTTCTCTCTAAGTGTGCCAGTTTCAAGAAGTATTCGACAGAGTCTTGTTCGTATAGTGCTAATACCAACAGGTTCGAGGTGTTGTATCTTGTGAGGCGAAGTTTGTGAAGCTGTTTATCACCATTGGCAGGAACTTATCGTCTTAAGGAGATTCGGCTAATCGTACCTCACCTCCAATTCTTGTTTATTTTGTTGTCGCATTCTCGATAAATTTTCTGATTACAACAAACAGTGTTACATATTTTTCTCCAATACGTGTATTCTTCTCCTCCTCTTATTCTTCTTTTTTTAATTTCCAACAAAGGACAATGCAAAGGTTATATCAAGCACATAAAGTATGTAGCCACGGGGACAAGACAAGTGATCCAACATGGCATCCCACGCATGGAGACTCATCTTGCGTGGATTGAAAAGAGTAGTTGGACGGCTGATGCAAACGTACTTTTGGCTTTTCTGGTTTTAGGAATTTTTGTTATATATATAAATGGGATGATGACATAAATAGTTTATAAACTTTGGTTCAGTATATAATATGGTCCATAAACTTTTACATTATTCAATGTAGTCCATGAACTTTAGCCTAATGTACAATATCAATCCAGAACTTTCAATTTGTTCGATGTGGTCCCTAAACTTTTGGTAAATATTCAAACTAATCCCTAAATTGTATAAACTATCTAATGTTATCATTCCATTAATTTAAGTTCAAGGACAACAATTAAAATTTTAATATAGTCAAGAGATTACTTTGAACATATATCAAAAGTTTAGAAATCAAATTGAATAAATTAAAAATTCAAGGACCGCATCGCATATTGGGCTAAAGTTCAAAGACCATTGGTGTCATCTTTCCTATGTAGATAGTATTGAGATCACTAATATAATTATCGTTAATTTGGTGACATGTGCACTCAAAAGTCCGGTATGCGTCAAATTCTCGTACACGTGACAAATCTAGCGTTAACAACGCACAATCGCTTCTTACATCGACGGTGTCTCCCTAAAGAAGATAATATGTACTCGATTGCCTCCCAAATGGCATTCGACTCATATTTAATTTAGTGTTGCCTAATTATGCAAGTAAGCGCAGAGCACGCGAGCTCTTGGACACATTTGTTTTGGCATTCTACTAAAAGGATGAGAAGAGAGACCACTTATATAAATAGATGGAACGATTGGTGGAGAGGAAATGGTGATGCAATTCCAACTTCATGATTGACCTTTCATGGCCAATCCTGAAGGGGCAACACTGTATTACGAAAATCCCACGCTTGGTCTTATCCTCAGGAGCCAACTGGGTCGGAGCCCCCCCACGCTGATCACCACAAGTTTAAGGTTTAATTATTTTTGCAGAAGAGGAGGGATGTGGACGAACTTGTAACGCCGGTGATAATTTTCTTTTGTAGAAGATGTGCAAAAGGTAGGTGAGAATGAACATTTTCTATGGTTGGACCTAATTCACTTAAAAAAGACCCGACTTTAGGTCCAATTTCAATTATATTTCGAACTTTTTTTTGTCTACAAAAACCTCTCTAACTTTCACTTTAATCTCAAATCTGCCCATGCGTCCAAAAATCTTTGCTGGTTTCTTCAAAATTAACAACATCAAGGCTAGTTACATGTCCATTATCAAAATGTGCATCTTCATCAATACCCTCACCTTTGTATGAAAGAATAGCAGCCTTTTGATATTGATAATTTTGAAAAAACTAATGGCGATTTTTGGAAGCACGGGCAGATTTGAGACTAAAGTGAAATTTGAGGATTTTTTTAGAAAAAAAAATTCAGAATGAAATTGTAATCTGACCTAAAGTTGAGGTTTTTTTAGGAGAACTAGTGCTTTAAAAGTGTGATGTATGGCTTATTAGAGACACATTAGGGTCCTAAACTCACATAGATTAAGATGCAAAATAGGATGTCAACATTTCTAATTTTCTTTTTCGGACCATTCACTTTAATTGTTGAAATCTAGGCGTAACACACCATTTAATATAGTATCAAAACTAGAAGATCTAGCTTTCTATATTAGAGATTCTTCTTTAGTTTTATCATTGAGTTTCGACGATATTATTAGTGATGATGTGTAGCTCCCAATCGAAAGTCGCAGGTCCGATTCTCCAATCTATCCTCGATCTTAAAAAATCTCAGGTAATTTGAGAAGGATAGGCCCCAGCTTAAGTGTATCACTGGTCTTGATTTCCCTACTAGCATCATGGTGGGGCAAGAGTAATGTGCTCTTCCATTGGGCAGTGGTGGACTGAAAAATCTGCCGTCTTAAAGTAAGCTTTCTCCTACATGTGATCTATCCAATTTAAGGTTGCAATATCTTAATTTCTCTCTATCTCTTCACTTTTCACCTTCATCTAAAAAATCAAACAATCAATGATCCTATAATTTTCTCTCTTATTTCCTTATTGTTTCATCTTGTATTCCTCTTCCTTTTTTCATTATTTTCCCTCGACAAAAGCTTCTTGCCATTTTCACTACAAATAAAGGATAGCGAAGGAACTCCTTATTAGAGTCTAACCTGGGTGGTAGAAGATTTCATCTTCCTTCCCTTCATCCACTCGGACACATTCATGCTTGCTTAAGCTCAACATGATCGAGAATCGAATCAAACTTCCCTTGTCTCCATTCACCAAAAGCTCTAAGATTTTATGCATTTAAAAAGAGACCTAAATCACTTTCGCGCATTAAATTTCAAAACAGTTCGATGGTCCGCCTTTTTATTTAAAAAAAAAAGTTAATCTATTGAGGAAAATTCTAATTAACGTGCTGTAAATAATCGTGATTAACAAAAAGAGATTAGAAAGTGTGGTTAAGCGAGTCCACTTGTTCCAGAGTGACCATTCTGCGAAGGATATAGACAGAAACTAATGATTGTCTCGTTGTCAAGTGCAGTATCTCTGAAAGCCTAAGGGACTCTGTTGGGCCTAACCAGCAATCCACCATGGACGAGGTAATGAGGCTTGGAGAATCGTCACCAATTTTTCGTGCCATTTAGGCCTAACCCATTCTTGGTTACTAAGGCGCATTTAGTAGCGTTTTTATTTCGAGAATAATTTCTTTTCAGAAAAAGTTTTTTATTTCTATTTCTGGATGAGTTTTTGAGCAAAAGAATGCATTCGATAGAATCGCACAAAATTTCTATTCCGGAATAGAAAAAAAAGTAAATGCATTTGGTATTGACCAAAAAAATTTATATTCCCAATTTTTGCATTCAAATCTATATCTTTTATTTAACCATAAGTACAAGTTATAAGTGAAAAAAAACCAATAAGCATGATTTATTGGTTTGTCTAATCCTTTTAGAGGTTTAAAACCCTTTTAATCCCTAAACTAAGGAATCTTCAAAAATACCACTTGGACACCAAAAAAATTTAAACTTCACTCAAAATGGGTAGCCATAGTTATTCTAAGCCATTTTGTGAATTTTTAAAATTTTTTTTGGGGTAAAATTTATTAAAATTTTTACTTTCTCTAAATCCGTTTCTTTTTTTATTTTCCAGAAATTTTTTTATGAAATTTTTTAAAATTTTTTCAATTTCGAAATTTTGCAAATTTTTATGGGTTTTCTGAGTTTTTCTGATTTTTATGGATTTTCTAAGAATTTTTTTGATTTTTATGAACTTTGGGAATTTTTTAATTTTCTAATTTTTATGAATTTCCGAAATTTTTAAATTTATTCTAAGCCATTTTGTGAATTTTTATTTTTTGATTTTTTTGGGGAAAATTTTATTAAAATTTTTACTTTCCCAAAATCTGTCTCTTTTTATTTTTCGAAACTTTTTAAGAATTTTTTTAATTTTTTTTCAATTTCAGAATTTTGCAAATTTTTATGGGTTTTCCGAGTTATTTTGATGGATTTTCTGAGAATTTTTCTGATTTTTATGAATTTTTGGAATTTTTAATTTTTATGAATTTTTTTTTTATTCCGCTAGGAATGGACCGGACGGTGCTTTGAGACGGTCTCATGCGACGACGGAGGATGGAGGAGGAGCCGAGGCCGTGGCTTGAGGACCCGGACCTTTTGATTTTTTTTTTGTTTCTAGGAACAAAGTAAAAAAATCTACTTCTAATTTTCTGTTCTAAATCTATTTTTCGCCATTTTTCTATTCCAGGAAATAAAAAAAAATAAAATCGTTACCAAAAACAGTTTTTCGTTTTTTTTTGTTCCGGGAGCGGAAGAAGAAAAAAAATAGAGAAATATAAACGTTACCAAACACGCCCTAAACCCACCCATTCTTGCTTTTCCATTATTTATCCCTTGTTTCTTTTTGTCGTCTATTGATGAGAAATATGTGGAGAGGTGAAATTTTTGTCCAAAAAGTCTCAAACTTATTATCCAGTGGCTAATTCAGTCCTAAATTTTTTAAAATGGCCAGTAGTCCTAAACCTTTTGAGAATTTTCTAGTGTAGCCCTTCAAGCTAATTTTGTCCAGAAATTTTTTACATGGTGGTTCAGTTATTTCAATAAAAAAACACAAACTTTACATTAAGTGACAATTCTGACTCGAACTTTTTTTTCTTAATAAAAAGCACAAACTTTTATTCAAGTCCCAAATCTAGCTCCCTTAATGTGAAATTTTCAAATTATTCAGGCCAGATTTGGTTTTAAGTGAACGTTTGTGATTTTTTATGAGACAAAAAAATAAGTTCGGGCCAAAATTGTCACTTAAAGTAAAGTTAGTGCTTTTTTTATAATTAGGCCTTCGATTAACCCAATCGTCTATGTGGCACGGTTGGCACTAATTTGAACGATTTTATAAAATTTTCTAAATTATTTTTGTTTTCCTCTTCTTTTCTTTCTTTTTTTTCCCCTATTCTTTTCCTTTTAGCCTATGGCCGGTCGCCGGTTTCACTTATGGCCTATCTCAACAATTGTCGATAATGACCCACAGGTGAGCATCACCCTTGCTTGGGCGAGGGTGTCATGGCACTAGCCGCCCACCCCTCGCCCAAATGTATGGGTTGCCCTTGCCTATGGCCGACCAAGACCGATCACAGATGAAAAGAAAAAGAAAAAAAAAAGAACAAATTCAGAAAATTTTAAAAAATGATAAAAATTGTTCATGTCAGTGCTAACTGTACTATATAAAACGATTGGTATCCACATAATACGACCGGTATCTACGTCAATAATTTTCTATTAAAATTGGCCAGAATGACTATCTTAGAGAATTATCAAAAGGTTTGTGACTAAATTGGCCAATTGAAAATTTTAAGCCTGAATTGGTCACTGTACAATAGGTTTAGGACTTTTTAGACAATTTTCCACCGAAAGGCCATCAATGGAAAAAAACAAAGAGGAAATTTTATTTCTCAAGGGGAATTGAAGAGACTAAAACTTTCAACTTAAAAATTAGGGAAAAACCCATAAAAAAATCCCAAACTATGCCCACCATAACACATTTATCATGAATTTTTTTCTATGACATCAAAAACCCCAAACTATATCCGCTGTTACACATTTAACATAAATTTTTTTTATGACATAAAAAACCTCAAACTTGTACCTATGTAACAATTTACCCTCAATCAAAATTCTATTAGATGATTTTTCAACCAAAATAATATCATTTTTATTTCATTTAAGTCATGTGGGTGCCATATCAATATTGTTTGCTTTCTAGCATCCATGTAGATAGATTTTTAATTGTTCTCGTTGACAGAATTTTGACGGAGAATAAATGCATCACAGTGGACATAGTTTAAGGTTTTGCTCTAAAAATTAAACTATATAACCATTACTTATTAAGAAAAAAAATGGAGGTGGAGAGCTGGCGAAGAATGGAAGTTGGGAAGTATATAACCCTTTACTTGTTAAAACAAAATCGACAATGGTTTTTGGAATTTTTGGAACAGTAGTCTTTTAATCCTCCACCAACTAAAATTTCAATATCCATTTTCTGTAAATTAAGCCAAATGCCAAAATAATAATAATAATAATAAAGATCGACGATTCTATTGGAAATGCCCTTCACCGAGGGAGAAAAGAAAGTAAAAGTTTTGTTGGTGACAAAATGCCTGAAGTAGTTAAAGACTCAAAAAAGTGATTATTATTTTGCTTATGTCTCATCAATTATTCTACAATAATCCATCGTTTCAAAGAATATCACGAGTAGCTTTCTATCACCAAATCATGGTGAATTCCCTAAAAAACTCTCAATTTTAAGTCAAGTTCTAAATCTGCCCCTATTTTTTTTTTGTCTCAGAAAAAGTCCCAAACTTTAGGTCTAGTCCCAAATCTGCCATGAATTTTTTTTTGTCTTAGAAAAAATCCAAAACTTTAAATTCAGTCCCAAATCTATCCCGAATTTTATTTTGTGTAAAAAAATCAGCAAATTTCAATTTATTTTCAAAAATATACGCCGTGATCCGGTCCAAATTTGACGTGACATTTTCATGCCGATAACAAATCCACATCAACAAAATAATGGGGCGATAAGTACAGACCGACGTTGTATTTCCACTTTGATAACAAATCCAACCAATAAAAAATGTTGAAATTCTCCAAAATAAAACCGTTCTAGGATAAGAAAGTTAGGGATGATAACAAATTCACCCAAAAAAACTTTTTTTTTTTTTAATTTGAAAAAAAAACTCAATTTTGGGTTTAGTTCAAATTGCCATGGATTTTTTTTTTGTCTAAAAGAAGCCGAATTACTTTATTTATTTTATTGATATGGATTTGTTATTGACGTGGAAGTGTCATGTCAAGTTGGAATTTGGACTATCAAGGTATATATTTGAAAATAAGTTGAATTTTGGTGATTTTTTACACAAAACAAAATTTGGAACTAGACTTAAAGTTTGAGGTTTTTTTCGAGACAAAAAAAAAGTTCAAAGTAAATTTAGGACTGGACCTAAAGTTTAGGATTTTTTCTGAGGTAAAAAAAAATTTGGGGCAGATTTGAGACTTACCCTAAAATCGAGGTTTTTTTTGGGGAATCAGGCGTACCAAATCAACGAGCAACGACCGCACAAAAAGTCTCCCAAAAAAGCCTGTCGCTACAGCACATGCGAATTGAGAAAATATCACCTCCAGGTACGTCGCGCCACGTGGCCGCTCTCCCCGGACGCCACGTAGGAATCCACCATGGGCATGTGGTCACACGAGCCCCGCACGCTCCCTCTCGCACTTCGCCACATCCCCACACGAGGACCGGAACCCTAAGCGAGCCCTTCCCGTGCCTCTGCTGCCCCCACTCCACCACGTGGGACGTGATTATATATACGTGCACGCGCGCAAGCACACTTCAACTACTCAAAGATCGAACCCTAGGTGACTTATAAGATCCCATCATCCGTTCATCCCTTAATTCGTCTTCCAATCTTCGCTCCATTTGTCACGATGCCTCGCGTGTCGAAGCCGGCCGGTCCGACGGAGTCGGCACGAGAAGAAGGCGTCGAATTCGAGTACAGACGCCGGCCCAAGAGGCTCGCCGAGGGGGACGGCGATGATGGCGACGATGGCGATTATGATTACGCGCCGGCCGCTTTGGCAGATGGTGATGGCGACGACGACGACGACGATGACGACGACGACGGCGATTACGCTCCGGCGGCTTGAAAAGAGAGGGGGAGATCGAGCGAGAGATTAATTTACTTCGCCACTAATGCCCTAGTTAAGTTTTGATTACAATAAAACTATCCTGCGCCGCGGGGGACAAGAAGACCACATCTTGTGTGGATCCTCGTTTCTCAACAGGTGCTGTTGATTCGTGCTGTGTGATGTGCGTATGTTCAGTCAAATGAGGTTTCTTTCTTCACATGAAGTCTTCTCATTTGGGCTGCTAGTGTACTAATGTAAGGTACTATATAAATTAATGAAGGATCTTCTTCCTTAAATATTGACAAGGATGTTGGCCTGCCCAAATTTAAAATTAAATTAGGCATGGCGTGGTATTTTTTTTTAAGTTGACTGATGATGATCAAAGGCATCATCGTCAGACAAATCAAAGACCAACGTCATCTCATCGCGCAAAGAAATGTAAACTATACGTAAGTAATCAACTCCCATGCATCGTGGTCATGTGATATACGTCGACCCTAGGGTTTTGTTTTGGGGGCATGACACTAAAGTAGAGTAGATTGCTTAGGACCCTCTCTATAACTTCACTTGATTTTATGATTAATGCACGACCAAAACGATGAGAAGATTTTAATTTCTGAATCTAGACTCTGACAATTGTACACGACCGTACATTCTCTAGTAACCTGGATGGAATGCCCAGAATCAAACATGATCGGATTTCACGATATGCCTTATGTATCAGTTGCTTAAGAGCATCCTCGGCTTAGTTACTGGGGACCATAGTTTAGGGTATGTAGTTATGCTTTTACAAGCCCGTTGTGGATGAGCGGAGATTCGCTATCTGCTAGCGTTTTTTCTCGAGCCATAACAACCATACGATGAAAAAACGTGATAATAGTAAAGAGTGTATCGAGATTCTACGCATGTGACACAGATTGAGACACGATGAAAGAGAAAAGAGGGTCCATGTCCATCTTAGTGAGCTTCAATGAGAATGACTATTTGCCTTCTACATTAATTTCATCGGCATGTATATAGCTTAAAACTTCATATTACCACTTAAATTAGCAGAAGAAATTTCGGATGAAATTACCAAACCCAAAGTCCTCCGACTTCCAAGATGAAAGAAGACCATATCATAATTGTTTTTTTTACCGAATGCCCTCTAAAGTTTCCACATCCATGAGAAATTTTGGGAAGTGAAGTTAACATATGATTAAATCTTTCCAACACTTTGTTATTCATTCACTGAATGTGCCTTGCTTTAGTTTCTGATCTTAATCAGTTGGCTCTACAATGAAAATCCACGAAGGACCTCGATCTCTCCAGAATTCGTCCTCATATCTGCCAATACAAACAAGGAAAAGTCAGTCGGAACAGGCTCTTGTTTTCCCCATTTTCACGAGCACTCGCATGGAACATTTCTCTTTGACAGCTCGAGAGAAAGTGTCCTCAGCATCATTTGAAGGTGGATTGATGTCAAAGCGCACTGTTTCTTGGTTTGATTTATCGTATGCAATTATTAGACACTGCACACATATGAACGAGAAAGTTTTTGCTCCAATCAGCCGGTGCTGGAATATATAGCTTAGCTTCCCAAGGGGTCCAAAAGAGTGCATGATGATTTTGCTCGAGCCTAATCAGCAGCCGAACGCCCTGCACTTTCAATGACTAAAAACATTGCACCCAAGAAATGTCTCATTAACCTGTCAATCGTGAGGCTCTTATATCATATCTTTACTGCGCCTACCTTATTTTAGAAAAATTGCTCGTGCGAGCGTTAAATCAACCTATTTTAGATTTACTTTTAAGTCTCAAAGGTTGGGATGCAAGATTTTGAACTTATTAAGATCATATCAACATATTAAGATCAAGATATCTCGTTAGTTCTAACTAGTGATATTAGATGAGAAAGGTTTAGATGGACCAAGGATAAGAGACATGATCGTCGCATGACCAACGAGGTCCACCACCAGATGGGATAACGCGGGATCACACGGTCCGGATGGTCGATTGCCGTTCGATCCTTAACACGTGCATGTACTCGTGTCCGTCGGAAGATGCCCACGTGTCCGGTGCACATGGTCTCGGTCGAGCCAGCTCGGAAGTTTCGTTTGGGCAGCCACCTAACCCAACAATGATGGAGCCGTAGTGTCGGAGGTGGCCATGGACCACAGAGGAGGCAACCTGTGACCAGCACAGGGCCGTGCACACTCCCCACGCGCTCAGCCCGTGCCTGCCTGAGTCCACCCAACTTCTCTTCCTCCCTATAAAAGCCACCACCATTGGTCTCTCTAGTCAATTGGTTCGAACCCACAAAATCCATTTTTGCTGCTTTTCCACAGAGAGAGGGAGAGAGAGAGCAAAATGCCTCCCATTTCAATGCTGGTCATCGACTCCGACGACTGGTGGAAGAAGCAAGTCGATGCAGATGACGACGATGACGATGACGATGATGGAGGCGACTGTGCACCGGCTGCTCTCGCAGAAGGTGACGGGGACGACGACGACGACGACGACGACGGGGGTGGCTATGACTATGCTCCTGCTGCATGAGACTTTTCATCGTGATTATTGATTATTGCCATTTCTGCTATGTCCACATTTGGGTAAAGTTTGTAATTCTAGCTCGATTATTTTTTATCTATTTATGCGGGAGATTATTCTTCTAGCTGATGAAGTGCTTGAGGTTATAATGAGATGAGCTCAATTCATTATCGGATAATCTTATGTTATTTTGTTTTGTGAGCTAAAATTAGATATCTAGCCTCTCGTGTTCCTTCCTTTAAATTAATGACTAGAAAAGAATTCAAGATGGGCACATGGACCGTTGAGTTTGGTCTTGCGATGCGTGGCTTGTGAGGAGAATGTTCCATTTTCCAGTCTCTGCCAGCTACATTTCGTGCTTCAAAGATATAAAATACACCTCTCAAAAGAGGGTTTAATAATAATATTATTTAGCATTTTACTATTCTTTTTCTTTCTCTTAATTGAAGAAATAATTGGAAAATAAAAAGGCAAGTACAAAACTGAGTAATAACCCCTAGTAGAGACTGGTGCAATTCAATCCAACATTTTGTTTGTTCATGTTTGATTGCGTCGTAGCTTTATAGTTTGCATTAAGTTTATCATCGGATGAACTGCATTGCCGATATTAACCCTAGAAAAGAAACGGTAGGTACAACTAACCATCGCACCATAAAAATTAGATAGGTTCGATATGTGGTCATTGGGTCCTCCTAAAAAAACCTACTAAATTCACCAAGTCATTTCGAAGGGTCAAAACGGCCCATTATTAACAGAATCCATTGTTGACTCTTTCTAAAATATTCGTTTGGACGAGGGCTTTCAATTAAAAAAAATACAATAATCACGTGGGAAACATGTATAAACGTATTCTCTATTTGTAAGATGTCGGCAACTTGTTTTGTTTATGCATGTTAAGCATTGGTGGATGTAAAGGCAACTATAGATCATCAACCACTAAGGGTGACTTCATTTCATTATGTATCAACTATTTATAAAAAAAAAAAAATCCCCCAAAGGATTGCTTGAACGAACGAAATATTTTTTTCATCACTAATGAAATTATTTGGAAGGCGTAAATTATAGTGATAACGAAAAAATCAACGGTTAACAAATTTTTTCTACAAACAATTACTTTTACGACCATAGTTTTCAAATCATTGATTCTCAATGAAACAAATAAACTCTGTATTCAACCAGGGTGCCCATTAAATGTGTTGCCTGATTCTAGAAAGGCGGGAATAATGATATTTAAAAAAAGGATTAATACCACGAAAAACCCTAAATTGATACATTTATGACAATTTTACCCTGAATTATTTTTTTGACCACAAAAAACCCCAAACCCAGTACACCCGTGATAATTTTACCCTGAACTATTTTTTTTTGACAACCAAAAACCTCAAACCCAAAATACATTTGTGATAATTTTATCCCAAACTATTTCTTTGACCATCAAAAATCCCCGAACTAATTTTTTGACCACTAAAAATGCTGAACTGGTACATTTATGATAAATTTACCCTCTATTAGTGTCCGTTAAATTATATTAATATCACGAAAAATCACAAATTGGTAAACTTATGACAAATAAAGGGGTAAAATCTAAAATCGGTACACATGTCAATTACCACGTGTCATTAAACTTAGTAATTTGGTAGTAAAATTTAACGAAAATTAACAAAGGGTAAATTTGTCACGAGTGTACCGGTTTTGGGTTTTTGATGGTCAAAAAATTAATTCGGGAGTAAAATTGTCACAGGTATACCAATGTAGGATTTTGGTGGCCAAAAAAAATAGTTCGGGTAAAATTATCACAGTGTACCAATTTAGGGTTTTTATGGTCAAAAAAAAATAGTTTTTGGTAAATTTATCATGGGTGTACCAATTTAGGATTTTTCGTAGTATTAACCCAAAAAAAAAATTATCGGTAATGACTTTAATAGCCAAATATCTATAAAAGTTAATACCACGAAAAATTCTAAACCTGGTACACTTGTAACAAATTTACCCCAAATTATTTTTTTTTGATCATAAAAAATCCCAAACTGGTACATCTGTAATAATTTTATCCCAAACTATTTTTTTGACTACCAAAAACCCCAAACTGGTACATCTGTGACAATTTTACTCCGAACTAATTTTTTAATATTATTTTTTATTTTTTCGAATTTTTTAGTTTTTCTTATCTTATCTTTTTTTTTTTCCTTTTCTTTTTTTTTTTTTTCCTTTATATTTAACCTCAAAAAAAAAATTCTGGAAGTATAAATTTGGTAAGGCATATTAAATTGAAATTAAATTCGTAAGTTTGTATCTATAGTTTTTTTTTTCTTTATAATTTCTTACTATATCAATTAGAAATAGTACAAAAAATTCTTCTTGCATTTTATTTATTATATATTTCAAGTGATCATATTGATTTATTTAATCACCATGCACATATAATATCTCTCATATTATATATAAAATATACTAATTTTGTAAATTAATCTGTTAAATTAAATTGGCAAGCGGGGACGTATTGAAATTGTTGATTAGCTGTACTCCAAGCTTAGGTAACAAGCCTACGTTGGACCCCATCGGTTTGTCTATCCACTTGCACCCAAAAATAAGAAAGACACGATAACAATATAATGTCTTTTTCATGAGACATTTAAATGTAGAAAAAAAAGTTGTTGGCATGAAAATTCATGCATATAAAAAAAAGTCTTTCATTTAGAGTTTATTTTTTTTTGGTCAAAATGTAGCATTTATATTATGTGTCACGTTATTGTGGTATCAATTACAATATAACAATCCATTGTTGGTCCAATGAAGATGAAGGAAAAAAAAAAAAAAAGAAAAGGAAGGGAAAAAGAAACGAAAAAGAAAAACTAAAAAATTTGAAAAATTTTAAAAAAAATAATATTAAAAAATTAGTTCGGGGTAAAATTATCACAGGTGTATCAATTTGGGGCTTTTAGTGGTCAAAAAATAATTGGGGTAAAATTATTTACAGGTGTACCAATTTGGGGTTTTGGTAGTTAAAAAAAAATAATTCGGAGTAAAATTGTCACCAGATGTATCTGGGTTTGGAGTTTTTATGGTCAAAAAAAAATACTTTGGGGGTAAATCTATCACAAATGTACTAATTTAGAATTTTTCGTGGCATTAATCCTATCTATAAAAAAAAATCTCCGATCTTTACACTTTCTATCGAAAATAACCTGAAATGAAAAAGTTATCCAGGAGATCCCAAACTTAACTGTTTGAATAAAAAACACCCGCCGTTAATACAATCGCTAGGTCCGCCGTGAGAATGGAGACGTGGCGTCTCACGTGTCAAATGACTTCCGTCCAAAAGTTAGCTTGGCTCCATGTCATTTCAAAACTTCATCGTCTTGAACACACTTAAATACCAAAATAATTTAAAAAAAAAAAACCGAACTAACCTAAATTCACTCGGTCTAAAACGACGTCGTTTTGCCGACGTATGTCCCGACCCCGGAAGTAGATAATAACAGACCTAAAATAAATTAATATGCGAAGGAAAGGAAGGTGAATATGTCAATTTGGCGAGTAAAGAAGAAGGTCTACTCTGTATAATGTTATTCATCCACTTGAAGCTCGCGAAACTCTCCACCAACTTCTCATTTTTTTCCGCTTTGCTTCAATTTTTTCTATTGATGGAAAATCGGTAAATAGGGAGGTAGTGTAATATGGGGGTGAAGAACAGCAAAAAGTGCCAAAACTTGTTGACGTCACTCATTTTAGTGCCAAAAGTTTCATTTGGATCACTTTAGTGTCAAATTTTTGAAAAATGCTCATTTCAAAGATTGCCAACTCCAATTAGTTTGGCGGAACCGACGTGGCCTTTTTATTAGTTTCTTAAGCCGACGTGGCTCATGGGAGAGTCCGGTCAAGATCCTATCCCTAAAACGACGCAGTTTAGTGCTCTTTCCCCCAAATAAGAACCCTAAATCCCCAAATTGAGAGAATCCTTCAATTTGCAACCCTAACCGGCTATCTTCTCCCCAATTGAAACCCTATTTTGATTCGCCCCCATAGTTACAAGCTCAATCTTGCAAATGGAGAGAGCGGCGTCGGCAATGACTCAAATTTGTTTCAACGAAGGCGAACAAGAGGCGAATATTTACTGTTTTTTGCGGGTTGCGAGTCCAATAAGAACATCTTGGACTCGGTTGAATCCCGGAAGAAGATTTAATGGTTGTGCTAGGTATAGAGAAGGCTCGAAGTGCAAATATTTCAAATGGGTTGATGCGAAATTCTCCGGTCGAGCGACAAAGATGATCTTGGAGCTATTTGAAGGACGCCATCAACGCCCACCTACATTAATGGATGAATTGGAGGATGTGGACTCAATGCAAGCTGAAATGAAGGCGTTAGCATCTCTGGCCAATCATTTGAAGAAGGAAGTTTCAAGAATGAAAATTGAAAGGAAGTGTTATCGAGCATTGATTGTGTTGTTATTCTGTTGTGTATCCTATTTTATGCTCAAATGTAAAGTGAGTGATGAGAAGAAGTTTCTCAGTCTACCATAGTTGAAGATGAGTGGAATATGTACTTGTATTGGGTAATTTGTAAGTATAGTTGTATTAGCCTATTTTTGTATGGAACAAAAGTTTGCTGCAATCTATGGTGGAAATGGAAGGTTGAAATTCATTGGTTGTGACCATTGACAAGTTTTCTTGCTTAGTTATGTATTCTCAATTCTAATTTGCTTAGTTTTGCATGATATGTTTGGATGGCTGCAATGGTTTGCTGGTATTCTTTGGTAATTGTTTGCTGCATTATTTCTTTGGTAATGGGATCTTTGGTTTGCTGCAATTGTTGCCGCAAACGCTTGTCAAATGAAGGAGTAGTACCAAGTTCAAGTCCTTATTTCAAAGGTGTCATACGTTGTAAATAGCGATCGTTTAAGTACCAAGTTTTTTGAAACCGATTACTTAAGTGCCAATCGTGGTCAAAAGTAATCACTTAAGTGCCAATTGTGGTGAAAACCGATCACTTAGTGCTAGTTATTGTTCAAAGTAAGCACTTAAGTGCTAGTTGTTGATATGTTCGTTTCAATCGTCATCGCACCAGCAACAATCGGATAGCTGGTGTGCTAGCGCACCAGTGACTTGCACCTCGCACAAAGCATATATAACTTCTGGTGCAAGCCCTGCACTAGCCACCAAGTACCACCATCACCACTGCACCACCAATGCACCACCACCATCACCACTACACCACCAATGCGCCACCACCATCACTAGTGCACCACCAGCACCACCAAGACACCAACACCCACAAAGACTACCACCACCACCACCAGCCAAGCAACACCACCACCATTGCACCACCACAACCACAAAGACCACCACCACCACCTATACGAGCCAAGCACCAACACCACCACCAAAGACCAAAGACCAAAGACCACCACCACCACCACCACCGCACCACTACCACCACCATAGCACCACCACCACCACTTTGCACCACTATCGCCACCACCGCACCACCGCCACCACCTGCGGCACCACCATAACCACAAAGACCACCACCACCACCACTACAACACCACCACAACCACGACCACCACCACCACCACCGCTACACCACCACCACCACCACAAATGCACCGGTAACACCATCACTACACCACTTCTACCACCACCGCACCATCACCATCGCACCACTACCACCACCACCGCATCACCGCCACCACCATTGCACCACCACCACCGCCACTACACCGGCCAAGCACAACTAGCACAACTAGAACATCCAGTAAGAACTAGCACACTAGCAACACAACTAGCACAACCAAAAAATAAAATATGAAAATTTCAAAAGTATAGACAAAATAAATATCGGTCAATTGACAATAAACTTAGTTTTTACATGTGTCACGCCCAAGACTCCTCGGTGCGCCACATCCCTCGCAGAGAGGTCGATTCGTGTCGCGACGTCCGGGGACGTCGTCGCCGACCCAACACCCAAACACGGAGATATACAAACACATGCGGAAGCAATTAAAACTACCCGTACATATATAAACGTATAACCAAGGGTAACCACCAAAATCCACACTTGTACTAATCTTTGGAATTCATATACAATATTCAATTACAACCCGGCTACCAAGAATCAAAAAGCGGTTCAAGGCCCTCTTGACAAAAGGGTAAGTGGCTCGGGGTTCAGTACTACAATTAACGGGGTCTTCTCCAAAAAAAAAAAAAAATGTATCGGGACACTGTCCTCCTCGGGGTAGGGGATCGAAAATATCGGTTTTACAACAACCGTGAGAATAAATCTCGTGAGTAATTCCCTAAACCTAAACTAGGCTAACATGCACCTCGACAAGTCTTGAACAACACAAAGTACACACATAAGCGGCTCGGGGCCCTCGGGCCTAAATCTAATTTCACTAGACCCTGCGGGTTGGCGTCAAATCAACAAAAAAGCAGCCACCTGGCGGCAGAATATAATCACAGCACATACACGTGCATTTCTATGTCACAGCGCATGTTATGCATATGCTAGTGCTCGCACTCATGCTCATGCCTCATCAATGCATTATCGCACACTTGCACACTAGTACTCAGCCAATTCTCAATTACTCCTCCGACCAGCGTTAAGCGCATCGGTCCGACCAGCGTAAAGCGCATCGGGCTCATGACACATTACCCGCGTAAAAGCGCATCGGGTTGGTCATCTTCCGGTGGCCGGGCATCGCCCCCGCGTAACACGCCTCGGGGCCGGGTTCACTACCCCGCGTAAAAAGCGCATCGGGGTTTATTGTGATCACACTTTCACAAGCACCAAATTTTATCTGAACCCCGCGTAAGACGCATCAGGGCATTTTAGGTGATCACAATGCACATGTCACTCGGGCACACTTATAATGCAAATGTCGTGCCAATGCTTGAGATGTGCACCCATGGTCATAAAATTCATACTTGGGCATCCACATGCGCGAATCACAATGTAACATACTCAAGCGGTATCGCGCATATTCAAATTCATAATATCACATGCCCAAATCAGACAATCAATATAAACCAGCCATAGTATCAAAACAGCATATTACTCATGCACAATTTCACATAATAGGGTCAACAAGTACTCGCGCAATCGAGACCTGCCAGGCTAATCCATTTCTAGTCCCGCTAGACCCGTGGCATAGCATCATCACATTAACCTCAAACCAGGCTCAAATGGCCAATCAATTGCACAATTCAATCAATCTTGGTAATCGCACGCTTAGTCCTCGAATTGATTGCGCCGTGCCCAATTTTAGTCTCGTCGTGGGCGACCATCCAACCATAATTTCTAGGCCAATAAATTATCGCCAAAATACTCCAATATAATCTTCAAATATCATTTAAATTGACCACCACAAAAATCAAGTATGGCGCGTAATATAATCCACAAAATTAAACCCGGACATTCCCGAACTCGGGTCAATTTAATCCAATTTGACCAACCCACTTATCGCCTCTCGGGCCACTAATCCTCCGGGCATACTAATCCTCCATTAAATTAGCATACTAATCCTTCCAAATTAACCCCAAATTAACCCCTAAAAACCCTAAATCACCTATCACAAATTAATTCAAAATTTTTAAAAAAAATTATACTAATTAAAATATTAATTAAAATATTACTATAAACCGGGGTCCAATTCCAAAATCGAAAATGGTCTACCGATCCAAAGTAGACCTCGTGACTTAAAGGGACAAAGGCCAAATTAATTTGACCAAAATTTAACGAGGGGGTCTACTAGTCCAAATTTGCACCCGGTCCGAAAACCCAAACTTTTTCATTATTCCCCGATAATCTCGATACCGGCAACTCGAATATCGACACCGTCCAATTTATTAAGGCGTCTGAAACACCAAAAATCGATCGCAAAGTTCGTGGTCCAAATAACGACGAAATTCGATCGAGTGCGATTCTAGCGAAATCTCGGTTTAAAATAAATACCGGGAGTGATCAGCTCCCGGTAGACTTTACTATAAGCAAGACCGACAAATCATGCATTTTATAAACCCCAAATTGGGTCGAAAATTCGGAATGTTACAACATGTGGTCAATATGAATAACCAACTACAACATCCACATCCAGAGAATGGCTTCCCACCAAACAAAAACATTAAACTGAGTGAACGCAGTACAATGTCAATTCCACGAGTCAATATGCACAACCTCCCAGCAAAAAACAAAAACTACCATATTTAGCACCATCTCATTAGTCAATATGAACAACCCCCCAGTTTCTTTTCCTGAAAATAGACGTTTGATTTAATTCATGATCTTTGCACTCTTTCTAACTGTCTAGCCCGATTCTTCAACTGGCCTTCCTGTCCCATGTACCTTCTTCTTAGTAGTTGCCATTTTCTGTATAGGCCGTGTCATTTGATGAGAGCTCTGAGTAGGGTCAATGTTGGTGCTAGGATCACTTGGTTGAGATGCAACTGGTGTTGGGTTCCTTATTGGTGGCTGTTTTGGAGTTGCACCTGCTGTCTTCTTTTTTGGGGCAATGGTCTTTGGCGCTGTCCCCCTTGTCTTTCTTCCTGCCACTTGGGTTCCTATTTTCGGTGCAGCCGTTGACTCTTGACTTGGGCCATCTTGAGAGATAAGCACTTCCGAACTTCTACCAGGCTACAACAACATAACGATATTGTCAATAAAAAGGAAATACCATAAATAAATTAAATGTAGGAGTCCTACAAAACTTACATTCAAAATAGTCATTCTGGTGCGCTCATATGTAAAAAGGCCATAACCATATTGTCTTAGCCTTTTCCCGAGAGCCCCTCTTGTTCGTAGTGGTGCCTCACTCTCAGCAACTTTTGCAGTTGATCTTCTTCTCACCTAATAAAGACATATCAGTGTTAAACTTCAGCCCTAAAAAATAACACAAACACCAATTGTACAACTTACAGGATATTTTCTCCTCGTCTGTTCAACAGTCGACTCAGTGATTAGCCCTTGGGCTAGCCCTTCAGTTGGCGCTTGCGCTAACCCTTCAGTTTGTCCTTGAGCTGGCCCTCCAGCTCGCCCTTCAGCTGGCCCTGCATTAGCCCCTTCAGCTGGCCCTTCAGCTGGCCCTGCATCAGCCCCTACACCTGACTCTATAGCAGTCCCTTCATTTAGCCCTTGGGCTGGCCCTGTATCAGTCCCTACATATGGCTATTGTTGTTGTTGATGTTGTTTCTTCAATGCACAACCCTTTTTATTGTGCCCTTTCTTTTGGCAATAGGAGCACGTCATTTTTACACCAGTCCTGCTCATCCTCTGAGTTGAAATCTCTCCCTCCTGCATTTTTCGTTCTTTTTTGGCCTTCCAATTTTCTTCTTTAGTGGCAAAGGTGTAGGGGCTTCATGGTTTGTTGGCTCCCAGAATTTGCTACTTCTGATAGACTGCATCATAAATTGGTACGAAGCAACATATGTGCTTTTCTTGTACCAATCATCTAAGTAATCCTCTGGATTTAGTTGCTTCAACTGGATGGCACAAATGGCATGTGCACAAGGAATTCCAGTTAGTTGCCAAGCTCGACATGAACACTTTCGCCTCTCTAGATAGACAACATACTTATCAGCATTGTTCATGATCTCATATCCATCATCTCCATTCCAAATTGGATGACAGAACCTACTAGCAGCTGTGTTCTCATCCAATCTCTTTGCAATCTTGGGACCACATTGTCTAGTCCACTTTGTAGCCTCATCTCTTTGTCTCTGGAGCCGAGTCATGATCATAACTCGTATGTCTTCAAGCATGTTGATAATGGGTTTGCACCTAGCCTCTAGTACTCTGCCATTGAAAGCTTCGCTGAGGTTGTTGTCAATGATATCGTACTTGAACTCTTCACTGAAAAAGGCCATACACCAATGTTTAGGTTCCGTTTCGAACAATGCTTGAAAACCTTCATTTGACAACCGAAACAACTCCTGCTTGGCTATTCTAAAATCAACCATGTTTGTGCTCTTTGCTATATGCCAAAATTGCTTTTGCAGCTTATCCCCTTTATAATTCTTTGCCCAGTTTGTATATATGTGCCTTGCACACATTCTATGTTTAGCATATGGCATCAACTTAGCTAATGTAGGAACAAGTCCCTACAATAATTCAAACAAAAAAAATACTTGTAAGAACAAATATGCGATTAATATTAAAAAGTCAACAGTTTTAAATGGTATTACCTTTTGTTGGTTGCTCATGAATGCCCAACCTTCCCCATTGGTTATCTCAAGGTCAGCCATTATATTTTTTAGAAACCAGGACCAAGTGTCCTTGGTTTCTACTTTGACAACAGCCCAAGCTATTGGAAACATTTGGTTATTGGCATCTCTCCCAATAGCAGCTAACAACTCTCCCTTGCATAAACCCTTCAAGAAACATCTATCCAATCCTACAATTTTTCTACAACCAACCAAAAATCCCCGTTTGCATGCATCAAAACAAACATAAAACCTATCGAACTTAGTCCCACAATCAGGCAATGGCCTCTTAATAACCTCTACATATACTCTACTGGATGGGTTTTGAAGCATACATTCGCAAGCATAATCCCAAACCTGGCCATATTCTTCCTTGTACCGACCCATCAGTGTACTCATCACCTTCTGCTTGGCTCGTTTGCACTGATTTCTTGATACATTAACCCCCTACATGCTCCTTTACTAACTGCTTTAACTGAGGACTCTTAATCTCGGGCATCGCTTTGATCGTATTGAAGAAGTGCTTCGACAACCATACACTTGTTACCCTTTTATTCTAAAAAATAATGGAACAAGTATGTTCCTCCTGCAATGATCTAATATGGAATGACCCGCTTTTCCTACTCAGTGCACCATAGATCTTCCATGAACAATTTGGTTGCGAACACTTAGCTCTCACAAATTCTTTCGTATTTCTAATAAATTCGACACTCCTTTGTTCAGCAATGGAGTTCTTGACAATAGCTTCTTTAAACAGTTTCGCATTGTCAAATTTCATTCCTACAGACAAAACAAAACATGCAGCAGTCGAATCATAGGAAGGATACTTACTTTTCCTTCTACGGACAGGTACTTCGTCATCTTCAAGCTCGTTCTCGGATCTAGCACTCTTATCTTCACCGCCACTCTGTTCATATTCAGTCTGATTACCATTAGCTGGAGCTTCTTGTTGGCTATTCACTAGTTGTGGTTCATGCGATTCTCTCAATGAAGCAAATTTATTTCTCAGAAAGTCTCTCTCCTTTTGCCTTGATTCTGCAAGTTCTTCATCATCATCGTCATCACTTAGGAAATTTACATTTCCCAAAACTTCATCATCCGATTCAGTAGATTGAGCAAATTCCCAATTTAATTCGGTCAATTCTTCATCAGGTATGTCTTCACTAGAAACTTGGGGACATCTTCCCGGCCTATGACTTGCCAGCGTCTCCGGCCCCAGCTGTTGCCTTTCGTCCCTAGCCTGGGTACATTGTCCTACTTCTCCTATTTCAGTGCTCTCACCACCTTCATCATCTTCAGAGTCACTGTAATACTCAACATAGACTTTAGCTTCCTCGCCATGAAGATAATGGTAAATGATGTCCTTGACACCATTATCATCATGCAAGAATCTCAATTCATCCTTCAAGCCCTTCCCAGGAACACAATAATGTAATTTATCTACTTTGCATCGTAAATAATGCACTATGTCCCTCATGAATTCAATATATGATGGCCTCCTAACATCCAAAAAAAATAGTACCTTCATTTCCACCACCATATTCCCATTCCTCGGTGCCAATGATAAATTTCCCACCATAGCAAACAATGATGCCGACAATATTGTCCCCTATGTCCATGCTGTACCGAAAGTAAACAAAATAATCAGCTTTTGGGACCACAACGCACAAATGCCAACAAGTTGCTCTAATTGTCTCATTAGACTCAGTCAAACGAAGTAAAATAACCTCAGTCGCTGTCGTATAGTACAAACGAAGCAACACAGCTGGCATCGAGCCTTACTTTTGCCTTCACAATCAAAACTTGAGGTCCCCACAATCACTATTTCGCAATTCCTATAGACAAAACAGTCATGCCTAGTTTATCTCTCCCCCCAAGCCTTGGTTTTGCTCTCGGAGCCATAATTTAGCCTTCAAAGCCCTAATTGTCCCCTCGGAGCCCTAATTTTGCCATCCAATGGAGCCATGGAGAGAATATGACAAATCTGAATGATTGAGGGTAAGAGACGACACGCGAGCAATAGCCAACGACGACGACGACGGCGAGGGAGCACAGCAACGACGGCGATGGAGCACAGCGACGGTGACGGGAACTTCCTTCTCCTGAACGATGACCAAACGAGCCCTAATTTGGTCTTCTTCGTCCACGTCGTTCAATTATCAAGAGGGAAACGACATCGCATTCTTCTCCCAAGCCATGTAGGCGATGCAATGTCGTTTTTGAAGTCCACGTGGACTTTATTTTTTAAAAATTTGCCAAGTCATTTACAAGATTTAATTAAAAATGCCACGTATACATTTTGGCGGAATATCCGCCGTTGGCGTTTAAGTGATCGTTTTTTCTTCCGATTTAAACTTAAGTGAGCCGATTTAAAACTTTTGAGATTAAAGTGGAAGCCGTCACAAGTTTTTAAGACTTCTATTGTTCTTCTCCCTGTAATATGGGCATATTTTTGACAGACTTAATGCTTGAGTTCTCTCGCTTTTTACCGCGATATGTACATCTCTTTTCGCAATGAGATTCCGTATCGGTGTCGTTATGGGAATTCAATGAGGCGGTGAAGTTCGATGGATGAAAAGGGATTATCGTTCGGCAGTGTCTTTCGAACGAAATAACGTGCGATTAGTCGCTTAGGGTCGCCCGTGATCTAGGTCGCAACGTGAAAAATGTCGGGTCTAAATTTGGGCAAGGGCCAAACTTTGAGAGAAAATATTCGGTAGACTTGTCCCTCCGTCGTAAGATTGTAGATCGGTCTACTTATCATTTGACATGTCTAGAACGAGGGCCAAACGTTTGAACGGATGAAGCCTCTCTGTTCATCTTCCTCGAAAAATCAACCAGTTCCGTCCCAAGTCTTTCTCCATTGTTCATGGGTGACCTTCGTGGTCACCGAGGGCTTTGCCCCCGGAGATGGTCCTGGGTGACCGGCCATCGATGGTGGTCGCCCCCATCTCCAGTCGACGGCGGAGGTAACGCAACGAATCAGTGACAAGTTTTTGTGTTTTACCCCTAATTTCCTCTTTATTTCCCTTCCTTCTTCCCAGATCAGATTATCTTATTTAGTGACAAGTTCTTGTGTTTTGCTGTGACCAAAAGTTGGGCTTACAGTGGAAGGAGGACAGTGGAGGGAGACCTGGGATGAAATGGTGTATTTGTTGGGAAGACGAAGTCAAACGATAAATAGACCGATCTATAATCCTACGTGGGGATGGGCTTACCTAATATTTTCTCGAACTTTGATTTGTAAGAGCAAAGAAGGTTACAAAATGACGAGTCAATCATGGGAATTCCTCTCATTGGCGGTTAAAAAATGATGGGATAATGACACAAATGGTCCATGAATTTTGGCTCGACGTGTAATATGATCCCTGAACTTTCGAATTTGTTCTATGTGATTTCTGCATTTTAACTCAATGTGAAATGTCGTCGCAGAAATTTTACTTTGTTCATTTTCATATGGTTTAGAGACTGGTTCGAACATTTGTCAAAAGTAAAAGTTTAGGGACGGCATTATATATTGAATTAAAGTTCGGAAATCACGTTAAATAAATTAATAATTCGGGACTACGTTGCACATCGAGCCGAGGATCATTAGGCCCGGTCTTGACCCGGCCCGAGGCCCGCCCATTGGTCCGTGCCCGTGGCCAAACGCCATGGCGTCCAATCGATTTTTTATGGCTCAGATTCTTCCATGCCATCATCGTTCACCAGTTGGCGTCCCGCCCACACGTCCAACGAGAAAATGGCCGCTCCGCAGCGTCACCACTCCCTCATCGATCGCCGCCGCCGCCGAACATGGCCGCGTCCCAGCTCTCCTCCCGCGCTCTCGCCCCGCTCCCCGCCGCGCGTCGCTCCCCGGCGGCCGGGCGCCGCCGCGGCCTCTTTCCCGAGGAAAGGTCCGAGCTCGAGTCGACCGGGCGCGAGCCGCGGCCGAAGGTCGAAGTGGGGTCCCAGGCTCAGCCTGGCGGAGCAGAGCCCGCCGAAACCGGCCGTGGACGTGGAGCGGCTGGTGGGTTTCCTGTACGACGACCTCCCGCACCTGTTCGACGACCAGGGGATCGATCGGACGGCGTACGACGAGCGCGTGAAGTTCAGGGACCCCATAACGAAGCACGACACCATCAGTGGGTACCTGTTCAACATAGCCTTCTTGAAGACCGTGTTCAGGCCTGACTTCCAGTTGCATTGGGTCAAACAGGTTTGGCTGCTCCATCTTGTCAAAAGCTGGTTCTGGGTTTGATGAGTGATGTTGAGGTTGAGCTTGTTTGCTCTTTTTAAAATTTTTGTTACTGTCTGGGTGATTATCCAGTACTACAATTCTTTGTGGCAATGCAAGTTGATGAATAATTCCACTACTACTTGTATCCTTGGATGTTATGTGCAATTCGTCATTCTCATTAGTTGAAGACATTGGCAATAGAATTTGTATTTCAGCTGTAGTGACTAAATACGTAGACCATTTTTTTTTTGGGGGGGGCAAAAACATCATATGAATCTGAGAAGACTCTGCTGGTAACTGCTTAAATTTCTTGGCTTTAACTGATTGAGATGGAATAGACAGGACCTTACGAGATAACGACCCGTTGGACGATGGTGATGAAGTTCATGCCACTGCCGTGGAAGCCGGAATTGATCTTTACGGGAACCTCTATCATGGGAATCAACCCGGAGACGGGCAAGTTTTGTAGTCACGTGGTGAGTTTCGATTCAATTATATAATCATAGGAAATTTTATGGTCCCATGGTTCTCAAGGAGGGATTCCCCATTTAGGACTATTGGGACTCGATCAAGAAGAATGAATACTTCTCTCTGGAAGGTCTATGGGAAGTGTTCAGACAGGTAATGACTCTGAAATTTCTGACATTCCTTTGGGTGCTTGCATGTATCTGTATGCATTCAGCTGTGCTTCTTTGCGCATTGCTAATGTTGTAACTTGTGCAGCTCCGGTACTACAAGACTCCCGAGTTGCAATCTCCGAGTTATCAGATATTGAAACGAACTGGAAAATATGAGGTACGTTTTTTGGAAACTATTTTTTAACTATCCATGTCGTGCAAACGAGATGATCTGGTTTTTGTTGCATTTGTGAGGACCTTTTCACTTTTTAGATCAAAGTAGATTAGCTTTGCTGTGTATTTTAACATCTTCACAATGCGAGTAAGAGATATCTTGGCATCTATCTGGAAGCATTTCATGCCATTTTATTGCTTTGTGAATCTGGCCATTTTATCAAATGATGCATATTTCCAACTTCAGTGAAGGCGTCAATGTCAAACTAGCAACAGTTGACTAACTGACGCTTCTTTCCACTCTCCTTTTCTTTCCAGTTTCTTCTACGGCTATAGCAGAATTTATTTTTACAGGCACTTTTCTCTTTTCTTATCCTAATCTAGACTATGATCAATATATGTAGGGCACTTTTTTTGGGTCAATCCCTTCTCATTCTCCGAGAGCTTGTTGCCATTTATTTGTGTGCGTACTGAAACCATCTCTTTGGATTCTGATTTCTGATTGCTTACGTTTTACTTGATTGAAGAGTCACGCACCGAGAAACTATTTTTAATATCTGCTTTGAATTGTCATTAAGCAATACTGCAATCCATAGGTAAGAAAGTATGTGCCATTTTTAGTAGCAGAAACGAGCGGAGACAAGCTGTCTGGATCAAAAGGTTTTAATGACATAGCAGGGTCAGTTGCCTTCACCTATCTATTTTCTAGCATTAGTTTCTTTTCTTGTACGACTACGCTGATGATTGAATTAATATGCACAGGTATATCTTTGGGAAGAATTCGAAAATGGAGAAAATGAAAATGACTACTCCTGTCTTCACTGAAGCATTTGATAATGAGTTGTCTAAGATATTGATTCAATTTGTTCTTCCGCTGGATAAAGATTTAAGCAGGTTTGGGTATATGTTTATACAATTGAAATTTCTTTAGGTGTACTGTGCCGAAATTCCCTCTAGCTAGTGAAGCAAATTCAGTATTATCGAGTAACAAAAGTAATAAGATATCTTTTGTGCAGTTTACCTGATCCCAGTCAAGAAACCATAAGCTTGAGACAAGTTGAAGGTGGCATTGCTGCTGTTCTGAAGTTCAGTGGAAAGCCTACCGAAGATATTGTTCTCGAGAAAGAGAGAGAACTTCGCTCTAGTCTTCTAAGAGACGGGCTTAAAGCAAAGACGGGTTGTCTGCTTGCGAGATACAATGATCCGGGACGAACGTGGAGCTTTACAATGGTAAGATGATGCCATCATCTCTGGCATACAATTCTATAGGGTTGCCACTTGTGACTTTCAAAAGCTAGTTACAAAGGTGGTGTTTGATTCGTCACTGTATTAGGATATATATCCTGTTCAGTAGCACTTACAATTTCTGGGGGTTGCTTGTATTTGCAGAGAAATGAAGTCCTGATATGGCTTGAGGATTTCGAGTTAGACTAGTATATGATGTAGCGAGCAGTGACTTCGGCAATTCTTTGATGCACTGTCTTTGTAGATGTAACTTATTAGCGATCTTGAAGCTTATAACACTGGGCCAGTGAAATGTGCGCTGTAGCTAGCCCAAGACCATGTTCCTATCAGTATCCAACAAGTCTAATATTTGTATATTGGCTCAGATAAAGAAAAGGAATCCTGCGGCTGCAAGCAGCTGTTTATACTTTGAAATCGTTCAACGAGAAAGAGAGACGGGTTATTCCATTAGTGCATACATGATTGTTACCTTATGGATTTGAGGATAGCTATTCATGTGAACTCCATTTGTTGTTCCTGTAATCAGTATGCTATGTCTCCTTGTGTTTATTGAGTTTCAACGATGAGATGTCCAAGGGTATTGGATTGATCAGTGTTTCATCCCCACCCGCACGTGAAGGTGTAAAATGGAAATACCACGACAGGAAGCATATCACGACGTAAATGGGTATGCATTTATCAGAGGAAACCTTATTTTGACGTTTTTTTTCTGGTTGATTTAGCAGATAAAGGCAACAGCCGTAAATCGAATGGAAAGGACCGACACAAAAGGCTTTCTAGGCGGAGCAGGAACCTCCACTTCCCTGACGATGTGAAAAAAGCCCCTAAATTTGAAGCTGCTCAGGAGCTAGATTATAATATATTTTTGCCAGAAGGAGCTAGACTGTGTTGAAGGCAGCATTTTCCGCATAAATCAGGTTCCGAGATCCGGTCGAGGTCTTAAATTTTGAACAAAATGACTATTAGAACCAGATATAAGCCCCGAATTTGCGACCGACGCCCCATTGCATAACCAGGGTCGGCGATGGCATGCTTAACTTGTAGAGGAAAATTGAAGAGATCAATTCAGTTGACTTGGATCATTCAATCTTAGCTTCTTGTCTGTTTTAGGCATATAATAGTTTCAAATTAATCTCATCTAGGTTGAGCGACAGGACAAGTTGCAAATTGAAATCTCAAGCAAGATCAAAAGTTCCCTGTCGTGTCACAAGTTTTGAAATTAAATATGGGATCCCCTGAACTTTCGGGGTGTCCCTGCTAGTTCTTAAACCTTGCCTCCTCCCTTGATGACGCTTTAAACTTTGGTAAGTTGTACGAGAACTTCCTATCGTAAGAGTTCCATTACGAATCTGTCATAGTAAAAATCTTTAACCTCTACTGCCCTTATATTTGATGTATCTCTGTTGGAGCCATATTCAAGCTGCTGCAGCAAAAAGTTGCTGCGGTCTTGCTAGGCCTTTGATTCTGACTAGTCCATAAAGTGTCTTACTGTTTACTTTAAGCATCGGATGCCGATGATCCTGGCCGAAAGCTCGAATATCCATCCGTTCTTGCGCGTGGGTGCGGGTGCATTTCCAGGAAGAGGGCTTCGGACAGGATTCCTTGAAATCGGTTTTGTGCATTCACATGATTTCTGACTTTTCAACACCACCGAAGACGCGAGCTCCAAGTCCGAGCAAGCAAAACACCGGAGCGAGACGAGAGACCTTTCGTGAGGGAAGCCTGCCCCCCAAGAAACATGGACGCAGCCGGCGGTTCCGGCGCGTCGGCAGCCCGGTACGACGTGTTCCTGAGCTTCAGAGGGCCCGACACTCGCGACACCTTCACCGACTGCCTCTACCGGACCATGGTCGGGCAGGGGATCGTCGCCTACCGAGACAGCGAAGAGCTTCACGCCGGTGATCGGATCGACGATCTCCTGAGAGCGGTCGGCGAATCCAAGGTCTGCATACCGGTCCTCTCCAGGGGCTACGCTTCGAGCGCTTGGTGCCTCCGTGAGCTCGCTTGTGCGATGGAGCTCAACGAATCGACCGGGAAGCCGGCGATCCTACCCGTCTTCTTTGACGTCACGCCCTTGGACGTCAAGCTCAGGACGGAACTGTACGTGAAGGACCTGGAGAAGCACGAGCGGAGGCTCGGCGGCGAGATCAGGCAACGGTGGGAGGCGGCTCTGAGAAAAGTGGCTGAGATCAAGGGATGGAAAGTCCAAGGGAAACCGTAAGTAAATGTTTATCGATGGAACTTTTTTTCAAGCTTCAGTCGAAATTCTTTTCTCTTAAAATTCTTGTAAATGGCAATGAAAACTAACAGGAGTGGTTAAAAAGTTCGATATGAAATATACTGGTCGATGCCTCATAAACAAACCTGTTTTTGGTATATGAGCAGTAAATTTCATTTCTCAACCCCCCCAAAAAAAGAGACAATTCACCAATTCTCATACATAAGCAGGGCCATTTTAGCTGGTGATAGTTATATGAGTGAATTTGATCTAATTCTAGAATGACTCGTGTAAATTGGAAAGCAAAGAAACACCTTCTTTCTCATAAATAGGAGGAAATTGTAAGTTTATCGGCATAACACCAATCGTATCCTGCGGTCTTCTGGCATTGTAGAATTTATCTGTCACTTGATTAGTCCAACTCAAATGCGATCTGCTAGGAAGTTTTAGTGAGATTGTTACTTGTGTTATTTTTTAGTGAAAGTGTTTGGTTTGTGGCAGGCACGGTGAAGTTATTGAACTCGTTGTGAAAGAGGCTCTGCGTAAGCTGAAAGTTAGACAAAGACACCTGGGCAGCAAATTGTTTGGGGTAGACGAACAAGTGAAAGCCATAATAAAGTTGTTAGATGTTGACTCTGGCACTGGTGTGCGTTTTGTTGGAATCCATGGAATGGGTGGGATTGGTAAAACTACTCTCGCCAAGATTGTTGTCAATGAATTATGTCCTCGTTTTGATGGCCAATGCAGCTTCATTGGGGACATCCGAGAATCATCAAACAGAAATGGCCTAGTAAATCTGCAGAAACAGTTGGCATCCGACATTTCTGATTCTAGATTTGTAGAAAATTTTAGTAACAGTGATGAAGGGATAGATAGCATAACAAGGAGAGCTGGTTCTAAGAAAGCTCTCATTGTTCTAGACGATCTAGACAAGAAAGAACAACTTAATAAACTAGTGGGGGGACCCGACATTTTTGGTTCTGGGAGTAGGATTATCGTTACAACAAGAGATAAACGGATTCTGGATGAAGTGAAGGGAATTCTAGCTTATGAAGTAAAGCAAATGGATTATGATAGAGCCTTAGAGCTTTTCAGTTGGCATGCCTTTGATAGCGTCTCTCCTCCCAATGCTTTTCAGAGTCTCTCTCGAGAAGCTGTATCTACAACGGGGGGACTCCCATTGGCTCTTGAAGTCATAGGTTCCTTTCTTCGTCGCAAAGAACCAAAAATATGGGAGGAAATGTTGAAAAGGTTGGAGAAAGCACCTCATAATGAAGTCCGGGATAAGTTGAAGATAAGTTATGATGCATTAGGAGTTATGGAAAAAGAAATTTTTCTCGACATTGCATGCTTCTTCATAGAAGAAAAGAAATTAAGGGCAACCTATTTCTGGGATGCTTGCGATCTATCCCCACATATCGCATTGGAAGAACTTATTGATTTGTGTCTAATTAAAATTGTTAATGGTGACGCTATATGGATGCATGATCAGCTGAGAGACCTTGGAAGAGACATTGTTCGCCAAGAATGTTATCCGAATTTGACAGGGCGCAGTAGGCTGTGGAATGACAATGAAGCTCTGAAAGTAGTAAGGTCGAAAGAGGTAAAGTAAAAGTAAGATCCATATGGTATCAATCGTAAAATTATTTTTATACTTCCCATTTGAAAGTTTCCTTTTGGCCATCTTGAAGGACAAGTTTAATGTTTTTAAGCTCCCACTCATTGATGTTTTCTATTGGCAGAGAAAGGATAAAATTCAAGCACTCAATCTAGCTGAACCTCGTTCGAATCCCATTACCATTCTGGACGAAGAACTTGAGAAGATGCCTAATCTCAAATTCCTCAAGTTAAGAGGAGCGACTTTTGTTGGAGACGTCAACAATTATCTCCAGGAGCTAAGATGGCTTTCTTGGGATTTTCCTCCTCTTGATCGTAAAATGGCCAATTTGCACTTGGAAAATCTAGCGGTTCTCATACTTTCAAACAATATAAACACTGAAAACTGGGGTGGATGGAACATTTTGAAGGTGTGAATTTGTACTTTTGTTCTCTCAACATAGTATTCTCTCTTTGATCTTCTCTAATAATATTTCAGCGACTTTTGCAGATAACAAATAAATTGAAAGTTCTTTCTATCTCAAGTTGTGAAGGATTGAAACGGACTCCAGACTTTTCTGGATGCCTAAGTTTGGAGAGACTGTCTCTTGGAGATTGTCCAAACTTGCAAGAAGTTGACTCCTCTATTGGGAAGCTAAAAGGTCTTACTCACTTGGACATTATTACAGGTTCATGTCTTCAAACGTTGCCCAAAGAGTTTGGAGAATTGGTGAAACTGAAGCACTTCCGTATGTTTGGGTCCGAAATGGAGAAACTTCCATTCTCTATTGGGAAATTAGTATCACTGTCTAAGTTGGATATATCATACTTTAAAATTACAAGATTACCAGATGCTATTGGTAATGCAAAACACCTGTCATACCTTAATCTATCAAGCACACTAATTGTGGAACTTCCAATTTCTATTGGAGAGCTCACACAACTCGAGTTTCTTTCACTCTATGGATGTGAAAGGTTGAAGGAGCTTCCAGGATCAATAGGCAACTTGAGGTCATTGCAAAAGTTGAATCTCTCATGCACAAGCATTATTGAGTTACCTGATTCGATAAAAAATCTCAAGCAATTGAAGGTGATGAGTATGAATAGGACTCTGATAAGGAGGTTACCTGCCAATATTGGAATGCTAGAGAGTTTGGAGGAGCTCCATGCCCAGGATTGTGGACAACTTGCTGAAGAACTTCCCACTGAAATTGGTAAACTATCGTCTTTACGAATCCTAAACATATCAAATACTCATGTTTGTGCAGTGCCGACGGCAATCAGTTCCCTCACACAACTCCAAAACCTGGATTTAACGAATTGTAATGAGCTTCAAGAGTTGCCAAAGCTTCCCCCGAGTTTGAACAGTCTACGTGTTCAATCGACATCATTACGGTCAGTTCCGGATCTCAGTAACCTCACGAATCTAGTGGAATTGGATTTGTGTAGCGGCTTTGGACAAGCACCTGCTCAGGCATCAAACCCGATGGAAACTCCTCAATTGCAATGGGTTGGAAGGTTACCTAAGCTGGAGAAGTTGAACTGGGGCCTTTTAGATGTTCCTCTGCCATCAGCGGAGTTGGATTGCCTGCCTCAATCAAGAGAACTCGTTATTTCTGGCACGGACAGTTTCGAGTCTGTAATTGTTGTACCACAATTTTCCAACTTCAAAAAATTGTCCATGTTGCGTCTTCATCACTCTCCACTGAGGGAAATTCAACTGGACGGGTTTGAATTATTGAGAAACTTGATTGTGAAAGAATGCGGGTTTCTCGAGGGATTGTCAATTATTTCATCAAGCATGAGGAAGCTCTTTGAAATGGAAGTTCTTAATTGCCCAAAGCTACTTGAAATTCGATTCCTCAGTACGATGGAAGCATTGGAGGAACTTCGAGTTAGAGAGTGCGATTCCCTAGGAGGGTTGTATGGTTTATCAAACTTGAAGAAGCTGAAGGCTTTAGAGGTCAACCATTGCGATGGGCTAAAGGTTGTCGAGGGCCTTGAAGAATTGGAGCTTTTGCAATTTATCAATATTGACAACTGTGGATCCTTGGAAAGGTTGATCGATGAATCCACTTCAAAGATACCAAATGAATGCTGGATATTTGTACAGTATTGTGCGAAATTACCAAGTACTGGTGGCGGTCCTACGCGTTACGGGAAATACAGAGAGAGGCTTCTTGACGGGACGAGGAAGACATTCAACGAGGTTCGCCTTCTTTCTACCCTTCACTTATTGTTCAAAATATTAATTTTTCGGAAGCACGCTTAGTAGGCGTGACTTTTCTTTCCATTGTTCCGTTTGCTTCCATCTCTCTTCTCTCTCTCTTGCATTAATTCATTTATGTGCGTGGGACGTATATATAGAGAGATGGCAGCTTTGTGGTGAAAGCGAAAATAATAAATGTTCCCCAAAACCAAACTAACACCAAATTTTCTTTCAATTACGTGGGAATCCGTAAGTGGTGAAAAGAATCTAAGGTAGAGAAGATGAGATCCTAAAATGTCACTCGAGTCGAACTATATGTCAATTTCAGAATTTATGTTTGCAAGGTGTAGCCTTGTTAATCTAGACGCATAGACCCATTTGGTGGATAGTCTGGAAGGTAAACATCCGAGATGATTATTAACTCTTTCACGGGTCAACCATCCGATGGTGAGTGCATAAATTATTTCTTACACCGGCAATTGACATAATAAAGATCATTTATATAAACATGAAAACGATCGTGTCAATATTTCAGCAACCAACTATAAAAATCTCACGCGTGGGCACGAAAGTACAAGCTCAACTGCTCTTGGTTGTTCGAATAGATTTCTCTTAAGCAACCACACTTTTCCTTTATATTTTAAAATGAAAAAATAATATATAGAAACAAATATATGAATTATATTTGTTTGAGGCGTTACAAATTGGGTGAGCCATGAGAAAGGGAAAAATAATGGAAAAGGATATACCAAAAATAGAGTTAGCTCATATGCAATACTCACTTGTCAACGATGTTCTACTTCAGAAGGCCAGCATGTGAAATAGTACAACTCTATCATTTGTCCAAATTTTAATTATTGCTTGATATTCCAATTTTTTCTTGTCAAAGGATTTACTCTAGTTTTCTAAAAACAGAAAGAATTCTTGAAAAAAAATAAAGAGATGCCTGTAGAAAACATATAATTCATGATATATGTTTATTTACTCAAATAGTGAAACATACTGTTTGCTTTTCTTAATAGCTCAATCTGATTAGAGTAAAATATGAAATAACCAATAAATGTGGGTGAAATATGTGCATAGCTAATAGATATATAATTGTTATACTGCTAAATTATTGGATAATTATGTTAAGTTCATCAAGTTCTTTTTTATGGATATTTGTCAAAGCTAATAAATCTATCGATTATGCTAGATATACTAGCAATTGTTTGCATAATTGATTTTCAAAGTGATGTGTGATCAAGGTGTATAATCTACTTATATATGAAGAAAGTGATATAAGTTACGCTACAAAAACCTTTAAGTTAAGACGGTTAAGTTGGACGAAAAAAAATTTAGCACTTGCTCAAATAAAGGGAATCGAATCATCAATTAAATTTATTACTAGGTTTGAGTAATAACTCTGGAGTAAGAAAAGAAAACTCCTTATTTAAAACCCATGTCCGCATGAGGCATATGACGATACATATTCTACTATTTAGTGCTCCCCTTTCTACTATTTATCAACAAATCGATTATGAGCAATTCATTGAATTTTCTGCATAATTTGTAAACAAATACAATAGGTATTGTGCCTTAAAAACAATATGAAGCATTGTAATGTTCGGACTTCAAAGTGGATGGATTAGATGATATTGAAATTTTCTTATGCTACAATACTTGGAGAAGACTGATTCATTTTTTCCTTGTTCTAGGAAGATGTAATGGAGGATGCAGAAGAATATCGATGGATACCAATAACTGGTATCCCTGTAGATCGCCTTTGTATAGGGTCTCCAGAACCCGGCACTGAGCTCGGCTCTAGAAGTAAGTTGCTGCTGTTAGAATGAATATGCTGTCATCCTGTCACACGAGCTAACATCTGTTAGCTTACCAAAATTCAAAAACTAACAGGAATTGAGCTACAGCTGTGGATGCTTTGCTGCTATAAGTTTGGATATGATTTCATCTATTAGCTTACCTCGATAGTACATACCAACTTGCAGGTTTGAATGACTTTCAGTCTCCTTCACGAACCCCATCTTGGGATGTTTCCAAGTGTCTGTGCCCAATATTGTAAAATGTGACTGATTCAATCGATGGAGAGATGAGCAAATACACAATGTGATCAAGTGTGGGAATTTTGTGAAATTGCGAGAGATAATGGAGTTTACTCTGCTTTGAGGACACGTGCCGCCCTCTTCCAGGTCCGCCACAAGGAAATTTATTGTTGATTTGTCCGAGGTAATTAATTTCCATTTTGTTAAATCCAATTGTGTGCCACATCGATTTCCGATGCATATGATACTTTTCTTGAAAGTGCGCAATATGAAAATACTCGGACCTGGGCAAAGTATGTTCAACTAATAATTTTATTAGTATGTTCAACTATTAATTTTATGTCATAGGTCACTCGGTTTTTTTTTAAGCAGTAAGAAGTCATTTTTAAACGGTTAATGAAGAAGATGACCTCTTGACAAAGTGGAATAACAAAAGTGGAAACAACGTGCCTCTTGACCTTAAGCTCTTCTCTCTTTGCAGATACAGGGGAGAGTTCTATTGCTCTGTGCTATTGTTCGAGTTTTCGGGAATTGGATTTATGGACTTCACTGGATAAAGCAGGCTGCTAAGGGACTAGTTCCAGGTTGTTTATGCCGAAGCTAGTGTGGAATGGTTCCATAAACAACATATGGAGAGCTAGGAGTGACTTGCCGCATAATCAAGTTACTCCTCCTGTTGATGTCGTGATGAAGTCTCTTATGTTTGCAATAAGACTTAGCATCGAAGGGCACTAGCTGCTGTAGGAAAAAGTTAATTCTGATTTGGCATTGGCCTTAAGTTCTAACTGGCAGTTTCACCTTTAGCCGAAGGCGAGTTGGTGTGCTTGGCCTTCAGTAACTAGTCCTGCAACAGTTTTGGACATTTGGGCAGATACCGTCCCCGTTCTATTTGGAGCTACTGTAGTTGCTTGACTAGTGTGCTAATGATATTGTTGGGTTTGGAGAAATAACATTGAGTATGTAGTTTTGGAAAGCTTTGTATATTTGATGAAGATCTTTAATTTATCAACTTTCAGGATAGTACGTTTTAAGTTTGCAAAGGTGGAATTTGAATGCACGCTGGTTTCATAGTTGGCTAATACCTTTGTTCATACCATCATTGGAGCATCCGCTAGAGTTGATGCCTAGAAATATAATGATATAATTTAAATGACCTTCTACCTTTTATATGTCGCTCATTTTTATTTTGTGTTTGAGACATATGTCGTTTGTTTAATATATGGAATACCTCAATTTTTAATGCCCCGTGTATGTTTGCAATTACATTTAAAGTGGGGGCTCTACAGCAAACAAGATATCCACGGAGCTCATTTCTTAGTTCAACCGTTGTCATGGCCTCCTCTTTCTTTCTTTTCTTCGGTTTTGGGGCCATCTTCATGGATTTTCAGCTTATAAAAGTACATGTTCACAGCAAAAACTGTGTGGCCATCGAAAGTGAGGATTTGGTCCCATCTTTTTATTGGGCTTATCCCTGTGAAGTGGCTCTTTTTGCGCAGCCATGGTTGACTATCCACATCTCCAAATTACGGTGGCTCTCATGCCACCTTCATCGCCTTGGCTTCAGGATCCACATGCCCAATTGGTTGAACAGCTTGTGTACTTCGGGTTGGAAGCTAATGTAATCGTATAGACTCAGTTTTTGTTGAACAGGTCGCCAGAGTTCGTCGTGAAAAGGCTTCTCTGCGCGCAAGTGGTTGACCTCGGGTCAACGTATTGAGAGCTAGTTGCTTATGTCCTATAATGATTTAAAGTTGTACATCAAGCTTGATGTTAGTTTCTTGTGCTCCTAGGTTCTTGAAGCTGGGGCAATTTGCCCCTCCCACATATAGTTCGAATTTTGTTTCAAATTCCAGTTCGAACTTTTGTCACATACTCCCAAGTGACTACATGATGCCCGTTGCAAAAAGGGTAAATCCATCAAGCAAATTCAGGGGAGTTCTGTATCGCTTCTTATAAATTGTCTCCGGATGTGTTTTTGTAAGGTGACACTGATCTTCTAGAATTTGTTTCAATGCTCTTCCAACATTAAAGTTAAAATCAAAGTAAAATAACTGTACTTGTGGAGTAAATGAAGAGAAGAAAAAGAGAGGAAAGAAGGTAGATGAGAGAGAGAGTGGGTAGATTACGCCCTCCTCGAGGAAGATTAATCCTCCCCCGAGGTGACTCGGTTGACACCAAAAAATGTCCAAATCTTTGGCAAAGACTGAGTTAGATGTGACGGAGGCAAAATATGCTAGGCGTTGAAGGCTTTCAGTTGGCAAATTCAGTTGATCATCGAGAAAATTAGTTTTAGCCGACGGAGAAATGAGTGAAAATAACCAAGTTGTGGAGCGGAATGTCAACAAATGAAGACCGACTTAAGTAAGAAGATATCATGATTGATGTAACAGTTGACGGAATGAGATTGGAATAACCATCTTGACTGTTGAAGCGGATGATTTTGGATTCAACCGTCAGAGGTGCATTTGTAAAGGAGTAAACTCAATGCCACCGTCTAGTAGAGGAGCCCAGAAGTCCGTGAGTAATTGATAGTGGCAATTGTGGAGAAGTGGAGAAGACACAACCGTCGAAGTAGTGGACTCGTTTATTTCTGGGTAACCATTTTTAGATAGGAATTGTTGGATTGTAGGAATCACATAAGATGTGTCTGATTTCTTTGTAACCGTTATTAACCGATGATAATAGGTATAAATGCTTGAATTCCGTTTTGTAAAAAGGACCGACAATCAATCAAAGAACACCAGTTGTTGAATTTTACTTTCTATTTATCTTTACATTTCAGTACATTTACAGAGTTGACAACAATTGTTCCTTATCTCAATACTTTTAATTTTCTCATCATTTATGTTTTCTGGCTAAGAATCAATAAAGCACCCTTTCAAAACCTACATCAGTTTATATTGATCCATATTTTTTTCTGTGCAGCACCTATCCATGTTTCAAAAGGTATTTCATCGATTCTTTTCAGCAAAACAGTAACTAAGGATTAACAAAGAGGTCGAGGTCTTGCCAGTAGCAACGGTGATGATGGCCATCATATCATCCTCTCTCTCATCCGATTTGTTTCTTCTTCTTTTTTTGTCCATTCCGCTATATCCTCTTAAACGTAATGATTTTACAATACCATCGAGGAAACATTGCAGCATACTTCAAATGATCATGGAGTATGCTACAAAACTTTGAAGCCTCGGGGTCAAATTATAACGGTTCGAAAAGTATGGGAAGTAAAATGTAATTTTGCTACCTGTGTCATCCATAATGATGCCTCTAGCCACGTGAGAGCACATGACCAAAATTCTAGTGACAATTTTGGTCGGAGTCGATATCGCGGAATAAATTGAAACAAATTTTAAAATGTCAGTAGTGAACATCGCCAAAATTAAGGCATTAAGGGGGCCAAAAACTAGAGGCACGATGCAATTCTCCTCCAGTTAAATCATTGTATTAGTTTCATCTTGTGCATGAAGGAAGGTCTATTCAATTATTCCATCACTGTCTTTAGGCTTGCATGGTAGCTAAATGCTGATGTCACGTAATAGTTATGGTCATCCGGAAGATAGCCTACTGCGCATGTTTATCTCTATCTCATGTCTCAATTACCCAAGCTTGAGGTTGGTCTCTTACTATGTCACATGTGAGGTCACGTTACGTCCTCTTGATTACTTTACTCTTATTTTCACTTAAGATCACAACTAATTATCATTAAAACTTTGTGTGAAATCTCAGAATCCCACATTGGTCGAGAGAATCCATGTTGAGTGATTCATAAATCACATATATGTCGTCAAATGATCACCACCTTGCATGTTGTTTTGAGGGCTCCTTATGAGAGTCGGCCCACATGGAACGGCCAGGTCGTTTCGCGTTTATCTTCACAAGTCATCTAACTTTCAGGATTTTGTTTGTTGATTTGAGCGGTATGAACAAAGAGGGAGTCAATATGGAGCATTGAAAATCCTGCAATGTTTTCCTAAGAATGATATAACAATCATTTATATCGTTTAAAATAATTAGTTAATGAAAAAAATTTTCAGTACCGATAATAATTTACGTCTAAATATTTTAGTGGACAACGAAAATATTTTTCATTTATTCATTTTTAGAAACAATACAATCAATAATTTTTAGGAAAACACTGTCCAAATTGTTCATTTTTCGCGAACCAAACGAAGCCTAATCACCTTGAGCATGTAGCTGGGTCCAAAATTTCGGGCTAGTGCCAAGAATGACATCGTTATTGCGTGCCCTATACTCCCCAAAACTAGCCCGGTGCTTTACACGATCGGTTGAAATGATTAATTCACGTCGGTGTTTTGTCCGTCAAAGAAAGAAAACTACACTTTTGACCTTTCATAACCTTTCATGAAAGAATAATTGTTCACTAGTTCCACTTCACAGCCCTCCATTCAATTATAAGAACCCCTAACCTTAAAAAAATATCGAAATCGATACATAGTCCATGTAAAATGCAATGTGTGACATGAAAATGAAATTCACTCTATGTCCCCTCTTTCGTCGACCTTCTTGTTCACACACATGGGGGCATGAGCAGGTGGCTAGGCATGCGTTTCTGCGACGTGGTCGATTACTTTTTCAATTTAATTCCGTATCGAATGACACCCGATTGTCAAGGCCTGAATTTGCAAGGCCCAGCGTGTTAGTTTCGAAAGTCTGTGTCGCTTTTGGAACATTATAACCGGCAGGAATGGACACTACACGAACCTCATATGCATCCTCAACATGCAATCCGATCATCCACCAGTCTACGAAAATTCAGATCAGCATTGCCCTCACATGCGCATTTTCTAAGTCCCACCGAATACCTTTCAGAACAATCCACGCCGAAAAGCATCCGTAGCGGCTGAATGCGCGTTTCAATTTGATATTCTGCTAAGGAAAACATTCATTTTGACCATTGAGAATTGACTTTGACGAATCAAAGAAAGGAAAATGCGGAAGTTCACATTCATTTCGGGCAAAGTTGCCATGTCACATGTGGGGTCTAATCTCTTATCTCAAGGTTTGACTGTTGAGAAGTGACTGACCAATCAAAGAAAAGAAAATGCAGAAGTTCACATTCATTTCGAGCAAAGTTGTCAGGGGTCTAATCTCTTAATTATGTCAAGGTTGGCATCTCCCTTTAGATCACGTATACATATGCGTCATTATTTATATCACTCTATGGAAAAAAAGGGTTGGCTTTGAGAGAATATAAGCACATAATCTTCCTCCCACGCTCCATCTTCCTAAGAGTCTCGCTGCGCACCTTCATACATGTTTCCTTCTCCTCATCCTCCTCGCCTTCGGCCTCCCGGAGATCGTCCCCATGGCCTGTGGCGATGTTGGCACGGCTTCTTACTATGCCCCTCCCTACCAGCGTAAGTCCTAACCCTAGAAAAAGACGGAAAGGGAGAGAAGTTTTAAAGAGAAATGAACTTATTGATTTGGCAGACATGAAAGCTTAATGATTTTCTCTCTTAACCCTTCTGTTTTAGCAACGGAATGCTATGGTGAGGACCCATCGCAGTTCCCGTCGAGCAACCTGTTCGCGGCAGCAGGCGATGGGGTATGGGACAATGGGGTGGCATGCGGGAGGCAGTACCTCGTGCGGTGCATCAGCGTGGCGCAGTCCGGCACTTGCATCCCCGAACGCACTATCCAGATCAAGATCGTCGACAACGCCCTCTCATCCACTTCCGCAGCCGCCGCCTACAAGCAGTCCATCACAGGCGCCACCTTGGTCCTGTCTCAGACAGCTTTCGGAGCCCTTACAAATTTGTCAGTGGCTTCAATCAAAGTCGAGTTTCAACAGTGAGTAACTCCATTTCCTTCTCTTTGTGAAGCTCGTGCTAGTCAGTTTGACACCATTTTTCAAGTTTATGAATTCGTTTTTGCCCTTTTTTTGCCCTGTTGAGCGAAGAATTCTCGTGACAAACTCGGAATTCGGATGCTTCAAAATAGGAATTGCAGCCAAAATGAATGGGTAGCGGTAACGTGACAATCATGTTAGACAATTTGTGTTATCAACCAAAACGAAAGCTAAGTCAGTCACAATTCCATAGGTTGACAACGTATATCGGGCATGTTTCATAATACAAAAACCATTCGTGTGGCGACGCCTTCGTTCACATTAAATTTTGATTAAAATAAGGTGGGACGGAATCAAAATTCAAAATGGATCTAGCATATAATTCGTGCGAAAGTCAAGCGATTGAACAATAAAATTGACAAAATAAAGAAAATAAATTGGATATCAGATTTACATGATTCAGTTGTAGTGACCTATGTCCACGGGAAGAGCATAATGAAATTCCACTATAGATCAAGTAATACAATGGAGATTACAACTACACTCGAGTCACTCAAACACTCTAAATATTTCCCCCAGCCCCAATTATACTCAATAACTCACGTGGTGTTTAGCCCCATAATACTTCACGAAATAATCTCTCAATCTCACAAAGGAATTATACACAAATCTTACCACAAAAATTTCTCAGCTTCACACACTCGGATTATTTCATGGTGTAATTCTCTAGCAGAAGCTCCGTTTTGACAATCTTCACAAATAACATCCCCTTCTTATTTATAGGCAAAAATTAAATTCAAATTAGGAAATCTCTTTTTAGGAAACCTTTTCCAATTAGAAAATCATTCAATTAGGAAACCTACTTAAATTAGAAAATTTTTCTTTTTGAGCTTAAAATTGAGACATAATTTTAACATGATCTGTTGACTGTTCAATATTGGCACGTTGACTTCAATTGTAGTAAAGTTTACAAAATCATTTTTTTTTTTCGTGTTTGGAACGTGCAGCGTCTGATCTAAGATTCTGGAGATACTCTGGCGACGGCTCAATCTTGAAAGGTGGAAGCTGCGATTGATCAATTGTTTTGATTGGTCGTTGAAAATTCATCTTTTTTTTTCTTCTTTTCCCCGTTAATTTGGTCCTTTTGACTGTGTACACGTTTGTCAATTTTTCGATTTTCTACAATCGCACGTCATTTCATGTGTATCAATCAAATCAAAGAGAGGGACAGATTTTTCATGTGTGAGAAGGTGGGACGTGAATTTCCTGGAGGCTTCCTCGGAATTTTGGAAGCTTCTCTATCAGCTGGTCCACGTTTTCGGTGCAAAAGGGAAGTAATTATCGCACAGGACCATGTTCCTATCAGCAGCATCCGACAAGTCTAGTACTTGTATATTGGCGCAGAGAGCCAAGGGTAGTGGATTGATCAGTGTTTCATCCCCACCTGCACAAGAAGGTGTAAAATGGAAAAAAACCATGACAGGAAGGATATCACGACGTGAATGGGTATGCATTTATCAGGGAAAACCTTATTTAGACACTTTCTTCTGGTTGATTTAGCAGATACAGGCGACAGCCGTAAATCGAATGGAAAGGACGGACGCAAAAAGCTTTCTAGGCGGAGCAAGAACCTCCACTTCCCTGACAATGTGAAAAAGCCCCTAAATTTGAAGCCTCTCAGGAGCTAGAATATAATATATTTTGACCAAAAGGAGCTAGACTCTGTTGAAGGCAGTATTTTTCACATAAATTAGGTTCTGAGATCTAGTCAAGGTCTTAAATTTTGAACAAAATGACTATTAAAACCAAATACTTAGCCTATCATATGCGACCGACACCCTGTTGCCTAACCAGCGCATCATAACCACGGTCGGCTATGGGATGCTTAACTTGTAGGGGAAAATTGAAGAGATCAATTCAGTTGACTTGGATCATTCAATCTAAGCTTCTTGTCTGTTTTGGGCATATAACGGTTTCAAAATGAATCTCATCTGGGTTGAGCAACAGGATAAGCTGCAAATTGAAATCTCAACCAAGATCAAAAGTTTCTGTCGTGTCACAAGTTTTGAAGTTAAATAAGGATCCCCTGAACTTTCGGGATGTTCCTTCTAGTTCTTAAACCTTACCTCCAACCATTATGATGCTTAAACTTTGATAAGTTTTACCAGAGCTTTCTATCGTAGAGTTCCGTTACAAACCCGTCATAGTAAAATCTTCAACCTCTACTGCCCTTATATATGATCTGTCTCAGCTGGAACCATGTTCAAGCTGCTGCAGCAAAAAGTCGATGCTGATTTGGAATAGGCCTTAAGTTCTAACTGGCGGGTTCAGTTTAGCCAAAAGTGAATGCAATAATGGTACAAACAATCCCTAAACTTTGGCTCAATGTGCAATGTGATTCTTAAACTTTTAATTTGTTAAATGTAATCCATAAACTTTAGCCTAAAGGTTAATGTGATTCATGAACTTTTGATACATAGTCAAATAATCCCTGAAATATATAAAAATGTTCAATGTAGTCCTTGTTAAAATAATTCCTGAAATATATGAAAATGTTCAATGTAGTTCTTGTTAATTCAAGGACTACATTGAACATTTTCATATAGCTTGGGGATTAAATTGAGCATGTACCAAAAATTCAAGACCATATTACATATTGGGTTAAAGTTCGACAACTGCATTGAACAAATTAAAAGTTCATGGATCACATTGCATATTAGACCAAAGTTCAAGGACTGTTTTTGTCATTTTTCCAAAGTGAATTATTGTGCTTGGCCTTAAGTTCTAACTAGTCAGCGTCTGGTATATTTGGGCAGTTACTATTCATGTTCTGGTTGGAGCTAATGTCGTTGCTTGAGCAGTTTACTATTCAAGTTACTCAGCTGCACGTAAAAAAAAAACAAGTGAATTTGGGAAATTTTGAGCATCTATTGCCGATCCAGGCCAAATGTGATGCGGCCTAATACTTTGTTTCAAGTTCTTCATGAGATGCGGCCTCCCATGGCCATTGCGTGATTTGGTATATGAATTAGATTCTTCGACAAGTAAATTTGATGTCATCACCTAAATTATGTAGAAGGCTGGCACAGAGTTGATAGAGAAATGCCAAAAAATAAAAAATTTAATCACGGCACAGCAACGAGAAATGTAGCAAGATACCTCCTCCCTTGGACGAAACCTTTGAGTTCCCTTGATTACTGGACTTTTGCCCACCGAGGTGCTTGATTTTAGGGCACTGCATTGATGGATTGATATCATCTGATTACCTACTAGACCTTAAGCTTTGGGCCATAGGCCGATGAGGATGTAACAAAAGAATCCTGCTTGATTTGTCGATGCTCATGGAACACATGAACTTGAAAAGAAAAAAGAAAGTGGAAACAACGTGCCTCTTGACCTTAAGCTCTTCTCTCTTTGCAGATACACAGGAGAGCTCTATTGCTCTGTGCTATTGTTCGAGTTTTCGGGAATTGGATTTATGGACTTCACTGGATAAAGCAGGCTGTGAAGGGACTAGTTCCAGGTTGTTTATGCCGAAGCTAGTGTGGAATGGCTCCGTAAACAACATATGGAGAGCTAGGAGTGACTTGCTGCATAATCAAGTTACTCGTCCTGTTGAAGTCTTTTACGTTTGCAATAAGACTTAGCATCGAAGGGCACTAGCTGCTGTAGCAAAAAGTTAATTCTGATTTGGCATTGGCCTTAAGTTCTAACTGGCAGGTTCACCTTTAGCCGAACGCGAGTTGGTGTGCTTGGCCTTCAGAAACTAGTCCTGCATCTGTTTTGGACGTTTGGGCAGATACCGTCCCCGTTCTATTTGGAGCTAATGTTGTTGCTTGACTAGTGTGCTAATGATATTGTTGGGTTTGGAGAAATAATATTGAGTTGGTAGTTTTGGAAAACTTCATACATTTTGATGAAGATCTTTAATCAATCAACTCTCCGGATGGTAGGTTTTAAGTTTGAAAAGGTGGAATTTAAATGTATGCTGGTTTCATTGTTGGCTAATATCTTTGTTCATACCATCATTGGGGCATCCGCTAGAGTTGATGCATAGAAATATGATGATATAATTTAAATGACCTTTTACCTTTTATATGTCACTCATTTTTATTCTGTGTTTGAGACATATGTCGTTTGTTTAATATATGGAATACCTCAATTTTTAATGCCCCGTGTATGTTTGCAATTACATTTAAAGTGGGGGCTCTACATCAAACGGGATATCCACAGAGCTCATTTCTTGGTTCACCTGTTGTCATGGCCTCCGCTTTCTTTTCATGGCTTTTCAGCTTATACAAAGCACATGTTCACAAGAAAAACTATGTAGCAATAGAAGATTTACTTGTGAGTGAGTTGTGGTAGAGAAATTCCATATCGGAGAATTGGTGTGGTGTTTAGTATAGTTAAGATATCCTAATTGATCCATAACTCATTATCTCAAGCTTTTGAATGAATATGGATTTAACTGGATATGTTGGCGGTCTCAAACTTGGGCTCTATTTTAATAATATCCCAAAGTGAAGATATCGAACTTCTCTTGCGCACTCCCAATAAATGATTAATGTAATAACGTGGGCTCATGTGAGCTCACTGTTAAAATGCACATGTGAATGAATTGTGTGATAAGATTTTGGTATCAAACTTTCTTCTGGACGCTCTCAAGAGTGAATCGGTCCCATATTTTTATTGGGCTTATCCTGTGCAGTGCAGTGGCTTTTTTTGCGCAGCCATGGTTGACCATCTACATCTCCAACCTACGATGGCTTTCGGGTCACCTTCATCTCCTTGGCTTCAGGGGCCACATGCCAATTTGTTGAACAGCTTGGGTACTTTGGATTGGAAGCTAATGGAATCGTGTAGACTCGGTTCTTGTTGAACAGCTCGCCAGAGTTTGTCGTGAAAAGGCTTCTCTGCGCGCAAGCGGTTTGGGTCAACTTCAGGCTCCTTCATGGAAAGTTGAGCAAAAGTTCAATCATTCGATTCAAAAGGTTTTCATCTTTTTGCATGACGGGGCCTGCACTGTCATTCAGTCAACATCTTGACAGTTAGTTGCTTATGTCCTATAATGATTTAAAGTTGTATATCAAGCTCGGTGTTAGTTTCTTGTGCCCCCAGGTTTTTGAACCTGGGGCAATTTGCCCGTCGCACATATACTTAGAATTCCATTTCAAATTCCCGAACTTTCGTCACGTACTCTCAAGTGACCACATGACGCCCGTTGCGAAAAGGGGAAATCCATCAAGCAAATCCAGGGGAGTTCTGTGTTGCTTCTTACAAATGGTCTCCTGATGTGATTTTGCAAGGTGACACTGATATTCTAGAATTTGTTGCAGCGCTCTTCCAACATTAAAGTTAAAATCAAAGTAGACTAGCTGTACTTGTGGTCCACAAGTTGTGGAGTAAATGAAAGAGAAGAAAAAGAGGAACGAAGGTAGATGAGTGATAGAGAGGGAAAGGGTTGGGTGGTTGCCTTTATGCCACATTAGGCGAGGTCAACGGTGGTGGTACCATCGTCGATTATTTATGCACCCCCATGGAGAACCATTGAGAGAGAGAGAGAGAGTGAAAGAGATAGAGAGGGTAGATTAAACCCTCCTCGAGGAGAAGTTAACCTACCAGAGGCGACTTGGTTGACACCAAAAAAATGTCCAAATCTTTGGTCATCCTCTTGGTTGGCAAAGACCGAGTTAGAGGTGACAGAGGCAAAATCTGGTAAATGTTGAAGGCTTTTAGTCGGCAAACTCAATTGATGGACACGAAAATTAGTTTTAGCCGACAGAAATATAAGTGAAAATGGCCAAGTTGTGGAGCGGAATGTCGACAAATGAAGATCGACCTAAGTAATATAATATCATGATTAATGTCGCAGCTGACAGAATGGGAAAAATTGTCCAAAAAGTCATAAATCTTTTGCAATTTTATCAATTCAGTCCTAAACCTTTTTAATTGTGCAAATTGAGTTATAAACCCTTTCATGTTTTGCCAATTGAGTCCATATAGCCAATTTTAACCGGAAATCACTAATGTGGACACCAACCTATTATATTTTAATATTTTTTGAATTTTTTATTAATGTTTTTATTTTCCTTTTTTTTCTTCTTTACTTTTTTTTTTCTTTCCTTTTCTGTTCTTTTTTTATTTTTTCGCTCCATCGACCTCATGTAAGGGCCAACCCTCACCCAATTTGGCAAGGGCTGCTCTTGCTCGATCCGGCGATGGCTAGTAGAAGGATAAAAGGAAAAAGAAAAGAAACCCTTGCCTGAGGCTAGCAATGGCTAGTGGAGGGGAAAAAGAAAAAAGAAAAGAAGAGAAAAGGAAAATAAATATAAAAAAAAAAAAAGTAAAGAAGGAAAAGAAAAGAAAAAAAAGGCTAAAAATTCAAAAAAAAATAAAAAATATTAAATTTGTCCACATCAACGTCGGCAGTGCCACGTAAGATAAATGGCATCGATGTTAGTAATTTCTAACTAAAATTAGCGGAAGGACTTAATTGGCCAAATATGAAAATATTTAGGACTCAATTAGCACAATTAAAAGGTTTATAACTGAATTGGCAAAAGTTCAATAGATTTAAGACTTTTTGAACAATTTTCCTGACAAAATGATTGGAATAACTGTCTAACTATTGGAGCTGATGATTTCGGATTCAACCATCAGAGGTGCATTTGTAAAGTAGTAAACTCAATGCAACTGTCCAAGTAGCGGGAGGCAATTGATAGAGGCAATTGTGGAGAAGTCCACGAGCAACTGACAGTGGCAATTGTGGAGAAGTAGAAAAAACACAACCATCCAAGTAGTGGAGTCGTTTCTTTCTGGGTAACCACTTGTAGATAGGAATTGCTAGATTGTAGGAATCACGTAGGATATATTTTTACAATTGTTGTTAACCATCAATTTGTAGAGGGGACAGCTCAATCAATCAAAGAACGCCGGTTATTCAATTTTACTTCTAGTTTATCTTTACATTTTAGTGCCTAGGCTGGCAAACATTTTTCTCAATCTCAACACCTTTAATTTTTCTCGCAATTTATGTTTCCTGTCCAAGAATCAAAAAAGGACAGTTTCAAGACCTCCGTCGGTTCACATCAATCCATATTTCGAAAGGTATTTCATCGGTTCTTTCAGCAAAACAGTAACTAAGAATTACCAATGAGGTCGAGGTCTTGCCGGTAGTGACGATGATGATGGCCGTCATTGCTTGCCGCAGCCGTGGTGGTAACAATCATCGTCATCAGCTTCAACGCCACACCCTTACTACTTCCCACCTCTCTCTCATCCGATTCGTTTCTTTCTTTGTCTTTTCCATTATGATGTCCCCTTAATCGTGATGATTTTACAATACCATCGAGGAAAAATTGCAACATACTTCAAAAGATCATGGAATTGGAGTATGTTACAAAACTTTTGGAACCTTTAGTCACACTATAGCACATGACCAAAATTCTAGCGACTATTTTGGTCGGAGTCGATATCCGGGAGTAAATTGAAACAAATTTTAAAATGAAGGCATTAAGGGGCAAAAAATCTAGTGGCACAATACAATTCTCCTAAAGTTGAATCATTGTATTAGTTTCATCTTGTGCATGAAGGAAGGTCTATTGAATTATTCCATCACTGTCTTTAGTCTCTTGCATGGTAGCTAAATGTTAATGTCGCATAATAGTTATAAGCCATCCGGAAGATAGACTATTGCCCATGTTTATCTCTATCTCATGTCTCAATTATTCAAGCTTGAGGTTGGTTTCTTATTATGTCACATGTGAGGTCACGTTCCGTCCTCTCGCATTCTTTACTCTTATTGTCACTTGAGATCACAACTAATTATCATTAAAGCTTTACGCAACATCTTATAATCCCACATCAGTCGAGAGAGGCTATGTTGAGTGATTCATAAATCAAACATCCATTGTCAAATGATCGCCACCTTATATGTTATCTCGAGTATTCCTTTAGAGAACTTGGCCCACATGAAATGTCTGAATTGTTTCACTATTATCTTGATGGCTCATCTAACTTTCAAGATTTTGTGCGATTTGAAAATCCCGTCACAAAAACTTTTCTAATTGATGAAAAATGTTTTCATTACTTTCGTGGATAACGAAAATATTTTTCGTTTATTCATTTTTTTGTAAGCGATATAATCGATAATTTTTAAGAAATTATTATCTGGATTATTATTTTTTTTTGCGAAACAGTCGGAGCTTACTCACCTTCAGCGTGTAACTGGGGTTCAGAATTTTGCGCTATGTCAGGAATGACATCGTAATCGCGTGCCCTATACTCCCCAAACTTAGCCCCGTGCTGTACACGATCGGTTAGAATGATTACAACACCTCGGTGTCTTGTCCAACAAAGAAAGAAAACTGCACTTGTGACCTTTCATTACCTTTCATGAAAGAATAACTGTTCACTAGTTCCACTCCAGAGCCCTCCAAACACGCACGTCGGATTCAATTATAAGAACCCCTAACCTTAAAAAAAATTCGAAATCGATACTTAGTCCATGTAACATGCAATGTGTAACATGAAAAAGGAACACTCTGTATCTCTCTTTCGTCGAGCTTCTTGTTCACACGCGCGAGCACGCGAGCATGTAGCTAGGCGAGTGTTTCTGCAACGTGGTCGATTACTTTTTCAATTTAATTCCGTATCAAGCGACACCCGATTGTCTAGGCCTGAACTCCCGAGGCCCGACATGTCGGTGCTGCTTTCAGAACATTGTAACCGGGGGGGAATGGAGACCTCAACATGCAACCTGATCATCCACCAGTCTATGAAAATTCAGATCGGCATTGCCTTCACGCACACATTTTCTAAGTCCCACCGAATACTTTTCAGAGCAATCCGCGCCAAAAAGCCTCCGTAGCGGCTGAATGCGCGTTTCAATTCGGTATACTGCTAAGGAAAACATTTTTCTTTTGACTGTCTAGAAGTGACTTTGACGAATCAAAGAAAAGAAAAATGCAGAGAAAAATGCAGAAGTTCACATTCGTTTCGAGCAAGCTGCCATGTCATATGTGGGGTCGTCTAATCTCTTATCTCGCGGTTGGCATCTTCCCTTTCGATTACGTACACAGATCCATCATTATTTATATCATTCTATGGAAAAGAAAGCGTTGACTATGAGATAATATATGCACATAATCTCCCTCCCACGCTCCATCTTCCTAAAATGTTAATCAGTAGGAGCCTCTTTACGCACCTCCATACGTGTTTCCTCCTTCTCATCCTCCTCGCCTTCAACCTCCCGGAGATGGTCCCCGTGGTCCGTGGCGACGTCGGCACGGCTTCTCACTATACCCCTCCATACCAGCGTAAGTCCTAACCCTAGATGAAGAAGGAAAGGGAGAGAAGTTTCTCCTGTCTTTAAAGAGATACGAACTTATTGATTTGGCAGACATGGAAGCTATATGATTTTCTTCTCTTAACCCCTTTTTGTTTTAGCAACGGAATGCTATGGCGGGGACCCGTCGCAGTTCCCGTCGAGCAACCTGTTTGCGGCGGCGGGCGACGGGGTGTGGGACAACGGGGCGGCGTGCGGGAGGCAGTACCTGGTGCGGTGCATCAGCGCGTCGAAGTCCGGCACCTGCATCCCCGAACGCACTATCCAGATCAAGATCGTCGACTACGCCCTCTCGTCCACGTCCGCAGCTGCCACCTCCAAGCAGTCCGTCGCCGGCGCCACCTTGGTCCTTTCTCAGACCGCTTTCGGAGCCATTGCCAATTCCTCCGTGACTTCGATCAACGTCGAGTTTCAACAGTAAGTAGCTCCATTTCCTTCTCTTTGTGAAGCTCATGCTAGTCATTTTGACAACATTTTTCGAGTTTACGAATTCTTTTTCGCCCTTTTCTCGCCGTGTTGAGCGAAGAATTCTTGTGACAAGCTCGGATTTCGGATGCTTCAAGATAGGAATAGCAGCCAATTCAGAGAGCATAAGAACTTCCAATTCTAAGTTGAAAAACTTTTCAAAATAGGAAGAGCAGCCATTTCAGTGCATAAGAACTTCAAAATAGGAATAGCAGCCAAACTGAATGAGGTAGCGGTAAAGTGACAATCATATTAGACAATTCATGTTATCAGCCAAAACAAAAACTAAGTCCGTCGCAATTCTATATGTTTAAGCCGTTTATCAGGCATATTTCATAATTCAAAATCCATTCAAGCGGCTTGAGTCGTGACGCCTTTGTTCACATTAAAATTTCGATTAAAATAAGGCGAGACAGAATCAAAACTCAAGATGGATCTGGCACGTAATCCGTTGACGGTTTCAATATTGGCACGTTGACTTCAGTTGTCTTAATGTTTACAAAATCAATTTTTCTTTCGTGTTCGGAACGTGCAGGGTCTGATCTAAGATTCTGGAGAAACTTTGCTCTGGCGACGACTCAATCTTGAAAGGATGAAGCTGCTATTGATCAATTGCTTTGATTAGGCGTGTTGAAAATTCATCTTTTCGTTTTCCTTTTTTTTCCCAGTTAATTTTGGTCTTTTTTGTGGCTTTGCACATGTCTGTCAATTTTTCGATTTTCTACAATCGCACGTCATTTCATATGTATCAATCAAGTCGAAGAGAGGGACAGATTTTCCGTGTGAGAGAAGGTGTAGGACGTGAATTTCCAGGAGGCTCCCTCGGAATTTTGGAAGCTTTTCTGTGGCTGGTCCCACGTTTTCGGTGCAGAACGGGAGTAATTATCGCACCTAACATGGATACCTACTTACGCAATTGCTTTAATTTCTCTCAACTAAACCACCTATAAAATATCCTCTCTTTAAGATGAATCAACCATGCAACATCATCCTTCTATTTCAAATATGAAAAATCATTTTATATAATGGTTACACGGACGCTGTGGTGTAATCGACGAACTACATTATCGACGATTTTAAACCCTCCGTTCTTATTAGCTAGTTCTCCATTGTCATTATCGCTAAAATGTGACCGTTGTGTGAAATACTTTTTCCAAAATATGAGAATTGACTATGGAAAGGGAGTGTTTTTTTTTTTCCTCTTCAAATTTAAGGCTTAGGAAACAAAATTTTGGTATCCCTCCTTATGTTTGGATAAATCACTCCATCCTTTCTAATTTAGGGGCTAATTGAACTAAAAGTCCTCAAACTTATTTACGATATTTATTTCTGTGTTAATAAAAAAATTGGCAAGAAATTGGGTTGTCATGCGATTGTCAAATCCATAAGCACATCTTGTGGGATTTTGTGAAATCACCGCCAACTATTCTAAAAGTTCCTAAAAGAGTCTGGAAGTATGTGATTTTGTAAACTATTACTAACTGTTTTAAAAACTTAAGCTGTTAAATGAAAATATTATTTAATATTTAATTATTCTAACATATCTATTGCCCAGTACTATCGATTCATTGTCAAATTAATTTGCAATTTTCCATACCTAAACAATTAATTTCGTCACATTTCTCGGAAAAAGTGTTCAAAAAGCCCTACATCTATTGCACTTTGGTCAATAAAGTCATAAACCTTTCAACTTTACTAATTGAATCATAAAACTTTTGACAATTTGCTAATCGATTTCATCCAACCAATTTTGGCTGGAAATCGCTGACGTAGACACTGGTTGCCCTACATGACACTGTCGACGCTAAGGTGGACAATTATTGTATTTTGTAATTTTTTTGAATTTTTGAATTTTTCTTTTCCTTTTTCTCTTTGCCTTTTTATTCTGTGCCGACGAGGGTCACCGGTGACCCTCACCTGCAACCAATAGGGCTATGAAGGCCCTGCCTAAGGCCATCTCTACCTTGCCGACCGCAAGCGTCATCGGTGACCCTCACCAGCATAAAAAAAAACAAAGAAAAAAGGAAAATAAAAATAAAAAAATTAATTTTTTATTTTTTTCACAATAGCGTCAGCGGTACTACGTAGGACAATGAGCATTCACATCAGCGATTTCCATCCAAAATTGGCTAAATGGATTTAATTGGTAAATTGTCAAATGACTTTGGATTTAATTGGCAGAATTAAAAGGTTTATTATTGAATTAGTCAAAGTGCAATGGGTTTAAAACTTTTTGGACAATTTTCCCAATTTTCTCTCTACTCTCTTTTTTAGGATTCTACTCTTTCACAAGCCCAACATCAGCGCTTCACCTCTATCTGCCACTAGGGATCGCCTCTGCCTTCACTCCGGCATTCACCAAGTTTGTCACCACTATCCCCACATCCATCGTAATCGTCGAGCTCAACCACCTTAGTAGACCTATCAAAATGGTCATAGATTCATTTCTTAACCCATATTTGATAGACCGAGTTGTTATATGGGTTAGTTTTATTCAGTAAATAGGTTATAATTGAGTTTAGAATATTAAAGCCCAATATAATATGTGTGTTAAATGGGTTCATAACTTACTTAGACCCAATATATTTTTTTACTCTCTCTCTACTTTCTCTCGTGCTTGCTTGCTTTGCTCTCTCATCTCAATTTGGGTATGAGTTTTCTTAAATTGAGCTAAATATGGAAGAAATTTAGTAAGATGGGTCGGGTCAGGTTGGGTATGTCAAATATGAGTCATTACATTTGTGTTGCATATCCATGGGTACATTTAGACCACACCATTTTCAACCCGACTTGACCCATCCGATTGACAAGTTAACACCTTAGCCATCTTCACCTTGGGAAAAGTACCAAAAAAGCTCTAAACTATTATATTGGTGTCAATTCAGTTATAAATCTTTTAATTGGAATAATTTAGTCATAAATTTTTCACATTGGTACCAATTTAATCCATCCGGCCAATTTAGGACGGAAATCGCTGACGTGGATGCCAACTATGCGACAACGTCGGTTATCCTACGTGGTACGGCCGGCGTGGATAATTTTAAATATTTTTTGAATTTTTTTCCCTTTTCTTTTCCCTAGCCTTCTCCTTCCTTGGGCCTGTGACCGATGACTACCGGCCACAAGCAAGGGCCTGCGAGGGTCCATCCCTCGCTAGATCCGGCATGGGTGACCCTCGCCCAAGCTTGTCTAGCCCTCGCCCAGGCTATGGGGGTCTAACCCTCGCCCAAGTCAATGAGGGCCGCCCTCACTGCTCGCGGCTTGGGAGAGGGCTGCCCTCATCGGATTTGGTGAGGGCGACCCTCGCCCAGGCCACAAGGGCGGCTCTTGCCATGCCCTCGTTGGCCCGAGCCTATGGCCAACCATCGGCCACAAGCCCAAGGAAGGAGAAGGCAAGGAAAAAAAAAAGAAAAAATATTAAAAATTCAAGAAAAAATATTTTAAAATTTGTCCATGTCAACGTCGATCGCGCCATGTAGGACAGCCGGCATCCACGTTAGCAATTTCCAGTCTAAATTAGCTGGATGGACTGAATTTGTACAAATTTAAAAAGGTCTAAATTAAATTGATCAAATCAAAAGGTTGAGGACTGAATTGTACCAATATAATAGGTTTAAGACTTTTTTGGTAGTTTTTCCCCTTCAAACCCGTCATGCAACAAAGACATATTAGACGTGATTGATCGAATTGTCTCCTCTATTAACGAAGAGGACAATAATCACTTGACCAAGACGTATCAATGGTAAGCTGATTGGCCGTGGACAAGTAAACGCCAGTTAAGCGCGCTCTTGTCACCAAACAAGGAGTTCGCAATCAGGCACAGTAACGGAATTGGAATTCCAATACAAAACATTGGGACTTTGATTTGTCAATGCTAATCGAAGCACTTTTTGGATACTTTCTTGCGAATACTGTGGAGTCAAGAGAAAACAAATGATGAATACGGTCGACAAGAAAAGACATAATACGCGTCGTCTTATGGAATTGAATAAGTCATAGTCGGCCTATTATTCGATTTTTCATGTGAGAAATTGATATCATATGAACGCATAAGATTAACAATATAGTTGTATTTTCTGGGTTACTTCCACGAGCCCTCTTTAATTTTGCTTCAAATTGGAAAAAAAATCAATTTTGGAATGACGATGTAGGAAAGATTCTACTATTTTGTTTCCCAAAAAAAAAACAGGTTTATTTTCTTTCCAAGCTAATAGATTTATTAAAGAATTGATAACTATCAAAAAAATTGTTGGCAAAAACTAATAGGGTTAATACCATCAAAAACCCTAAATTGATACATGTGTGACAATTTTACCCCGAACTTTTTTTTTTACCACTAAAAACCCCAAACTAGTACACCTGTGACAATTTTACCCAAAAAAATTTTTTTACCACCAAAAATCCCAAATTGATACACCTGTAACAATTTTACTCCAAACTGGTAAATCCGTAACAAATTTACCCTAAATTATTTTTTTGACTACGAAAAATCTCAAACTAGTACACCCGTGACAATTTTACCCCGAACTAACAATTTTTTAATATTATTTTTTTCTTTTTTTTCTCTTTTCTTTTCTTCATCTTTAATCTCTAGCCGGTCGCCGGGACCGGCAACTGACCAGAGGCGGAAGCCGGGGTCGGCCCTGCCAACCGCTATAGAGGCTCGACCTCGCCAGTGCGGGTGAGGGCCGCCCTCGCCTAACTCAGGCGAGGGCTACCCTTGCCAGATCTAGCGAGGGTGGCCCTCACCAGCGTCGGGCAAGGGCTATCCTCGCCACCCTAGGCAAGGTCGGCCCTCGCTTGACTCAGGCAAGGGCAACCCTCGCCGGCGTTAAGCGAGGGTCACTCTCGCATGGGCGGGCGAGGACAGCTCTTGGCCGATGCCTGCGAGGGCCGTCCTCATCGACGTCGAGCGAGGGCTGTCCTTGCCCGCCCAAGCGAGGGCTGGCCTCGCCTAACGGCGGCAAGGGCAGCCCTCGCTCGACGCAGGTGAGGGTTGCCCTAGCCAAATTGGGCGAGGGTCGCCCTTGCCCGACGCCGATGAGGGCGGCCCTTGCCAGCAACTAGCGAAGCCGACCTTGCCGGCTTCCGCCTTTGGCTGGTCGCCGGGAGGTTGAAGATGAAGAAAAAAAAAGAAAAGAAAAATAAAAAAATTAATAAAAATTCGAAAAAATAAAAAAATAATATTAAAATTTTAGTTCAGGGTAAAATTATCACATATGTATCAGTTTGGAATTTTTTGGATATGTTTGGAGTAAATTTGTCACATGTGTACAAGTTTGGGGTTTTTGGTGATAAAAAAAAAGTTCGGGGTAAAATTGTTACATGTGTACCAATTTGGGATCTTTAATGATAAAAAAAAAAGTCCGAGGTAAAATTATTACACGTGTACCAGTTTGGAGTTTTCGGTGGTATTAACCCAAACTAATATGAGTCATCGGATTTCCCACTAGCTTGCTAGTTTCTTACGGACACTTTATGAAATTACCAACAATTTTTACGGTTTGCAATTCATCAACTTTTCTTATCTTTCCTTTAAATTTAAGACGTTGGTAAGAAGTTTTATTTGTCTTACCAATTTTTATTTGTCTTTCCTGCTAACATCTTTATGTTGATGTCATCTTTGAAATGGATCCAAAATAACTTATGTTGCTTAACCTAAAAATATTGTATTGACCCATCTGAAAATTGCGTACTTTGAGCCTTTTTATATTTGGCGGATCCATGAAACCTTCTCTAGGATCCAACCTTGTTCCAGTTGTTCTTCTTGGACTTATGAGCCCATAATAACGTAATATTCGGGGGAAGAACAACATCAGTGCCAAAACTTATGTACGGAGGCTACTTTGGTGCCCAAACTTTCATTTGGATTACTTAAGTGCCAAAAGTTTACGCCAGCGATCACTTATGTGCTAAATTTGCGAAAAAACGATTACTTAAGTGCCAACAGCGAGAAATTTTGATCAAATTTAATACGTGACTTTTATATTTAAATTTTAATGACACATGGCATTTCCATATGTATAATCCAATTTTTTAAATATTTTTTCTGATTTTTTTTCTTTCTTTTCTTTTTTCATTTCTATCTTCTTCTTCTACCAAGGCCGGAGGCCGGAAGCCAACCATCGGCCATGGCCGGCCTCACTGGGCGTCGCCTTCCTCCGGGTGAGGCTCGGAGAGGGGCGGGAAGGGACGGGAGGAGGGGCGGCCAGCCCGCCCTTGGGGTCGGGAGGAGGGGGCAAGCCATCGTCGGGGCTCGCCTTGCCCAGGCGACCTCGACCCTCGGGGGCGGGCGAGCCCGGCGAGGCTCGCCTTGCCAGATCCGGTGAGGCCGGCCCTCGCTGAGGCCACGGTGGCCTCGCCCGGAGGAAGGCAATGCCTGGCGAGGCCGCTGTGGCCTCAGTGAGGGCCCGGCTGGTGACCTCGACCCTCGCCCGGGCGGGGGCAGCCATAAAGAGGGCTCGCCCGGATCCGGTGAAGTCGGCCCTCGCCGAGCCCACGGCGGCCTCGTCGAGCCTCGCTCGGAGGAAGGCGATACCCAGCGAGGCCGACCATAGTTGGTGGCCGGTGGTTGAACGCCGGCCATCGGAAATAAGAAGAAAAAAAAAAAAAAAAAAGAAAAGAAAGGAAAAAAGAAAGAAAAGGAAAAAAATGCCACATTAGTCTCCGGTGAGCCACATCAACTTGAGAAATTAATAAAAAAATGCCACGTCGGATTTCCGGTGAAGTGACACTTAAGTGATCGTTTTTCACAAGTTTTAGCACTTAAGTGATCCGATTGAAAGTTTTGGCACCAAAGTGACCTCCGTACATAAGTTTTGACACCAATGTTGTTCTTCCCCCTATAATATTCACATTCGTCATGGTTTTGTTGACATGAAATTCAGCCACTTGCCTTACTCATGCGATGCTCTTCATTGCAAGATTTAGCTCTTAATTTTGGCCCAAAATGCCTTAGTTTACATTAGAGTTTGAAGAACAGGGGAAAATTGGCTCAATTTGTCCCCAATTCTATAAAATTTAGGGCGAGCATGCGTAGCGATGTTTTAAGAGCATTTAATTTGAAATATTGTCATGTTGGATTTTAGCAAGTCATATCGGTTGGGAAAAAAATGATAAAATATTGCCACGTCGAATTTCGGGCACACGAAATCATCGATGGCACTTGAGTGATCGTTGTTTTACCAAAGCGGCACTGAAGTCATTGCTCGAAAAGTTTTTGTACCAAAGTGAGTGTTATACAAAAATTATAACACTTCTACTATCCTTTTCCCTAAGCTAAAATATACTTAAATAAAAGTATAATAATATTTATAAAGATCAAAAAGGTAAAAAAGTAACAAAAAGATAGCATTTTTTTTTGATTTAGAAAATGGATTTTTTTTAAAATCTGGGCGATTATGTAATTATCAAAAAGGTGAATAGAGCCGATGGAGTGATTTAAATTTGTTATGGAAAGTAAAGATATTAGATTGAACAAATTGAATATTTAAGGACTAGATTGAACATTTAAGAATAGTTCAATGACACACTAAACGAATTAAAAGTTCAAAGATGACATTGTATATTGGGCTAACGTTTAGGAACTATTAATTTCATTTTTCCTAAAATTGCCAATTGTTATATGAATTTACCATTCTTTATTTGATTGACTTACTAATTATCCTTTTTCGATTAAGTTACTAACTAATTTTATGTTACCAAATCTCATTTGAGCTACCCACCACATTTATTTTGTTTTCTTTTAATTTATCAAGTTTTGTCATCATTTACCAACTTTAATTTGACTTTCTTACAAACTCCTTAAGTTTGTTAACTCTTATATAGATTCACCAACCTCTATTTGCGTGACTTACCAGATTATCTCCCATTAGGTTACCAACTAATTTTGATTTACAAACTCTTATTTGATTTGTTTTCCAATATTTGTTTAGCTTTTCTTTTTAAATTTTTCACACTTTTTATATTGAGCAAGCAATTTTTATATGTCTTTCTTACCAACTAGTCAAATTTACAACTCTTTTTAGAAATTTCAATCTTAATTAGAGTATTATCAACTTATTTCCGATTGAGTTACTAACTCTTGCTTAGAAGAGTAAACAACGCTTATTCGATTTTTTTAATTACAAACTTCTCATTGGTGCAGCGCGCTACCATGTTGATTAACCGAGAAAGCAAACTTTTGGTGCAGAGCAGTGCAGTGCTGTGTGCCGACACACGCTTAACCAGACTGCAGGCTTGAACTGAATAATGTGCATTCCCATTGCTTTGACTTATGTGAACTGTTCATTGAACCAGAGTTCATATATATCAGATCCAAGGGACCTCTTATGGTGGCCACCTCCCCCACCATTTGTCATCACTTTCCCTAATCTTCAACCCTTATGAGTATATATGCATCATCATCTACCCCAAAACAAAGAGAGGCAAAAATGTATCATCCCTGGATGATTCTGTGCTAAAATTTCAAAAAAAGAAGAAGCAGCAGATGTACAAATTGAAAGTCCTACATGCCCATCTATCTTCCCAGCCTAACGCAAAACTTTATCTTCGGATTTGCACTTGGTATAAGAGAACCCTACATGATAAACGAGAAGAAATTTGGCACTATTTATTGCCGCGTTAGTTAGCTTGACACTAGGAGTAGCAGTTATGGTCTTCCTGATCTGCCGTTGCTGCTGACAAAGATAAGATGGTCGCCGTCCCTAATCACCTCGATGCCGTCCACCTCCGCACCATTCTTCATTAGAATCTTGGCAGGCGCAAAACCGAACTTCCTAGCACCAGTCTCAAGGAGCTCTTGCAAGCTCCCCGGAAGCAGCACTAGCTTCCCTGCATTATCTCCTATCTCAGGACAACTGATGGTCACCCTTGCTGGGTCGCCGCCACTCTTGACACGCGGAACTTGATTGACTGAGAAAAGCGACTCCCTCTTCTCGCCGTTGTGTGCAGCCGACATTATCCCGAATAGAGAATTGTGGAAGTTGTTGCCTCGACGCCTCGGGCGGCTCCAGTGCCACGATCCGTCCACGGAGTTTTCCTGTGATGCCGGACGGATCATTGGCTCACTAGTGAACCTCCCTAGAAAGCGGGCCCCATGGCTCTCAGGTATGGCTATGACGGACTGCGGTTTGGCATCTTCACACGATTGGAACAGGAGTTTTATCTCCTCATGCCCCTGTTGGTCAGCCAAATCCCGCGGCGTCCAGCCATGGGCATCTGGCTTGTCTATGTCGGCCCCTAGATCCAGAAGGAACTTCGCAATCTCAAGGTTGTCTTCGGAGACAGCGACGTGGAGGGCCGTGTTTCCATTGCCGCTGGGATGGGTGACATTCCCTCCATAATGCACAATCTCTTTGAGTAGATAGAGTTTGTTCTGTTCAGCTGCCGTGCATGCAAATTGGCCAACGTCTCCGGAGCTTATATTCGCGCCGTTTTCAGCCAACAACTTGATGACGGGTTCATGACCACCCAGCAGGGCCTCCCAAAGCGGCACATTCCCCTCTGAGTCTGAAAAATTGTAAATTTATTTACTGTCAAACGAGTGAACTTGAGTAGGTGCAGGGGAAAGGCCTCTAGGAAATATTCTAGTAAATAGAATGAAAGTTCACTTCAAGCAAGAGAGAAGGCATTGCGCACAGCACTCTGAGTCAGGCATACTAATATTCGAGTAAAAGCGATAGTCGCAGGATCGCGTGACTTGAGTTCATATTGATATACGGGCACATTCGATTACACGGAGAACTTGGATGAACATAGCAGCCTCCGTGAAAATTTACCGAAAGTGGATTGCGTGTCACACACATGAACTGACCTATCTAGCACTGAATTATTAGTTTTCTTCACATATTCGCTTAGACGTGGATTGAATTATAACTCGAGATATTGTCTGTTTTCATTGAGTGGAGTCCTACGACTAAAATGCCTGGTCAGGTGAACATCATGACGCAGGTGGATAAACAGATCTAGACGTTGACCACCACAGAGCAGATATTGCATCTGCGCATGCTTGCTGAATTGGAACACCCGTCAAATTGTGGCGTCACGGCTTACTGAATTGGGAAATTAAAGATCAACTGAAAGGGGCATTTTGAAGATAATGTTACTTAATTTGATTCATACAGGGTGGCGTCACGTGGAATCTGGAGAGAGATATAAGTATGTTAAGAAAGCAGTCCGCATGTTGGGTCTCATCAGCTGCTCCAAAGATTGGAGCACTATTTGCATTAACACTTGAATTTCCGCTTCGAAAGTCCTATCTCCCAAAACCATTATTTTTCTCCCCCTTAATAGTCAGAAGATATGTTCATTGTGACAAATCGAGACTATATGCAGCCGAAGACACGTCACAAGGGGCCAGGGATAGAATAAGAGAAGGGCCATAAGGAAGAAATATGCGCTTTCAAACGTTGGATCCACTTGATAGGAATTTAATAGCTTCTCGTAAAAGAGAAGGGGTTGTTGAAAATCAGCAGATGGCATAGTCTTAGCATCCGATGGGAAAACATGGATGGCATTTTGTAGATAGTTGATAAACTAATTTTGGGAATAGTTGATTAAAAATCAATAATTGATGAAGTATGAACCATGAAAATCCAAGTTGTCGCAATGCAATACCGAGATGAAAACCAGCCTTAAGGAAAATTTTCCAATCAAATTACCGTCGAATATCAGAAAGAAAGATGATACCTCGCCTGTTAGGATCTGCCCCAAAGTCCAGTAGAAGAAGCACGCAATTCTCGCTTCCTTTCGATGCTGCAATATGCTGAAGTTACGAAAAAGGTTACAATATTTAGGATGATTTTTATCCAAGGGCAATTGCGTTAACATAAAGCAAAATCGCTGCACTGTCATACTCACCAGTGGAGTCCTCCCGCTGTTGTCTGATTCATTCGGATCGAGACCTCGTCTCAACAACTGGTTCAGTAATAAGTCATCTCCTCTCATTGTCGCAAAGCACAAACTGAGAGGCAGGTCCATCCTACCATGAGCCAACATGTTCTCTGTCTCCAGCAAGACACCCTCCATGATTGGATCTTTGAGATCTTTCAAATGCTGGGCAGCAGTGAAGCTAAATCACCATCGATATTAAGAAAAGGACCTTGGAAAATATTATGATCAAAGAATAAACCAAAATCCTCGTCATGAATGATAGTCGAAAAAACTATGAACACCATGAAGAGTTTGACCCGATGAATTACCACACTAACAGCTGCTATAATATGGATTTTTTCCTACAGAAGTCATACCTGAAGGAGGTTGTTCATTATAATAGTCCCATCTCCAACATTGGCCTGGACGATATTAAGAAATGTAGTACGATTCAGCCGCAGCAGCTGGCTCAACCGTTTGGTCCTCACTGTGAAGAGCTGCGGTCTATAACAAAGCACGCCGATCTCACCACAGAGATCACCAGTTTTCCCCTCACCAATAACCTGCACCATCCACATTATTGTTAGTAGGTTCCTTACTTTTTGACTTGCTTGCAAATTTCTTGGTCTCAATCATGGAGCAGTCAGACTTGCCTGTTCAGTTCCATTCTTCATTACCAGCAGATCCTGCATGATATCATACATGTTAAACCGTAAATTCAGAAAAGTTCAGTTTCAAGCAAAGGAATTCTATTTCCAAAAGAAGCCATAAACCGCAAAATCAAAGTTTGCACGTCAAATGTCTGATGGAATGACAAGTTTTGGTTCATTACCACGGCACCAGTGACAAGTATGTAGAAATCTGTAGGTGCCTCATTTTGCAAAATCACATCCTCTTTTGGAGGAAAATATTCGGCCTTCATCTCTGAAACCTTTCCAAAATAAAATGGACAACACAAAAAGGATTTTAGGAAACGTGCAACTACAGACAGCCAATCAAAATTGTTATGTACAAAGTGAAAATCCACAGAAGAGTTATGTGCTAGTACCAGCTGGAAAAGCAAGTCATTTGAAACCCCACGGAACAAGTACACTTTATCAACAAGAGAGTAAAAAAGGTAATGCGAAATGCTTGAACGGATTGCTTTAGGGAGTGACTCAAGAATCTCTTGTTGCTGCAGTCCCTCCGAATTCGTTCGGTACTTCAAACACAAATGCGCTAGCATCTGATCTTGTAGCCGAGGAGGCAGTTGGTTCCTCAGGGCAAAGCTTGAAGCGGCTTGTATGGTATCTCTCTGGAATTTAAAAAGTGAACAACAATAAGAAAGTAAAGAAAGAATTGAGGTTGAAATCATTACTTGTAGACATAAAAGCTGGTCATATACAAATATTTTACAAGACACTTATCTAAGCAATTGTGTCAGGAACAAAAAAGCGCATACTCACAAATTTTCGGGTTCGGCTTGTCCCATGAACGACTAAGTTGGTCATATTACCAATCAAGTAAGCAGTCAACCCAAGGTTGAAAAGCATGTAGAAGATGTCAAAGAGCATCTCCCTTGTATTGACAGGATGCAGGTCCCCATAGCCAACCGTCGTTAGAGTAGTGATTGACCAGTAAATTGAAGTCACGTACCGGATCCACAGACTCTGCTCAAGGAAGTTATCCATTATAGCACCAATCCATGTCCTTTTAGGATCTCGATAACGCGCAGCAATGAGGTAATAGAAGCACCCAGCGCAATGAACAGCAAAAAGGGTGACCTGAAGAAGGTAAATTAGAAAGAGCATTTTACCACAGGAAGAAAATATAAATATTTGGTCATGACCAGAGTGATTGTAAATAACTTGGACACTCACACAAATGAGTTTTGCACATCGAACCCAGAAGTAGTTATAGTTCCTGTCTTTCTCCAATCTGTTTGCAGATTTGACATTGCCAATCAAGTTTTTGCAGTGTACAGGTTTGCAAGTACAATCCATTCAAGGGAAAAAAAAAACATTACCTGGAAAATAAGGCACTGACTCTTCGAAGACGCCAAAGGCGAAGCATGTTAAAAAGGCCATAGGAATAGAAATTTGATGGCAATATCCTTCGAGCAAGTTCAGATGGAATTGTGGATATTAAATCCAAAGCAAACCACGTGGTTGTGTATTTCAACGCAATTTTCTTCGGATTATCAACAAGAAGGTAAGTAGATTTGTCAAGATAAGCAACAAAGAACGTCAATATAATGTCTATGGCGAAGAATGCATTGACAACATTATCGCTGATAGACAACGCTCTCGCTGGGTCTCTCAGAAACCCAAATTCAAAAGGCGACACCCAAGCTGTGTAGACAACCAGAACGACAAGAACAGTCTCCCACAACCTGCGCAATGATAACTTCGATTCAGTGATCATGAGAAAAATTTACAAGGATTTATCTAGGGATAAATACATTTAGAATCATACCAAACTCTCTGATGGCTAATAATCATTTCCTGCTATGGTTTTTTGGTGAAAAAGAAGGAAGTTCCATATTTTATTTGTGCATATGCATATTTCAAGACTTGAGCTCATAGTCATAGATCAGTATTCCAATAATTCTTCTTCTTTGACCTTCAAAAAGCCAAAATTTCTGAAGAAGTAGGTTGAGAGGCAGGCGAGGAAAAAAGGCAAATAAAATACTAATGACTCCTACACAAACTGCTTGGAAGTTCTTGACAGAAGTCAATCATATATTATCGAGGCCACCGATTAGGAACGGCTTCTCTCTGACTTGTGACAGTTAAAGCCAACATACTATTACAAAAAAAAAACAGCGGACTGACTATCGGATCTCATGGTCTTAGTATACGAACCTAACATTCCTAATGCCCTGCAAAAAGACTACCAAAAAGATCATGAAACCAACACAAAAAAAAGAGAAGAAAGAAAAAGGAAAAGTGATCATCACTCAGTTTCCAAAAATATTTGGCACATGATTTGCCAGAAAACCAACAGGAAGGTGACCAAAATCAATCCTCGACAAAATGTTTCTAAGCAAAGAATTAAGTTCAGGCAAAGGAAAGTCAAGAAACGTATCAGAGATCACTATTCACAACCCATACTCTTGAAGAAAGCCAAGAAAGTACCAAAGAAAATTACACTTATGCCAAGAATCCATAGATTCGGCGAATTTGTTTATTTTAACTGAAAAGGAACAAAATAGACGAAAGACGAAAGATTTCATTCAGGATAGAGGAACAAGATTTTGCAAAACCAACGAGCTAAAAGGAACAAGCTTTTTTGCACAATCCAAAACAAGAACCAGAAACGAAGAACAAACACGGAGTGATCGACCATGAAGAACACATGGAGTTTCAAACAAAGCACGGCGAGATTCAATGTCGCTCTCTTCACAAACATTGGACAGAAAACAGAGCAAGCTCCGAGCTTTCCAGCGAAAACTGCAAAAGGAGGAGGGAAAGCGGCGCGAAAGCGAAAACCCAGAAGAAAAAAGGGAAGAAAAAGCGGATGCCTGTAATAACGATCGTAAGGCGAGACGATGAACCGCCGGAGCTTGATCCGGCGGCTGCTCCGAGCGCCGAGAGAAGGCAAGATGCTGGTGGAGAGGCTGTAGTGACTGCCGTCGCGGGACAAGTCCTGAAGCTCTTCTTGACCGCACACGAGCGAGACCCCGAACACGCCCCCCTTGGACCGACCAACACCCGCCATTGTTGGACACACAGTAAAAGCAAGAAACAAGAAAGAAGAAGAAGAAGAAGAGCCCTGGTGACGTGCTACGTATGGGAGAGGCTTCGGAGCTTCTACGCGTTGCGCGCTCCACTACATATAAAGGCTTCTTGGGCCAACACACCCCCTCCCCCTACTCTCTCTCTCTCTCTCTCTCTCTCTCTCTCTCGCTCTCTGCTGCTCGCTTATACAGTTAATTCTCTGTCTTGTCCCTGCTTTGACTTTTGTCAAACGGAAGAGACTCTGTTTCCCCCTCAAGCACTCTCCAGAAACTGGTAACATTCCTACCCCTGAGATGTGAAAGATGTACGAAGCCGTCTTGAGCAGTGCATAAGGAGATGCGTAGGTTATATACACATACATATCTTCCTATAAGCTTTTCTGTGTAGCTTCCACGGAAGGTGATGTCAATAGGGAGGGGGTAGGACACGAGCTTTTTGAATTTCGACGCACGATCTCCTCTGTTTTTTTTTTTCTTGTTACATGAGCATGGAAATGAATTTCGAGTGATATTGAGGCAATAGGTTAATCAGAAAAGCACCTTTTCATGGAGGATAGAGAAAGGGGGGAAATAAATAGTATGACGATTTTAAGGAAATCTCATAATTTCACCGAAAGCATATATTCCTCTTCTCTCAAGTTCCAACAATTCATAAAGAAACGGAAAACAAGAAGCTTAACGAATGGTTTTTGGTTAAGGATAAATAAGTTTAACTGAGCCGTCATTTCAAAACATATCGTAGCAAGTTCTGCGATTATCGAGTCATGTTGTTCCATTAGGTCTCTCTTATGACCAAACAAAGAGAAATAGTTCCTGAAGCTCTTTGAATAGCAAATACATGACTCTACTCGATCGAAAAGGAGAAATGCAAAACAGTGTTTACAGAATTAATCAATCATTATTGTAGTAAAATATTATTGCAATCTATCTCACGAAAGGCAAGGGATCTCACATTTATCTTTCGTAATCTTTTGTAATATCGGGGTGTATCATTGCACTTGTTTTATATATGGTAAGAGAAAGTAAGGTAAGTGCAGTTCATTTATTGGAGGAAAATAGGTCCAAAAAATGTCATTAAAATTCGCCGGGGAAGAGTAGCTTTTCTACCGTACGTGGGCCAAAGCCAAAGAAGCTGAAGAAGGATTCCTTCTTCTGACTGAGTTAGTTAATGTCCTTGGATCGGGCGACTCGACTCCGAACCCTCCAATTTCTCGAAAGACGGGGGGATGTCTTTTAAGTCTCATATCTGCTAGAGCAATTTTGACCGGGAAAAAAAATATTTTACATTATATAATATACGCGCGCGCACACATATATATATCAAAACTACGACAAGCAATCCATCTAGTTGTAGACTTCTGAAAAACCTCTGATATGTATAGCTATTCATTCCCATTACTTTCTCTCGCTATTCATTTCCATTTCTTGCATCTTCTTTTCTCTCGTAATTATTCGAATCTCTTTTTTTTATATCATCTTTAGAGTTACCGATTGACTTTATACCATATGAAAATTAATATTTTTAGTTGTTTTTTTTTTTGGTCAAAGTAATTGTTTTTAAGTGATGCCTTTTTTATTCACAAAATGTCCCGCCATAGTTCTCACCCTCACCCATCTAAGAGTACGTATAAAAATAAGATTGACCTTAGTCGCCCTAACCCTAAGCTCAGCTGCCTAAGCGGCAAGTGCATTGCCCCTTGCCACCGGCGGCCGCCTTCGCACATCCATGATGGCTCCTCTCTCTCTCTCTCTCTCCATGGGGATTGTAGAGAGGCTAAGGTTGGTGTATTAGGATTTTCCAAACCCTAGTTTATTTAAAGTGAATGTTTCTTTGGTAATTTTTGTAATTTGTTCTTTTTTTATAATGAGTTATTCATTATGAGTGATTGGTTCAAGGGTAGGTCGGTTCCCAATTCGAAAAATGGAATCGGACCGGGCAAGGTCGGTTTTAAATTTGTGGAATTTAGAGCCGGCGGATAAATTTGTTCCCCTTTAATTCCCTGCAAGGCTGGAAGTGTGGCATGCTCTGCTAATTGTCTTGCCATGTGAAATTAGTATTCAACCAAATTAATGCTCAATATTCAACCAAATTAATATGAGCTCAAGTCTTGCTGTGCTGTGCTTTGTTTTATCCGCCGGTCCAAGAACTTTCCTCTGCGAAGAGCATTAGATTGGTTGGATATTGACCTTTGTTTTGTTTTCAACCCCGAAATAAAGAGTGTCGTGCTTTGCTTTGTTTTCACCCCAAGAAGAGTAAATGCATAAGCTATTAATGTGGCATTATAAAGGCGCTATACCAAGAAATCAGAGCATTACTTTTAAGGAAACAGACAAACGGTGTTATCAAGTGGCTTAGAGCTCACTTTGAGTTGAGAGAACGCAAGAGCACGAGGAGAACCTAGAAAATGCGAGGCCCCTTCAAGCTTTTGGGAATTGTAAAAATGAATTGTTAAAAAAAAATTATCGGTCTAATCCGAAAGTGGCTCGCTTTTGTACCTATTTTGGCAAACAAAACTGCTTACCATCGGTTCCAAATTTTAGAAACTACGAACTATCCAAAACCAGCCGGTTCAATCCTATTCCCTTATTAGAATCGGACCCATGCTCAGCCCTATTATTCATATAACTATATTATTCCTTGATCGCCATCAATATCCTTAATGAGTGCCACCTGGACTTCTAATTTGCAATGTGTTGATCATTCTCCTTCCAAGAATAAATTTTCTTGTATTCTTCACTCGTCTTGCATCCAACTAGGTTTCCTCCCTCTCATTGGTACTTATCTCATTTAATACCATTATTTTTAAAGAATTTTAAAGTTGCAAGTGGACAATGTAACTCATCGTATTTAGTAGTTTGCTTTGATGATTTTATTATTTTGTCTCAATATTAGAATATTGTTATTGACGATACACGACATCTCCCTATATCACATAACAACGATAACTAGGAATATTTAACTATCATTGAGTCCCTATATTTCACATTAATAATTAATATGAATTAAGAATTTCGCTCTTTTTTGTCAATAAAGAAAACAGCATACAATTTTATGAATTACTTTTACAAAAAACATATTCCAATTTTACCCAAGCGAAAAAATTTATGTATGCTGCTAACTTCTTCTGATGCAAGGTTGAGTTTTGAAGACACCGGAGTAAAAGTTGAGGATGAGTTTTGGTGTTTCTCCTTTTTTTATAGTGTATAGAATGGTTACGTATATTTTGTTTGTATGCTTTTGAATATGAATTTGATGGTCTCGATGCGCATTAAAAGGACCAAAACCGCAACTTAAAACCTGGAGGAGTATCAGTCGCAATTACTGCGAACGGCAGGTTGACTTAGGAGAAAGAGGCCTCAGGCAGAAAGTGGTGAAAAGAGAGGCCCTCTTAGCACTCCCTAAAAATCTTTCCTAGGAATAATTTGAGGATTTTTAATTATAGGTTTTAGACCTATAAGATTGACGCTGTTGGTTGAGGTATTGGAACATTTTCCAGGTTAAAAACCAGGAATTATTCATTCAAATATCACCAATTATGTGTAAACTGCTATGGTTATGGTTCATCTGCATGTGCTAAAGACTTAAGCTTAATCGGTTCGTGAGTTTTGAAAGGTATTTCATGACCATCCAAATAATCGAATCTCCATGCATGTATTTCTGGTTTACTTAAAAATTAATTCATTTTCACTTTCCAACAAACAAAGCTATAACATTTCTAGCAAAAACAAAAAAAAAAAAAAAACAAAGCAATAACGTAATATCTAACCTTTTATCATAAAATAATTGATTGCTAGGGAGTGTGACTCTCTTTACGCTCCTATAAGGCAGAGCCATAAAAAGGTAAATCTTTATAGCCATTATTAAACAGTAACATTTTCGAAGCAAAGAGGCAATTATTTATTGTATTTTAAGATATAAACATTTAAGTGGAGTACGTAGCAACATCCTCCTAGTGGTCGAAAAGTTGGGATCAACTAGGGCATTAAAAATTAAATTATAAAAATTAGTCTAATCAAGTAAAAAAAGAGGAGAAAATTTTCTCAGGGTTATTACCACAAAAAACCTTAAACTGGTACACTTATGACAGATTTACCCCAAACTATTTTTTTTACCATAAAAAACTCCAAACTAGTACATTTGTGACAGATTTACCCTGACCTATTTTTTTGACCACCAAAAATCCTAAACTAGTACACCTGTGACAATTTTACCCCGAATTAATTTTTTAATATTATTTTTTATTTTTTTGAATTTTTTATTTTTTTTTTCCTTTCTTTTTTTTTTTTTTTTCCCTTCATCTTCAACCTCTGGCGGTCACCGGTCCAGCTAGCCGGAGGCAAGGGCCGGCGATGTTGGCCCTGCCGACCGTTGGTGAGGACGACCTTCCCGACAATTGGCAAGGTCAGCCTTGCCCCACCCTCGGCGAGGGGTCGTCCTCTCTGTCGTTGGCAAGGTTCGACCTCACCACTTCTGGGCGAGGCTAACCTCGCCAATTACGGCGGGCCCAAGCTGCGCCAGCGATGGCGAGGACAACCCCTCGCCGGCAACTGGCAAGGTCGAACCTCGCCAAGGGTGGACAAGGCCGACCTCGCCGACCAAAGGTTAAAAATGAAGGAAAAAAAAAAGAAAAGGAAAGGAAAAAGAAAAGATAAGAAAAAACTAAAAAATTCAAAAAAATTCGAAAAAATAATATTAAAATATTAGTTCGGGGTAAAATTGTCACAGGTGTACCAGTTTGGGGTTTTTGGTGGTAAAAAAAATAGTTCGGGGTAAAATTATCACAAATGTACCAGTTGAGGGTTTTTTGGTCAAAAAAATAGTTTGGGGTAAATCTGTCACAAATATACCAGTTTAGAGTTTTCGTGATATTAATCCATTTTCTAATGGCGTGCTTATTTTTTTTAATTAAATTTGAACTTAATGATGTGTCTTTTTTCTTAGACTAAATTTCAGAATTTGAAAATGTTGTTCTCCTTTGCTGTGGGTAACACGAAAAATAGGCAAATTAAAAAACCACAGTGAGCTATTAAACGTGATAATTGAAAAAGGACTTTATTATAATAATCAAGTAAGGTAGAGGGCTTGATTTGCATCCAAAGAACATTGAGGACCCAGTTGCAAAAACCGCACGGCTTAGAGGACTAAATCTAGACTTATCTTTTTTACGTTCGATGTGATATGTTCATGTCTTATGACTCCTTCCCTAGACTTCGTATTAAAAAAAGTTGTTCCACATGACATACGATCCATTATTTTTTGGATAGCAAAACGGGAGAGATGAAAACGGTAAAAGTCTTCTCAAACGTTACGATGAGAGTTTCACATCCACCACAAAATATGAAAGTCAAACTAGAGCTACTATATTGCCATGCACCTGTGGACAAGGATATTGGCGAGATCGTCATGTACAGCTCTGCTGAGATATTGGCGGAATAGCCAATCTCGAATAGTATCGAGCGACATGACACGACACGACGCAAGGCTGACACGACACGACGCGACGCTGACCTGACACGATTGTACGACCGGCCCTGCATGCATCCAATGGGGAGACGGCATACACCTCATCTCATGTCATTATTTGTCAAAGAATTTCCACATGCGCACACGTGGAGTGGAGAAGGAGAGACGAAGCTCCTCCGTCCGCCTCCAGTTTGACCGTCCCGCCATTGCCGACTTCATTCCAAAGCACTCAACAGAGGGCGAGAAGGCGAGAAGTTTCCGTTTTGCTGGGTCAGAAACTGAAACGACACCGTTTGGATTGGGTCACGGGCTCTTTGAATTTGAACGGGCAAATGACATTGTGGAATTGGATTGCTCGATCTGCCCCCGTCCCCAATTATGCGTCATCTCCCACATCAGTCCGCACGACCAAATCACAAGCGTTGGATTGCTTATCCTCTCTCTCTTTTTGTCTCCCTTTTTGACCTGCCGCCCCACAGGAGGATACGATATTGGTAACTGCAGATTTCCCCTTAATTGGTTGCTCAACGTGTACTTTGAGGACACCCGTTAACAAAATTCTTATAAATTAGCTTCTTCTCTTTTTTCTTCTTGCTTAGCTCGGGACCAGATTAAGCCTTGTTGCTAGAGCAGAAATTGTTGAGCTGGTACATGTGATAAGACAGGAGAGTCTCGCATTGTCTAGTTGGTCGGAGATGGAGCGATGACCTTACGTACTAGGCTTTAAGCTCGGTGATTTGAATCTCGGGGTGAATATGGAGCTACCTGGATTTGAACACGTTAATTAATGAGCTCAACTTTGGCTATTGACTCTCGGTGATTTGAAGATATTGGAAAGAATTATTTATCGGTAGGGCATAGAGCTAATCATCCGATGGACCCAAAGTTCGGCAAGCTGTATTGCCCAAGCTTGCCTATAACATTGATTTGATATATATCAAAAAATAATTCTAGTGAGGTTAAAATTGAGTGAGCCGAACTTTTTCACGAAAGGACATTACTCAAATTCGCTCATTTACATTTCGGCCCTCCGAGACCCGGGTAGGCCGAGTGAGCCGCCCGCCGTTGGTCGCCACTTGCGGAGGAAGAGGGGGAACAGAAGTACAAAGGGCATAAGGTGCGCCGCCGTTCTTGTCAATTAGATGAAATTTGGACCCAACCAAAGGGAGGAAATTATTGACCCAAAACTAACGAACTTCAACGAGAAAGTATGCATAAATTCTCCGTCTTAATTTGCTATGCCGTGCTGTCATGGACCCGTTGACCTCTCTAGGAAAATACTCATTACACAAATAAAATTTAAACGGTGACATGTATATTACTATTAGGGTTAATACCACATAAAACGTCCAAATGTCCCAAACTTTTTTTTCGTTTAACTAAAAACCCTAAACTTGCTCATTGTGACACAAATATCCCAAACTTTTTTCGTGTCATTAAAAACCCCGAACTTATATCGATGTAACAAGTATACCCTAGATGAAACTGAAATAGAGGGAATATATGTCATATATGTATAAGTTCGAGTTTTTTCGTAATATAAAAATGTTGGGGATATTTGTATCATAGTGGGCAAGTTTAAGGTTTTTGGTAAAAAAAAATTGGGGTATTTGTATCACAGTCGGCATAACTTGGGATTTTTTTGGGGTATTTGCCCTATATTTAACAATTAAAATTCAATTATTAATAGACAAGTACTTTTAGTTCTAGAATTGGTTGTGTATATCTCGAACACATACAATCTATGACATTTTTGGAGATGTCTCATCAAATTTTCTATATTATGGATTAGATTTTCACTTTGGGTGAATTTGTTTTGTAGAAAATGAATAATTTGAAAAATATTTTTCTGAAAGTGATCGCTTGTATTGCCTACAAAAATGAATGAATGAAAGTATCTAGACATAAATTGTTATCAATAATGAAAATATTTTTTATTGACTAATTATTTCAAGTGACATGAGCGATCATTTTTGTAAAATATTTTTAAAATCATTCATTTTTCACGAAAAAAATGAGCCTTAGATAATAAAATCTTACATTCTTATGCACAATTCAAAGTTACCTTGGTTGCTAAACTAGTCCATTGATTATCAACTATATATTTATAACTTTTACGAGTTATGATGTTATTTTTCATTACTTGAATAAATAAATTATCTTGGAGTCCCACGCGGTCATTTTCATCTGAGGTTTACTATATTTATCTAATAAATTTTAATAAATCGAAAAAAAAAATTACATTGGCTTGTGCATTATGCAACCCTAACGTGTGCATGTCACACTTCCAAGTCAATTATTATGACATAATAGCATGCCTGAGTGTCAACTCTCTGCAGAGACAAGTCAAACTCTTAATTTCTTTCTTCCACAAGGGTTGACTTTCAAATCTTGTATTATTAATTTTTTCGAAGCATTTATTCACGCACTTAATATGGTTATGCATTATTTGTCGCGAGGACCATTTTCTCACGATGAAAACGACGAATTTTGCATGCACTGTGCAGGTATGCATCGGATGTGCCCACAAAGCCATCAGAGTTCGCATTTAATTCGTTCGTGGTCAATGACCTCAATTTGCTCGTACGATTGGACATGAATTTTTGCTCCAATCGGGCGGTGCAATGTCGAGTATATCTTATAAATTACAGAAATTGGACAGAAAGTAATCAGGCCTTAGGAAATTGGATGTGTGTTAGAAATTATTAGATTGTCATGCCCTTAATTATACGGTCGAGATACGCAAATAGAAGATGAATTGCGATTCGATTGCGTGTCAGTTCACCTATGTTAAGTGCAACAAGAAATCATTTTACCACGTCAGGCTTTTAAACATTAGCTGACCTTACACCATAGTTAGAGGATGAAAAGGAATACATGTCTCGTGTTCTTATGCTAGTATTGATGGTAGTTATATGATTGTTATGGTTTGCGATAGACCAGATATTTCGCATTCTCTTAATGTTGTCGTAGGGATATTCAATATTCCTAGAAAGAAACACTGAGACGTTGAGGGAACAAAAGATGTTGGTTTAACATTTGGGAAGTGACGGACTCAAAGAGGTGTAACGAGTCATGTAGATCCAAATTCTGTTGGATGGATGGTGGTCCTTGATAGATTATGTGTTTAGTTTAGCGGCTTGTGCTATCAGCTAGAAAGCGCAATTACAGCCGTTAGTTGCTTTGTTGACAACTAAAGCACGGTATATTGCATCAATCGAGACAAGTGGGGAAGCTATTTGGCTCCCGGATTTGCTTAGCGATATGCAGTTGCAACAGGAAAATTGTGTTATTTATCACGACAATTAGATTGCAGTACATTTGACCAAAGGTCAAATGTATCACGAGCAGACGAAATACATGGATGCTAGCCACCAGTTCTACGTGATATTATGTGATAGGGAACCACATCAGTAGAAAAAGTGCACAAGTAGATAATCCGACAGACATATTAACAAAGCCTATCCCATTAACCAAGTCCAAATACTGTCCGGACTTAGTCAACATCTTCAGCGAGTGAGGAGCTCAGAGGAGCGCGGGAAAGACTAGATAGATTTGAAATCCTACCTATTGTGAAATTGTACCGAAATCTGGTACATATTAGGAAAGTCCTAATTGGACTTTTGCTAACAAAATGGTAGGTGATGCAAAAGGGGACATTAATTTTCCACTAGACTTCTTTTCATTATTGAAGATGAAATCCACGTTAAAATATCGTAGGCTGTTCTCTAATAAATGGACTTTGTTGTTAACAAATCTTGTGTGCATAGTGAGCAAAGGGGTACTTGATATTTTCCAGAGAGACTTCTTTTCATTAAGGAGATGAAATGCCAAAACGTTAAAATGCTCACTTTGGTTCAAATTTTTTTTCAGATACTTAAATGCCATTTTGTTATTTGGTTTGATCTTGTGTGCATAGCGAGCGTACTTGATATTTAGCTAGCAAAAGACACATAAAAAGTATAAGGATACTAGAAGTGTCAAAAGTTTCTTATAGTACTCACTTTGGTGTCAAATTTTTTTTCAGATCACTTAAATGCCAACTTTAATTTGGATTGCTGGAAATCCAACATGGCCATATTTAATAAAATCTGTGACCACGTGACTCACCAGCGTACCCAATCAACATACTATCCCCTAAATGATGTCATTTACAAGATTTGCCCCAAATATAAATTAACCCTAAATCACCAATTCAACAAAATTCCCAAATTCCAAATCCTAAATCGAAACCCACCCAATTATGGCGAAAGCAAGGGAGCATGGAGGAGGAGTGAGATAGGAAGAGGGGGCAGAGCTGGCGAAGAGGTTGGAGAGCCAAGGAGAGAAGGAGGGAGTGGCTGGGTTGAGGACGAAGAGGAAGGTGCAAGTGAAAGAAGGTGAGGATAAAGCCGCACGCGAGGACCTGGTTCCCCTCAGGATGGAGAAGGAGAGTGGCAACGGTTTTGCGTTAGACTTGGTTGGGGAGATTAGGTGGCGGAATATCCTCTGCATTAGGGGGACGAAACGTTGGCGACCGCCATGGGCAGAGATCCCGAAAGAACGAAGAAGGTTCTCTCTCTATGTGATTGAGTGAGCCAGCAAGAGAGAAGAGAGTGGTTAATGAATTCCTGAACCGGTTCAGCGACGAAACAACGTCATTTAGGATGTCCACGTGAACTGATTTTAATGATAAAAAATGCCAATTCATATTAAAGTTTTTATTATAAAAGTTATGTAATATTTTCGGCTAGAATTTCTTGCCGGAGGCACTAAAATAATCGTTTTTTCTCTGATTTAGCACTTAAGCAAGCCGTTAAAAACTTTTGGCACTAAAGTGAGTGCCATATGAAATTTTTGACACTTCTAATGTCCTTAACCCCACATAAAGCCTTGAGAGCGTCGTCCAAAAGAGAGCAAAATGTGCTAGAAAACTCCCTTCTTGTGATTGATTTTTATTGGTTTGGGTTTAATCTCAAATTGAGAAATACTTCTGAGTGAGTGTGATTAAATTATTGTAATCTCATATTTGATGATTATTGTGGAACCATCTAGTTGATCTCCCCCCGTTAAGTAGGTGCACTATCAAATCACGTAAATCCATTGTAATCGAGTTTTATTTCTTACTCAAATGGTTTCTTTTGTTCACGCTTCCACAATAGTCATGATACTCTGCTTTTTCTTAACTTGATATTGGATCGAGTGACTAAATGCATACCAAAATTCGATGACCTTAACTGAATATAAACGGTCGTCACATTTCCTGGTGGATCCTTACACTAAATCATGAATAAATATCAATAACTACCACTGTTACCCCCTTTTTCACAGGCATGTTTAGTCTCAATGACTCTTACAAATTAGGTGTGGTTGTCCGACATATGTGCAAATCAACATCAGCAAATGTCAAGAGATCTGCTCAGCATGTAAACCTAACTTCACCGACAGATGTCCCCAATTACACTTAACCACCAGACTAAAAGCCTTCCACTTTATAAGGCACAGATTAATGCCAGAGAATCGACAGTAGAAAACCGGCCCACCGGTAGTTATTGCCACTATATTATGGATGATGCATAGTATCTACCAACCTTACTGAAAATCAACCAACGTGTCCTACCAAGCAAACCAAGCACAACCAGCCACTAAATCAACTATCCACAGCCCTTAAACCATCCCTAACATGTCCATTAGTCACCCTTAACCTAGTCAAGGGTTAGGAAGCCACTTACCTAAGGCCTAAGCAAGATTTTCAAGCTAGGGAGCCTAACAAAGCCAAGCCAAGCAAGCAGCAGTTGCTCCGGCGGTCGGACGGGTAGCTCAGCAATTTCTAGCGACCTGGACGGCGGCGAGCGGACCCGAACGGCTGAGGTGGTTGGCTGGTGGAGATGGATGAAGGTGCTGGTGATGCTAAGTGGTGGTAGTGACAGGATGGACGAATGGAAGGGAAGGGAGAGAGTGAGCTCAGTGGTGGTGTGTGGCTGAGATAAGTGGCAGCGGGTGGCGGCGCTCACGGCAGCTGAGGGTGGCTAAGCAAGGGAGCTGCAGCAGCAAGAAAAAGCAAGAAGCAACGAAGCAAAATGAAGAAGAAAATAACATCAACTGAAGTGAAGAAGCAGCAATAAAAGGGCCGAACAGAAGCAGCATGTGAAGTTCATCATGGGCAGCAGCAGCAAAGGCGTGGGCAATGGCAGGTCAGCAGAGGAAGTCAGCAAGGAGGAGAGGTCAACATGTCAACAGAAGAAGGGGTGTCAGCGGTCAGCAAGCAGAAGTAATCAACAACAAAGCAGCATGGGGGGAGCAGCAGCGTGAAGCAGAAGCTACAGCAGAGTGGCGAGAAACAACGTGGGGGAGTCAAAGGGCGTGAAGGAAGAGAGGAAGTCAGCAGTGTGGGGGTGGCGGCAACGTGGGGGAGGAGAGAGAGAGAGAGAAGAGAGAGAGAAAGTCAAATGTACTTTAGTACGATCCGACAATCATCGTTCAAATCCGAAAATGATCCAACGGTCTACAAAAAAACCCTAATTATAAATTAGAATAAAGGCTAAAAGATAATAATTAAAACACATTACGAGGGAGGTCTACTGGTCCAAATCCGCACCCGGTCAAAATTTCACTTTTCTCATATCCGGGCAATATCGAGGCTAGCCACAATAATATTGACACCGTCCAATTAAATTTGTCCCGGAACTCCGAGAAATTCGACACCAATGTTTGGGTTCCAAATAACGACCAAATTCGATCAAGTGCGATTCTAGCGAAATCTCAATTTTAAAAACAATAATCGAGAGTGATTAGTTCCCGGGCGAGATTTTACTATAATCACACTGACGAATTACACGTTTTATAAATCCCAAAAATGGACCGAAATTCGGAATGTCACAAACTTGTCACATGTTCCAGGTAGAACCTGGAATAAGACGATTTCACAGAGACATAACTCAAGAAAAACACAAAAACTTATTATGTGTTCCAGGTAGAACCTAGAAATAGACCTATCTAGTTATAAGTTCTACCCTGGAGCCATGCTCACCCTTAAATGACATCATACAATGGTGATCAAATCGAAATAGCCAATATAATGCAATATTTCGAGAGCACATAAAATTTCTCATATTGGTCAGCCTCGCTGAGCTAAATATAGCCATTGTAAATTGTATTTTCTTAATTACATTGTGTTTGGATATAGTCATTCACTATTTGATAATTTCTTGTGCAATATTTACCTAACGACAATTGAGGGTAGACTAGAACTATATATATGGCGTGCGACATTTTCATTTGCGCAGGACCCATGTTATGACCAGCCAACCAGAAAAAACCATACGAATCATTCTCATGAAAAAGAAGAGTCAAGTGCTTACGGAAAAAGACAAGAGCCTATCATTCGATCCACCTTCTTCTCCTTCGTTTCAAAGATCCTCCAAAACCTACCATGAGTTTCACATTTCTTTAATGATTAGACTGTCTTGACGCGTATCGAATCGTTTCATGTGTCACGAATTTCTTACCTATGAAATTCGAGACGATTGCTTGAAATTTTGCAAGGCCTCTCTCTCTCTCTCTCTCTCTCTCTCTCTCTCTCTCTCTCTCTCTCTCTCTCTCTCTCTCTCTCTCTCTGACTAAAGAACATTCCATTCACATTGGAGTATACATTACAAATCGTGGTCTTTCCAAGTGATGACTGCTGAATAGTTTACAGTGTCTTTCCTGGAAGCTCTCCGTCGTCATTGTCTTTCAAATCATCGTACTCATGACTACCTTCCATTAATTAAGAAAAAATATGTCTCTTTTGGCGCATGACCATTAATTTATCTACATATTTGCAAATATCATTTACATAAATTAAGCAAAACTCCACGTTGAAAATACCAAATTGTGTTTCCTTGCAAACTCATTTTAACATCTTGCCAAAAGTTTGCGTGTTTTGGTTTGAGCTGGTTTTGAGTGTCTTGGATAGGTGCAAGAATTTAGAATTTGGGGATTGATATCTTTAGAAAGAGTAGCATTCTCGTAAATAGCAACACAAGAAGAATTGATGTGAAGTATGCAAAGTGATTTCTAAAGGTAAAACTCAGGCATGTATTTAGTTTTATGAAAAATAGAGATATATAAGCGGTTATTGAGTGAAAGATGAGGTTTTCTGGTTAAGTTATGCTTGGTAGAAATTTTGGAGCAACTTACAGAATGGAAAAATAAAACTAATCTCTCATGAATCAGTTAAGATGCTATCGTTATTTGAACAATCTAAAAAAATTGACCAAAACACTTCGTGCTATAATGAATCTAATTTGGACTAAGATGAAGTATTCAAGCCCATGCAGAGTAAAACATAAATTGACAAATCAAAATTGGAAAAATAAATGAAGGGGAGATTTTTGATGAAGTAGATAAATGAGTTATGGGGAAAATGAGGACACGAATATACTTCAAATGCTTTTTTTCAAGAAATATCACCATTAAGTATTGAGCTTGGTTTGACCCAAAGTCTTCTTTTATGTGATTTGAAACATAGTGGCACTCTCTTTTGGTGCATTAGACCTTGCCCTCTTTAGACTAATGCACTTCAATTTATTAATTTAATTTATTTGTATATGTCTATGGCACTTACAAGTTCATGGCATCGCGTTGATGGCCTTTTTGGCAGTATGATTTAGACCGCAGAACAAGAATGCAAGAATTCCAATCATAGAAAATCCTTGGAGCAGAAAGCAATTACCTAACTCATCATTATGTTTGATGGTCCTAGCTAGAATCAACCTTTCCTCTAACTACGAGGAACCGCTTATCTTGGGGAGGTACCTAATTTACTAAACTTTGAAGTATAGATATAAATATAGTGACCTAAATATGAAATTGTATGCACTTGATTTCAATGGCTATCGAGAAATTTAGTCATGAAGTTTTTGTGGTGTCCATCATCAGTGAAAAAATCATGCATGCGATGCAGCACATTATCACGCACGTGTAATGATAACGGAGAAGTTTAAGACGTTGTGTTTGATAGGTTTTTTGGAATAAGAATGCGATAATTTGGTTGGTTTAATCGTATGGGTTGTATATTACTATAGAGGCGAGCAAATTCTAATAAACTCATAAAAGGTTTCCTCCATCCAAAACTTAATCTAAGTCTTAATCGTTTATTATAGTTCCGGTTATAAAATTATCATCTTTCGTTTATCCATTCTCTCTCATTCCAAGCTCTCCCGACGTTAACGAGAACGCAATCATAGAGCAATTTTAATTCCAACATTTCATATTCATTGTTCTTCGTTCCAAATGACCAAAAAATGTCATTATAAAGGGGAGTAAATTCCTAACAAATGTTTAAGTCATTAGCATTTAGATGAGTGGTAAAGAAATGTAGGATTAAAGAGATGCGTGGTTGGTGATATAGATGGAAAAGGACATGAATTCCACGAGTGACTAGTGATTTCCTAGAAAGAAGGCAAGTATTTTTTCAGAAACAAAGGTACATTTAACAAAAGTAAATGTCCATCTCTTGTCCCCCATATAGTCTAAATCAATCATCTCTTTGAATAATACAAGATGGAACAGACATTTAAGGAAAATTGCCGGTGGTCCACGGAATTGCCTCCTCAGTTAGTTTCGTGGTAAACAAACATCGATCATCAATAATTAATCCTCGAATGACTTTTTTTTTTGTCTTCACCTGCCATTTGCCATTTGTGTGGAACCACGCGTATGGGACGATCATACACGACGATCAATCATTAGGATCTTGAAATTTCTCAAATTCATAAAATGGGTCGACACATAATTTGGGAAGTTCATTCTGAACAAAAAAAATCTGTAAAGCTTCGATGGCCATCTAAAGATTTTTATTTTTTTATAATTTCATTTTTAAGGTTGATTAGGCCATAACTTTCGTGCACCAAATATTTTGTGCAATAGCTAGTATGCCTATAGATGATTTTGGTCAAACCAACTAGAGTTAAGGAATTTCTCTCTAACTAGATGTGGTTAGGTAATTTTGCATTTCCAATGTAGCTTTAACCGATATTATCTTGGACCCAAATTGATGGAAAATGATCTCGCCATCCTCTTATACGGATATTAGAAGTTCAAAGACTTAAAAAGTGACATTATACAAATTTTCATTTCAACACTTGCCATAAAAAAATGGAAGCCCCACGCTACGTTAGGTGAAGTGTATAAGGTGTGGATACAAAAGAAAAAACCCCCACATTGATAATTTCACGTTGAGAGGACTCGAAGCAATTATTATATCTAGTGAGCTTAACTTAACAGTTTAAACTTTTGATTGAAAATGCATATAACTAGCTAGCAACGAGGTAGTCAATGGTTTATTGGTCTTCTACACAAGTCATGATTCTCACCAGTCAAATCCGATGGTTCTTTGCTGATAGAAGCGGTTCCTCATATCACCTAAGAAGAACTTGCATGTTATATGATTATGCATTATGATTTGAAGACCCAGATGTTATGTTGACTATAAATCTAAGTCTCAAGGAATATTGATGGCAAGTCGAAGGCCTAGAACTCCGAAAATTGATACACAAAGGAGAATCCAATCAGTTGTCAATCAAATTGCTAGAAAGGATTATTTTCAAACATAGGAGACTCTATTCATAGAAACGACACTATTGTTAGGAAGATTTGATTGTTTGGGTGACCAGATCTTCAATGATTGTGTCATTTATCTTTGATGTTTAAATTGATCCTCTTGAAGATTATCCAAACGACTAGCTTGGGTACTGAAGACTATATAAAAAGATCAATGCATGCTGAAGAATACATGAAATTCAAGAACAACTACAAAATGAGAAAGCTTTATTCTTTAATACACTTATACCGGGAAAATTACCAAAAAAGTGCTAAACCTTTTGCAATTGGATGGGAAAATTACCAAAAAAGTCCTAAACATTTTGCAATTTTTCCAATTCAATTCTAAATCTTTTTTTTTTGCCAATTCAGTCCTAAACCTTTTACAAATCAGCTAATTTAGTCCTTTTGGCCGATCGGCATCCACGGCGTCGGCCAGTGTCTACGTGGCAATATTTTAATATTTTTTATTATTTTCGATTTTCATTTTATTTTTTTTTCCTTCTCCCCCCTGGCCAGTCTGACCATGGGGAGGCTCGTCAGCGAGGGCCCAGCTCCGGCTAGTTGAGCCCTTGCCGGAGCTAGGCGAGCCTAGATCTGGTGAGGCGGAGCTCGCCTTGCCATGGTGAGCTCCGCCTCGCCAGATCTGGGCGAGGGCGGAGCTCACCCAACCTTGGCGAGCTGGGCCCTCGTCGCCTCTGGGTGAGCTTCGCCCTCGCCAAATTTGGGCTTGCCCAACTCTGGCAAGGCGGAGTTCACCATGGTTGGGCAAGCTCCGCCCTCGCCGGCGAACCTCCCCCCTAGTCGGACAAGCTAGGGGGGAGAAGGAAAAGAAGAAAAAAATAAAAAAGAAAAAAAATTATAAAAAAATATTAAAATATTGCCACGTGGATGCTGGCCGGCGGCCACGTCAGCACCGCCAGCTAAAATGACTAAATTGGCTGGTTTACAAAAGGTTTAGGACTGAATTGGCAAAAAAAAAAGGTTTAAGATTGAATTGACAAAATTGCAAAAGGTTTAGGACTTTTTTGGTAATTTTCCCCACTTATACTCTTATTATTAAGCTAGAAGTTTATTTACTAAAAGTGCTTCACTAATTGTAATCCCTTTTGAAAAGTGTATGAGTGTCGTAGTAGCGTTTGGGACTTGGTAGTGTGATCTACTTGCTTTGAGTAGATGCAGCACAGGCTAAGTTGTAACCTCAAAGAATTACTAGTGAATTGCAGCCTCTTGATAGCTATTATTCTAGGAGAATGGTAGTAGGCTTGATTTAAACCGAACATATCAACGTACAACTCTTCTATCTCTTCCTATTTATTTCCAGATTTATTTGACAGAAGCATACTGCACTTGATATCATCGGCTTACTCTTGCAAATATTACATTGGTCCCACATATATCATACTTGATTTTAATCATTCCACAGGATCTATCAAGTTTCGATTATCAACATATTCACCCCCTCCATGTTACATATTTAGCCATAACAGGATCCACTTCATTTATAGCTAGGAAGATCAAATATGTTCATGAACATTCAAGTCTACTTAACAAAAGCTTAGTAATCCAAAACGACTTCTAAATAAATTAACGAACGAAAAAGATGTGGAGCCGCTTCGACACACAGCTTGTTAAGCAAAGACAGAGCTACTACATGTCATTTCAGAATCACATATCATTCGTGACCACTAAAGTCAAATGCAAATCTAGGAGATAAATGAAATTGGAATCAAGTGAAGACGTTGAAATTTCTCTTTCAGAGAGCCCACTGAAATTGGAATCAAATGAAATAAACAGAGCCCACAGAAAGGGAAAAACCCCACGAGTTAGGTAGTTTTGAACTGAACATGTGTTTGCGTGTAGCTTTGCCTCCCCTTGGAGGGTCCACATTGTCCTAATATTCTGGAAAGGATGACTATGATTGGCGAGAGCAAAGGTCTTGGACCATCGGATCGACGTCGTTGTGAACGACATGTTCATGAATTTTCCTTGCGTGCCATAGATATAAAGAGAAAAGGCATTATGAAAAAGAAAAGCTCTTGCTTGTAAGCACACGGGCCCCAAACTGGCATAAGAACAATTGAGATTCCATTCATCCGCATGCCCATTAGCATATATGTGTATATAGGAAAGATTGTCCAAAAAGTCATTGACTTATTGCAGGATGGTCAATTCAATTATAAACTTTTCAATATTCATAATTTAATTTTAAACCTTTTGACGATTTGATAATGTAGTTCTTCCGGCAAATTTTTGCCAAAAATAACTGACGTGGCGGTCGTGCAACGCAAGATGGCCAACGTCCACTTGAGCAATTTTCAGTCAAAATTGCAAGAATGACTACATTGTCATACAGTCAAAAGATTTAGAACTAAATTAACAATATTGAAAAAATTAGGATTGAATTGGTTATCATACGATAGATTCAAGACTTTTTGGACAATTATCGCTATATATATACACACATTGTAAATTTTTACGTAAGACATGCGCTCCACGAAGTTTTCCTTTGAGAGAAAACCGGTGCCTTGTGTTATATTTACAGGGAAATTTGATGAATATGTATATGTAATAATGCGTCAAAAAGAATTGGGTTCCTTTATACAAATTAGTAAACACATTGTTCAAAATTTCCTCGCATTCTCTCTTGCATGAAATTTGAACTTTACACGACGAACATCGGAGGTGAGCGTCATCACATTCAATAGGCCACTAATCTGAGTAGGAATGTTATGATGAGTAAGAAAAGAGCATGTTTAGAAAATCCCTATATGTTGTTTTGAAGATGATATAATAATCAAAGACTATTAATGTGTATATTGATTGAGTCGAACCAAGTGATAGATGCATAAGCCAATATGCATATGGTGTCCTAAACATGTGAACTACAATGAGGGTGCTTTGCCTTTATAAAGGGTGAACAAGTTACTTGGCACTGAAGTGTCTACAAGCCGTATGGACCTAATAGAAGGTGAACAAGCCTATAACGAGAAGTTCGATAAAGCTTGGATGGATTTGAGTAGAAAGTGAACAAGTATAAAACAGGAAGTTCAGTAAAGCTTGAAAGGATCATGAAAAGATGAACACCTAGGTAGAATCATGATCACCAATATGCTTGAAAAGACCGAAAGATAGAAGATCAGAAGTCAGTTTCCAGCAAGCAGCGTGGATAGACTCACCCGATCACTGGCAAGAGCAATTCCTTTTATCGGACAAGGTGAAAGACGGGTAACGTGCTTCTGCCACTTGGATAAGAAGGCCTAGGCATTGTGATGTCAATAGAAGGAACATTTTGTCACCATCGGCATTCTGGAAGTGTACAGTGGAAAGACAACTAGAAACTAGATGGATTTTGATAAAGGGTGAGCAAGTCGGGAAGAACGGGATGTCCGTGAGGACATGGGGTTACCATGATAAGGTAAACAGCTGAGTGAAGTCTAAATCGCTAATATACACGAGCCCAATGGATAGCAATTCGAAATTCAATTATCATCGGGTAGCTTAGATAGACTCACTGGACTACCGACGAAGGTAGCTCCCTATGTCAACTGTGAAGGAAATGCTTACCACTTGGAGAAGAGGAGCCAAACCTCTTTCCGATTTGATTTGCATTCAGATTGGTGTCTATCGGCTAGTTGCAATCTTTGGAATTTGCAATACAAGGACTGGAGTTGAGTCAGAGCAACGAAGAGACGTTCTAATGGGCTACCTGAGGTATTTGAATTATATTGGTCATTTGAAGTCCGATGGCTATAAATTCAATTTAACGGAAGTACTAGAGTTGGAGGAAATAAAAACAAAATCAATATATTACTTTGAGTGTTCATCTTTGCTCTGTTCTTGTTGGTAGAAGCTGTGTGTTTCTGATTATATTCTCCGTGAGGTTGGCTTTATCTTTAACGTATGATAAGAGATGTGTGTAAAAGCAGTGCTTATGTATCAATAATTGGATCTGTTAGCTTCAGATTGAAACGGTACTTGCTACTTTGTACATTCTCTTGAGATTACCAATGGATTCTAACCTTATTTTGTGGCTCTTAGTCTGGAAAAGTGGTTGTAGACTTGGTTAAAGGCTAAACCACAATATAACTGCTTTCAATAGCTTCCAACGCTTCACTATTATCATTATTTGTTTGATAAAAACACTTACATGTGACTATATCAATTTGACTCTGCCTCTGTCAAAGTATAACTTGTTATATTCCACAAAAAGTGGTTAAAGTTTTGAAATATCCTATTCAACCCCTTCTAAGTTGCGTTGTTAACCTTAGCAGAAAAATGCGTGTTAAGATTTAAATTTTACTTGAAAAACTAAAAAGCTTAAATAATATGATATAAATGAAGAGGCCAATAAATGTTGAGGGTGACCACTAGGTCCTACTCAACTTGGGAACCAAACCGACTTAGATCGACTAGTTTGGGTCGTGGTTCCACGGTTAGACTATCGGTCCTACACGGGAACCGGTTCAATTTGTCAAGTGCCCAAGTTAAACCGGTTTTGAAGTCTCTTTTCGAAAAAGTACTTTTGCACGCATGAAATTGAACCTTGGTCTTCAACGTGAACAAACAACGACAAAATCACTTGACCAATTAATATTTTTCTAGTGAAATTGAAGCAACTTTTATATTTTATTGATCAAGTTTGAGTTTTACCAAAAATATAAATTGGACGGGAAAAGTGTCAGAAAAATCTTAAACCTTTTGCATTGGTGCCAATTCAGTCTTAAACCTTTTTTTGATGTCAATTCAATCCTAAATCTTTTGTTTGTATGCCAATTCAGTTCTTCCGGCTAATTTTGGTATGATATTACTGGCGTGGATATTGATTGGCTTACGTGGCACCGTTGATGCTGACGTAGATAATTTTAAATAATATTTTAATATTTTTTATTTTTAAAATATTTTTCTAATAGTTTTTTCTTTTTTTTCCTTCTTTCCTTCTTTTCTCTTCCTTCTTCTTCTACTTTTGGCCGGTGCCCGGACACCAGCCGCCTGGCCTTGCCTGGGTGAGGCTATCGTCGCCCACCACAAGCGAGACCCGGCCAAACCTCACTTACGTCCAGGCAAGGGTGGGTCGAGCCGATGAGGCCAGGTGACCGGCCATGGCCTGTGGCCGATGTCCGGTGTCCTATCACTTGCCAAAGGTAGAAGAAGAAGGAAAAGAAAAGAAAGAAAGAAGAAAAAAAATATCAGAAAAATATTTTCAAAAATCGAAAAAATATTAAAGTATTATTAAAAATTATCTACATCAGCACCGGCGGTGCCACGTAGGTCAACTAGTATCCACGTCAGTAATATCCAATCAAAATTCGCCGAAAAGACTGAATTGTCACAAAAACAAAAGATTTAGGACTGAATTGACACCAAAAATAAGTTTAAGGCTAAATGAGCACAAATGCAAAAGGTTTAGGACTTTTCTGATACTTTTCCCTAAATTGGACTTGTTCTTAAGATAGAAATCGACCTGTTCGTCCCAATTCCAATCTTTTAGAACAGGAGGTCACAAGGGAACTCGGTTCCCTACCCATTTTAGAACCGAGCAACCTTAATAAATGTACCAAGGATTATTCACTTATAAAGCTATATTCGGGAACCAATCCATTTTAAAACCGAGCACCCTTAATAAATCTACCTGGGAATAGTCGCTTACAAAGCTATATCAAAGCGACGGTCCCAAATCTATGTCAAGAATTTTCTTTCCCCTCGGTAAAATGCACAAGCAAAGATTGTCGGGAGACCATGTGCAATTGCCTAACACCCTCCTCACATCAAACTTTATTAGGCCTTTGAGTCCCATGTGTGATACCGAATTGGGCTATGAGATCTTGTCACGTCAGAGAAGCAAAAGGAAAAAAAAAAAAGCAATCCAAGCTCTCAATTCAAGCAAAATTACTTTCGTAGGAAAGTAATAGGAAGATTCCCAATAATTGTACATATCTAAAAACAAAATGACTTTTAACTATAGGGCCTACTCTTCGTAGGAAGATGGCCCTCATATTTCTCGAAACGAAGAAACCTAAGGTTGGCCAAGATTATTACACTGACTGTGTAATAATTGGATTTCCTGGCCCCATGAGAGTACAATTTTTTTTCAGATATTTTTCAGAAAATTGATGGTAAAATATAAGTTATTTGATACGTGGGTACAATCATAATTATAATTGTAGGTAAGCATTTACGTGATATCTATACATGTTCTCTTATTTCTAAAATGTACCAAAAATGGGTGTGAAAGCAAGAAACTAGCAACTTTCCCTCGAGAATCATGCATTGTAAATGGAAGACCATAACATGTGGAAGGAATATGAATCCAAGAATAAGTAATGGATGAGAAAACAATCTGCCTTTATATAAAATAAGAATCTCACATGAACATTGACAAGTACTGAACGCACATTGCTTAGAAATCAGATTCCCCCAAATTATGTCATGTTATTGTCATCGTTGTCTTCGATGCAACTGAGCACAACGTGACCATGATTGTCCAAGAATTGGCAGATCGCTATATGTGAACGTAATGAAATACCATTTTCAATAGATTGCTGCTTAATCTTCATATTGCTTATCTAGTGTATAAATGCATGCAGCTAAAAAAAGGGACCATTGACGATGCAAGATCATGGGAAGGATCTAGATGCAAAAGTATAGTGTATCTATAGGTCATTGTGTAACAATTGAGATTCATGCTGTCTTTTGTCCACTAATTATTAAGCGTAGAGATGCACATGTTGGGGATTATTATAAGAAAGATAAATTGGTGTAGTGTCGAATGGTTAATATCCTAGTTAGCTCATAACTCATTGACTTAGATTGTTGAGTGAAAGTGGGTCTAACAGGCTATATTAACGCGCTTGAATTTTGGCTCCCTCTTGACGATCTCTTTGGATAAAGGTATTGGGCTTTTGCTGCGCTCTCTCGACAGATGATTGGTTGGTGGGCCATTCCCAATGTGTATAGGTGTTTGGGTGAATATCTCAAGAAGGACCTGACTAACACGGTTTGGTTCGGAGAAAGAAACTAGAGATGAAAGTGAGCATTGAGATTTGTTGGTGCAAAATGATGTATGAATTAAAAAGGAGCACAGACCTAATATTGAGCTCACACATGAGGGGAGATTGTTAAGATATATGTGTGAATTATGTTAAAAAAAAAGTCGCAAATTGAAAAATTGACGTGGTGCAAAATAGTTAATATATCTATCTTAGTTGACTCCTAACTCATTGGTTTAACCTTTTGAGTAAAGATAAATCTAACTGAATATATTAATAGATTCGGATTTGAAATTCGTTTCGGTGATCTTCCTTGACGAAGGTATCGGGCGATTGATGTAATAGACAACAGGCGTGCCCATGGCTCAAGGAGTTAATTTGGACCGATGAATGCCCATGGGAAGTGGACGTGGTCACAAATTGGGTCAGTGGGGACCAGACATTGACCCGATGTGAACCTCATAGCCATGCCACCTCAACGGTTGGCCATCGTCGATGTCAATTATCTAGACATCCAAGTTGGGTATCCAGAAATCGAGGAGAAGCATAGCATCGCTTTCGGACGTACTTTTTTTTTTTTTTGATCGGATTCGGACGTACTTTAAAGAGATGTTAAAAGAGTGAATTTTTTTTTGTCTATTTGTGCTCTTGGACGTCACTATCCTCTCGAGAGAATTGCGGATTGTCGACGCGAGACGCGCTACTAGAGCTGCGGGGGCGGGCTTATTAAGATATTGTACTGAATATTCATGACCTGATTCAAAGATTCTATAATCATTTGTGTAGTTACCGTAGCAACATCGAATTGGGGCAATCAATATCAATTGAAAGGCCAAGCGAGTCACCCGCCACCGCCGGTCACCTCTCACAGAGTGAGAGAGGGGACAGAAGTACAAATTTATGTACGTTCAATTCTGGAATTGGTTGTGTATACGGTGTCGAGCAAATTTCCCACTAAGTGGTTTCAATGGAAGTCCAAAAGGGCTGCCCAACATAGAACGTTATTTTTTTATTATTTGGAGCCCTACACGGTCGTTTTCATCTCAGGTTACTATAATTCTCTAATAAAATTTAATTACTTGAAAAAAAATACATTGGCTTGTGCATTATGCAACCCTAACGTGTGCAAGTCCCGATCTCGAGAGACATCAAAAGTCAATCACTATGACATGTTAATATGCCCTAGTGTCGACTCTCAGCAGAGGTAAGTCAAACTCTTATTTTTTCCACGGGGATTGACTTTCAAAGCATACATTATTATTTTTATTTCTCGAAGCCATCAAAGTTGGTCATTTAATTTTTGAGAGTAAGTGCATTGAAAGTCTTAAAATTTATCACGAAAGTGCAATGAAGTTCTAAAATTTTTAAAAAAGTAATCGAGTCCTAAAACTAGTCACAAAAATACAATCGAGTCATAAATTTTCAAAAAATGTAATCATTGGAAGGACTTGATTTGACCAATTTGAGAAGTTTTAGGACTTATTTGCACTTTTTAAAAGTTTTAGGACTCAAATACACTTTCATGACGAGTTTTAGGACTTCCAATGAACTTATCCCTATTTCTTTCATGGTCAATGACCTCAATTTGATTGTACGATTTAACATGAACTTTTATTCCAATGCAGTTGGAAAATTTATAGGTGGAGTTTATCTTGATAATATATCAGAAATTGGATAAAAAGTAATTAGGGCTTAGGAAATTGGATGAATACGAAAATTATTAGATCGTCGTGCCCTAAAATATACGGTCAGCACACAAAAGCAAAAGAATTGCGTCTAAAACTCACGTTACTGAGTTTCGTGTCGTGTGCATTGTGAGCGCACTTGATATGTGTAAAAACTTGCAAGAGACACAAAAGATATTAAGAGCCATCATCCAAGAGGGTTAAGGGTATGAGAAAACTTCTTTCTTGTGATTGATCCTCATCGGGTTCGGGTTTAATCTATGATTGAAAACACTTATTAGTGTGAGTGTGATTGAACATTTGTAATATCATCTTTGTCGACCATAGTACAATCATCTCGTTGATCTCTCCTCGTGAAGTAGGTGCACCACCGAATCACATAACTCTAATGTACTTGTTAGAGAAAATAAAGAACACATGTTGAAGTAAGCAAACATGTTCAGGATAAAATGAATCATGGAAGCTAAGTGATTGTTCCATATAGATAGGAACAACGAGATTGCCATGAAGGAAGTCGTTCTTGACATCCAATTAGAAAATCTCCCAATTCTATATAGTAGCAACATATAGGACTATGCGAATTGTGGGTTGTTTGACTCTTGGACTAAAAGTTTCTAGGAAGTCAACGCCCTCCTCCTAATGAAACCCTTTTGCAGCATGTGAAGCTTTCAATTGCTCAAGTAAATCACATGCACATAGCTTTGCCTTGTACACCCAATTACATCCAAACATGTTCATCAAGAAATGATGGGGAACAAGATCCCATGTTTTGTTGATTGCAAGAGCATTCAACTCTTCAAGCATAATGGTTGTCCAACCAGGGTGTTTTAAGGCTGAATGGTACAATGTGTGGCTTGGGAGGCATAGATGATGCTGCTATATTGGCATATTTGTGCTTTGGCATCGAGATTCGGCCTTTGAACGTGCAACCATGGGATGCACGGGGGATGTGAAAGCTTCAAATTGAGATTGAATTAAAGATTCATTCTCCACTGATTGTGGCACATATTAGAGAGAGTAGCAGATGAAGATTTTGAGTCTAGTTTTATCTTAGCAAATAGACGTGCACGTTCGCTTGCAGAGTAAGATATGTTGGTGAATGAACATTTTGACCAACTTTTGAACTAGGTTGGGGCATAGTCCAACAATCACCAGAAACTTTTATTTGTGATGGACTTAAAGCTGAATCCATTTGCAATAGCCACCCTCAGTCACAACAGTCACCTGAGAAGAAGAGGCAAATGAAAAATACTGCTCATAAAAAATAACATGTTGAGGGCCAAACACTCAGAGTAATGAATAATCAGGATCCTTCTTGAATGAATATGAGTGTGGACTTTGGTTGCCTAAAGCAATTGAAAGAAATCAATTTATCAAATAATTCATTGTTATAAATGCTTCCACCCAATAGTTGAGTGGATGCGACATGATTGTATAGATCAAAAGGTTATTACATACTCAGGGTTTTCACAATATGATCTACATAGAAATTAATAGGGTATGGGTTTTGAATTTACCATGATTAATGAAAACCCTGAGTATTGACAAGTTGCTCTGGGCATAATTTCAACAAGATGTGGAATTTATCACAAATAAGCATAACGAGAAAGATCAATTTTTTTTTAACAAGAAAAGATTAGTTTGTCCTTGCACGGCCCTAATACCATAAAAAAAAACAAAGAATTGACCGGATGAAGCCTTACTTTTCGTTGATATGTTGTACAATATAAATAGATATATCATCACCTGTAATTACGGTAGAAGTTAAAGATAAAAGATAACAATTTGATCTACATGGAAATTGAATAAAAATAACAAATAAGAAAAGATCTCATGGATAATATGCTTGATGTGTTATCTTCGTGCTAATTTGTTGATGATTCTGCACTGCAACCATTCTGATTTTTTGCCTTTTGATTTGTTACTTCAATATTTGTGATTTATTTATGCAATTTATGTCTTACTCAAATCGTTTCGTGTGTTCATACTTCCACGTTAGTCATAACACTCAGGTTTCTCTTGACTTGATTAGACCCGTTAAATGGGTGGGTCAGGTCGGGTTTGGGTCGGGTCATAAATGGTCCGACCCAAATTGACCCATTAACCCGTTTATGACCCATTTATTCATAGTGTAAATATCTCGACCCATACCCGACCCAACCCATACCCAACCCATACCCGATCCGACCCATATTGCTAAAACACTTTTATATTTAACCTAATCTAGGAATACTTGTTTCTTATGATTTTTTTTTTAAAATTATACTGCTAAAACATTTTATGCAATATAAAACTCTTTGAAAAAATTTTTTATTTTTTTTTTAAATTGAAGTTCTGTTTGTTTTACGAAAAATTTGACATTTCTAGAAAATATTTTTCATAAAGTCATTATCCAAGAAAATAAAAAAAAATTAATATTTTTTTATTTTTAAAATCGAATTTTTAATTATTTTTTATTTTTAATTATTTTTTTTTTTTTTTTTTTTTTTTTCCTTTATTTTTTCTTTTTTCCTTTATTTTTGGCGGTCCTTCAAATTGAGATTGAATTAAAGATTCATTCTCCACTGATTGTGGCACATATTAGAGAGAGTAGCAGATGAAGATTTTGAGTCTAGTTTTATCTTAGCAAATAGGCGTGCACGTTCGCTTGCAGAGTAAGATATGTTGGTGAATGAACATTTTGACCAACTTTTTGAACTAGGTTGGGGCATAGTCCAACAATCACCAGAAACTTTTATTTGTGATGGACTTAAAGCTGAATCCATTTGCAATAGCCACCCTCAGTCACAACAGTCACCTGAGAAGAAGAGGCAAATGAAAAATACTGCTCATAAAAAATAACATGTTGAGGGCCAAACACTCAGAGTAATGAATAATCAGGATCCTTCTTGAATGAATATGAGTGTGGACTTTGGTTGCCTAAAGCAATTGAAAGAAATCAATTTATCAAATAATTCATTGTTATAAATGCTTCCACCCAATAGTTGAGTGGATGCGACATGATTGTATAGATCAAAAGGTTATTACATACTCAGGGTTTTCACAATATGATCTACATAGAAAATTAATAGGGTATGGGTTTTGAATTTACCATGATTAATGAAAACCCCCGAGTATTGACAAGTTGCTCTGGGCATAATTTCAACAAGATGTGGAATTTATCACAAATAAGCATAACGAGAAAGATCAATTTTTTTTTAACAAGAAAAGATTAGTTTGTCCTTGCACGGCCCTAATACCATAAAAAAAAAAGAAAACCGGATGAAGACTTTTCGTTGATATGTTGTAAAATATAAATAGAAATATAATAAAATAATTAAATTTCGATTTTTAAAAATAACAATTTTTGATCTACATGGAAATTGAATAAAAATAACAAATAAGAAAAGATCTGGATGGATAATATGCTTGATGTGTTAAACTCAACTAATTTTTGATGATTTTATCTTCAACCATTCTAAAATTTAAAACCCTTTTGATTTGTTACTTCAAATTTAAATTTATTTATGCAATTTATGTCCCATTTATTTTTAAATGGGTCATATCCACGTTAGTCATAACCATTTTGACACCTCTAGACTTGATATTCAATCGGAGAGACTAAATGAGTACAATAATTGGATGACTAAAACCATTAACTGAATATAACCAGCCGTCAAATTTCTTAATGGATCCTTCACCAAATCATGAATAAATATCAATACCTACCACTTCACACCCCCTTTTTCACAGGCATGTTTAGTCTCAATGACTCGTAGAAACGGTGGTGCGGTGGTCCAACATTAGTGCAAATCAACATCAGCAAATATCAAGAGATCAGTTCCGCATGGAAACCTAACTTCACCAACAGAAGTCCCTAATCATTCTCTCTTTAATAATTTTTTGTGTAGATTAGACACCACACACAGATACACACACACACATAACAGTTTTATTTGCGCAGGACACATTATTTGACCACCGAACCTGAAAAACCATAAAAATCATTCTTTTGTAAAAGAAAACGAGTGCTTATGAAAAGGAAAAGAGCCTATCATTTGATCCACCTTTTCTTCTGACTTTTGGTTTCATAGCTCCTCCAAAGCCTACCATGAGTTTCACATTTTTTTTTTCAGTAGTCTCTCTCTCTCCTTCACATATCAGTATAAATTAGGGAAAATGAACTTTGGCCCACAAACAGTCCTTGAACTTTGGCCCAATGTGTAATTTGATCTCTAAACTTTTAATTTGTTCGATATATTCCATGAACTTTAACATAATGTTCAATGTGGTCTTTGAACTTTTAATTTGTTCAATGTGATCCCTAAACTTTTTGTATATCTTCAATTTAGTCCCTGGACTTTTGGTACATCAAACATTTTCATATATTTCAAGGACTAAATTGAACATATATTAAAAGTCCAGGGACCAGATTTAACTTTAGGTTAAAGTCAATGGACTATATTGAACAAATTAAAGTTTCAAGAACCAAAATGGCCAAAGTTCAGAGACTGCTTATGTCATTTTCCCTATAAATTACAATTCTTGGATGATTGTGGAATAGTTGATAGTGGTCTCTCCTAGAACCTCTCTATTGCCATTAGCTTTAAATTCGTGTAGTTTCTAATTAGGAAAAATTCAAAAATCATACAGTCACTTTTGACACAAGGACCAATTGTACGTCTACATTTTCATGCAAGTACCGGACCACACATTGAGAATACCAAACCGCCTCTCCTTGCAAACTTATTTTAGCATCTTCCTTAGGATGTTGGTGATTTGTTTTCGGTTGGTTTTGAGAGTTTTGGGTGGATGTGAGAATTTAGGATTTAGGAATGGACATTTTTCTTGTATTTTCCCCTTATTCCGCAATTTGGTAAACCTGCCTGTTGTTGCGGGAAGCAAGTTAATGATTCACACTGGCATTTTGATTACTAAATATATAAAGCAATCATATATGTAGCTTAGAAGTAATCTATAACTAATATTGTAAATGTCTTCATTTTTTTAGCTAAATTTTCTGTATAATGTTTTCTTGGTTAAGTTACGTTTAGAAGAAATTTTTGGACACGACTTACGGAACGAAAATATAAAACTAATCTCTTACGAATCGATTAGGATGCCACCGTTATTTGCGTGAGCTAAATAAAGATTGACCAAAACAGGTCGTACTATAATGAATCTAATTACTAAGATTAAAGTAATCAAGTCCATGCAGAGTAAAAACATTAATTGACAAATGAAAATTGAAAAGGAAAAGGAAATTTTGCAGAAGTAAATAAACGAGCTATGGGAAAAATGAGGAACTAAATGTTCTCTAAATAAGTTATTCAAGAAATAAAATTCACATAATAATCACGTAAAATAATAATAAAAGAAATAGGGAAAATATCACAAAAATCCTAAATAATGCTGATTATAACACAAATATCCCAAATATTTTTTTTGTCACCAAAAATCCAAACTTGTACCGATGTGACACATATACGCTCCGTCACAATTTCGTCTAAAATGACATGTGGATCTGCATGGCATTATATATATTTTAAATAAGTGGCACTAATGTGACGCCACACAAGTGTCACATCAGAAAAAAATTAAAAAGAAAAGAAAAAATTGAAAAAGTTAGAGAAATAGAAATTTGAATCAAAGAGAGAGATTGCAAATGGTCAAGGGTGTTGAAAGGGTATCACCTCTGACTTCGCCAGCGGGCCGTCAACTCCCGTAGAACATTGGCAAGGGTCAATCGACACTCACGAGAATCTAGGCATCTTCACACCCTTCGAGCTTGACGTCAAGCGGAGATTGTGCCATCTGGAATTTTTTATGTTTGGTATTAATATTTAGGATATAAAGTTAGGTATTAGTTAACTTTGAATTTCGGATGGCATGTACTTGAAGGACGATTTTCCACGATCGTAATTGCCCGATGCATTGGAATTAATTTGATATATGTTGACGTGTATGTTGATGCTGTAGTTTGACGATAATCAATTTATCTCCATATAAGTTGTAGATGGGGACTAATATACTTTGAATTTCATATTTGACGATTTTCAAGTTTAAATTTACAGAAATGAAATTTCCCTAGCATCCGGAATTTCTCACCAATAATATTAGTGGAGTTAAGATATTTTTTGGATTTATCAATGTTTATAACGGACACTGATTTTCTTATTTTCGTATTAATTTAATAAATATTTCAGTAACTTGATGAATATCTACTTTAAAAGCCCTATAGTTGAGTCATTGGTCATTCTTTAATTTGTGCACACATCTTTTCATTTTTCCCCTAGTGTTTTAAGCCCTCTTAATTTGAGACATTAAACTTCGCTTAATACTCAACAAAAAAAAAAACTTAGCTTAATGATGATGTCATGTAGTACATTACGTATTTTAACCTTAGTCAATTAATGCTATTGATGACTCATTCATTTACACAGTTGAAGGAGAAGAAGCTCTCTCTCAAATATCTTCTTTAGCTACTCTTATTAGGCCACTTATAATACCACGTGTATTCTTTGATTTGGAGCAACATTCCCCTCTTTACACCTAAGGCTTTTAGCTGAAAGCCATAATTACTTTTAACCTTGGTCATCTACTTTTATCTCCTAGTTCATTACCCTTGGCCGTATATATGGATATAACCATGTGATCATGCCACTTGCCACTTTCTAATTGAACACAACTTTCCCCCTAGCCATTTTAACTTCAGGTCATCATCTTTTTAACCTTGGTTAATTATTTATCTCTCTTAATAACTCTTGAGTATTCTTTTAAGTTCATTTGTCTTGGCTATATAATTGGATCTTCGGAAGTCTTCAAGCTTTAAAGTGTGCGTCCCTACTTCACTAACTCCCAATTTCCAACTTTCCTCTTCCATCTTCGTTTTCAAATCTTGCGGAAAAAAAAAAAGTGAGGGCCCCACCTCCATGTTGTTAAAGCTTCCATCTCAATTTTCAGGTGTTGACAAAATAAATTTTTGGAATTGCATATCTTTCTAAAAATGTGTTTTGTCGTTTCAAAGACAAGCATTATTGATTTTCTGTTTTGTTTATTTTTTTTTGTTTGAAGGTAACTAGAGTTTTGAGTTGTCAATTCAAGATAAGTGAAAACTCTAGGGACTAAGTTGGATTGATCTTCTTGGTTCTCTTCACTTTTTGGTTAATGTTTGTTAATTTTAGTTTTAGTTGAATCGATGGTGTGTAGTGAGATATTGTGGTAATGTGATTTATTTTGATGAGTTCTTACACGCCTAAAAGGTGTATGGTTGATTCTTGTGAGGTGTGATAATATGTTGGAAGTAAAAAAAATGTGAAAATCACGAAACTGGGCTTGAAAGTGTTATCTTCGTAAATTGTGACCCATCAACCACTTATATTCACTTTATATATACCAACTATTACTTATATTCACCTTATATTTACCGGCTGTTATTTATATTCATCTTATACTCACCAGCCACTATTTGAATTCACTTTATACTCACTGGTCGCTACTTATATTCATCTTGTATTCACCAATCGCTATTTATATTCTCATTATACTCACCAATCGCTGCTCATATCCACTTGCTGAGTATACACACTTGCCGAGTATGCCCAATTTCCAATTTTCGGTATATGCTATTATTGTTTGCATGGGTAATGAAAAGAGGTAAGCTTGTCATCATTATTACTCACATGTCCAACCATAAAAATGGGTAAGGTAATGATATGGATGTAAAGATGTGGTGTACTAGGCATCGATTATTGAAATGAGTGTTGATTTCCATTGTTGATGCAAGGAAGATATTATGATTACAATGCTAACATATGCACTGTTGCTATGTGATTAAATAAGGGAAGTGTATATATATATAGCCCACAAATGAATGGTGATGATGCTTCGTGTGTCAAGATACCTCGGGAGTCGAGATGCCCCATGTGTCAAGATGCCCTAGGAGTTTTTAGGAGGAGGAGAAGTAAAGAATATAATACACATATATGTGCATATATAAATACATATGGGCATTAATGTCCATTAATGGACTAATGGGTGATAAGCGTATCTCATAATCATTTGCATTTGACTAAATAATCTTATGCAACGCTGTTATTGGTTTCTATCAATGTATCGTGATTGAAAAGATAATACATTTACTACTGCACTCGTTATACATGGTTACTTTGTATTGCATTGAACTCACGTTGTTTTGTACTAGGTTGAGTAGTAAAGTGATCTCCTATCTTAGACTTAGAGATTTCATTTACTAGGTTATGGCTCACTCCTTTATTTTTTTCAAATATGTAAGATGGATCGCCCACCGTCATTGCTCTTTGGAGCTCCTATGCATTTTCATTGTGTATTTGAAAATGTGCTTATACTTGGGTCAGCAGTAGTATATAATAAGTGTAGTTTCACTATATGGGTCGATGTGAGGTTTGTAGAATTAATTCCCCATTGATTTGTTGCTTGGTATATGAATATAGACGGTGAGTTGGTGGGACTATTGAGGTACTTCGATGGTAATAGCAACGAGTCGATGGGTGAGGATGTTGTAACCTATAAGGGATAGCTTGACTTTTGTACAAGCAAACTTTTGGGCGTAGTTTATAGTGCTGGTGATAGGTGACCTTGACATTTCCCAAAACCAATGTACTTTATGTTTGCTTGGATGTTGTATAAAAATAATATCCATTGACGCTTGTATAAAGACGCATATGTAAATTGGCATAATTCCCTAAAAAACCCCCAACTTTAGGTCAAGTCCCAAATCTACCTCGAACTTTTTTTATCTCAGAAAAAACCCCAAACTTTAGGTCCAGTTCCAAATCTGCCCAAACTTTTTTGTCTCAGAAAAAACCTCAAACTTTAAATCAAGTCCCAAATCTACTCCAAATTTCTTTTGTGTAAAAAAAATCACCAAAATTCAATTTATTTTCAAAAATATAGCCCCCGTGATCCATTCCTAACTTGACGTGGCGCTTTCACGTCGATAACAAATCCACATTAACAGAGTAATAGGGCTTTTTTTTAAACAAAGAAAAGTTCGAGGAAAATTTGGATTGAACCTAAAAATTGGGTTTTTTAAAATTAAAAAATATTTTTTGGGTTGAATTTGTTATCGTTCCTAATTTTCATATCCTAAAATGGTTATATTTTGGAGAATTTTCAACAATTTTTGTTGGGTTAGATTTGTTATCGAAGTGGAAATGCAATGTTAGTCTGTACCTATCGCCCCATTACTTTGCTGATGTGGATTTGTTATCGACGAGGAAGTGTCACGTCAAGTTGGGACCGGATCACGGAGGTATATTTTTTTTAAATAAATTGAAATTTGCTGTTTTTTTTTACACAAAACATATTTCAGGGTAAATTTGAGACTGAACTTAAAGTTTAAGGTTTTTTCTGAGATAAAAAGAAGTCTGAGGTAGATTAGGGACAGGACCTAAATTTTGGGATTTTTTTTAGATTAAAAAAAAGTTCTGGGCAGATTTGGGACTTGACCTAAAGTTGAGGGGTTTTTTAGGGAATTCACCCTATGTAAATTATTTTAATTTGTGCGATTTTTTGTAGGAGATGTTGCAAATGTTTTATTATGCTTCCGCATGCTAATAACAAATATGAATTATAATCGGAAAAGATACAGTGTTACACTTGATGTTCTGGAGCGTCACAGCTTGATTGCAGGGGAGCTTAAGCCCAAATTTTGGGTCGAGGACTGAACTCGTAGTTCCCAAGCCAAAAACCAAAAAATTATTGAAGAACAAAATTAGTTGGCAAAATCCCAAAGTATGACAAATGAACAAAGGGAAAAACTCACGAATTGTGGATGAAGATCGAAAGCACGAGAGATTCACTGTCCTCGCTTCCTATGGAGGCCCTCGCAACTATAACAGTCACAGGGCTAGCTTTGGCCAAACTAAGTTGTGGCGGCTATGGCCACAATTGAGCTCTAGTGCAGAGCTCATGTGGCCACCACAACCTTCGCAAGCTCAAGACGACCACGTAGGGTCCTGGGGATCGCTCGCTAAGGCTCGAGTGGCCACAAGCTTCGAGCTCCCATTGCCAGGAGGTGCGACCGAGCTCGCCACTAATGGAGACCAAGGTGCAATGAGAGCGTCTATTGGCTTTAGCAACCGATTTGGGCTACAGCTACAAATTGCTATGGGAGTGGCTTGGTCAACCCCGTTGAAATAGTTTGTTATCATGAAAGATATGACTCTTGATTATGAAAAGATATAATTCTTGGATATAAAAAGAAGTGACTATTGACATGAAGAATGGTGATGGTTCATCATGAAAAGTGGTGCTGATGAGGATAAAGTACCTATTTTCAAGAGAAGTGTTGATTGATTGTCTATAAATAGCACCAAATCATACATTGTTCAACACAACTGTTCAAAACAACTTCTTCTTCCCTTTTCATATACACAACTTTAATAAAAAATTCAAGGTAAAATTACAATAGAAAAACTGAGTAATTGTTGAACTCATTTCTCTATGGCTTTGATGTATATCCTGGAGGTATATTTATTTTAGACCAGTCAGCAACAATAGCAGAGGCAAATAATATCTTAAGAACAGTGCATCAAAGCATCAAAGATTTATAATCACTGCTCTATCTTCATTAGCTAAAACAGTTTTCCAACAAATCCATATGAGGAGAGAGAAAGGGCAGGCGAAGGATTTTGGGGTCGTCGGTGGCCGGTGTTGTCATGTCCTCCATAGCTCATTGCTAATCCTTGTCTTTGCTTTAGCCGTTTTCGTATTCAATGACGTTGTCAATCGTCGAGATAGTGTTCATGAAGGAAAAAGATGAACGAGGAGCTTGGCATAAGGAAAGAGAAAAAGTGAAAAAGAAAAATTAGGTGATTTTTCTATCACATAAGCCATGTTAGCACCATGTCGAAGTTGCATCAAATCCATTTGTCTCTGTTATCCACGTAGGATTTTTGATAGTGCTTTTGGATGGAATTGATATAGAGGGTATAAATGTATCACAGATATAAATTTAGACTTTTTGGTGTCAAAAAAATTGAGATATGCATGTTACAATTGACATAATATTTTTTTTTAAAAGAAGAAAGAAACAAATTAAAGAGAGGGAAAGTGCTCCACTAAAATGGTGATAACTGTCACGCCATGGAAACAACAAATTACGTTATTTTATGTATTTTAAAGCATAATGGCACTCTCTTTTGGTGCATTGGACTTCACTCTCTTTGATAAGTCTATGGCACTTCCACCTTTTTTTATTCTTTTTTTGATAAGTCTATGGCACTTCCAAGTTCATGCACCACGATGATCGCCTCTTTGACGGTATAACTTAGACCTCAGAATGTGATTGTAAGATATTCACGCGACTAAGCGAAAAAGCTAAAAACAAAAGAAGAGCCCCGATCGGAAGATCCTTGGAGCAGAAAGCAATACCCTAAGTCATCATTATGTTCCATTGCCCTAGCTAGAATCGACCTTTTCTTGACTACGAGGGACCACTCAAACTTAAGAGATACCTCATTGCTAAACTGGGTAGCAAAGATATAAATAATAATTATGATAAGTGATCACATTATGAAATCGTTGCATTTCAATTCATAAGAATTGAGCTTATATAGTGTGATTTGTTCCTCAAAGTGCCCTAAAACATAGGCTAACCAGAGTTTAGTCATGAAGTTTAAAGTGAAGGGAATGGTGATGAGTTGTGCTAATTTTCGTTCAAACCGACTAACTACTATCGTACACTTAGATTATAAGTCATTAGCATATAATAAGATATAAATAAGTGGTAAAGATGCTTGGTTGGCGAGAAATTTGGGAAAACGACCTGATTTTCATGAGTGATTAGTGATTTCCTAAAAGGAAGGAAAGTATGTTTTCAGAAACAAGCATTATATACGGACCAAGCATTAGTTGGTTCAACTTTTTTTGAATTATATATGGAGCAAGCATTAGTTGGTTCAACTCTTTTTTTTTTCCATCATTGGTAATTACCATTGGACACATAATTGGCTCTTCCAATCGATTAGTTTCGTAGTAATCAAGAATTTCTCACGAACAAAATTGATCCTCGAGTTGACTTTTCTTCTTCATACCCACCATTTGCTATTCGTGCGTACCCACGTTCATTGGCAGGCCACTGAAATATGTCGGAGCCCCTCGGGTGCTTGCACTTATTTTTATATTAATTAATGGAGGGGTTAATGATAAACATATTAATTCTCTTCATGATGAATTATCATTAAGATCTTGAAATTTCTCAGGAAAAGCATAAAAAAAGTTCTAAACCTATTACACTTATACCAATTCAGCTCTAAATCCTTCAATTATACCAATTGAGTCATAAACATTTTGACGATTTGTCAGTGTAGCGAGAAAAGTACCAAAAAAGTCATAAACATATTGCGTTTGTGCCAATTCAATCATAAATATTTCAATTGGACCAATTTACTCATAAACATTTTCATATTTGTACTAATTCATTCTACCCAGCCAATTTAAGCCATAAATTGCTTATGTTGATGCGTTGTTCGTCCGACGTGGCACGGCCGGCACTAATGTGAATAATATTTTATAATTTTTCAATAATTTTTATTACTTTTTAAAAAGATTTCCCTAATTTCTTTTTTTTCTTCTTTTTTTCGTTTTTTGCATTTCTTTTCCTTTGGCCTGTGGACGATACTTGACCATGGCCAGCGACCGCCCATAGGCGAGGGCCGGTGAGGGTACTATGGCCCTCGCCAAAGGCTGCGAAGGTGACCCTCGCCTAGGCCTCAAAGGTCGAGCCCTCATCACCTATCGCCTATGGCTAGTCATTAGCCATGGCCGAGTACCAACCACAAGACAAAGGCAAAGAAAAGGAAAAAAAAGGTAAAGAAAAAAAAATTATAAAAAATCTAAAAATTATAAAATAATTATTTACGTCAGTGCAGGTCATGCCACGTAGAACGGCCGGCATCCAAGTTAGCAATTTATGGCTTAAATTGGCCAGATGGACTTAATTATTACCAATGTGAAAAGATTTGACACTAAATTGATCCGATTGAAAAGTTTAAGACTGAATTGATACTAATATAATAGGTTTAGGACTTTTTTAGTACTTTTCCCCAATGTAGTCCATCTAACCAATTTTGGTTGGAAATTGCATACATGGATGCCATCCGTCCTATGTAGCATAACTGGTGCTGATACAAACAAAATTTACAATTTTTAATATTTTTTAATGAATTATTTATTCTTTTCTCTTCTCTTTTCTTTCTTTTATTTGTTTTTTCACAACTCTAGACCGGCAAGGTCGCCAACCACATGCAAGGGGGTCAAAGCAATGGCATACGGCCCTCGACCCTTGCCAACCACGGGCAAGGGCCTCCACATCCTCACCAAGATCCAAGCGAGGGTGTCAGGCCCTCACCCAAATCCAAGCAAGGGCCATGACCATCAACTGTTGGCCAGTGAGGACGTCGCGACCCTTGCTTGGATTTGGGTGAGGGCTTGACGTCAGTGGCTGGCAATGGGCAAAGGTCTTCGTCCAGACCTCAATGGCCCATAGTTGGGGAAAAAAAAGAAAGGAAAAAAAAAGAAAAAAAAAGTAATAAAAATTGAGAAAATTTTCAAAATTTATTCATTTTAGCGCTGGCCATGCCATGTAGGATGGTTGACATTCATGTCAGCGATTTTCGGCCAATTTTGACAGATGGATGGCAAATCGCCAAAAGATTGATGACTCAATTGATATAATTGAAATATTAAGGATTGAATTATTACAAGTACAATAGGTTTAAAACTTTTTTTGTACTTTTCTCCAATTTCTCAAAAGAGTTCCATATAGAATTGGCCTATTATATTTCACAATATACCTTCCCATTCCATTATTCAATGGAGGAGTTCATAAAATGGGTTGGATACAAAGTTTGTCATAATTCAAGAAGGTCATTATGGAGCCACTTCAACACGTGGCATATTAAGCAAAGACAAAGCTACTCCATTTCAAAATCACACATCATTCGTGACCACTATAGTTAAATGCTAATCTAGAAGCTAAATCAAGTTGGAATTTGATGTTGAAATTTCTCTTCCAAAACTGAAGGAATAAGGGTGCATTTGATAATCATTTTGTTCCCGAAAATAATTTCTGCTCATAAATTATTTTTTTTATTCTGTTCCCAAAAATAATTTCTAAGCATTTGAAGACATTTGATAACAGCCAGCCCAAAATATCCATTCCTAGAATAGAAAAAGAATAGGAATATATTTAGTAACTGCACAAAATTTCTTTTTATTAATAATATTTTAAAAAATTTTAATACTTCTTTTTTTTTTTTTTCTTCTTCTCCTTTTTGGCCGTGGCTAGGCCACCGGCCATGGCCGCTGGCCAATGAGGGCATCAAGGCCCTTGCCGGCCACAAGCGAGGGTGAGGGTTGGACCCTCATGGCCTAGGCAAGGGCGGCCCTTGCCGGCCTTTTCCAGCCCTCGCCGGGGAGGGCAAGGGCCGCCATCGAGGCTCGCGGCCTAGGTGAGGGACGCCCTCACCGTTGCCCTTGCCAGATCCGGCAAGGGTGGCCCTTCTGTGAGAGTCCAGCCCTTGCCCTCGCCTGTGGCCGGTTGCCACCATAGGCCAGGAAAGAAGAAGAACCAGCCAAAGGCAGGAAGGAAAGAAGAAAAAAAAAAAAAAATTCTTCTATTTTTGATTCTTGTTCCCAGAATGAAAAAGCAACTTTTTCTTTATTCTTAATTCTTTTCCAAAACTGATTCTAGGAATAGATTTCTGCCCGACAATAAAAAAAATTTACCAAACGGATTTCTATTTTGTTTTTTTTTGTTCTTAAGAATAAAATAATAGAATCAATCACTGTTTGGTAAGTTACCAAACGCATCACAAACAACCAACCGAAGAGGAAAAACCATGGGAGTTCGGTTGGTCCTGGAATTGATTTTGCAGGTCCGACATCTTTGAAAATGTGCTGATGTCTAGTTGCGTCTTCCACTTGAGGGTCCAGCATTGTCCTTATTGTCTTGCCTGTGAGGCATTGATTGGCGAGAGCACGTGGCGTTGGACCATTTTGATCGACTGAACTTTCGTCCTCGTGAACGATAAGTTCATGAATTTTCCTTGCTTGCAATAGACATAAAGAGGAAAGGCAATAGGGAAAAGAAACGCTCTTGCTCGTAAGCACACGGGTCACAAAATGGCATAAGAACAACCGAGATTCCATTCATCCCACATGCCCATGACACATCTTAGATTTCTACGGAATGCATGCGTTCCATAATGTTTTCGTTCGAGAGAAAACCGGTGTGTAGTGTTGTTTTTCGAGGGTCATTTGATGTCTACGTTCTTGTGATTAATGTGTCAAAAAGAATCGTTAACCTTTTGTCCATGTCTAAACGTTCGTCCAAAGTATCTAACCTTAAGTAGGCCAGAAACTCTGTGTGGTCGACATCTCAAACTATTAAGGGACAGGTTCGTTATAATATGATAGTAAACACGTACTTCAGTAGTTCCTCATTCATCTCCTGCATGTAATTTGAATTTTTACACGAGTATCATCACATTCAATAGGCCACCAACTGGTAGGAATGTCACAACGAGTAAGAACAAGAATGAGTGTTGAGATTTGAATTTTATTTGAAAAACTGAAAAGCTCCAACTTTTTCAAAATAAAGAGGCCAATAAAATGTTAGGAGCTAGTGAGCAATGGTTCCGGTTCAACCCGGATATCGGACCGAGCTGGCCTCAACCGATCAGTTCAAGGCCTGCTCTTGGGTGAACCGGTTGGGTTCCCAGTTCAACAAAACCTAGGACGGACTTAGGACCGGTTCAGTTCTTGGTCCCAAGGTTGAAAACGCCAGCTCAACCAGTCCTTTCCCGAGTTCAAGTAGTCCCATTCTGGGATTAAACCAGTTCTAAAGTGATTTTGAAGTCTCAAAATTTGAACCATGCTCTTCAACATGAAGGAAAAAAAACAAAACGACTTGACCAATGAATGCTCTGTAGTGAACTAGTGCAGCTTTTATGTTTTGTTATCAAAATTTGGGTTTGTACCAAAACACAAAATTGATTGGGTTGTCGGTAAAATCGGAATCAAAACCGGCCGATTCAGGAGACAACAGTTCCAGAGCTACCGGATTCAATTCCTGGTTTCAAAAAGACTAGAACCGGGTTCAGTGAGTCAATTCTCAATTCTAAATTGGGAACCAACTCACTCTAGAATCGATAGCCCATTGTACCTGGGGAATATTCGCTGCCAAGGCTCAAACAAAGTAAGAGCCTCAAATCTATGTCAAGATTTTTCTTACCCCCTGTAGAATGCCCAAGCAATGATTGTCCTGAGACCATGTGCAGTTGCCCATTACCGAATCGATTTTTTCTATGGAGTCAGATCCCACCTGTGTTAAGATAACTCCTCTCTTGGTCTAGGAGATATATGGAACGGAAGAGTAGTGTGAAGAGAGAGGAGACGATGACGAGATAGTAAACTTATTTATTCCTAGCCTACGTGTGCGACTGAAAGGAGGCCATCCCTGCTATGATATTAAGCATCAAGGCCAAAATCCTAAGGTCGAGAATCGCCAAGCAGTTGCCCACTTCTACCTAACGGTAGATCCTCGTCTTAAGGTGAAAATATAAAAAAGTTTGTGACAGTTTTGAAAACATAGTCTGTTCCCTTAACCCATTTTTGGCTTTTTTTGGAACATGGGAAGCACTTCAGCTATCTTGTCGCAAGGATTTCGAAGAAAAAAAGCATCCCCACTAAATCAAGATTTTAGTGCAGTTGCATAGCACCCTCCTCACACCTGACTTTATTTGGTCTTTTAAGTCCCGTGTGTAATGCCGACTGAGGTCACGAGATCACGACAGAGTCAGAAAAGCAAAACAAAGACAAAAGAAAAGCAAGCTCTCAATTTCAAGCAAAAATTACCTTTCTGTAGAGGGAGAGACCAAATCGATTGGAGGATTCCCCCTAACCCGCTAGCATGAGACCGACAAAGGGATTTCTCAACTTAGGTCCTATTTAACAATGTGCCAACATAATTAGTGAACTAGAGACCCCCAATAATGGCACACATCTAAAGACAAGAGGACTCTAATTATAGGGTCTATTGTTCATGGGAACGTGGGGGATTCGCATTTCTTGGAACAAATAAACCTGAGATTAGCCATGATGGTCACAATGTCTGCCTAATGGTACCCTCTTTTTGGATGCTGTCGGGTCCATCCACGTGCTGTAAAACCAGTGGCAGCATTAAACCGAACTTGGGTGCAATCATTAGTGTAGTTGTAAATAGGGAAAATGACACAAATAATAATGTATTTTGATTTATTGTGCGATATAATCTCTAAACTTTTAATTTATTCAATATAGTCTCTAAACTTTATGTACATGTTCAATTTAATTCATAGACTATATAAAAATTTTCAATATTATCTCTGATCTTGAAATAATGGAAAGATTATATTGAACATTCTTATATAGTTCAAGGACTACATTGAACATGTACCAAAAGTTCATGGACTAAATTGAATAAATTAAAAGTTCGAGAACTATATTGAACGTTAGGTTAAAGTTTAGGAATTATATTGAACAAATTAAAATTTGAGTAACCACATTGTACATTGGACTTCAATTCCTCATAAATAAGCATTTACTCAATTTTTGTACATGTTTTCTTACAGCTCAAATGCATCAAAGATGGGCGTGAAAACAAGAAACTAGTAGAACTTACCCTCGAGAATCATGCATTGTAAATGAAAGACCACAACACATTGAGGGAATACAGATCCAAACGTAAATAGGGATTGGAGCAATCAATCTCTATCTTTACATATAATGAGCGTAGAACACGAACATTGACAAGTACTAAACCAAACGTAAATAGAGATTGGAATGCAGAACCAAACCTTTGGAAAACAAATCCAAACGTAAATAGGGATTGATTTTATGTAAAGGTAGAGATCCATATTTACGCTTGGAATACAGATCCAAATGTAAATAGGGATTGAAGCAATCAATCTCTATCTTTACATATAATGAGGAGAGCATGCGAGCGTTGACAGGTACTAAACGCACCTGATCCAAAAATCGATCCCGGATTATTTGTGGATGAGAATTCACCGGTTATAACACGTTATCGCCGCCATCATTGTCGTCTTCGATGCAACTGAGCTCAACATGACCGCCATGGTCCAGTAATTGGCAGACCGATACGTGAACGTAATCAAATGCCATTTTTTTTTTTCATACACTGCCGCTCAACCTTCCTATTCCTTATATGGGGGACAAACGCATGCAGCTAAGAACAGGGACCATTGACGATGCGAGATCTTGTGATTAGTGGTGATGCGGAAGCGTGGAGAATCCATGCATCCTAGAAAGATTAGTTCACATCCCTCAGCACCGGAGATTCATGGGGTCTTCGGTCCACCAATTATTGAGTTGCCCCGAGAAACACATTGACAATTTAAGGTGAAAGAGACGATGTGCGAGTGCATGTGGATAGTGGACGTGGCCATCAATTGGGTCAGTGTGGACCAGACATCGACCCCATGCCCAAGAGACAACGATCGGCCGTCGTGGACGTGATTTCGAGCCAAACTAGGCTGGCATCCAACTTGGATTCATCAATCGAAACGACGAAAACAGGGTGGACACTACACATTTTTTTCTCCAGAACATCCAAGAATCAAGTAGGTGCACCTCTATGCATCGCTTTCGAATTAAACCCGATTTGGATATGCCCTGGAGAGATATTAAATGAAGGTGGTCACTTTATTATACACAACATCGGCAGTCGTTTCATATTATTTAGTCAAATGTTGGTGCGATTATTGTGAAGCCAAAAAAAAAAAAAAAAATCAAGAGAATGTAAGCTTATTTGGTGTGCTAGGATTCCATGTATGGCCGGCCCAATCCACCAGGAGCGTCTACCGTCTACGTGACTACGAGTTGGACTGAAACGTGAAACCCCAATTTAATCAAGGGCCCAAGAGAAACAACAATCACAAGTCTTTCCTGAAAAAACACTCTCCTATAAAGTATGGAACGATTATCGAACGTCACACCATCGTCTGGAAACCGAGAGAGCTAGCACAAGCACACCGTGTCTGCAGATGGCGGGAGTCCCGACCGAAGTGGAGCGAAGGACGATAAGAGGGGCGTTTGCCCTTATATCACGTGCTTTTCGGTCGCAATCAGATACCGACATCTTAATTTGATTTTCATGTACCATATCAATTGTGAAATTAAATCAAGCAAGCTTGGGCCTCAGGAAGCAACTTCAAAAGAGAGCCCCAGGGGAGGAAATCACAAAGCCATCATTTCTCAGCTTGTTTGTCTCCTAAACTTGGGCCAAATTAGGTGCCCGGTCCTCTACAACACCCCCTCCTCCATTCGTGAAGCTTGAGGCCATATCCGGCCCAAACAAAAGGGCTTGGGCCATCTGACGACACATTTTCTTTCTACCTTTTTGTTCTTTCTTTTTGCCACTGTTTGAAGAACAGCCCAAGGGCCCAAAAGTGAGTGGGGCGAGGGAAAGCTTTACTCAGAATAATTCTTGACAGATGTGAACATCAGCAGTTCAACATCACCCATGCTTAACCTTACCAAAAAAAATAGAAAAAAATCACCTATGCTTATCTATTTACTTAAATTTGCTTGCGGGTGATGCCCGTACCCGTAAACCGGTCAATCGGAAGGTTGATCGGAGAATCGATCGGAGGAAGTTTCCTCGACCAGCGACGGAGGAATTGATGATTTCAAGCATCATACGGAAGAGCCGATTATCACTAGAAGCTAACCGCTTGCTAGCTATACCGAACGATCGCGTTACTCAAACCCTTTAAGTTTGCCCCCTTTTTCTTCTACGCGCTCGAAGCAATTGACGATTATATCCGTATTCAAATTGAACTGATATGCAATTTGCTTGCGACGCACGCTTCGGACTCGGTCCCCCGGTATCGCTTCCTTCCCCTCGGGAACCAGTGGGGCCCGCTCGAACCCTGTCGGCGCGTGCGTTTTTTTATTTTTCCAAGTTTTTTTTTTTGGGACCCAAAGGGGGATAAGATATTTCCTCCAAAGGCAAAGCTCGTTGGAACTTGGAACTGTTCCGGAGACGATTAGCGTACAAAATAGGAGTCCACGCGGCACGTGACGTCGCCGCCCAAAGCGGCAAAGCCCCCCCCTCCTTCGTAGAAAATGCTCACGTGCGTGTCGTATGCGCTCCACTCTCATCTTCCACGTCCATATCCCGTCGACCAATCCATTTGACCAGTGGGGACAAGCGGCCAGGCCGCCTAGGGAATATGCCCCCAGGTTCTAAGAGAATCCTGCCTGGCCACTTTGAAACTCCGCTTGCCCCGAACGGGAAAATTATTTCCGGGGAATCGTTATTTTCCGACTTCCCGATATTTAAATGACGGGGGAAAATCAACCGATTCGCAGAAAGCATTGTTTAACGAGCCGAAACACAAGGAGGTCGGGTTTGGGGAAAACGGCTTCTCTTTCTGGTCAGGAGAAAATCGCTCTCCTCAAGCGATGAAACAAATGAAGAATGATTTCCATTCGGCGAAATAAACCTGCCCTGAATATGGCTTTGAATGAATCGACCGATCAAGAGAAAACATGTAAATAACTACTACTGTAATCACCAATTCGTCGTTCCTCCTAATTTTTCAAAGTGCGCAAATGCCTGGTCAGTCGGATATTTACAAATTTCAATATTCTTTATTGAGTTTCAAGGAAGATCGTAATTTCGAAAAGCTACCTAGTTTCGGGTCGCTTATGATTCTTTCTTTTTCCCCGCTTTTTTAAATGAATTTGAGTGCCTACAACCTTGGACGTCACCAAGTTATGTTAATGTGTAGACATAGTTGTAACGTTCCGTTACACGTGAATAATATAAATGATCATGACCACGTGTGATGTCAAGTCATATTTTTCTATTCTTGGACTTTGTTTATTATTGTAAGTTAATCACGCGGTGGCTCTACTTTAATGTACTTAAAAGTTGTATTATGTCCACTTCGCCGCAAGATTCAGGGTAATTTCACGTGCCGTATCACCATCACCATCGAGGAAAATCGTGGGAAAGCATCACTCCGATCTCCATAACATCAAATCAAAGCGAAGAAACCCTTAGTTTAGCTCGGGAAAGAATGAACGAAATTGAGAAGAAAACCACTTTCGCCTCCCGCGTATTTGAAAAACGGTTAAACCCCGGCCGCTCACCTTAAACGTCATTGACGGGGTGGTCAAGAGCCTGTTAGTCACATCATCACCAGATTAATCACTTATCAGCGCAAGGAGAAAAAAAAAAATTTAACGAACCGTGTTGCGTCATTAGTCATCCGTCAGTGCCGCGAATAGATGAAGTCGAGATCAGTATCAGGTCGAAATCTCAATATGCTCGGCTGATATTAACAACGTATGCTTGCTCTCAATGCGTCTTTAAACCTTTTAGAACTCAACCAAGTGCGCGACGAAAATCCCGTTAGCCGATTTAATATTTATTTTCCTCTGGCAGCATGCATTTCCTCTTGCCTAGCATGTTCAATTTCGCATCGAATTCGAACTCCGCGAAGAGGCGAATGATCCCCTCGTAACGAGCGCCCCCCCGGGTCACCTCCACGTGTCAGTCTTATCCCCTTCCTTCCCCTCCCCTCTCTATAAAAGCCAGCCCCAACAGGAAGCGCAACAACGGAAGAAACACCAGTCAGGCTTACCGTTAAACCGACGACCGACCTCCTCCTCCTCCTCCTCCTCTCTCCATCTCCTCCGTCCGCAGCCTCTCGCACGCTCCGCCGCCGCCGTAATGGCCGCCGCCGGTCTCCTCCCCTGCGGGCCCCTCGCCGTCAAGGCCGCCGCCTCCTCCCCCGCCGAGCGCAAGCCGGGCCCCGCCGGCCGCCGAATCCCCCGTTCCCCCTCCTCCAACTCCAGCAGCAGCAGCAGCAGCAGCTGGTGGGCCCCGATCTTCGGCTTCTCTGCCGAGCCGGGCTACATTGGCCCCGCCGACGACAAGGTCGCCTACCCCAGGAAGGCCGACGCGAAGCCCGCGAGGTGCCGCCCGGACCCGATCCGGTTCACGGAGGAGAAGGCGCGGCTCCTCAGGCTCATGACATCCGACGCGGCGTCCCTCCACGACCCGATGTATCACTCCGCCATCGCGTCCCGGCTCGCTTCGGACTTTGGGGACCGGACCGATCTGTAATCCCGCCTGGCCAGGGCCAGACCGGACCGGACCGTACCGTGTTAACATCTTGTATGATTGTCCTTGTACAATTTCTTAGGACACACTCTTTCAAATTTCTTTTCTTCCTTTATATTCTCGAATTTGTTTTTTAGATTAGTGGCCAGGTGTTGTTCTGAGCCATATAATTTCGAATTATTCGGGGGATGTGGTGATGCAAGGACAGTGAAAGTTATGTGAAATGGGGTGGATCAGTCTTTGTAATCGCCGATTAGTCAAGTTAAAATTTGAGGAAATGTACGTAATTAATGCTTTGTATAGTTTAAATATTCGACCACTCTTGGCATTCTCTTTATTGGCATTATGTGACTATTCATTAATTTGGGCATTCGTCGTTCTATTTTCAATCCGACAGAGACATGATGGACCCATATCATAATGGGTTTTTTTGATCTCGAGTTTATGAATTATTAAAGAGGTGATAAGATAGGTAGGTCGTATATGGCTGAATATGATGATTTATCATGTTTGAGTTGATCAATTATCTTGATGCTTAGCGGAGTGGGTTACCTTTTGGTGTCAATAATTTGTTTGGTCTTGTGATTGGATGTCACTTTCAAGTTAATTTTATAAACCATATGTAGTTGATAAGTCATGATGTTGATGTGTATTGAAATATGTGAGTCATGTTAACCATTGTCGGGCATTTATCAAGAAAAACTGTCCGAGAACTTGCGTGCTGACATTTGTCCATCGCAAAATTTTTAAGTATTTTGTGCTGAAAAAATATCCAAATTCGAAAGATTTTCTATTCTAACACGCCCTTCGGTTTCTAAGTTAGTAATTACACATATCATAAGAAAAGTCAGCATTCCAAGTACCTTAATATTTTCTAATTTGATCGTTTGACAAGTGCTCGAATGTCAATCTTAAATGAATTCTTCATGTTAACACGGGTTATATAAGAGATGTACCGCAAATTTTGTATTCGATCTTGTAGTAATACAATCCACGCATAATGCTGATGAAGGATTGCACTCTATGATCTAATCCTACACGTACATGTATACGTGTACATGAATGTAGGTACAAGTACAGCTGTACTGTTTCTCATTCGAAGCGAGCTTTGCGGTCTCGGGTCAAAATGAACATGAGAGGGCCTGGGTTTCCATCTGTTGGGCAACTTGTGGAAAGAGACATGCAATTTGACGGAAGAGGAGGATTGAATTCGTGTTACGAGCTCTATTTTGGCATCATTAAGAAGTGGAGAAGAATGCAATGAACCTATCTCTGTCAGATTCATGAGCTGAAGAGAGTTACATAGTGAGTTCAATTGGCCCTCCCAGAGAGCAAATTGCGGATGTCTCTTTCCACAGGAAACATTCTCTGACCTGCAAGTGCTTTCGACCGCTTGACCTATCGCATGGGGGGCTCCCATGTCTTCAAACTCTTTACTCTCATCACAAATTACACTTGCCATTGTAAATGATGGTACATGTCCCAGACGCCCAGATCTCTGCAGGCACCGTTTAACGGTTGCGGAGACCTTGGCATCAAATGCTTGTGTAAATAAGTTCTTTCCCTCAAAAGGTGCGAACTGAGGAGAAAAGTTAACTTGATGGCGAATTCATTTGCGGGTTCTTGTGTGTACCATGTACCATGCACGGGAGTCCCGTAATACAAGCAAGCAAGATGAGCAAGGACAGGTGATTCACAGACAGAAGTAAAATGAATGCAGGCGAGTGCGCAGTACCTCCTGCTCAATGGTTTTTCTATGACGGAAACGCGAGAGTTCACAAGCTGGCCTTTCAATTCCATGACCCAAAAACACAGCGCACGCATGTACACATGCGGGCGATGCATGTATCCGCATACAATTGAGTAACGGGCGAGCCAGCAGAAATTATCTCATTCGCAAAACTAAAGCACTCACCTAAACCAAGAAATCAATCTCAATCCGCTAGACACCGTGACACTCTGCACAAAGTTTGTCTAAACAGCCAAGCCAGTGAAGGGAGGCTAGAGACCTAACCGAGGATGACAGAATTTATAATTAAACATGATGAATCAGCAAGAGCTGGCCATTTATTCAAAACATCAGTAAGGTCCCCTACCACAAACAAAAAATAGGAGTACAACATTACTTAAAATATGGTCCTGCAAAAACTTTGAGTGCTAGCACGCACCAGGGTGGGTAAGAATGGATTGGCCAATATTAAAAACATGTGAGGACTATTTTTTACTCCGTCTTCAAGCTCCTCGCATCACTTGCTTTCAGCGTCATATATGTCCGTGCTGCACATATTTATTAAGGAAAAGCAACGATACTATTGAAAGAACCATATAAAACAATAGATTATAGAATCTTCGGTTAGTCTCAGAAGGTTAGAACAGCACCCTAGTTCCATGAATTATAGTAATTTTACAAGCTATAGTGGAATACAAAGGACAACTTCAAAATTGCAGGTGAATTTCTCATTGCTAAGCTACAAACACAGTAAGGGACAACTGCAGAAAAGCGACATCCACGTATAAGGCAAGGTAGAGAGATTGATTAAAAATATGAGAAGATGGGGATGGAAATGACAACCTAATCGAACAATATAAGACAAGGCTCCTCATACCTACAGATTTTAGCCAAAAACTCCGAGCCATATATTGAAAGAAACTATATCTTTGGCTCTGTTTGTTTTGCGAAAAAAAGAGTGATTTGAAAAATATTTTTCTAAAAATAATCGCTTTTATTACTTAAAATAATTAATCAATGGAAAATATTTTCATTACCAACGACAATTTATATCTAACTTCGTTGAAGATGAGAATATTTTTCGTTCATTAATTTTTGTAAACGAAACAGGTGATCATTTTTAGGAAAATATTTTTCAAATTATTCATTTTCAGCGAAACAAATAGAGTCTCAGTTCACATCTTTAAATCATTCACAGCAGAAGAATGAAGGCCTTGCATGCCAACATACCGGGAAGACCTTGACATACATTTGAAGAAAAATACTTTTTTTCAAAAAAGAAAGAGCTCATAACACGGGAAAACATTCTCTCATGGTTTGCGAGTAAAGACTTGATTTCAAAGTGACAAGTATTCAAACCTATTTGCTACCACCCAAGTGTCTAAAGGTGCTCTAAGGAATTCAATCACTAGTTCTTTGAAACGGTTTTCTAAACTCGCTTAAGTATCGTTTTCCCTAAGCTAAAATATACTTAAATAAAAGTATAATAATATTTATAAAGATCAAAAAGGTTAAAAAGTAATGCTTTTGTTGATTTAGAAAATGGATTGAAATGAATTTGTTTTTCTAAGAAATAATGTAATTATGAAACTTGTGAATAGAGTTGATGGAGTAAGTTAATTTTGTTATGGAAAGTTCAGATATTAGATTGAACAAATTGAATGTTTAGGGATCAAATTGAACATTTAAGAATAGTTCAAGGACCACAAATTAAAAGTTCAAGGATGATATTGTAAATTTGGCTAAAGTTTAGGAACATTACTATCGCAACCTTACCTCGAGGTGTACTACCTAGGGGTTCGGCTAATGGATTATTAAGCCTGAGCCTAACTCGAGTCCTCCCAAGCCCTACCAATTCACAACTTAAGGTTCAAGTTATTAATTTGCAAATTATTTTCATTTTGGAGTCGCCACTAATCTATTTACGGTGTATCGATTATAAACCCAAATAAAGTATATGATACTTTATTCCTACGAACTAGAGGCTTTGAGTACAGGGACTTGGTTACGCTAGATTACTCTAACGCCTCTTTCGATACATTTTCTTTTCATGAAAATATTTGAACAGGTAGTCTAGATTGATTTTATTTCTTCCTAACATTGAAATGTTCATGCGGGTACGCAAACCACCAAATTAACACCCAATAATCAAAGCATTAAATTAATTGCAAGATGAGGAAAATTACTTACCTCGAAGCAACGTAAGCATTTTCATTGTTAGCTAGAAAATCATTTCAACAATCATAATATAATTTCTAATTAACAAGCAATTCCACTCAATGTATTTTTTTTTTTATTTTCTCTTGATTAAATGAGAACTAACTTATATGCAATGACGTGTAAAGTATGATATGTGATTAAATAATCCTAACATGAACACTATATGACATGCAATTAAATGACCTAACTCTAACGACAGGCAAATGATGTATTTTTGCATTTTTTAATGAAAACTCGTAATAAAAAATAACATTATTTAAACATGCAATTTTAACTAAGGAAGGAAACATGATCTATTCTGAAACAATGTTTTTTGGTATTTTTATTTAAAATCGAAATTGAAAATTACCCCAAATAAACTGTCAAGATTAAAATAATATTTAACTTAAACTAAGAAATAAAATATTATAAATCCTAATTTGAATCAGAAGATTATCCTATCTTTCTTGAATAAATTAAAGCATGCAAACTATCTATGATAATCAATTTAAATTATCTAATCTTTTTGGGGTTTTTCTTTTAAAGGACATAAAATCAAACAAAGGATAGCCGCCACAATCGAATCAATCCACATAATCCGCAAGATTTGTTTTATCATTTTTGAAGCAGGAAAACAATATAAACCAATGATCATATCCAAATAGTTATGGATATTGATGGAAGGCTATTCGTTTAAATTTGGAAACAAAATAAAATCTACTATTGTATCCAAGTAGTTATGGATAGAATAAAGGTTTTCGTACCGCCTAGTATCGTATCTCATGGTTGAAATCGGATAGTCGTCCAAGCACGTTGTCAAGTTAGGAGTATTTTAAAATCTTGTGGATATCATGCGTTTACCCAAATATATCAAAGAATCCACAAAAGATAACATGTCATCCATTTTATGCATTTAAATATTTAAACGATGTCCGATAATATTCTTACCTAATTTGCGGATAACTTTCAAATTTGAACTTGACTCGGGTTTGGATTGCGGATCACGGGAATTGGCTAACGGTGGTGGACCGGCTACAACAACGGCGATGGTTCTCACGACAATGACAATGGCTCATGGTGATTCGACGAGCTCGCGGTGGCAGCTCGGCTAGGACAGTCTATTAAGGGCTCGACTGGCCGCGACAACAAGGACAGTGGCGCCTTGGCTAGTGGTGCTCAACAGTGGCACGGCAAGGGCCGTCGATGGGCACTTCTCAGTGTTGCGGTATCGGTGAGGTGCTCACAATGCAACCAGCGAGAGCTTCAGATAACTCAGCTTGCCGTTTGAGTGAGATCACTTGACACACCGAGACGATCACCAACGAACCAGACCAGCAGAAAGCTTCAAGGGCGCTCGTGGAAAGTCGAAAACACTGTAGGAAACAGTGACCGGCACGGCGAGAGCTGCAGCGAGAAGTTGGACCAGCGAACAACATAGCAGCAACACCCCTTTGTCTTCACTTGATTTTTTTATTCACGGCCACTGCTTCCTTTCTTTTCTCCGTGAATATCTCCCCTCCTTTGTCTCCCTCAGCTTGGACCACTCAAGACAAAAACCAACACCTCAAAGCCTCTTCCTTTCTCTGCATTTGTACGTTGAAGAAGGAAAGGCACAGCAACAAGTAATCCACAATCTTCAGCGAGAATCAGAATTCTAATGGCGTCTTTCTCTTCTTCTATTCTCTCTATTGTGGCCGTGTATTGAGTTGTGTGGCCTCCTCCCTTTTGATCGTGAAATTAGGCCTTTATATAGAGTGCAATTAGGGTTTTAACTTTCCGATCTTTAAATATCTTAAGAGATATACCTATTTCCTCCCCAAAAAAAAAAAATTCTTATTGAATCTAATTGTGATAACATCAAACGAATTACCCAATTATTCAATATTTTCCACTTGGCATTTCAATTTTTGGCCTCTTATGATGTACATGGGCTTGGCCAAATTTTGCTTCACTTGTGGGCTTAGTCCGAATAATTTATTAAGTTCAAAGCCATTGATTTGAGTTCATCCGTTGCCGGTCCAATACAAATGCAATTATATAAGCCTAAATACTAATTCAAATGCTCCTAATTTATATGCAATTTAACTAATTTTTTTCTAGGAACTAGGACCGATCCCTAATTTTTTATGCAATAAACGACTAATTGGGTCACCAAAATTTAGTTGTTAACAATTACCGTCACTTTTTCTAAAATTACCAACTGTTATATGAATTTATCGGTCTTTATTTGATTGACTTACTAATTATTTTTCCGATTAAGTTACTAACTTATATTACCAAATCTCATTTGAACTACCCACCGCATTTATTTGTTTTCTTTAAATTTTTCAAGTTTTGTCATCATTTACTAACTTTAATTTGTCTTTCTTACAAACTCCTTAAGTGTGTTAACTCTTATATAAATTCACCAACCTTTATTTGTGTGACTTACCGGATTTTTTCCCATTAGGTTACCAACTAGTTTTGATTTACAAACCGTCATTTGATTTTTTTCCAATATTTGCTTGGTTTTTCTTTTTTAATTTTCACACTTTTATATTGAGCAAACCAATTTTTATTTGTCTTACTTACCAACTAGTCAAATTTACAACTCTTTTTTAGGAATTTCAATCTTAATTAGAGCAATTATCGACTTTTTCCGATTGAGTTACTAACTCTTGCTTAAAAGAGTAAACAACGTTTATTTGATTTTTTTTAATTACAGACTTCTCATTGGCGCAGTACACTACCATGCTGATTGACCGAGATTTCTACATTCTTGTCGCTGGTGCTGTAGTAATGAACCAAAACCTGTCATTCCATCAGAAATTTGACTCGCAAACTTTGATTTTGCGGTTTATGGCTTCTTTTGGAAATAGAATTCCTTTGATTGAAACTGAACTTTTCTGAATTTAAGGTTTAACATGGATGATATCATGCAGGATCTGCTGGTAATGAAGAATGGATTTGAACAGGCAAGTCTGACTGCTCCATGATTGACACCAAGGAATTTGCAAGTAAGTAAAATGCAAGGATACTACTAACAATAATGTGGATGGTGCAGGTTATTGGTCAGGCGAAAACTGGTGATCTCTGTGGTGAGATTGGCGTGCTTTATTATAGACCGCAGCTCTTCACAGTGAGGACCAAACGGTTGAGCCAGCTGCTGCGGCTGAATCGTACTACATTTCTTAATATCGTCCAGGACAATGTTGGAGATGGGACTATTATAATGAACAACCTCCTTCGGGTATGTAGGAAAAAGCCATATTATAGCAGCTGTTAGTATGGTAAATCGTCTGGTCAAACTTTTCATGGCGTTCTATAATTCATGATGAGGGTTTTGGTTTATTCTTTGATCATAATGTTTTCCAAGGTCCTTTTCTTTATATCGATGGTGATTTAGCTTCACTGCTGCCCAGAAATTGAAAGATCTCAAAGATCCAATCATGGAGGGTGTCTTGCTGGAGACAGAGAACATGTTGGCTCATGGTAGGATGGACCTGCCTCTCAGTTTGTGCTTTGCGACAATGAGAGGAGATGACTTATTACTGAAACAGTTGTTGAGACGAGGTCTCGATCCGAATGAATCAGACAACAGCGGGAGGACTCCACTGGTGAGTATGAAAGTCCAGCGATTTTGCTTATGTTGATGCAATTGCCCGTGGATAACAAATCATCCAAAATATTATTGCCTTTTTCGCAACTTCAGCATATTGCAGCATCTAAAGGAAGCGAGAATTGCGTGCTTCTTCTACTGGACTGTGGGGCAGATCCCAACAGGCGAGGTATCATCTTTCTTTCCGATATTCTACAGTAATTTGATAGGAAATTTTCCTCCAGGCTGGTTTCCATCTCGGTATTGCATTACAACAACTTGGATTTTCATGGTTCATATTTCACCAATTATATTGATGCCACGTATTTAATGCTTCGTCGTATTCCCAGTATTTCAACATTGTCTAATTAGTTTATCAACCATCTACAAAATGCCATCCATGTTTTCCCATCACATGCTATGACTCTGCCATCTGCTGATTTTCAAGAAGCCCTCCTGTTTTATGAGAAGCTATTAAATTCCTATCAAGTGGATCACAAGTTTGAAAGTGCATAGTTCTTCCTTATGGCCCTTCTCTTATTCTATCCCTGGCCCCTTGTGACATGTCTTCGGCTGCATATAGTCTCGATTTGTCAAAATGAGCATATCTTCTGAGTATTAAGTGGGGGAAATAATGGTTTTGGGAGATAAGACTTACAAAGCGGAAATTTAATTGTTAATGCAAATAGTACTCCGATCTTTGGAGCAGCTGATGATAGCCAACATGCGGACTGACTTTCTTAACATACTTATATCTCTCTCCAGAATCCACGAGGCACCACCCTGTATGAATCAAATTAAGTAAGATTATCTTCAAAATGCCCCTTTCAGTTGATCTTTCATTTCCCGATTTTGGTAAGCCGTGACGCCACAATTTGACAGGTGTTCCAATTCATGGAATCTTTATTGCATCGTTTTGGCACGTTGACTTTCACTTTCCTCTCTTTTTTTAGCAAATCGTTGGGATCACATTTTAGTAGTTAGTCAACACAATGTTCTTATCCAGAAGTTGCAGCAACCAGCAAGCATCCGCAGATGCAATATCTGCTCTGTGGTGGTCAACGTCTAGATCTGTTTATCCACCTGCGTCATGATGTTCACCTGACCAGGCATTCTAGTCATAGGACTCCACTCAAAGAAAACAGATAGTATCTCGAGTTATAAATCAATCCATGTCTAAGCGAATATGTGAAGAAAACTAATAATTCACTGCTAGATAGGTCAGTTCATGTGGGCGACTCGCTTCATGGTGTTGAACGGTATCCACTTTTGGTAAATTTTCACGGAGGCTGCTATGTTTGTTCAAGTTCTCCGTGTTATTGAACGTGCCCGTATATCAATATGAACTCAAGTCATGCAAACCTGCGACTATCGCTTTTACTCGAAGATTAGGATGCCTGACTCGGAGTGCTGTGCGCAATGCCTTCTCTCTCGCTTTAAGTTAACTTTCGTTCTATTTACTAGAATATTTCCTAGAGGCCTTCCCCTTCCACCTACTCAAGTTCACTCGTTTGACAATAAATTTACAATTTTTCAGACTCAGAGGGGAAAGTGCCGCTTTGGGAGGCCCTGCTGGGCGGTCATGAACCGGTCATCAAGTTGTTGGCTGAAAATGGCGCGAATATAAACTCCGGAGACGTTGGCCAATTTGCATGCACGGCAGCTGAACAGAACAACCTCATTCTACTCAAAGAGATTGTGAATTATGGAGGGGACGTCATGCATCCCAGCGGCAATGGAAACACGGCCCTCCACGTCGCTGTCTCCGAAGACAACCATGAGATTGCGAAGTTCCTTCTGGAGCTAGGGGCCAACATAGACAAGCCAGGCGCCCATGGCTGGACTCCGCGGGAATTGGCCGACCAACAGGGGCGTGAGGAGATAAAACTCCTGTTCCAATCATGGGAAGATGCCAAGCCGCAGTCCGTCATAGCCATACCTGAGAAGCACCATGGGGCCCGCTTCCTAGGGAGGTTCACTAGTAAGCCAATGATCCGTCCAGCATCACAGGAAAACTCCGTAGATGGATCGTGGCACCGGAGCCGCCAGAGGCATCGAGGCAACAACTTCCACAATTCTCTGTTTGGGATGATGTCGGCTGCACACAACGGCGAGAAGAGGGAGTTGCTTTTCTCAGTCAATCAAGTTCCGAGTGTCAAGAGCGGCGGCGACCCAGCAAGGGTGACCATCAGTTGTCCTGAGATAGGAGATAATGCAGGGAAGCTAGTGCTTCTTCCGGGGAGTTTGCAAGAGAAGCTTTTCCATCCTATGATAATTTAAATTAATTTCTATACTAAGCTCTATCAATCTTCTTCGTCCATCGTTAATTTATTATTTTTTTCCTATTTTTGCACCCTTTCTAGGGGTAAGCGGTTCCGGGTAGGTTCCGCCTGGAACCTAGAACCTACCCTTGGGTAAAGGTTCCTCAAAATGAGGAACTTGGAACCTACCCGTCGGAACGTGGAACCTGGAACCTACCCTGTCACAGGTTCCAGGGTCGGTTCCAGGTTCCAACAGGTTCTTTTTTTTTTTAGTTAATCAAAATGAAAATGAACATTCATAAAAAAGAATACAAAAGACAAATTATAGAAAAGTCACATTTTTTCTTAAAAGAAAGGGGATAGTACGATAAATAGTAATTGTTGTTGAGATGCAATACATATGACTTTAAATTCTAAGGTAAGATGCCACATTTTTCTCAATACATATCACCTTTCTCCCCATACATGCTGCAAAAACACAAAAGCTGAAGACCAAAAGTTTCTTCGGTATCCACTCCGGCATTAAATTTCTTCCTCCTTTAAACAACCACGAGGTCAAAGGCACGCACAAATAATTGGTAGAATCACAAATAACACGACCTTAGCTGCTCCTTCAAAGACAACCAAAGTATTAAGACAATCCATATCAATTTATTGGTAAAATAAAATAAGTATTAGAAAGCCTACCACATATATTCATTCCGCTTCAACTGGCAAACTCTATTTACTGACGATAATCTCCTCATTCAGACAATCCATATCTTAAAAAAAGAAAGACTAAATAAAATATTCACTTATTAGATATATAAAAGGAATTACAATATATAAAGATATAAACATCACTTACCCATCTCAAATTTTTTTGCATTTTCGATGCACTCTTCAACATCAATTGGCACACGAACGGCTTTCAACCAATCTTGAGTGCAAATCAAAGCTTCCACTACTTTAGGAGTCAAAGAACTTCAAAAGCCGTCAAGCACACGACCCGATGTACTAAGAGTTGACTCCGAAGCAACATTAGTTATGGGAATAGACAAAACATCTCGAGCCATCAAAGATAGGATTTTATATTTTGAGCCACTAGTCTTCCATCACATGAAAAGGTCAAGATCAAGAATATTTTCATTTTTTTTCTTCAAGATATTGATCAAGCTCAGATTTGTAGTTATTGCACATTTGTTGGTTCGAGTGCATAAAGGATTTTCGCCAAGCTTGGGCGTCATACTTCTTGATCTTGCTACCTTCACTACCACCGGCATCGGCATTGGAACCACTACTACTAACACTCAAACTTTGAGCACCAAAATTTCTATCACTTGAATCAAGAGAAGGTTGTTCATAAAATTCATATAAACGCTCCAATGCATCCTTCACCTTGTAATGCATCTCACTGACTTTCAATTCATCTTCATAAATTTGTCCATACAAGAAATTCACATAACTCAACTTGGCTCTAGGATCCAACACAACTGCAATCAACACCAACATATTCACTTTATCCAAACTCTCATAGTTTGTCAAATCTCTCTTTCATTTTCATACCCATAGCTTGAAGCTTAGGATCCGAAGCATCCGCCGCATCTTTCAAATTTTTATACAAAAGAGCTATCCCTTCAAAATAATCATTTGAAGTAACATATGAACTCCCTGACATCCGATTGGTGGCATCATAGAATATTTTTAGAAATTCCGAAAGAATAATGGCATTTTCCCAATCATCTTTAGGAAGATCATGGTTAAGCTCACTAGCAAAAGCTGAATCGTCTTCTTCTATCCTTTCAAAAGCTTTTCTAAATTTTATGGCGGTGTCTAACATGAGGTAAGTGGAGTTCCATCTAGTGGCAACATCAAGAATAACCGAACCATTGTAAGTAATCTTCTCACCCTCAATGCAAGATTTAAATGTATTGGCTCTCATGGGAGAACTCCTCACATACCTAACCACGTTTCATATACGTGCAATAGATTCCCGTATCGTAGTCAAGCCATCTCTAACAATCAAGTTTAATATATGAGCGGTGTACCTCATATGTAAAACACTACCATCTAAGATCAACAACTTTTCTCCTGAAAGTTTTTCCTTCAAATAACCAATTTCAACATTATTTGAACTAGCATTATCCACGGTGATTGTGGATACCTTCTTTTCTATTCCCCACTCGTTGATGCATTTCTCCACCATTCTCCCAATCTCCCTACCCTTGTGACTATGCATCACCACAAAATTGATGATTCTTTTATGCAACTTCCAATTTTCATCAATAAAATGTGCAGTGAGACAAATAATTCAGGTTTTGAATAGAAGTCCATATATCGGTCATGAGTGCGATCCTAGAATTTATCTTACCAAAGTAAGTCTTCAAACAAGTTCTTTCACATAAATATAGCTTCATACAATCTTTAGCCACTGTAAAACGTGACAAATGTTTAAAGAGAGGCTGTAACTCGGTGACAAGCTCGCGAAATCCAACACGCTCAACCAAGGAAAACGGTTGTTCATCAACTATGATGAACCGAGCAAGTATTTGCCTACAACGTTCTTGATTAAATGACCATGTCGATAAGACACTGCCAGTACTAGAACCTCCCCCTGCCTTGTCAGCCAAGTCTACGTTACGCGGTGCAAAGAATTTCTATCTCTTATCAACATTACAAGGAAACTTCTTACATGTTTTCAAGTGCTTCCTCATTGGCGGAAGTACCATGAGCAACATTGTACTTTAACTCAGACCCATAATGAATGCACTTCACCTTATATGTTTTTCCATCCCCATCTTTGATTCTTGCAAAATGATTCCAGCAATCGGATGTATATTTCTTATTAAGAGGAGGACGATGAGAACCAGGTACCTTGTTTGTTGCACTCGTGGTAGGGGATGGCTCTTCTTCATTTTCATCGCCCGACAATTCAAATTCTGTGATCGGAGTCATCTCCTCACATCCATCAACCTCTATTGACATGTTATCTTGAATTCTTGATAGTTGATATGTCAATCAAACAATGCTGGCCAAGCAAACAACACGAGAACAGATTAGCATCGTCTTTAGCTAGTTTAGCATAGGGAGTGAGAGCTGGTAATCTTATTTAAGAGTTAAGCATAGGAAGCACCAGTTGGAAATTGGCATGACTCAACCAAGCATTTAGAAAATAAACAACCAGACAAAAACATGAAGGAACTATTCCCTAAGCATTTTAAGTCGTGTTCAGGAAGATGGCGGGATTCATGTCATGAAGCTGAGGCAACACATAATGAAGAATAAGGTAAGAGAATTGCGTTAGTAGCTCAAATTTCAGTATAACAAAATTTATGAGCTCAAAAAGGGAGCGAAAAAGAAATATATAATAGTTAAGAAAAGTGTAGCATGCCAAAAGTTTTAATTTAGGAAGAAACTAAAGAAGTTCTCTTTGAAGCGCAATTGATTATCAAAAGTCAACTACTCCATGAAACAACAAGAGCCAGCCAACTAATAATCGTGCTTGTCAACCATTCAAACAAGAGAACTTACATTTGAATCTGCTGTAAAATTGAAATACTGGAACACAATTGCCAAGACCAAGTATACGATCCCAACAACAATACCCAGCGACTCAGGCCTGCATATCAACAAGTGTCACCACTACATTAGCCAAAGAAGAGCCAAAAAATTGGAAGACATCATATTTACTGATTGATACAACTACATATGGAGACGTGAGATTATGCCTTCCATCATCACATGCCAAGTGAACAATATATATGAATCCAATGATTCCAAATAAGCAATGAACAACTCGCCTATATCACAAGAAAACACAAAATTCCAATACCTATAGTCTAGAATATAAGTTAAATCTGCAGCCTAATGAGACAAGACCACATCATATGCAGCCGTAGTGTCCCAATTCCAAATTACGGCTTCTAATTCAAGCCATTGGAGCTGTAGAGATGTCGCAATACTTCATTCTATAATCTGGGAAATGAAAGTGAAAATGCAAAAACAAATCACGTCACTGAGAACCACAAATAACCACATCACAAATGCAACAGGTCCTAAAATTAGTACGAGCGATTTCGTCTCATGAGGCCAAGTGAATCCCACTCCTATCCAGCTCAATGTAACATACACAACGCGACCGTGAGCAAATTCTAATACAAGCATCCAAACGCAAAGACAAAAACCAGCCGATTCCATTTCCAACCTCGATAGAGATCGAAAAATTTGCAGCCAAAATCGGGAATTCGTAAGAAAACTACTCACACTTTCACGGTCCCCCGAGGCATTCCCTTCTTGTTGATGTCGCATCGAACAGGTTGCGCCTCGGGACGACGGGAGTTGCGGGGATCAGCCTCACGGTGGCGAAGAACCCCGCGAGGTCGAGGCCGACGCTGATGAGGATCGACCTCCCGAGCTCCCGATCGATGTCGGAGGGCGCGCGATCAGGTAGAGGTAGGGGACCAGGAAGAGGGCGGCGAGCTTGAGGATGAAGTCGAGCTTCGACGGGGCGATTGGGGGGCGACCACTGCTAAGAAGGCGGAGTGAGGCGGAAGTGGGAGCGAGGAGCAAGCGAAAAGCAAGCCGTGGAGCGAGGAGTGAGGCGGTGTAGAGCGAGGCGGAGCTGCGGAAGTGGAAGCAGGAGCGATCGAGCGAGGAGCAAGGCAGAAGCAAAGGCGGGAGCGAGGCGGAAGTGGAAGCAGGGCTGCAGGAGGGACAATACGGAGGGACAAGGTGAATTAGGGTTTCTACATACCTTGGTGTAGTTTATGTTTTAATTTTTAGGAATCGGGTTCTCGGTCCTTGGTTCTTGGTTCCGGCCTGGTTCGGGTTTAGGTTCCGATTCCGGTTCCTATAGGAATCGAGAACCGAACCGAACACCTGGTCCAAAAATGAGGAACCGAGAACCGGACCCTCTGTCCATGGAACCTGGAACTGAACCGGACCCGGTGGGTCCGGTTCTTCGGTTCCCGGTTCTACCCTAGAATCGCGTTCACCCTTAGCCCTTTCCCTATTACTATTAACCATAGAACATTTTTTTTTTGCCAGGGTTTACTGGTTCCCAGCTTGGCCGCAGAGCCACATGCCTGCTGGCAACAACCGAGACCCACTAGACATAAAAGGAAAAGGACTAACCTAATCCGAATTCGGTGGACCGAAAATGATATGACTCTTTCTCACCAAAAAAACCACCCTCGAAGTTCATAAATTTTACCAAGGTGCCATTGCGTGGGAGTTGAAATGTTTTTACTCTATTGTTGGTCCATGCAGCAAAGCTCAAGTATGAAGTACCCTCTCTCTCTTAACTCTTCCATGCCGATGCCTCGTCTTTTATCTAAAACCTATTTGTAAGAAAAAAAACTTTACATTGTCATTGTACAAAATAAAATCCCATCGAAACAGGATTTATATTACATACATTATGGAAGTGTTTGGTTCAGCTTTGGAAGGGCTTTGAGCCTCGAAAGCCCCTTCCCAAAATGCTGGGGTGTTTGGTTTAGCATTTGGCTAATGCTAGCATTCCAAATGCTGAAACCCCAATGCTTGTCCGAACCAGCCTTGGGTTTTCAGCATTCCACGAATGCTACCGTTCACGTCTCTCCTTTTTTTTTTTTTTTTGGTTTGAAACTGTTCATCTTCTTCACCAGGCAGCCAGCAAGGGTGGCCAGCGAGGGTGGCAGGCGAGGGAGAAGGGCCATCGAGGTCGCCTGGGGTTGGGCGACTGCCCAAGAGACGCCATCGCTGGGGTCGCTCGACCCAGGCCGTCGCCGCCTAAGGTCGTGCGACCTCAAGTGGTTGTCGCCTGAGGTCGCATGACCCCTGCCGAGGGTCGCCTGGCCTCGGGTGACCACCGACGGTGGCAGATCTGGCTTGCCGGGGGTCACTCGACCTTGGGCGATTGCCGTCGGCGCCAGATCTATCTTGTTAGCGGCTGTAGGCCATCGCCAGCGGCCGACTCTAGCGATGGGTAGGTTAGTTTTTTTTTAATAAATAAGATAATTTTCAAAGTCCATTTGCAAAAAAAATTCACCAAACATTACATTTTGGCCAAAGTAGCTTTATAAAATATTTTTACCAAACACCATTTACATTTCCTCAATGAGCTTTCACCCAAAGATATTTACATTTCCTCAAGTAGCATTTTCAAAGTTGAACCAAACAGGCCCTATATGTGTAAAAGTCTTTTCAACACAAGCAGTCTCATAATGGAAAGAAAAATCTGTTTATGGAGTAAATCTACATGTTAAAAATAAAAGATGTATAACCTGCTTATGTAAAGAAATTTTTACATCGCTAGTAGCATTGAATAAAGATCCATTGAATTGTGTAATTTGCAAAGCAGCGGATGGCGGAAGAAAAGGAAAAAGTAATTATGCGACACTTGTATCTTCTTTTAGTAAGATTCTGTAAAGAAAAGGAATTTGCATTAATTTGTTGATGTCATAGAATTTGAAATTGAAATTGCCATTCGGGAAAAGAGAATTGTACGAGTGTTGGTTCCTCACGTGATAAATGAACAATTCGAAAAGAGAAAGTAGTCCATAAGAGAAAGTGTTGTGTTGTTCCCATGACCCACAAAAACGCAAATTGAAATTTTAATTAAAAACGCAAAGTAGGCAACAATTGTACAATGTACATGAAAAACGTTCCATCCTTTTTTTTTAATTTTAAAATATGAAATCTATAAAAGGAGATCCATGATAATAACTAATGACTTTGACTTTAAGCACGAAAATATACTTCTGTACTTCAGAAATTTACAGTGCTCTCGAGGCATCACAGCAAAGAATCCTCCATGGATACCCAAAGTAGTGGATTGACGGGAAAATTACTAAAAAAATCATAAACCTATTGTACTTTTACCAATTCAGTTCTAAATCTTTTAATTGTGTCAATGAGTTCTAAACGTTTTCACGTTTTGCTAATTGAGACCTTCGAACAAGTTTGGCTGAAAATCGCTGACTTCGATATCGGCCGTCCTACGTGGTACAATTAAAAGGTTTATGTGACATTCCGAATTTCAACCCATTTTTGGGATTTATAAAACGTGTAATTTGTCAGTGCGTTTATAATAGAATCTCGCCCGAGAACTGATCACTTTCGGGTTCTTATTTTTAAAATAGAGATTTTGCTAGAATCGCACTCGATCGAATTTGGCTGTTGTTTAGACCCCGAACTTGGCAGTCGATTTTCGGGAGTTTCAGGATGAAATAAATTGGACGGTGTCGATATTATTGTGGCCAGCGTCAATTTTACTAGGAATAGTGAGAAAGTGAAATTTTGGACCGGATGCTGATTTTGACTAGTAGACCTCCTTCTTAGTGTATTTTATTTAGTGTGAGTGTTCGACCTTTGTCCTAGTTATTATTGAGATTTTTCGTGGACCATTAGATCGTTTCCGAATTTAAATCGTGACCATTAGATCACACTCGATTTTAAAAATTTAATTTTTGTTTCTGTCTCTCTCTCTATCCTCTCTTTTAAAAAATACGCCCACATTAGCGCATGTCCTCTCCTCCTTTTCGCCTCCCCATCTCTCTCTCTCTCTCTCTCCCTCCCTCTCTCTCTCTCTTTCTTTCTCTCTCTTGGAGGAGAAAATAGAAAAGAATCCCAAAGCACGCTATTTTCCCCAATTATCTTTTCATGTCCTTTCCCTCTCACTGTCTCTCCTCACGTTTCTCTCTCTCTCTCTCTCTCTCTCTCTCTCTCTGGCGCTTCGCGGTGCATTTCCGACTGCTTCCGACGAAGAAGATGGACCGGCCACCGCCACTCCGCCCTCGCCCTTCCAGCCGCGGCGGCGGAATAGGCGGCGGACGCGGCAGTGGGCCCCCGCCTCCTCTGCAGCAACACCAGTATCCTTACTATCCTCACGCCGGAGCCTGGACTCCTCCGGCTCTTCATGCGATACCACAAGATGATCATCATCATCATCATCTTTATTATCCTCACCAGCATCAGCAACATTATCTTCCGGTCAACATGGAGTGGCTGGACAGGATCGACTGGGCCGTCGCGAAGGCTCGGCGCGATCTCCACCTCGCCCGAGTGAGCGTCTCGTCCTGGAAGGTGTCGCAGGCCGCGGTCTTGGCTCTGCAGGTCGAGTCGTGGAGCTCCCTGGGGTTCAGCATGCAGCAAGTGCCCTCTCTTCAGAGATTAATGGCCCTTGAGGGGAAGGTAAATGTTTTTTGATCGTTGTTAAAGTTTCGTCTCCTCTCTGGTTTTCGAGACTGCTTGAAACTGTGTGGGAACGAGTCAGGGGAAATCCTCTGTTTCAAGTAAGAGGCTTTTTAAAATCAGAGAACTTTGCTAAACCCTACTTAGTATTTTGTATTTTTAGACTTGTCTTGGCGGTCCGAGTGAAAGCATGAATGGTTGGTGTGCCAAATGGGCCGAGGCGCAGTAGCGTGGGCAGTGAGAATGGACCTGAGACGCAGTGGCGCGGGTCGTGAGAAAGATGGTCGGCCATGCATGCGATTTGAGTGTGATTGAATTGACGGGTTAAGCGTGTGATTGACTTGGCTAGTTGGATGTGTGGTTGAGTTAATTGGATTGATTGAGTGCAAGTGTGGCTAGTGTTTGAGCAATTGTGGTATGTTATTGAATTACTATTATTGCATTATCACGTTGTGACTAATGTGCAGAGTTGGTATGGGCTTGATGACAAGGTAAGTACAATGATGCGAATTTTACATGTTATGGGGTAGGTTGCATGTACGACTTGTCTGAGTACACATTGGCCTATGTAGGGTTTAGGGTGTTTCTTATTGAGACTCATTCTCACGGTTATTATATAACCATTTCAGATCCGCGACCGTGAGTAATTGAAGATGCTGCAACGGTATCTCGGAGATCGAGGACGGGTCAAGTAGCCTGTACTTTGAGTCTTCCCCCCCTTTTTGTGGAGGAGTTAAGTTTACGAACTACTGTCCTCTTTTTAATAAACGTGGTTCTGTTGTTGTGGCCTAGTTTGGGGATTGTCTTTTTGTAAACGTTATATGTATCTACCAAGTGTAGGTATTGTAGTTATTGTTTCGTGCTATTGCCACCCCTTGTCATTATTAATTGTTTGGGTTGTTTCAAATTGTTTCCGTGCGTGCCTAATCTCTAATATTTGGGTTGGGTCGGCGACGTGCCTAGGACATCGCATTCAATGATTGACCATCGAGGGGTGTCGCAAGCTTGTTAGGGTTCGGGACATGACAGTTTAGGACTGAATTTTCAAAAGTACAGTATATTTAAGGCTTTTTTGGTAATTTTCCCATGGGTTGACATTGCCACCATTGGCACCACCGAGGTCTATTTTCTGTTCTGTCATTTGTTGTTGCGATTTGATCTCAAAAGGCGAATTTCACTTTGTGTGTTAATTTCAAAGTAGTATAAGCAACATCATGGACAGTGAATGTATTGAAAATGAAATATTTCTTTCTTTTATTACTTAATAAGTTTCTAGACATTTTTTTTAGGGAAAATTTCAATTAAAGACCCCAAGTGGGGTCAAATTCTCAAAAAAGGGTCCGAAGTGAATATTGTGTTAAATAAGGGCCTGAAGTGCCCAATCAGTCTCAAATAAAGACCCGGTGTGCCCAAAATGTCTCAAATAAAGACCTGGGTCACCGGCCAATGAAAATATTCTTGTTTAACCTTTGGAGCGGTAACTTTTAATTTTTTATTATTTTCTTTCTTTTTTTTCTTTTCCTTTTCCTTTTTTTTTTCTTTTCTTGCTCGACTCGGTCATACCGAGGCCGTGAGGAGGTCGTCCGACCTCGAGGCAAGGCCGCCCACCGCCCGGCGTCGAATGAGGTCGCCCCCCACACTGGTTGGGTGAGGTCAGCCTCGGGCGTTAGCGCGCCCGGGCCCCGTTGCGGCAGGGCGGCCCTTGCCGGCCGCCGTGAGGCTCCTCGGAATCGGCGGCTTCGACCTTGTTGGCGTGGGGCGGGACCCAGAAAGAAGGGGCCGGCTTCCCCGCCGGGCGAGGTCGAGCCTCATTAGCGGCCCGCGAGGCGGACCTCGCCCAGCCCAGGCGAGGGCAGCCCTCGCCCAACGTCGGCGTCGGTGAAGGTAGCCTCGCCTGAGGTTGGCTACCTCCGCCGGCCTCGACTATGGCTGGCAGAGGAAGAGAAGAAAAAAAAGAAAAGGAAAAGGGAAAGAAAAAAAACAAAAAAGGAAAAATAGAAAGAAAATAATAAAAAAATTAAAAATTCTTGTTGCACCCGAACAAGAACATTTTGCTGGCTATTGAGTTGGTATTTTGCTGCTGGGGCGACCGTGTCCTTATTTGAGACTTTTTTGACATTTCGGGTCCTTAATTGAGACTGATTGGGCATTTCAGGCCCTTATTTGACACAATATTCACTTTGGACCCTTTTTTGAGAATTTGACCTCACTTGGGGTCCTTAATTGAAATTTTCCTTTTTTTTTTATAAAATCCTTGTGAAAGAAGGAGAGAGTGTGAAAGAAGAATAATTTGCAGGACTCTAAGGGAATATTTGGTACGAGGAAATTTTTCAATTTCTTGTTTTCATTTCCAAAAATTTTCAATGGGAATACGTTTGGTAGAAATTTTAATTTTTGTGTTTTCAAAATTTGAACCTTAGAACTGAAAAAGACTAAAATTGACATTATTTCGTATAAGGATTACTTTGAAAAACTACATCAACGGAGAAAGATTTCTAAATAATTTGGAAAGTTCTACTAAATCATCAGAAATTAAAACTATTCTTTTATAAAAATACTTAAAATTATTTGGGCAAATAACACGTTTTGTCCATGTAATTTTGATAAAGTGACTTAACTATCACAACAAAACTATAGAAGGAAACAACATATAGAAATTAAAGTGAGATTTCCCAACCTACAGGGACCGAAAAATAAAAGTAATATCCCTGAACTAAAATTTCAAAAGCAATGTGTGGCCACCAAGTACATCTAATTGATTCTTTAACTATATTGATAAAATTGAAAAGTTTAGGATTGAATTGACATCGATACAATAGGTTTAAAATTGTTTAGACAATTTCCCCAAAGATATTTAGTGTGCAGTTGGTTCACAAAAATGTTCTACTGAAAACTGTTTTTTGGTTTCATCTTCCATTTTCTTGATAATATATTTGGTAAGTGAAAAAATATAAGTTTTCAACCGGAATGAAAATTATAAAAACATTTTTGGTGTCCGGTACAAAATAAGGTCAATTTTTGGTCGTTTCCAGTTATAAGGTTCAAAGTTTAGAAAACACAACAACCAAAATTTTTACCAAACGTATTTCATTGACAGTTTTGGAGATGTAAGCAAGAAATTGGAGAATTTCCATTGTATGAAAGCTGTCTCTTTAGAAAGATTCTACATTGAATCAAATTGAAATTTTTTTGCTTTTGCTTTTGGGCTTTTGTCAAAGTGAGGTGCTCATTTTGCTGATAGCTTTATTTTGGGCTTTAATTAAAGGCTTGCGAATTAAGTTGACCGAATAGCTTTCCCAAGCCCAAGAATCAACTTAACTTGGTAAAGACACAACTTGATCATGATGTCAAGAGATGGAATGAACTCTATAGTAAGAGAGATAGAGTCATCTTAAAATAATGGTTCCATCACTGGGAACTAAACCTAATGATCCATGGCACTAGAGCCTAAGGCTGCTTGCTAACTGCTATAGGACTAGTCTATATTCCCAATAATAAACAATTTTACACTCAAGTTATCCAACCGCTATAAAGTGGAAAAAAAAAGTTTGCTTGCTGTAATAGTAGAGGCTCACCTTTACTTTAAGGGAGGTACTTACAAGGAAGGAATGAACTCCCCCCTAGGGAGATAAACTCTTTGATAGCTGAATATCCTACCCATTTTTGCTATCTCCGTTTACTTCGTTGTTGAAAGACTCTAACCAGGAGAGCAACCCAATGGCGACACAGCCAGGTGAAGAACAAGGAAATTTGGATCATGCAGAACAACCTGCAGGTACATGTTTCATGTTCCAACCGAGAAAAAATTAGATATAAGCGATGCCGTCTTAAAACATGCTGGCACTCATATTTTCTCGTGGTTCTTTTGCTTTGCTTTATCATCGAACAAACATAACCCTGACCTTGGCTAGGAAAAGAGAAAAGAAAAAAATAATGAGTATGGGAAGGATTTTGTGCTCACCGTCTCCTACATATATTGAAGATGTTCGTGTAAGCGTTGGATCCGCTCCTTCTCAATCCAGAGGTGCTCCAGGTGCATTATCCCTCGAAAGAATTATTTCATTGTGAAATTAATATCAGGGGTGGATCTTCATGAAATTGTTATTTTCTAGGACACTTCTCAATGTCCGCAAGGAAAACGTATCACAAAATGGCCTGAAAAGTTTGCATCATTGCAGAAATATCGGAAGAGCAAGTGGGTGGACGCTATTACCGACCATTGTTGCAAGCTACATTCGAGAGTGATTGGGAATCTGCTAAAAGATTTTTGGAACAAGATTCTGCTTCAAAGACGGCCACAATAACAAGCAGATCAGAAACAGTGCTTCACATAGCCACTTTCAGTGCACATGACCAATTTTTTGAGAACCTGGTTGAGATCTTGTCTCCACATCCGGAAGCACTTGAAATGGTTGATTGTGATGGCCGCACAGCCCACCACATTGCTGTCCTGTGTGGAAGGATAAGGATGGTCAAGGCATTAGATAAACGTAATCCTAAGTTGACGCAACTTCCAGATAAGGAAGGACGTGTTCCTTTGGGAACATCTGCTCTGGAAGCTTCTATGCATAAGGAGATTACCTGGTTCCTGGTGAAAAATACAACAGACGATGGGCCAAATCATCCCTTAAGCAGTCCCGATGCAATTGAGACCATTATAGATCGCACCTACGCTGGTCATCATGGTAAGATCACCATCACTCCTTATCTCAATTCCATCTGTTTTTTACTTCATTCTAGACTTGGCTTATTTTCCTGATCAACTTTAATGGTGAATTCGGATAGATATCACCGTTTATCTAGTCAGGCCGTATCCTCACTTCATGACCATGAAAGGTTCAAAGCGTAAAGGCCATTCTATACTGTTTGCGTTGGCGTTGATGGAATCTCACTTTCTTAGTGGAACCAGGCTCAATGTTATGGAAGCATTGATATACAAATGTCCGTACTTTCTGCACTCGCATCCCTTCATTACCGATTCCCTTCAAAATGATCATCACCTGGCTCATCACCTGCTCTTTTGTATCTGAACTGAAGGTATTCTGGTGGACTTGAACTACGAACCGACAGATAAAAATTCGGATCCGGGTGGGTATGCATTTTTGTTGTTGGGCATTATCTTAGGACCTTTCATTATTTTGAACTTTAAGTCAATCTTCTTAGATTGATTCCCTCTGTACTAGCAATATAAACCGGAAATGATTGTTTCTTTGTAGGATATATTTTGATTCCTTGACCTAGTTTTACTTGAATAATAGCATGAAATCAAACTACTTTATGGATAAGCTGTCTCCTAGGAATCACATATGATTCAACCAAGTGCATATATATCGTATATCTTAATTGATTGGACAACGTAATAAATGAATTATGAGGTCTTACAATGATTTCATATCTGGTGACTGGGTTTTCTTTCAACCTGATTGTAACTCTTCAATGTCTTACAAGGTCACTTTGGAATGCCACCAAAATTGTAGGTACGCTTCCATTTTATCAAAGATACAGTCTCTATCTCTATCCCTCTCTCTCCAACTAGAAGTCGATGGCCCGTTTATTTTGCCTTCTTTTGTAAGTAGAAAAAAGCTCCTACTTAATTCTTTGCCATTTCGACCAAAAAAATAAAATAAAATTCTTTGCCATAATTTGGAAAAGAATTTGTGTTAGGCCCATTGCATGTGTCGTTACACATTTACCATTGGATAAATAACATGTGCGCATAATTAAATTTTTCCATGTATCAACTGTCCAACAGTGAATGTGTTACTTATTATTTACACCGTCGATTGATTTAATAAAAATCCTTCAAAAAATTATTCAAAATCAAACAAAGTTATATATGATTTTCTATGTTAATATTTTTAAAGATCTCAGCTATTCACTAAATTCTAATTGCAAGTCCCGAAATTGTAAGAAAAAAAAGTGAAAAAAGAAAACTTGAAACTGCAAATCGAGGCGAGATTTGATGTTAACCTAGGAATCTCTTGCTTATGGCTAAATGATCTAAGCAGAAGATATGAAATACGAGTTAAGTAAACCTAGCACTTCTCCTTCAATCTTGATTGGTGAAATCATGTTCTCTTCATCATTCTCTATCAAGCATGTAAATCTTTCTGGAAAAATTAACTACAATGAACCCATATGTGTTTGTTTCCTCCATTACGCGTGAAGTGCTTAAAGCCTAAATATTATTTTCTTCGACTGCTACTTCATCTCAATACAACAAGAAAGAATACGTTGAGGGCGTGCAGGAATTGAACATGAGACCCGGGGGCAGGCCCCTCGCGTCATTGACTATAAAATAAGGTTGTAATAGATGATGGCATGGGTTTATCATTTAATCACATTAAATATAGTAAATTTACACTTCCATTTGGCAACTTTAAAATGGCATGAAGAATAGTAATAGGAGCAGGTAGGAAAAATCAAAAGAATTTGTTTGGGAGGGCTTGGAATAGAAGTATATTTCAGCGGGGGCGAATTTCATGGGTCCCAACAAAATCGTGCATCCCAGAATTCCACCCCAAGTTATATATCCTATACCAACAAGCTTTGAGATGATAAAGGAGTTTTATCCTCTTCTTATAATCCTATATTTGGAAGCACTCCAGAAAATAAGATCCCGAATATATCGGGCCTATATGGGAGAATGTGCTATTAAGATTATCCGAAAAGATGGACCACTCGAAGTGTGCGAAAAGTAGCCTACACCACCTGACTGCTAAAAAAGATCCTGTAGTTCTTAAAACTTATTCGCAACTTTTGCCCGTAGTTGCCCTTGTCACCTTCACCCAACTTTTTGTATGCATCTGAAAAACCCTTTAGCCTTGTCCCTAATTCTTCTATTTTTGTCAAAGGACAAAATGAAACAGAAGTATAGTGTCGTTGCATATTTTTATCAAATTAAAAGTTATTTTAGAATAGAGTCAAGTTAACTCTACTCACTGTGTCATTTAGGTGTAACAAGTCAACTCCAAACGTCACATACCATTATGTGACCTCATGTGGAAGTTTTGATTTTGTCAGATACAGAGAATGGAGAAAGACAAAAATTTTGTTTCATAAATAACAATACAAGGGATTGTACGATGAATATGATATTTTTATTACTAGCTCCTATGCATTTTTGAATAATATTATCTAAAATTATCTTATGTATGCAAAGACTGCTGTGATTTACTCTAGTTAGACAGACGTCATTAGCGTGGTTATTTTCAGAGACGTTTCATCAGGTTAAGTCTATAATTATTTTCTTTTAATTATGATTAACATTATAAAGCCTCGTTTGAACTTCAAGGAGGAGTCAATAGACATGCGGCTTTGCTACTAAAAGAATTGGGGGTGGGGACGCTAGTATCACAGGTGTGGGGTTTGGCTCCCGTGCTTTGCAAGAGATAGAGAAAAAGTCAGAGAGATAAAAATAGGATTAAAAAAATAACTTCAAGGAGGATCCCTTTCTTGGAAAATGTTGAAATGATTTTATACCTTTTTGTACTTTGCATCAGCAATTACTAAGACTCACGCTTTGCAATTGAGGACTCAATCCCAAAGGAGAAAAAAGATCAAAATAGATTTCCTAAAAGATAAAAGAAAAAAAGAAAAAAGAATGAGATCGTTCTCCCAATCACCCGCCATTCCAAGCTCTAAATGTGGGAGTAAACTGTTATTAGATGCGATTTAGTGTTTGAAAAAAAAATTGGGACCTAGAGCTGGAGAACTTTTTTCTTAATCCAATTGCCGCCCCTTCGTTTTTCATTTTTTTTTTTTTGACATTTTGTAGTTCCTATAATCAAGTGAGTTCACGAGGTGAAGCTGAGATACATGGCGGCAGTCGAGTTGGCAAAAAAAATTTGCAAGGAGATCTCTTATATCATTACTACCGAAATCATCCATTTTTTCCAAGAGAAGAACCTACTGTATCAAGCTACAATAAAGGGAATCAGTGAACTCGTGAAGCTCTGTATTCAGTATTTCCCAGAGCTTATTTGGATTTCGCCTGCTGATGAGAGGTTGACGACATATGCTGTGAAGAATCGCCAAGAAAGGACTATTAGACTCTTTCTGAAAGTTAGCTCAACCAATGAGTTATCATCATTAGTTCCAGGGCCTACACGGTCAGAATCGACGACCATGATGATCGCAGCAGCAGAATATGCAGCAGCAGAGTATTGCCCTAGTTTCCACGCGGTAACTAATGTGGCTGGAGCAGCTTTTCAAATGCAAAGAGAACTCCAATGGCATAAGGTAAGTATCTTTCTTTTCATATATTTGATAACCGCGCTTAATGGTAATTATTATAGGGCCAACCACGCTATTTTCTCTCCCATTTTGGCTAAGATACTCCTTTTTTTAGTTATCTGACCAAACTATCCCTCTCTTCAATGTAATGTTTCTCTCTCTTCAATCTAGTTGCACCTTCTTCACTTTTAGACTCACATTAAAATATTTCAGAGGAAAGTTTTAAGTATATTCTAAAATTTTGATCCTCTTGCTGTGAGATTGAATTTATTATCTACATTAGTTACTTTCTCACGTTAGAAGTAGTACAATAAGAAGTCCCCCCCCCCTTTTTTTTCCCTTTTGTGCTTATCTTTTGTTTCGACATGATCTAAATATAAACATGTTTTGATCTTGCTTCCAAAAAATTAACCTTTTCCATATTTTGATAATTTTTTTTTCCATTTTCGAACAAGATCGACTAGATAATTACATTGAAATATAATTTTCAACTTTGAAACAAAGTTTCTCTCAAACTATTTGATGAAAAATAAGCAATTAATTGTGTATTTATAAGTCATCATAAACAGAAATTTATAATCTTCTATATAGCTTTTGTGGTTAAAAATATGATATCATAAATTAAAATTAACAACCTTCTCTAGTGATAATAGGATGCCGGATAAGATAATATCTTGTTTGGTGTAATAAGTCATTTATATTGTGAAACCGATGATAGAGATGCTAAAAATATAGTCAGTTTTGTTGGTTAGTGTCGCGACCGACCTCCGCAGCTTCTTTTTCTAAAACATGCATGCAAAAAGAAGGGGTTTCGTCTGGAGCGTGTTAAGTCTAGGTTCAGGACTTAACTCTAACTCTTCCAAGCCCATACCATATCGCGATTTAGGGTTTAATTTTATAACATACAAATGGTTTATACCAAGGAGTCGCCACTAATTAATTTGGGGTGGGTCGATTAGAAACCCAAATAAGGTAATGGGAGAATCACCCTATTCCTGCAAACCAGAGATTAACCGAGTTTGGGGACTTGGTTACACTAGTTGGATAACTAATGCCCTTTCGGTACCTTTTTATCCTGTTCATTTCTGAAAATATTTATCAGGCAATTTAGATTGATTTTAGGACCTTTCTTCTAACATGTGAAGTGATCAAGCGAGTGCATAATCAGAAACGATTAGCAGTCAAACTAAATATGCAACATAAGGTTCTAATCCTAACTAAGTCAAATGACATTCAAAACACAACAAATCATGCAATTGTATTAAAAACATGCATAATAATATAACAGTAATAAAAATAACAAAAACATGCAAAATACTACCGCACAACCTTAGGTTTGTTTTAATTTAAACATGGCAAAACATGCATAATAATACAACAATAGATTAAAACACTTAGAAATGTAACACTTAAAAAAATTTTAAAAAAATTTGATTGATTTTTTTTTAAAAAAAATATAATATATAATATAATATAATATAATATAAATACAAAAAAATACATGAAGGGAAAAAGTAAAAAGATTAATTTTTTAAATATTTATTTAAAAAAAGAATCGGGTCGGCGGATTTGGACCGGTCGGAACAAACTTGGTCAATTGACTCGGACCTGTGGTGTTGACTGGTCGGTCACCCCACGTGTTCAAACATCGCCGAGGACGCCGCGGCCAAAATTAGTTTTCGCCGCCGACAAGAGCCGCCGCAGCTTTTGAAATCGGGTTGGGAACACCGCCAAGACTTGCCGTCCACCGGTCGCTGCTTTTGCGGGCCGACCCGACCGGGCGATCGAATAAAAACGCCTTCTTTAAGGCATTTGATCAACGCCGGCATGCGAATTAAGCTCGAGGTGACCACCACCTCCTCCGACGGACCGGACGGCCTCGGCGACTTACCTTACTTGCCGACGGTGACACAAAAACCACTTGGGACGATTTTATCGGGCCGAGAATCACATGAAACGGGCCGGGTTTCGACCTCCTCCGCAAACCGAGCTAAGCGGCGTGGGGGTGAACAGTGGGACAATTTGAAGGGGCTCACCGGTCGGTGATGATTCTGGCGAGTCTCCGACTAATCTGCGGGCGACGGTGCGACTACTAGGACCTACAAACGCTCAAATCTCCTCTCTTTCTCTCTTTTTTCTCTCTGTTTTCTCTCGATTTCTCTTGGACTCTTTTTGTTCTCTCTATGCTCTCTCTGCTCTGTTTTTTGCTTCAAATGGTCGACCGACTCTCAGTCTCTCTCTCCTATTTTTATAGATGATGACACTCACTCTCTGCCTCTCTGCGTCGACGTGATGATGGCCTGCACCGGCCTACGCCACTCCACAACTTTTGTGGCCATTTGCAGGCCGGTGCAGAGCAGAGCAAGGGGGGCCGGTTCGAGCCAAGAGGAAGAGAGGAAGAAGGGGGAGAGGAGAGCCCAGATTTTTAGGGAGGACCGGACTGACAATTAATGCCAGTCTCGTTGGCGTGCTCATCCGGCCCTGCCTGGCTGGATAGCGATGGCGAGGAGTAGCGCCGCCGTGCATCATGCTGCTGTCGGGAACAAGGGAGAATAGGGGCAGCGAGAGCGACCGTGGACGGGGGAAGAAGGAAGGAGAAGGGCTAGGTCGGGCCAGGCCCAACCACGCGTGGGGAGAAGAGGGAAAAAAGAAAAGCGAGCTGTGCTGCGCGGGGGGAAAAAAAGAGAAGGAAAAGGGCCCGGCCCGGGGGGAAAGGAAAAAGAAAAGGGCCGGGTTGGCTGAGCCCCAACCCGGCCCGACTCGAAAATTTTTCTCTTTTTTTTTTAATTTTTTTTAATTTTTTTAATAATAGACTCTATTAATACAAATGTGCCTAATTTCTATACGCAATGCATTTTAAAATGAAATATTTTTTACTTTAGGAATTAAAGAAAATTAACTCCTAAATTTTGTGCAATTAATTTTGGGCAAATTAAAAACAGGCGTCAACAGCTGCTCCTCTTTGAAAGTGAGCTCGTAGAAATTGAGCTCGTAGATGTTACGTTCAAAGATAAAATGACACCTGAATTTGGCCCATGCTTGCTCAATGAATGCTATTTTTTGTGGGACTATGAGTCCCATTTTTTATAATGCGATAAGATGATGCGTGCTAAAACAAATAAAAACATACCTGGGGCTACTTACCTTGCCGAAGGGTAAAGTAATTCCAGATAGTTGGTATCATGTGTCGAGGACTCGAATCTATCTTCGATTGCCTCGACTGAATTTCCTTCGTCTTAGACTCGAACCTATCTTCGATCGCCTTGACGAGAGAAATTGCTTGTCTAGGACTCGAACCTTTCTTTGATCGCCTTGACTGGGGAAATCGCTTGCCTAAGACCCGAACCTATCTTCGGTTGCCTTGACTGGATTTCATTTGTCTAGAACCCAAACCTTTCTTTGGTCGCCTTGACTGGGAAAATCACTCGCCTAAGACCCGAACTTATCTTCGGTCACCGTGACTGGATTTCATTTGTCTCAGACCTGAACCTACCTTCGGTTACCTCAACTGGGGAAATTGCTTGCACAGGACCCAAACTTATCTTTGGTCTTCTCGACTGGATTTCATTTGTCTAGGATTCGAATCTATCTTTGATCGCCTTGAGTGGGGAAATCGCTTGCACATGACTCAAACTTATTTTAGGTCGCTTTGATTGGATTTTATTTGTTTCGAACTCGAACCTTTCTTCGATCGCCTCGACATGGGAAAATCGCTTGTACATGACCCGAACTTATCTTCGATCTCCTTGACTGGATTTCATTTGTCTCGGACCCGAACCTTTCTTCGGTCGCCTTAACTGACTGGATTTTGCTTTGTCAAAGTACTTGCATCTCATAAGGGGTACCTGAAAAGACTTGATTTGAATAAAGGGGGGTTGATCCCACGCTCGGAAGGGATACCAGAACAATCGTAGGTACATGGTGAACAAAGGGGTCAATCTAATGTTTAAAAGGTACCATAATAATCGTAGGTACTTGGATTTTTGGAATCGGGCATGGGTAGAAAAATACTTACCTAAGCACGTTCCTATCTCTTAAGGGCATGTCTCCTGTCAGACAAGTTTTTCTTTATACAAAGGTATATGCATTCATTGGAGAAATAGACAACTAAGGCTATTCTAAAATATCGTATGAAATATCTTGACCAGCTAGTCAAAATGCTTTTCTTCTTCTTTAAGGAACACCTAGTTTACCTTCAGGATAATTTGAAAAGAATCCTGATGAAATACCTAAGATTTCTTACCTAGAGGTTTGATGCATCATTTGCTGAATAACCGATCTTTTTCGGGGCATTTCTCTTGAGATGATAATGAGGGCTTCTCCAGCGTCTGAATTTTTGTGTTTTATCATTGGGGATTAAAACTCTGAGCTGTCAAAGACAATTAGCACAAACATGCATGCATTCATCAAGGGTATACAAGCTGGGCTGTTCCCAAATGTATATTTGAAAGTTCATGCATGATGATTTTGCCATGTTTGCATCACCAAACATCCACCGAGGGTCAATCAAGACAATTTTCGCTTAGGAGGTGGACTTCTCGAGATGTTGAACGAGGGACCTTCAGTCAGAAAGGACTTCCCACTCGCTCTCATTGAAAAGGGTTGTTTGTCCCGTCCATTAACGCGGGAACATCGAGAACACTCAATCTAACCGTTATCATATCAACAAGGGTCTGAGTTTTTCTCACAAGCGGTACAACGCTGCCAATCTGAGAGGTCTTCTTCAGGATTGTAATGCTGGCTTGGTTAGCGATTGAACAAAGGTGATTGTCCAAGTCAAGGCCATGAAAGAAAATATTCTGCAATCATCTCCAGGTTTATAAGTCAAGAATCCTGCAAAACGAGATAAAAATAGTCTTGCTCGCACTTCCTCGAGCGTTGTTTATAAACATTTGAAATCCCGCGTTAATTCAAGTGCCCTAGTCAGAAGAGGCTTCATGAGAGATGTAACATGGGCTTGGTTTATAAGTTGAGGAACGAAATGATCGTTAGGCTAAAAAATGTGTATAAGAGTGAGAATTGATGATCATCTTGATATTGTCACCAGTCTTTTTCTCCACCGTCTCGATCCTTTTGGAAAACTCCAAGGGTAATCCTGTGTTTTAGCTTCTTTGACAACTTTTTCTTGAGGAGCTTCTGCGTCAAGCATTTTCCTGAATACTATTCTATCTCTGTCCCAATTGTTTTCTCAAGAATAATTTCATCTTCATCTATCATGTGGCAGATCTTTGTCAAGACAGAGTTCTTAAGTAGGAATTTATATCAAAAAAGAACTCAAGTTTAAACCCTTTGGGGTTGTCTATTCTTCACCATTTAATAACTTTGAGGTATTTGAGAGCACTGTATCATGCTCAGAGATCTCCTCAGCCAAAACTTCATTTTTTTTCATAGCAGTTACCCCGAAATTAGGGACTCCTTTCTGTTCCTCTTTTTCATCATTTTTCTTCTTCTCCTTTTTGTTTTCTTTGTTTTTTATTCATGGGCATTGGCCTTGCTTTTACTAGGCACAGTGCTTTTTCATGCCCTTAGTTTTCAGCATTTTTTTGTTGTTCTTCTGGTGTTGTCAGGACTGGCCTAAACAAAGTTAAACAGAACAATGTTTTTAGGCTCTTGGAGTCTTCATCTTCATTTGATACTTTGGACCCTAACGCTCAAACTGTGGTGACTCTTGTCTTGCCTCGGCGTGGGGGATGATCACCAACTGGGTTCGTATAAAATGAAATTGCCGACTCAATTGGGCTAGCAATGAATATAAGTGTATGGGATAGAAAAAGAACTGCTCTTCGTCATCCTAGGGCATTTAAATTATCGCGAGATTTTATCTACAATAAAAATACTCAAAGATTAATGCAAATGAAAGCAAGAAAATTTCTATTCATCTTTTCACCTTGTGCCAACTGTTGCAACTGATGATCATAGAAACTTTTAGATATCACAAACTCCTCATCCTTCTTGTCTTGCTCAGTGAAAACATCACTATTATCAATAAGATGTTAATATTTTGGACAGGCTTTAGTTTGATGCCCCTCTCTTGACAAAGCCCTCTTAGCCTCGACTGTTTGGCCGTCGATGGTGTGCTTATCTTGGAGGACTCTGTCGAGGACCATCGGATCCGTGAAAATGATGAGTCTGAAGCCACGGGGCGGTGATCGAAAGGGAGGGATGCTCTTTTTGCTCCCTCTGAATTTGAATTCTCCATGTGATGTTAATTTATCTCAAGCTGCCCCAATATGGGGTGATTCTTGATAGGAGTAATTTAAGAAGAAACTTCCGAGTGTATGAGCTCAAAAATGGTCAAGCAAAAGATCAGTGAAAGTGTATGGGGTAGAGAAATAAACTGCCTCTCATCATTTTTTTCTACCGTACCTTATATGAGAAATCCCTTTACCTTGTAGAAATAAAACCTTTTCACTCATCTTGCAAGATTTTGGTACATGAGAGTGTATAAGCTAAGGATTGCCTCTCGTCATCTTGACACACTCTCGTTCAATATATCGAAGCAGTTTGACACCATTCGTTGAATTGTCAAAATTTTCACAGGGAATCGGTGAATTAAACAGGTAAAATTACCATGCAAGATTCCTTTCCACGTAATGCACTTGAGGAAGAAAATAGTATCCATTTTCTTTAATTATTTCTTCTTTCTTGTTTCTTTCTACTTTTATGAGAAGAGTTTTTTAGGGAAAGAGATACTTACTTGTGTTGTGACAGTGAGGCATACTTGCAAGGTAATAAGAAAGATTGTGTTAATGAATGGCTTTTTAAGGGATAGGAATTGGAAACGATACAACATTACCCTTCGTGACTCCTTTCATTGAAGATTAAACTGACAATTCCTTGAGTTTTCTCGGATGTTGATAATTCCCTTCTGACAAAAACATGAGCTTATGTTAGAAATGAGATGATTGGGAGTAAATTGAGAACGATACAGATTACCCTTGTTCTATTTTTCCTTCAAAGCTAGCATAGTCTTTTCTCCTCTTTACTTTGTTCAGCCTTCTCTATCTCAGTTCGCTTCTCCATACTCTTGGTCTCGAAGGTCAAATGAAATCCTCTATAATTAGGGATACTTCCAGATAGAGGATTCTATTGTTAGCGCATGCTGTGTCAATGGGCTTTCAGCATTTTGAGGAGTTTCTCGTGAATGCTCTGATTCTTGCCTGCACAAGCATGTGCAATTGCTTGCATGGGGATCTTCGCAGCAAAACTAATCTCTGCTTTAAAGGTCTTTGATGGACGTGGGCATGACTACCATCGAGACCTCCATGGTTATGAAGATCGGCCTTGACGCCATTTTGTCATGTACGAAATCTTTTCCGGTTAGATTTGCCAATAGGAGTGCTCTTATCAATAACTTTTCTGCCAATTCCCTTGTTGTCAATTGGGACATAGAAGTTATTTCAAGAATAGTACTTCTTCACAGTATTAGAGTTGACCGGGTTGGAGAATTGGCGTCCACTCATTTCAGTCAGAATCGAAGCTCCTCTAGGGAGTGTCTTTTTCACAACATGGAGACCCTTATAGTTTAGAGCGAACTTACCTTCAAGTTCAGGGGGTAGTGGTAGCACTTTTCTTAGGACAAGATCGCCTGCTTCAAAGTCTCTGGGGCATACCTTCCAGTTGAATGATCTGGCTACCCTCTATTGATAGCATTGCCCATGACAAAGAGCCTTTAGCCACTTTTCATCAATCATATTCAGCTGCTCCAATCTTTGCTGGTCCCACTCTGCATCATACAGTTTCACTTGGGACAATACCCGTAGTGAAGGAATTTCTACCTCAACTAGCAGGACTGCTTCCATGCCATACACCAAAGAGAAAGGGGTTACCCCGGTAGATGTCCAAATTGATGTTCGGCATGCCATTAATGCAAAAGGCAATCTTTCATGCTAATTTCGATAGTTTTCCGCAGTCTTGGCCAAGATCTTCTTAATGTTTTTGTTGGCAGCTTCAATAGCTCCGTTCATTTAGGGACGGTAAGGAGACCAATTCAGATGGCGGATTTTGAATTCGCTAAGTAAATTATCAACAAACTTGTTATTCAGATTTGTCCCGTTATCTGTAACGATTACTTCAAGGACACCATAACGGGCGATTACATCTCGCTTGATGAATTTCATCACATTACGAGCAGTGACATTGGCATATGACGCGGCCTCGATCCACTTGGAAAAATAATCAATTACGACCAAGAAAAAACAATGTCCATTCGATGTTTTCGAATTAATTAGGCCGATCACATCAATGCCCCACATTGAAAATGGCCACGACTCTGACAACTGGTGTAATTTAGTTGGTGGGGCATTTATCTTGTTTCCATGGATCTGACAACGGTAGCAATTTCGAACGTGTCGAATGCAATCACTTTTTAAGGAAAGCCAGTAATAACCTAATCTTGTTATTTTTCTAGCCAACATGTATCCATTCATGTGTGGACCACATATTCCTTCGTGCAATTCCTGTATAATTCACATTGCTTCTGTCGCATCCACGCATCTTAGCAAAATAGAGTTATAGGACCTCTTGTACAAGTTCTCACCATTGACGAAGAATTTTGTCGCCATTTTCATTATGTACCTTCTACCTGCAAAGCTACTCCCTTCAGGGAACTGTTGCTCCTTGATGTAGTTCATGATATCGTAATACCATGATTTACCATCGAGTTCCTCAGTCACGGTCATGCAATGAGCCGGTCTGGTCAGGATTTCAATCTTCAAAGGTTCTATTTCCAAACCTTTGCTAACTCGCAACATGGATGATAGTGTAGCCAGTGCATCGGCGAATTGGTTATGAGATCTAGATATATAATTAAACGAGATTTCGTCAAATTCCAAAACTAAATCTTCCATATAGTCATGATAGGATAATAATTTAGTATACCTAGTCTTCTATTCACCCACAGTCTGGAGTATGATTAAGGTAGAATCGCCGAACACTTTTAGTTTGGATATTTTCATATCAATCGCTGCTTATAAACCGAGAATACATGCTTCATACTCGGCTATATTGTTGGTGCAAGGAAACACCAATTTTGCGGCCACAGGATAATGCTGTCCATATGGGGATATCAAGATTGCTCCAGTGCCAGAGCCAGACAGGTTTACTGCTCCATCGAAAAATATAGTCCATGTGTGTTCCTCTGTTGATAAAATGCGATCATCTGGAAGATCATCCTCATATGTTTCCCCAGGGCATCTAGCCAGCATATCAGCAATCACTCAACCTTTCACTGATTTCTGTGACGACATTTGGATGTCAAATTCTGAAATTAGAATTTGCCATTTAGCTAATTTTCCCATTAATGCCGGTCGATTAAGCAAATACCGGATAGGGTTATTTTCAGTTACGAGGAACGTCTGGTGGTGCAAAGTATATTGTCGAAGCCTATGCAACACCCACACCAATGCGACACATGTTTTTTCTGATTCAGAATAATTCTGTTCCGAAATGATGAATTTCTTACTCATATAATAGATGGCTCGTTCTTTTCCATCATCGGGGTGGCTTTGGGCCAATAGGGCTCCTAACGATTCACTATGGATCGTTAAATAGAGAGTTAGAGGATGCCCTAGGATTGGTGGAACTAGAACCGGGGGACTCATCAAATACTGCTTCAGCTTTTCAAATGCTTCCCAATAGTCTTCATCCTAGTTGACTTGAGCGCCTTTCCTGAGAAGTTTGAAGAAAGGTCGTGCAGTCTCAGAGAGTTGGGAGATGAATCGAGCAATGTAGTTCAACCTCCCCAAAAGGCTTCTGATCTCCTTCACTGTGGACGGGCTACAATTCACATATTGCCTTGATTTTTGAGGGGTCAACCTCAATCCCCTTGCTACTCATGATGAACTCCAGTAACTTACCAGAGGTTGCCCCGAAAATGCATTTTGTAGGATTCATGCGTAATTTGAACTCACGCAACCAGCTGAATAGCTTCTTCAAGGCTTCAATGTGGTCTTCTCCACACCTGGTCTTGGCATCATGTCATCGACATAGATCTCAATTTCTTTGTGCATCAGGTCATGAAAGAGAGTGACCATAGCACGTCAATATGTTGCCCCGGCATTCTTCAAACCAAAAGGCATAACCCTATAATGAAAGGTCTCCCATGAAGTGATGAACGCTATCTTTTCCTTGTCTTCATCATTCATCCTTATCTGGTTGTACCCAGAGAATCCATCTATGAAAGAAAATAATTCGAATCCAGCAATGCTATCTACAAGGACATCTATGTGGAGGAGCAGAAAGTCTTCTTTTGGATTGGCCTTGTTCAAGTCGCGGTAATCCACACAAACTCAAATTCGACCGTCTTTCTTCTTCATTGGTATGATGTTCGCTACCCAATCAAGGTATTGCGAAACCTCGATGAACCTAACTTTTAACAGCTTCATCACTTCTTCTATGATCTTTTTCGACGGCTCGAGCTTGGTCCTTTATAACCTTTGCTTTTTAGGAGGCATGTCGGGATTGGTGGGCAAACTGTGATTGATAATCCGAGGGTCTAGTCCTGGCATATCAGAATAAGATCATGTGAAGACGTCTTGATACTCTTTGAGGAGAGCGATCAAACGTGTGGTTTTTTCTTCGGGAAGGTTGGCCCCAATCTTCACTTCTTTTGGCTCCTGAGTTCCACCCAAATTGATGGTAACAGTATCTTCGATTGTTAGGGGCTTGATTTGTTCATATTGCTCCCAATTTCTTTGGATTTTAGCGGGATCATCGCTTGAATTGTCAGAATCACTGCTATCAGTATCTACCTTATCAGACTGGACCGTACTAACTCCCTCGCAAGTCGCAAGATTATGCCTGAAACATAGGGTAAATTAATCAGAAAAACAAATGGTGATATGGCTTTTTTCATTGTCCCTTCCCTCTTAAAACATTTTTTTCAAAGAATTATGAAATGCCTTTGATTTTCGAAAATTTTTAGAAACAAGGAAGCATGAGATAGCCCGGGCCTCAGAATACCTTCATTTTCGTGGTTGGATATCATCAATGGGCCGGTTTGGTATACTACCTCATGCCCTCAAAACATTATTTATTTATAATACACAAATTTACAACCTCAAAAGAGGGAAAATTCAAAAAGACATTTCTTTCCGCAGAAATGATGACAAAAAGAAAAACAAAACACAAGGATAACCTCTTTTTCAGGGATTCATGTATAAAGGAGAAGAGGAATTCTACTCAAGCGGGCTTGCGCCCATTCCCTCCACCAGTTCTTCATCTATTGCGCCTACGAAGAAATCTTCGAAATTATCGTTCCAGGAATCCAGCTCCTCGGCTCTTTTCTTCACTGGTGTCAGCTTTTTCTCGTCGTTCCATCCACTAGGAATGCTATTTTGTTGGTCTTCATAAAAACTTGATGATATATGGTAGTCAACGTAATAGTCGAATTTACCACTAGGCTGGCCCAGGGTATCCATTATCACCTTTCCCTTGCGTGCCTTATCAGAGAGCTCGGGGCAGCGACACGGAGGCTAGGTACCACCAGAAGGTCATCCTCGCCATGACATAGCCACAGAGCACGAAAAATAAATGCCCTGGCGTCCAGTAGGTCTTGAACTCTATTCTTCATAGCGTCACAATCATCCAGCGAGTGCCCGACTTCTCCTGAGTGAAAGTCACAAGATCTGGAGGGATCGTAGTTAATGAAGTACTTAGGAGTAGGGTGTTTTGGCCTCCTCGTGATCAGTCCCTTTTACAAAAGGATAGGAAATATCACATCCATGGATTTGAGAACCAGCGAGTATCGTCGTACATTGCCCTAGCACTGTAGGAGTTGGACTTCTCGCCAAGTCCTGTCGGGAAAGGCTCCCGACGAAGAATTTTCTTTGGGACGATTTGCCTGGGTCACTTGCTCCTGATTAGGAAACGGCAGTGACACGTCCGAAATTTGGCGAATGGTATCTATTAAGGACGCAAGCAAATTTAGTAGTTCGTCTAACTAGTATTGCAAACATGCAAGCAAATCAGGCGGGTTAGCACTCGTTTCTGAGGTCGAGTCTTCGTGTATGGCTCCTATAAAGATGTCGTCAAATAGGATGACCACACTGTCCAGCATTTCTTCTCGTCCACAATCTTCTTCAATCGATAGCTTGTCTAGGTTCCAATATTGATCAACAGCAACATTTATAGGAAGCATCGAGGAGCTCGGCTGACTAAAACATTCGGCCTGATGCTTGAATCTCTCATTGGATTGTTCTAAGAGGTTAAGATAAATCTTTTCATCCTACAATAACTTAGCAGGTGACGGGAAAGTTTCCCGGATATGGGGAGGTAACAAACTGACTTGACCCGTTATATGTAGGGGTGTGCAAAAAAATCGGAAACCGCCCGGACCGCCCGGAACTGGTGGTTCCTAAGGGAACCGGTCCGGTTCTAGGTTCCAATTTATTGGAACCGATGGGTACCGGTCCGATTCCCGGTTCTAAGTGCGGACCCACCCACCCGCCCACCCGGACCGGTAATATTATAATATATTATCTATTTATTTAAATTTTAATTACAAAAAAATAGAAACCCTAAATCACTAAATGCTCAATACCCTCCCCTCACTCTCGCACAGTCACACTTCTGGAATCTTCACCAAGACACCAACAGAGAAACACTCTCTCACTCTCATTGTCTCCACTAGAGACCTTGAATTCATCGTGCAGATTGATCAAATCTCGACGGGAGGGCGACTCGAGCTTGCACCACCGAAACGAGGATACCGTCGGAGGATCGGCGGGGGGACACCTCTCTAATCATGGTGGATCGAATCTCATTGTTGGGGAACTAGAAGCCGTTGGCCATTCGCGGGACGCGTCCGGCTCGAGGTACATCGCCATGGTACACCGGACTTCGAGCGGCTCATGGAACCTCGCTCCCACTGTAATAGCAATAGGCGCCAAACTGATCGGCCTCGACTCACGGCCTCACTCTCTCACTCTTCTCGATCAATACTCTCTCGTCTCAAGCTCTCACCATCTCGTTCACATCGTCTCCGTCTCGGACGCTCCATTCACGACGCTCTGACGCTCTGTTCATGGCGCTCCATCTCGGCCTCAACTCACGGCCTCGACTGTGGACTCCCACACGGTCGCGCCCTCTTAGTCGCCTCAATTGGCTAATTTCTGTAAGTTTGAATCCCTAATTTTTAATCTACTCGCTAAATCCCTTTGTCTCTTAAGTTGTTTGCATGATATTGTGACGACAACATGAGCTGCCTTTAATATTGACCGTTCTTACTCTTCTCCTTTGGCATTGACGGAGCATGTTTTTTAGCTACTATAACTTAACATGTTGTCATTCTGTTTTTGTTTATCTCAACATTTTACTTGATTAGCCACATTCATCCGACACAACTTTGCTAGCTCAATGCCTACATTAATAGCAGACGCTGATTTTTCTATTAAACGGAGCCTTTCTTTTACTGCTAGAGTTTTATGTGCGGAGGCTGTGTCGCTTAATGCATATCTAATAGGAGATCGACATCCTACAAATGCTTTTTTTGGGACTGCCGAGGAGCTCCGATTCTTAGAGGTTTAACCTAAGCATATTTAAGTATATGCGCTGACTGTGTTTCTTTGTAGCTACACATCCTTTGCCGTAGGCCTCAGCTCGAAGTGTCAATCTATTATTACCTTATTTGAATCTTGGAGGTTTCTGTTGATTCTTCATGTGTCTTGGGTTCCAACTGATGTTCCTAATGTAATCTCTATTAGCATGGTTGATTGACTGTGAAGAGCGCTTATTATGCTTTAGCAGAATATTGCATTTTGCCATGAGAGATGGGATGAATATGATCCCTTACAAGTACATAGTCTGTAGACTTTGTAGGCATGGGTCTCAAATAATTTGATCTCTATTTATTATTCTTTGTCCAAAACTTTTATCATTGATGACGCATTGCTTGATTCGAGCAGATTATCTACTAATATGTCGATGGAACTAGAGAACTCTTATGATGCGATAACGCCGATAATGGAATCAAAATCACCAGAACATGGAGACGGTGAAGATAATTTGGAAGAGGCATCTAACACAAATAAGGTATCTAGTTCTTTTCCTCCTCCTAGTAAGCGAAAATCAGCAGCCTAGCTTCATTTTCGTACAGGCACGACTGACGCGAATGGGAAACTTCAAGTTTTTTGCAATTATTGTGGGGCAAAGTATTCATACAGTGTTGAGAATGGTACTTCAAATATGTTGAAGCACTTGGGAAAGTGCAGTAAATATCCTCGCAATATTGATAAGAAGCAAAAATTGTTTGCTTCACATAGAGTAGATGGGACTCAAATGACGGGGGGAAATACTAGTGCTGGGAGTGCTAGTGTTTTAATGACATGGAAGTTTGATCAAGAGAAATGTAGGCAAATGCTTGTTCGAATGATTATAATTGATGAACAACCATTTTCATTGGTTGAGCGTGTCGGATTTCGTGATTATATCAATCAATTACAACCTCTCGTTAAGCATATATCTCGTTAAGCTTACAACCTTTCGTAAGCTTAATTCTAGGATCGCACTCACGAGTGATACATGGAGTTCCATTCAGAATTTGAACTACTTATGTCTCACTGCACACTTTATTGATGAAAACTGGAAATTGCACAAAAGAATCATCAATTTTGTAGTGATGCCTAGTCATAAGGACAGAGATATTGGGAAAATGATTGAGAAATGCCTCTATGAGTGGGGAATAGAGAAAAAAGTGTCCACAATCACTGTGGATAATGCTAGTTCGAATGATGTTGCTATTGGTTATTTGAAAGAAAAATTTTCAAGAGATAGGCTATTGATCTTAGATGGTGAAGTTCTACACATGAGGTGCACGGCTCATATACTAAACTTGATTATGAGGGATGGCTTGGCTGAGGTACGTGACTCTATTGCACGTATCCGAAACGTGGTTAGGTACGTGAGAAGTTCCCCCATGAGAGCTAAAATATTTAAAGATTGCATTGAGAGTTCAAGGATTACTTATAAGGGTTCAGTTTGTCTTGATGTCTCCACTAGGTGGAACTCCATTTATCTAATGCTAGACACTGCTATAAAGCTTAGAAAAGCTTTTGAAAGGATGGATGAAGAGGATATTTCATTCTCAACTGAGCTTAACTCCGACACTCCAAATAGTGTTGATTGGGAAAATGCCATTATTCTTTCCCAATTTTTGAAGAGGTTTTATGATGCCACCAATAAGATGTCTGGGACTTTGTATGTCACTTCAAGTGACTATTTTGAGGGGATAGCTTCTTTGTATAATTATCTGAAAGAAGCGGCGAAGGCTTTGGATTCTAGGGTGAGAGTTATGGATGCGAAAATGAAAGACAAGTTTGATAAATATTATGGGAGTTTTGAAAGAGTAAATTTGATGGTGTTGATTGCGGTGACATTGGATCCTAGAAAAAGATGAATTATGTGAGATATTGTTGTAGACTCATTTATGATAATAGTGCGAAAGCTGATGAGATGTTTGATACAATGAAGTTTTCCCTAGAACGTTTGTTTGAATTTTACAAGAAAAGGTTCTCTTGGTTCTTGTGACAAAAATTGGGGAAATGAACTTGTGAGTTCTACTAGTACCGGTAGTAGTTGTGATCCTCATTACAACGAGGGAAATCAAGGGGTAGATTGCGGTTTGCATTTCTATGTGCAAGAGCCGTCCTATGAAGCCTTTCTTATCGAGAGGAAAAAAAAGTCCGAGGGCTCTTTATCTGAGCTCGATCGGTATCTTAAAGCTGAACTTGAAGAGGCTCGTGATCTTGACATTTTGATGTGGTGGAGCAATGTCGGCCAAAAGTTTAAAATCCTATCTTTGATGGCTCGAGATATTTTATCTATTCCTGTAACTACCGTTGCTTCAAAGTCGACTTTCAGTACTTCTAGTCGTGTTCTTGATGGCTTTTGAAGTTTTTTAACTCCTAAAGTCGTAGAAGCTTTGATTTGCACTCAAGATTGGTTGAGAGCGGTTCATGAGCCGATTAACATTGAAGAGTCCATCGAGAATGCAGAAAAGTTTGAGTTGGGTAAGTCCATATCTTTTCATCTTGTAATTCTTTCGTATATATAATGAGTGAATGATTTATTTAATATCTTTCTTTTTTGTTAGATATGGATCATGTTAATGCGGAGATTAACTCTACATAGAGTGTAAATTTGAAAGCATAATCCGAGGAAAATGGTAAAAACATGGGCTGAAAAGGAAATGAGAAATATGATGAGGTGAGTGCTGTTCTTTTACAGTTGAACAATTTCAACTTCTGTTATTTTTTTAGCAAAAATTGATGAACAATATGGTGCCATCATTTGAATAATGCAGTACTTGTAATTCTTTTGCCTTACATAATCTCCTTGTTTTACAAATATGGTTCTTACAAGAGGTATTTCCATAACTGATGATTTTATTGTTGATGCATCCATAATTGATGATTCAGTGGATAGTTATTTGGGAGAGGTTTTTCCTTTATGACCTTAATTTCACAATCTTATGCCAGCATTATCTTTAAAACTCTAGTCTGATCTTTCATTTAACACTTTGATTCCATTGCAGATTCAGCAAAGAATTTCGGCGAGAGGAAATGTTTTATCACTGGAAGATGAAATTGTGGACTCCGTTTTTATACAAGTTATTAGACATCGGCATTTTCTCAACTATTGCATTATGCTTAACTCCTAAATTGTCAATTACATAGCGGGATAGTTGTCAATATACACATGTGGGCTTGTCAATTCTGATGCTAGTGTGCTGGTCAGAAAGCATGTAAAGTTCATGTTTTGGGCTATTTATCTGTGATTTTACTTTTGGATATAGTCTTTTAAGGGATGAAAAAAGAAGGAAATTCCTACATTTACATACCTGGTGCAAAGTAGAAAAAGGATGGTTTGTCACCGATGTGCACATGTAGTGCTACTAGCACATGGTAGTTTAATTGGTAGTTCAACTTGAGACCGGTTCTATGGACCCGCCCAAGAATTGGACCGAACCGGCGATCCGATTCTCGGGCCGGTCCATGGAACCGACGGGCGGTTCTCGGTTTCAATTTTTGGAACCGGTCCATGTAGGGCGGTCCATGGTTCCGGGTGGGAACCGCCCCACGCCGGACCATGCACACCCCTAGTTATATGCCCCTTGGCTGGCATGGGGTTTCCTCCGCGATACACTAGACCCGGTACGGTGATTCTTGGTAGCATGGATAGGTTCCGGATACCGGCCTCCTCTGCCGAGTCCCTGACCTGAGGTAAAACCATTCCCAACCATGACCTTCCCTACCATGACTAAGGCTTTTGACATATCAGGGATGAATGGAGCAGTTCCTCAATATCCATGAACAGTTTAAACGAGCTCAATAGACTGATAGCTAGATTTTACTTTGCTGCTTAGTTCGACGTACGGGATGGCGGTTTCTTGGTAGATCCGATGGTCTTCCTCTCCAAGAATCGTGATCAACTTCCCTTGGGCCACAAACTTCGCGCTTTGATGAAGGCTTGAAGGTATAGGTCCGGCAGAGTGAATCCAGGAACGGCCCAACAGAAAGCTAAAGGCAGTGGGGATATCCATCACTTGAAACAAGATGCTGAATACTGTTGGGCCAATTTGGACATCAAGGTCGATTTCACCCACAGTGTCTTTTTTCATCCCATCGAACGCTCGGACGGATGTTTTAGAGGCACCAAGCTTAGACGTGTCCACATTAAGAAGGCGCAAGGTTGCCAGTGGGTAGATATTCAGCGCAGATCCATTATCTATTAGAACTCGAGCTACGTGGGAGTTTCTACATTTAACGGAAATGTAGAGGCCCTTGGTATGTCCCCTTCCTTTAGTGGGAAATTCTTCTTCCCAGAACGTTATCTGATCCTTCAAAACGATAGACCCCACAAATGCTTCTAGCTTGTCATGCTCGATTGTCTCTAGTACGTTTACTTCGCTGAGTACCTTCATTAGAGCTTTCTGATATTTTACGGACGTTTGGAGTAGCTCCAACAAGGAAATCTGAGTGGGCAACTTGTGTAACTGATCCACCACATTATATTCACTGGCATTGACGATGGCCAAGAATTCTTTGGCTTCTTCATCGGTGACAGGCTTTGGGGGTTGAGCGTCAGTTTAGGCATACGTTTGTCCCGACCTGGTGAAAAAGGTCGACATCAAATTCGTAAGACCATGGGACTGCTTTGTCATTCTCGTATCGGTTGGACTGAGGTATTTCGATCACTATGTGCTCTGAGGGTAAAGGTACCTCAATCGTCAGCTCCTCCTCCTCGTCTGGGCTGTCAGACAATGGTTAGTTCATAAGCGTGGGGGTGGATTCACTTGTTTCGCCATTTAGTGCTGAGAGTTCTTTGTTCCAGTCGATGATAACCTCAGAGATGGTGAACACTATGCTGGCATGGCCGACATACACAATCAAGCCTTCTTTCACCATGCTGGCAACCCTTTCTTTCATTAGGGACAAGGGCAATATTTCACCAATAGGATAATACCCTGTTCTCATTAGAGCGTTATAGACATCAACAGTGTATACCCTCTCACTCCTGATTCGAATAGTGTCGACAGTGGATATGGCATTGATTCTGTTTTCATGTTCGGGTAGCGGGTTGTTTTGGACATTTGGTTGAGATGTTTGAAATGAAAAGGCTTTAGTGTCGAGCAAGTTTTGGATTCGGTGTTTGAGGGTATAGTAGTCATTTTTCGAATGTCCTACCTCGCCCATGTGATAGTCACATTTTTTAGATGGATCATAATTCGAAAAGTTTTCTGAGTTGAGCCGTTTTAGTTCAGTTGAAAGTAGGTTTTTCTTCTGGAGTATCGCCAGAACTTGAGAAGGGGATCCAAGCAATGGAGTAAATTGCCTTTTCTTATATCGCCTCGAAGGCTAGCGACTTGAGGTCTGCTGCTGCTGCTCACTGTTCACCTGAACTGTTCGGGGAGGATGAACAGTCTGGGTATATGCGACGTTTCTATCCGTCAGGGGCTCCTTCTCTTTTCGAGTGCTGAGTCTCTTGCTTGTGGAAGAGGGGTCTGTAAACCATCTGTCACGCAATCCCATTTCAATTCGTTCACCCACAGGAACTAGATGATTAAGGGATTCAGCAGCGGCACCAACCAGGCGGTGTCTGTATTCATACGGAAGAGGCTTTATGAACAACTTCACTTGTTCATGATTAGTGAGTTGTGAGGTAACCTAAACGGCCAAATTTCTCCATCTGGTAGCGTACTCCTTAAAGGACTCACTCTTCTTCTTTTTAGTGCGTTCCAGATCGTTACGAGTAAAAGTGACGTCGAGGTTGAATTGATATTGCTTGAGGAATACATCAGCAGTATCATATCAAGATTTAAAAGCATCCACATCTTTCGACATATACCACGCAAGGCTAGCCTATCAAACTCGCTTGAAAGGTCTGAATCATGAGTTCATTATCAACGTATTGGGTCATCCGCACATGATACATGTGCAAATGATGTCTAGGCATGAGGTACCATCATACTTCTCGAATTCCGGTATCTTGAACTTTTCTGGTACTTTGACTCGTTTGTATATAGACAGGTCAAGTGGAACACCATGTTGCAGGCCTTGTAGCTATTTTAGCATCTCCTCGACTTTTACAAGGCATTTGTCATGCTCTGTCATCGGTGCAGCTTCAGGTTCAGGCTTCCTGACAGCAAGGGAAAGCGGATCGTCCTCTAACGGAGGCATTTTGCTGTCGCTAGCGGAGGCTTTATCTTTTCTAGTGAATGGTGGTGGTAACACCACCTCAACGGCTGCAAGCGTGAGCTTGCCCTGAATGGATTCCACTTGCTTTGTTAGATTTTGGATCGCGTTGAGGACTAGCTTCATCTCGTCCTCCATGTTATTAAGACGGACGTTTTCTTTAGTCATTTTTTGTAACGCTCTGTGAAAACGTTAAAACAAATGAGTATAATGCCCAATAAAGAATCATTTTATAACCTAGTCATATTATTATTACATAATTTATTTATTTGTAAAGAAAAAAAAAAGAAAAAGGGTTTTTATTAATATCAGCATTACAGGCGGCGTCCCCAAAGTTCGAATCCCGATCGCCTCGGACCGTTACGCCTCATCCCCGAATACCACTGGGCCGAAGGCCGCGGTGGTGTCATTAAGGGGCAAAATTTTTATTTAAAGCATAAAAAGTGGCCCGAGTTATATTGACATTAGTACAACCCATAAATAGCTTCAAAGATGAAAATCAAAACCTCTAAATATAAATACAAGAAAAAAGTAAAATACAAGGGTTTTTAACAAAAAGATGCCCTTCCCGGAGGCTCATTCTATAAACGATGAGGAAGCTACAGTCTCTCGGAGCCGCTTATTTTTACGGACAAGCTCCGCAAAAAGCGTATCCCTCGTCCTCACAGTCATTTTGATATTGTCAATCTGTGTTTGGCGACTGGGCTTGTTGATTACGTCCGAGACTTTTGGCTGAAGATCGGCCGGGATTTGGTAATGTACGATATAGAACAGAGAGGCATGGTGAGCCTTTTCTTGCCCTTTCAATAGTTTAGGCACAAGAATGTTCTCAGGCTAACACTCGGTCCACACCCCCTAGACGGCATGAATTTCGCCGGCGTAGTTGTAGTTCGAGCGGGTGAATCGAACTCGGAACAGGTCTGTCTTGAGAGGTGGCTGGATCTCTTGGAGTGCCTTGTACTGACGCGCTATCCGGTAGGGGTAGTATGAAGTGACGCCAGATAAACCGAGCAATGGGACATGGATGTGAAACTGGTGAGCATACCGAGCCTGACCCTCATGGAACCATTTAGCATGCCATAAGAAAGCTTTGGGATCGGGGTCTTTCAAAAAATCTATCCAGGTAGAGTAATCCTTATGAGAGAAATTATTTTTAAAACCTCAAACCTTTATATTGGATGCATGAGGTCATCGACCATCAAAAAGCAGCATGAGGTGCCCAAATCCTCTTAAATGGGATAAAAATCAAATTTGTAAAATTTCTGGGTCGGCCCGCATGATTTTGTTATCATTTTGTTTACAACAGTTTAAAGACAGAAATATTTCAGCAGAACTGAATTAACATAACCCAAGCCGAAGGCAAATTTATTTGGCTACATACGCAATTGAGGGTTTATTGAATTTTGCGATAGGGGAAAATGACACACCCGACAAAAGCAAGGATAAAAATCTTAGCTTTTTGATTCATGGGTTGACTTTCAAAACACTCGTTTAAGAAAAACCAGGGGCAGGCATTGCAATGAGCTTTGACAACTCTTTTCACAATATTGCTATCGGTTCGCAAAAATTGGGATAATTCGAGTAGAGGGGGCACACCCAAAAGTGGTTTGATGAGTTCAGATCCCAAAGGCTTTCCAATGACAACACTATACTCTTCTAAAGTCGGAGTCATTCAAGCTTACCAAATATGAAGGTGGATGTTTGTAGGCACCAGAAATGTGCTAATACTTGCATCATGCCAGAATGGATGTTGATTTTGAGCAAAGGGAGTAGGCGACCAATTCTTGTTTTGACATACTGTTGGCCATTTTGATCGAGTTGGTCCCACCATGCCAGCAACTCTTTTTTAAGAGTGGGGACAAATTGGACATCAGCTCCTCCCATCGTGTATAGAATGCAATCAACGGAGGGCCTAACAGTAATAAATCAAATGAATAAGTAGACCCTATAAAAAAATGAAAAGGGATAGAATATATACCTTTCTTTGAACCATGACAATCACAACAACATACACATGAGGAGTGAGGTTTGATTTCTATCTAGACTGGCTCAACAGAATGAAATTAAAAGGGTGCCTGACCATCGCAGTTTTGCGTTGGTGTCAAGCCCTTTTAACCTTAGCCAAATCGAAAGGAATATCTTATAGTCACGCGAATAGCGGCTAAAAATATTTCTTTACGTTTTTTAGAAATAAATTTCAGGGAAAAGAAAGGCAACCTCTACATCGTGAGCTCGCATTTGAGGTCGTATCTTTCTTAACACCATCCTAAAATGCCTATTGCGGCCCAGGTCTGGCAGCATAGTTATGTGTGCAACATAGTATAGTGCTAAATCATTAAAGCACGCACAACAATTTATAAACAATCAATTCGAACCTGCAAGACAAATAACACCTTAATGTCACGATGATACCTGGAGTCCTTGTTGCCAAACAAAAATTATTTTGAACAAGGTAAAAATTTTAGCTTAAGTCCCCAGCGGAGTCGCCAGTCTGTCGCAACCGACCTCCGCGGCTTCTTTTTAAAACATGCATGCAAAAAGAAGGGGTTTCGTCTGGTACATGCTAAGTCTAGACTCAGGACTTAACTCTGACTCTCCCAAGCCCATATCATATCGCGACTTAGGGTTTAATTTTTTAACATGCAAATGGTTTATACCAAGGAGTCGCTACTAATCGATTTGGGGTGGGTCGATTAGAAACCCAAATAAGGTGATGGGAGAATCACCCAATTCCTACGAACCAGAGATTAACTGAGTTCGGGGACTTGGTTACACTAGTTGGATAACTAATGCCCTTCCAGTACCTTTTTATCCTGTCATTTCTGAAAACATTTATCAGGTAATTTGGATTGGTTTTAGGACTTTTCTCTTAGCATGTGAGGTGATCAAGCGAGTGCATAATCAGAAACGATTAGCAGTCAAGCTAAATATGCAACTTAAGGTTCTAATCCTAACTAAGTCAGATGACATTCAAAACACAACGGCCCATGCAATTGTATTAAAAACATGCATAATAATATAACGGTAATAAAAATAACAAAAACATGCAAAATACTACCGCGCAACCTTAAGTTTGTTTTAATTTAAACATGGCAAAACATGCATAATAATACAACAATAGATTAAAACACTTAGAAATATAACACTTAATAATTTTTTTTAAAAAAAATTTTGATTGATTTTTTTTTATTTTTTTAAAAAAATAAAATAAGATAAATACAAAAAAAATACAGGAAGGGAAAAAGAAAAAAATTAATTTTTTAATTTTTAAAAAAATAAATTTTAATTTTTTTTAAATATTTAAATTTTTTTTTAAAAAAGAACCTGGTCGACAGATCCGGACCAGGTCGGAACCAACCCGAGTCAACGGATCCGACCCAGGGCATTGACCCGGGTTGGATCAGTTGATCCGGGTCGAAACCTACCCGGGTCAACATAGTCGACCCAGGGCGTTGACCCGGGTCGGGACACCCCTGCGTATTCAAACACGCGGGGACCCGTGAGCCAAAAATTAGCCTTTAATCGGCCCGACCAGTTGCCGTAGCCCCCCCAATCGGACGGGAACACCACCAATCCTCGCCGTCCACCTAGGTCGTTATCCGACCGTCGCTCGCCGGCCGACGACTAAATAAAAAAACGGCCTCTTTGAGGTATTTCGTCGAACACCTAGCGTGCGTGACCAAAACTGAGGTGTTTCGACCTCCTTTGACGGACCGATCGGCTTCAGCGACTTACCTTACCTTCGACGGTGACATACAGACCATGGGGGATGATGGTATGAAATTTGGGATTGGCGGCGGCGTGAGTCCCGGCCAAACCGAGCTAAAAAAGCGAGGGGGTGAGCAGGGGCAACAGAAGGACACGGTTGGTGGCGATTACGGTGAGTCTCCGGCGTTGCTGGCGGCAGTGCGACTCACGGGACACTGCAAATGCTCAAATCTCCTCTCTATCTTTCTTTTTTTCTCTCTGTTTTCTCTCGGTTTCTCTCGAACTCTCTTTGTTCTCTCTATGCTCTCTCTACTCTGTTTTTTGCTTCAAATGGCCGACCGACTCTCAGTCTCTCTCCCCAGTTTTTATAGACGACAACGCTCACTCTCTGCCTCTCTGCGTCGGGCGTGACGACGGCCTGCACCGGCCTACGCCACTCCACGACTTTCGTGGCCATTTGCAGGGCGGTGCAGTGCAGAGCTGGGGGGTCAGTTCTAAGCCGAGAGGAAGAAAGGAAGAAGGGGGAGAGGAGAGCCTGGGTTTTCGGGGAGGATGGGACTGGCAATTAATGCTAGTCCCATTGGCGTGCTCATTCGACCCTGCCTGGCCGGATAGCGACGGCGAGGAGCGGCGCCACCGTGTGTCACACTGCCGTCAGGAACAGGGGAGAACAGGGGCAGCGAGAGCGACCGTGGATAGGGGAAGAAGGAAGGAGAAGGGTTGGGCCGGGCCAAGCCCAGCCGCGCATGGGGAGAAGAGGGAAAAAAGAAAAGCGGGCTGGGCTATGCTGGGGGAAAAAAAGAGTAGGAAATGGGCCTGGGCCCGGGAGGGAAAGGAAAAAGAAAAAGGCCGGGTCGGTCGAGCCCCGACCCTGCCCGACTCGAAAATTTTTCTCTTTTTTTTTTGAATTTTTTTTAAAATTTTTTTAATAATAGACCCTATTAATACAAATGTGCCTAATTTCTATATGCAATGCATTTTAAAATGAAATATTTTTTGTTTTAGGAATTAAAGAAAATTAACTCCTAAATTTTGTGCAATTAATTTTGGGCAAATTAAAAATTGGTGTCAACAGTTAGCTTGATAAAGAAAGAAAAAATAAATTGAAGAAAGAGAGAGGGGTATTTCAATTAGTTAACTAAAAAAAAAGTGTGTCTTAGCCAAAATGAGGGTGGAGATAGTGTTGCCTTTGTCAAGCATCTTCTCGACAAGTTTTTTTAAAATATGATGGCTAAAACTTTATTTGGATAGCCTTGAGAATATACAGAGAACATTTTTTCATAGCGGTCAGGCGATATCTGACTTAGCTTTTGCACACCACGAGGTCCACCTTCTTGGGTGGTTTAAAGGGCGAACTGCCCCACATCGATTTGGTGCATGTGGGACTTTGCTACTGAAATGCTTTCAATATGACTTGAATCCAAGATCACAATGACAAGAAAGAAACTCTTCTGCCATCTAAGCCAACACTTTGTTGGTACATAGAACTTTTAAATTCTACATGCTAAACATAAATTACTGAAGTAAGTTGAGAAACGACACTACATCCTTAGAACAATTTACATAAAATAAGGGAGACTGACTATAGAGGGGGTACTAAAAACTTATTGAAACTGATCAATTAAATTGCATATCAATTTTACTAATATAACTATGATCCACCACATAATCTAATCTAAGTGACTCTTTCTTAAATTTGACCGCCTCTTTGTATAGGTGTCTGACACCATGCAATTGGGGGATTGTAATGCCAATCATTTCATTTATAGCCCAAAAAAACATTTTAATCAGTTTTGCTTATATTTTTCACGATAGCTTTGCTAATTCTATTGTATCATGTTTTGTATTTAAGATTATAGTGTAGTTCCTATATAATTTACTGTATGTAGATGGATACTGATTTTAAAAGCAGTATGACATGAATATTCTCTTTTTCAATCAAAAGATTAGCTAAGTTCATTTATGGCCACTATTTTCATTTGATTAGCTATTAATTCAAGAACACCTCTCATTAGTTAATTTAGCTATTAACTAAAGTTTTACTCATGCAAACCATTGTCTACAAAAAAAAAATAACATCTTTTACTATGCATATTTACCTTTTATTCATTTCAACTCTCTATTCTCTGTCATGAAAAAAAAATTAGGACAATTACATACAACAAGAATCCTAAAATTTGTGTCAATCCTGCATTTGAGTCCTAAAACTTTGAATTCATGCTTAATAAGTCCTAAAGCTTGTCTCTATCCTTCACGTTTGTCCTTTCATTAGCTCCATCAAGTTGTGATAGACGGAAAATTTATTGCATTTTTTATTAATTTCTTTTATTTTTTGCACAAGTGGTACTGATATGGTGCAAATAGGCGCCACATCACCGAAACTAAAAATAAAAAGGACCTAGAGTTAAAAGAAAAAAGGTCAAGAAATAGAGAGAAAGTGATCCTCAAAGAGGAACAAGAAGGGGCTGCCCTCTTTGTCACTCGCTTTGGTGGCCACCGCTCGCATGGGCATCATCTCCATCACTGCACACCCATGGAACACACTTATAACCTCACAAATTGGTTAAATCCAAACCTTTGGCATGTGTAGTTGACTCTAATTCAGAACACTTTGTATACAATTGGTGAAATTTGAAACGCTGAATTTCAATCGTAAGTGTAAATTCCTCTGCTTCCTAACCAACTGCGCCGACCTTGGGAGGTTGAGTTGCGTCTTTTCCTATTAAGTAACTATCCATTCATATAGCGTGTTATTTGATTTACTTTTGAAAAATCAATTATGTAATATGAAGACATAACTCTCACTTAGCAATGCACTTGATTACCATCCGTTGGACGCTTGAAAATGAATTTTCTTCATGTAGTTCTTTTCACATACGATAAATCAACTTGTATATTATTTTCTATATACAAACAAAAATGAATATGTGTGCTACAAAATAATGAGAAAATGATAAGGGATAAATAAAAGAGTTAATACCACAAAAAAACTCCAAACTAGTACACCTATGACAAATCTACCTTGAACTATTTTTTTATCACAAAAAACTCAAAACTGGTACACCCGTGATAATTTTACCCCGAGCTATTTTCTAACCATTAAAAACCTCACATTGGTACACTTATGATAATTTTATCTCGAACTAATTTTTTTACCATCAAAAAACCCCAAACTGGTACACATATGACAAATTTACTCTCCGTTAGTTTTCGTTAAATTTTACTGTCAAATTATTAAGTTTGATGACATATGGTAGTTGACAGATGTACCAGTTTAGGGTTTTACCTCGCTATTTGTCACAAGTTTATCAATTTGTGATTTTTCATGATATTAATCCAATTTAACGAACACTGACGGAGAGTAAATTTGTCACAAATATATCAGTTTGGGGTTTTTATTGGTCAAAAAATTAGTTTTGAGTAAAATTATCACAGGTGTACCAGTTTGGGGTTTTTGGTGGTCAAAAAAATAGTTTTGTGTAAATTTGTCACAAGTGTATTTATGTGGGGGTTTTTGGTGGTCAAAAAAATAATTCGGAGTAAATTTACCATATGTGTACCAGTTTGAAGTTTTTCGTGATCAAAAAATTAATTTGGGGTAAAATTATCATAAATGTACCAGTTTGAAGATTTTCGTGGTATTAATCCTAAATAAAAAAAGATTGATAGAGTTAGTTCTAGTGTATGAATCAGGATGACAAAGACCATTACAACTGCCAAATCAATTACATCAATCAATCAAAGAAATAAGAAGAAGAATAGATTTGCAGATTTTTTTTTATCTACAGATTTGCATATTTTAGAATGCAAAATACATATAATCCTACCAGAGATATGACATTGGAGAAATATGAATAGGGAAAATTGTCCAATTAATATTAAACCTAATATACGAATGCCATTCTAAAGTTTTCAGTTTTACCAATTTAGTCCTCAACTTTTGCGCAAAATTTCAATGCAGTCCTTATAGCTAATTTTTGTTTGAAATCGCTAACGTGCCACTTAGGACGGCCGACGATGACACTATGTCAACAATTTCTAATGAAAATTGACTGAAATGACTACATTGAAATTTCATACAAGGGTTTAGGATTAAATTTATAAAATTGAAAATTTTAAAATTGAATCGTCATCTATACAATAGGTTTATAACAAATTGAGTAATTTTTCCAATATTAATATGAAGCAGGTACCATAGTTGAACAAAGCATCCCAAGTGGAGAAACATTTCTTTCAACATGTCTCATACCAATAGATGAAGTCTTTCAAGATGTCGAATTTGACATTCCTAAGAATGACCATTCCTCTATAGATGGCTCAACAGAGCCTCTTCACTAGGTGCGTTGTCACGCCCCAAACACTACGGCGCACGAGCATCCCTGCCAGGGTCGATTCGAGTGCGACGTCTTAGGACGCGTCGCCAACCCAGCGCCCAACACAGAGATTTAAAGCATATGCGGAAGTAATTAAAATCCACCCATACAATATCATACACAATTCCAAGGATAGCCACAAAACGAACGAACAAAAATGATTACAAAATGAACGGTTGCACTATTGCTGGGAACTATATACAATATCCATGAACAGCCCGAACATCAAAAACCAAAAACGGATCAAGGCCACTACTGACAAAAAGGGGTAAGTGGCTCGGGGATCAGCCTACTACTAAAGGCAGGGCACTAGTCAAAAAAGGTTACTGGCCCTACCAATCTAAGGAGAACGCTAACTCCTACGGTGCCCAGTCTGGGTCGGAATCAGAAGACTCCGAGGATAAAGAACTGCAGGCATCTCCTCCTCGGACCCTGATGAGTCCATCTCAGGCTCGGCCTCCGCGGCCTCCTCCTCCAGGACCATATCCTCAGACTCGGCCTCTGGTACAGGGTCCTCCTTGATCGGTTCTAGCTCCTCGTTGTCCAGCTCCATGTCCACCGGGTCGATCTCATCCATCTCGTACTCTATCGGTACACTATCGGAGCTCGCACTCTCCTTGCTGAAGATCCAAAGGGTCAGCCACCTCTCCATCGGGGCATCGAGGATACCGGGTGCCCAACCCGTAAACGGGACATCAAAAGTCCGGAGAGGACCATACTCTCCGAGGTCGTCCCTGAAGCACTAGGCCACATACTCGTGGGTCTGGTAATGTGTTTCTCCTACATCCACCGAAACCAAAGTATAATATCTAATATATACCTCCCCGTTCCCTACGGGGTGTATCGTCCTTGTCCGTTTTATATGATGCGGAATCCCAAAACGTGCTGGAGCTGTAGGCATCTCAGGGCCAGGGGTCTGAAAAATTAGTTTTATCCAATGATGAGAATAATCTCAGTGAGTAGTTCCCTAAACCTAAACTAGGTTAACATGCACCTCCTGACGAACACTAAATAATGCACAATTCAAAACAAAAACTGACTCAGGCCCTTGGGCCTAAATCTAAATTAACTTAACCCTGCAGGTTAGGCATTTAATAAATAATCGCAACCACGCCACAGAACTCAATCTCGGCATATTTAAACATGTATCACAACGTCACGACGCATGTCATGCATATACTCGTGCCCGCATTCATGCTCATGCCTCATCAATGCATTATCGCACACTTGCATGCTAGCACTCTTGCCATTTATCCACTTCTCCTTCGACCCGCATTAAACGCATCAGGTCCATCATTTCGAGATCGATCTCTAGCCCGCGTAAAACGCATCAAGCTCATGACACATTATCCGCGTAAAACGCATCAGGTTGGTCATCTTCCGGTAAACCGGACATCGTCCCGCGTAACACGCCTCAGGACGGATTCACTACCCCGCGTAAAACGTATCAGGGTTTATTGTGATCACACATTCACAGGCATCAATTTTTATCTGAACCCCGCGTAATACGCATCAGGGCATTTTAGGTGGTCACAATGCACATGTCACTCGGGCACACTTGTAAATGCACATGCCGTGCCAATGCTCGTGACGCACACCCATGACTACCACTATCACACTGACGCATTCACATATTTCACAATGATCATTTAATATCACTACACCACTTGTTCGATTTACCCCGCAATATGCTCATTCCACATTTCACTATGTCCAACCAACATACTACACAACCATGAAGACAAATCGAGCAATTCTAGTACGGTATGAAATTCACACGTATAAGTCACGCAATTAGCTCAACCTAAATCCACGCAATCAAGGCCTGCCAAGCTACTCCGTTCTTAGTCACACTAGGCATGACACGACATTGCCGAATTACTCCCAATCAAGGACAATTTAAGCACTAACTCGGTCTATCCAACAATTTCGCCAATTACACCATTAAACCTCAAATCACTCGCGCCTCACCCAATACGATCCCGTCATGAACAGCCACTAGTCCGCTAATTCTAGGCCATTAATTATTCTCAAAATGTTCCCTTAAACTCTCCAAAATGCCACTCTAATCGGCCACCACAAAGCTAAATAAGACACGCACTAAAGTCCGCATTTCAACCCGAACTTGGGCCATTCCGATCCAAATCTGTCCAGCCAATGCACAGCGCCTCTCGGACCACTAAAACTCCATTAATTCGTCACACTAATCCGCCAAATCAGCCACAACAATAGCCCCTAATTATCTCTACAATTTAACCCCTAAATTACCATAATTAACCCCTAAAACCCATCTAGAAATGCAAATTATCCTAATTAGTGTTTATGGTCATACTCACTTGCTGCAACGGACGGGCTGGCTCGGCCGGGCCGGGTCGGCGTGACTACGGGCGGCGAGCCGGGTGATGAAAGGTGGCAAGACGGCTGGCCGGGCAACACAGGTCGAGACAAAGCGACGGGTCAGAAAGCAAGAAGCTGGGCGCGAAAGGGAGGGAGAGACCAGCCGGTCGAGGGCGGTGGCTGGCGGACGATGCGGCGCCGGGCGGTCGAGCCGGGTTAGCGACGGCAGCTAGTCACATCGCGATTAGGCGAGCCCAAAGTGGCGTAACCGGCGCCCAGGAGGGAGAAGGAAGAGGAAGAAGAAGAAAAGAAGAAGAAGAGAGAGAGAAAAGGGAAAGAAAGAAAGAGGAGAGAGAGTGTCGGTTCCACGGGCGTGATGGACGCCTCGCACGGGGGAAAAGGGTCGAGGGGATAGAGAGAGGAAGGAAAGAGAGAGGGAAGGAAAGAGAGGGAAGGACGGATGTTTACGAAGGGACGTCGCACGGGGTGGGTGGCGCGGCGCATAGGAGAAAGGAGGAGAGAGAGAGAGAGAGAGAGAGAGAGAGAGAGAGAGAGAGAGAGAGAGAGAGAGAGAGAGAAATTAATGGTGCTCGAGCGCGATCCGACGGACACGGTTTAAACTAAAGATCGATTTAGCGGTCACGATTCAAATTCGGAAAATGATCTAACAGTCCACTAAAAATCCCAAATAATAATATGGGACAAAAGGGCCAAACTAAAATAACTCAAAACACACTACGAGGGAGGTTTACTATTCTAAATTCGCACCCGGTCCAAATTTTACTTTCTCACTATCCCTGGTAATTTCGACGTTGGTCACATTAATATCGACACTGTCCAATTTATTTCGTCTCGAAACTCTGAGAAATTCGACACTAAAGTTTGGGCTCTAAATAACGGTCAAATTCGATCGAGTGCGATTCTAGTGAAATCTCTAATTTAAAAAATAATAACCGAGAGTAATTAGTTCTCGGCTGAGATTTTACTATAAGCACACTGACAAATTACACGTTTTATAAATCTCAAAAATGGGCCGAAATTCGGAATGTCACATGCGTTGGGACAAACATTGCGAAAGAGGTAATCTCCTCTTTGTTGTCTTCTTCTTTAGGGTCATAACGGGGATTGTCACGTCATAACAATTGAAATTTCTCCGATTATTCTTGGAGTTATTGTACTGTCTACTCAAATCTTCTAGTTCGGCATCACGATGGTCGCCATTGAGTCCACAATGAAGACAATCATCCACAGCCAAGGTTCTAATACCAACTCGTACTAGAGGGGTCAAAGATTAGAAGGCAAGACAAGTGCGATAAGAGAAATGCTTACCACCTAAAGAATCCCCCCAAAATACAGGACATATGATAGAATAAATGCTTACTATCTAAGGAATCCACCTGAGACTATATGGCATATAAGCTCACTAGCTAAGGAATCCACCTCAAGATACGAGCTATGTAATTCACCACTCAATGGAATCCATTAAAGAGAAACGGAGTTAAAAAAACTCTAATCAAAATGTTTAGTTCCAAAAAATCAGAAAACATTCACTCACTGTTAATGGATCCTCGGAGGGGGTTTGTCTATATTTACAACTTGAAACAACCTTCAAATTATAGGCAAATCCCAAGACATTTTCCTTTTATTTCCAAGAAAAAGTCGAACAACCCTAGACAAATCATAAATACTACCATTGACTCACTCAAATGATTCTGGAAACAAAATACCATGCATAGGGTTCGGTAAAGCGCGTAGAAGTACTAAAAGACTCATTCTCAGATTTCTTCACCAGCTTTTTATATGTTTTGGAATAATTGTCCAAAAAGACCTAAACTTTTTATTTGGCAACCAATTTAGTTATAAATCTTTTCATTGTGCCAATTTAGTCCTAAATCTTTTCACGATTTGCCAATTTAGTCTGAAAACTTTCAATTGTTTCAATTTATTTGGCACGACTGATGCTGACGTGAACAATTTTTATAGTTTTTTATTTATTTAAAATTTTATGAATCTTCTTTTCCTTTCTTTTTTCTTTTCTTCTCTTTCCTTTTTTCCTGGGCCGGCGAGGGCCGCAATGGCCTCACCAAACTAGGCAAGGGTCAATTGGTGACCTCGATGGCCCAGAGTAGGACCAAAAAATGAAAGAAATGAAATGAAAAAAGAATAGAAAAAGAAAAGAACAAATTCAAATTTTCTTTTAAAAAATTGCAAAATTGTCCTTATCAATGCCAGTCATACCACGTAGAATCGCTGGCACTGACTAGACCGCCACATCATCGATTTTCAGTCAAAATTGGCCAGAAAGATTAAATTGGCAAATCATTAAAAAGTTTAGGACTAACTTGGCAAATCGTCAAAAGGTTTAGGACTAAATTGGTAAACAGTCAAAGTGTTTAGGACTAATTAGCAAATTATCATAATGTTTAGGACTAAATTAACATAATTAAAAGGTTTATGACGGAATTGGTTACTACACAATGGGTTTATGAGTTTTTTGGATAATTTTGCCAATATTTTTTCCATGGAAGTTAAGGAAGACGACTATGTGAAGATGAGAGGGAGAGAAGAGAACCCTATGGAGGATTCTGTTTCACTTCCCAGAAAAGATGGACTTGACCTTTAAGCAATTTCGCATCTTAGGGTTGGATACGTCTTAATCTCCTTGACATGTTACCTCGTTTGTTTTTGTGAAAATTTTCATTACGTTATCCACTTATCGAAACTCCTATTTGTGAGTTTTATGCATAGGCTGTGGAAAGCTGGGTTATCCCTTACAGGAGAATCGCCTACTACGATGGGAAAACATATTGGAATATATTTGTGGAGAACCACAAAGAGTTGCTTGAGAAAGGAGAGAAGTGGGTGAAGGACACAGCAAATTCCTGTATGCTCGTCTCAACTCTAATTGCCACAGTATTGTTCGCTGCTGCTTTCACTGTGCCTGGAGGCAATGACAACAATACTGGAGTCCCATTGTTGTTAGGATAGGACTCTCTCCTGGTTTTTGCAGTTTCGGATGCATTAGGTTTGTTTTCTTCCATTATGGCCATCTTACTATTCCTAGCCATCTTAACATCGCGGTATGAGCCGCAAGATTTTGTTGAATCGTTGCCTAAGAAGATCATAACAGGCCTTTGTTTTCTCTTCCTCTCCTTGGCTTTCATGCTAGTGGCTTTTGCTGCGTCTCTCATGATTGTGCTGGATAAGAGACTGGAGTGGGTTCTCATTCCCATTACTTTGCTGGCCTGTGTCCCCGTGGCTTTATTCGTTGTATTACAGCTTCCCTTACTATTCCGCATGGTTAGATCCACTTATGGACCAAGCATCTTTTGTCCCGAGGGCATTTGGGATGGAGTCAAATATACTGAATAAAATCAGTGATTGATGCATTTTCTTTGAGGGTATAGGTCTTCGTTATAGTTGGTTGTAAGGGGGCAATGTGTTATTTAATGTATTTCCTCGAAGTGTATGAACAATCACTATGCAAAATTATGTTTCCTTACTTTGTTCCTAAAGATCAATTTATATAATTATTTGATCAATTTAAAGTCTCAGCCTATAGATATTTCAAAAAAGAGCCTATATATGCATAAATCCTTATTGTTAAACATTTAGTACCAAAATGTGCTTAATAATGGAATATAAATTTTTAAATGACAATATTATTAAAAAAATTTGATAGAATTTGGATGCTAGAAATTTTTTTCCATCAACTTAAATATTTAGCCTCCAGGTATTTCCAAATTTTTTTCGTGCGTACCTAGGTTTATTGTAAGCTTTCCAATAAGATGTCGTTCGCCCTATACCCCTGTTCATCTCGAACAAACATAGCCACCTCTTCGAGGAAAACACATGGTGAAATCAAAACCCAAGGATCTAAACTGAACAAAACTCGTACCTAACAACTATAAGTCGAGCTTTCCAATGGCATGAGGGTTGCCAGAATCCAAAACTGGATTAAAGAGTTACTTGCATTCGAAACATTTATGAATTTCTGATCAAACAACCAATCTAATCAACAGCCTTAATGCAAATTGAATATAATAAGTTAGAAACCACTAATAATCAATATGAACTCGAACTACTTACTTCAACACACGCGAACCCGAAACAACCTTAAAAGAAGAATCCAGAGAAAGCCGTTAACGGTGGCGAGCATATAATCCGAACAATTATTTTCCTTTTTTTTTTATTTATTTTTCATCTTGAAGAGGCTTGGAAAGATGGTTTTTGTTGATGGATGGGTTCTCTACTAAAATGAAATCAAGCCACTTAGCCGGTGCCACCAAGAACACCCTTAACCTTCTTAACCTGCGCATCATCAGGGAAAGTGGCGCGCGGCCTCCACCAACTCAGAAGGCAAATTATTAGCGAACAGAGCAAAGTCCAAAGATTTGAAGCCCAGGGCACGGACTGCTGAAGCTATGGCAAGTGCTGGACCTTTACCAGCATCCAATTGGGAGTGCAATAGCCCCTAAGGGAAAACCTTGCTATCCCCTCTTTGAGGTTCTTCAAGTAGACGGTGTTCGCAGATGACGAGATGAACACGGCACAGATCGACCCTTGGAGGATGATGAGGACCTCCGAGCCACCTGGGCACGTGTGCATTGGGATGACCCCGCCGGGAGCCATTTTGAAATTGATGGTTGCAATTAATCTGTATACCACTATATAGCTGCTGGGCATATTCACGACTTGTCTTAAAAGTGGCAAAGAATGTTCAATCTGCACTAAAATGTTCATGAGTTCTATTTAAGAAGTTTACTTAACTTCAATTGAGCACTGCATCACCAATAAACCAATAAGAAGATACGCTACATTACTTGTCACTCACAATGCTTCTCCAGCTCTAATTGAAGAAACCCCTACTCCTGTCAATTTGTAAATAGTGGGTTTTCCTCATAAATTTTACACGAAACATCCACCTGATAAAACATAAATAAAACGTAGCTCTCTTGTTGACACCTGAATTGTCATCCACAAATCGAACATGCAATTTTGTAAAAATAAGAAATATATGAAATTTTTTATTATTTTCAGACTTGGCCACCTCCAGTCCACTGGCAGCTGCCGCTCGTCTCCGATTGCCGACCACCACAGACTCTTCGCATTTGAACCTCAGAGAATAGAGCAGAGAGTATACGGAAGGAATTCGCACGCTTAGTTCTACGAATCCTTACCCGTCTCTCTGTCACCGATTGCCGCTGCAGGCCACTTCCCCAACACCACCAGCTTTGCAGCCCCAAGAAGTGCTCTGTTCGCCCCCATTTTCTGGCCAACGTCATCGAAGTGCTGGATTCTCCTTCTCCCTCCTTTAGCCGGTACCAGTCTTCTGTGCTACAACTCCTGAAGCTTCACTCCTCTGATTTGATCACCAATTGTTGTCAGCTATTACTCTTTGTCAAGGTAAATTCGCATGCTCTGTTTCTGCTGAAGGTAGGGACGAGTGCTCGATTCTGCCAGCGTGAAATCCGGTCGTGTTCGAGCATTTGTGATGAGTCTGGATACGACCTCGCTCTTATTTCTGCATCTACATCCTTTAGCGTATATTTCTACCACCTGTTTGATGAAATTTCTGAACCACATCAGGGTGTGTTTCGTTCGGATTCTGACTGAGAGCTTTCCTTTGCTTGACCGATTCATTATTTTCCTTGTATAGACTTTACTTGGGTCCCGTTTCCTTTCATTTCCGAATTTAGTAGCTATTCATTTTAGGATTTGTTATTGACATTCTCGGATTTGATGCGAATCCAGTGTGTGCATGAGATAAATCTGATACCGAGTATTCCAGAACTTGACGGAGGGCCTCTTGAACAAAAATGAATTGATCCGTGCACGTATACTTCTTATGCTTCACTATGTGTCGATCTAGTTTGTTGTTCCGAATTGAAAACATATTATGGGAATGTTGTTGGTTAGTTCTCCGTGCGTGTTGAAATTGCAGTTGTATTGAGCGCATGCTACTATCTTGAACACTTGGTGCATGTTGCAAGAGCATTGAGTTTCTGCTCTAGTCATCCTATGCGCAGTCATTCTGAGCGCGCTGTGTTGCTGAATGGTTCGTTGGTTGTATGTCCATTTCGAATGCAGTGAGTTTCTGATGTGTTCACTGTGCCGTGTTCGCACGGATGTGTTGAGTTACGGATTATGTCTATTTTGTGCGTGCTTGCTATTCATATGTCCTGGTATGTGTAACGTGTAATTATGAACCATTCATTTTCGTAAACAATACGAGTGGTTATTTTTAGGAAAATAATTTATAAATTATTTATTTTTCGCAAAGCAAAATAGTCATTTATATCTCTTACAAAAATGAATGAACGAAAATATTTTCATTATCCACGAAAATATTAAAATTGTAAAATTTTTCCATATCATAGGATGCCTAGCGTCCATGTCAGTGATTTCCGATCAAAATTTTCCAAATGGATTACATTGATAAATCATCAAAAGGTTTATAACTCATTTGATATAATTGAAAGACTTATAACTGAATTAGTACAAGTACAATAACTTAATGACTTTTTTATACTTTTCTCTCATATAATTGATATGGTGTGAAGTAATTTATATATCTTAGTTGGCTTATAACGCAATGGCTTAAGTTTTTGAGTGAATATGGGTACAACTAAATATATTGATTGGTTCAGACTTTGGGCTCTCCTTTGGCGATCTCCTTGGGTGAAGCTCTTCCTTGGTGATCTCCCGGATAAAGGTATTGGATTTCTGCTACGCACTTCCAATAGTTGTTTATCAAGTTCAGCTAGGCTACTTGATCACATGTTTGTACAATAACAGTTGCAGATCATATTCAGATATTTATCGGATGGTAGGAACCTGATCGATAAGTGTTTGTCCAACAACAGTGCTCCATGTGATGCTTGTGTTGTTTGTGCAAGCAGATGTTTAGTCATGCACTCAAACTAATTTCCATATTTTCACAACCAATATTCCCTTGACCTATACAAACTTCCAATGATGCTTGTCGTTTTTTTCGAAGATAACTTCCTTTGCATTCCTCTCGGCCAACCCCGCACACATTCACACGAGCACTCTGTTTTTGTTCTATTCTAGCGGACTCACAATAGTTATATGACATAGCACCCGAACAAAGCTTGTTGGCCACGAAAATAGCACGTCCAGGATCACCATAATCAGAAACCGAAACGGGTTAATGGAGAAATTATTGATTTGTATACCTAGTTTGGAATTCATCGAACTTGACACATAATTTACGACGGTTTCCGAACACGAACTTAAGTGCTTCTCCCCTATCCCCTTCGTTAGAACACTGGCTTAATGAGATTGCCACTCACGAGAAGAAAGTTCTCTCTAAATCCGTATGTGAGTCGGATCGCGCATCATCAGGTTAGGGGAGGGACTTGAGCGCTATTTATAGAGTCTTCGATTACGAGCCCTCTCATTACAGGCCAGACCATATTCGGCCCACACCAGCCAACCCCATATTAGACTTATTAAGAACCCATATATCTTACATTTATTATACCAAACTAATTCAGTTAATTTCAATTAATGAAGCCCACATTAGAAAATTCTTACATTCCCCCACTTGGGCGATATTAATTGAAACAAAACTGTGTGCCCACCCTTATATTGGTCTAGAGATTATTCTTAATAGTTAATCCGATCCCATAAAGTCTCGAACACCGAATCATGGGGGTAACTGCATGTACTCATGCAGAGCCTCCCATGGTTACGAATGCTTTCAACTTTACTGATATAGATTCAATATGGTAGTATGTCAAATGGACAATACCTCATAATGAGTGATACTTCATGTGTTGTCCTTTTTGTTAGTCCAAATTCTCTCTCCTTAAATGTCATAAAACCAAGTGTGTCACCAGAGAATATCCTTTATGGTTCCAACGATCCTGCATATGCCTTACGTTGATAGTTAACTGTACTTTATGTGTAACAAGACATCGTTAAGGCTAATACTAAGAATGCCCCATAGCCTGTACTCAAAGTTTATACAATACCTCGAGATTTTTATCAAATATGTGTACTCAACTTGATAAATCTATATTCACAAATACCTCATTAAATGCAAAAGAGTTGATACATATTCAAATATTACAAAATGTAACAAAATCAGATACGAACTTCATAAGAGCAACATAAAACTAAAGAGCTCCCACTAATTAATAGTATCCTATGATACTCCTAAGCCCATGTTCATGACATGTCGATCAAATACACAAGGGCGAAAGCCTTTAGTTAGCAGATCTGCAATCATATCATCTGTTGAAATGTGCTCTACTGCAATGTCACCAATTTAAATTTTTTCCTTTATAGTCAGGTACTTGACCTTTATATGCTTAGATCCCTTGAGACCTCTGTAGTTGTTAACAAACAATACTGCAGAGTTATTGTCACAATACAATTGTATGGGTCTATCCATAAAATCAAATATGGTCAGCTCCTTAATGAGGCTCTAGAGCCAAATTGCTTGAGTAGCGGCCGAAAAGCATGAGACAGCGCCGTTGGATGGAACTCCTTAAAGACTACAACTGTGAGATTATGTATCATCCCAGAAAAGCTAACAAAGTAGCGAATGCACTGAGCTGAAAATCGAGCATCGCGCATATGATGGTCAAGGAATGGACTCTGTTGGAGAGAGTTCGGGATTCGGAATTTAAGTTTGAGGTGAGTCATGTCTCAAGTCTGCTTGCAGCATTAAGGATTGAGCCGGAAATCCAAACTAAGATCAAGGCCTTACAGTCGACGGACCCAGAGATTCAAAAGATTCTGAGTATGGATGTTACAAAGATGAAATCGGACTTTCAGATATCTGAGAATGGAATTCTAAAATTCCGTGGATGGTTGTGTGTACCTAATGATGCAGAACTTAAAGAGGAAATTTTGTTTGAGGCACACCGTAGTAATTATAGTATTCACCCAGGCAGTACGAAGATGTATCAGAATTTGCGACAACATTATTGGTGGAACGGCATGAAAGTGGATGTAGCCAAGCACGTGGTCAAGTGTTTAACATGTCAGCAAGTGAAAGCACAACATTACAAATCGGGTGGAATGTTGCAGCCATTGAAAATCCCCGAGTGAAAATGGGAACACATTACGATGGACTTTGTAATGGGATTACCAAGGAGTCAGAGGGGTCATGATTCAATTTGGGTGGTAGTCGACCAATTGACAAAGTCAGCACATTTTCTACCGGTGCGAAAGGATTTCGCATTGGATAGGTATGCCGAGATTTACATGCGGCAAATAGTCCGTCTGCACGAAGTGCCAGTGACAACTACCTCAGACCGCGATCCTAAATTTACTGCTGCTTTTTGGAAAAGCTTTCATACGGCATTAGGGACAAAGTTATAATTTAGCATGGCCTATCACCCCAAACAGATAGCCAATCTGAAAGGACAATTCAGACTTTAGAGGATATGCTACGAGCATGTATATTAAATTTTAAAGATAGTTGGGAGGAACGGTTGCATTTGATTGAATTTGCCTATAACAATAGCTATTAGCAGAGTATCAGAATGGCACCGTTTGAAGCATTATATGGCAGAGCTTGCAGAACACCGATATGTTGAGATGAAGTGGGTAACAGGAGTATTGCGAGTCTCGAGTTGGTTCAGCAGACAGTCGAGACGGTCAAGGTTATTTGGGACAGATTTAAGACTGCTTAGAGCCGCCAAAAGAATTATGCGGACCGAAAACGTAGGCCTTTGGAGTTTCAAGTGGGGGACCACGCTTTCTTCAAAATGTCGCCAATGAGAGGATTGTCACAGTTTGGCAAGAAAGGAAAATTGAGCCTGAGGTACATGGGTCCATTCGAAGTCTTAGAGAGAATCGGCACTTTGGCTTATCGTCTCGCGCTACCACCAAATTTATCTCATGTTCACAATGTGTTCCACATGTCTATGCTAAGAAAGTATGAACTATACCCAACCCACATGCTAAATTATGAAGAAATAAACGTGGACGATAGAGTGTCTTACGTGGAAAGGCCAGTAAAGATTGAGGACAGAATGGAACGAGTGTTACGGAACAAGACAATTTTGATGGTCAAGGTGATTTGGGAGTATCATGGAACCAAAGGTACGACGTGAGAAAGCGAAGAGTTGATGCAACACAAATACCCCCATTTGTTTGAATAGTTGGGTTGGATTGTAAATTTCGAGGACGAAATTTTTGTAAGGGAGAAGAGTTGCGACATTCCGAATTTCGGCCCATTTTTGGAATTTATAAAATGCGTATTTCGTCAGTGTGCTTATAATAAAATTTCGCCCGAAACTGATCACTCTTGGGTTATTCTTTTTAAACTAGAGATTTCGCTAGAATCGCACTCGATCGAATTTGGCTGTTATTAAGAGCCCAAACTTTGGTGTCAAATTTCTTGGAGTTCCGAGATGAATTTAATTGGACGGTGTCGATATTATTGTAGCCAGCGTCGATATTGCCTGGGATATATGAAAAGTGAAATTTTGACTGGGTGCGAAATTGAACTAATAAACCTCTCTCGTAGTGTGTTTTAGTTAGTTTTTCTGGCCCTTTTCTTCTAATTATTAATTAGGATTTTCGTGGACCGTTAGATCGATTTTTGGGTTTGAACCGTAACCTATGGATTGCACTCGAGGACAAAAATCAACTTTTGTCCCCTCTCTCTCTCTCTCCTCTGCGCACCCCACCTACCCGCGCACGTTCCCCCCATGCACACATCCCCTCTGTGCACGCTCCCTCTGCCCTTTTTCTCCTCCTTTTTCTTCCTCCCCCTTTCCTTCTTCTTCTTCTTCTTCTTTGTCTTCTTCTTCTCTAGTTTTCTTCCTCTGCCCCCGACTGCACTGCTTCTTGCTAGTTGCTCGCCGCTACTCATTGCCATGCCCGACCATCGTTGCGCCGTCCGTCCCGTCCCGCCGCCGTGCCATCCATCCCGCCGCTCGCCCCAAGCCCAGCTGCCCCTCTCCTCTCTCTTTCCTTCCCTTTCGTGCCCAGCTTGCTGCTCGAGCTCGTCGCGTCCGGCCGCCGCCGCGCCTGCCACGGCCCAGCGCTGCCCAGCCAACCATCCTGCTCCACTCCGCCGCCTGCGACGTCGCTGTGCTTCCCCGTCACTGCCGGCTCGCGCCCCCGCAGCCCCAACCCTTCCTCGCCCTCGCCGCCACCGCCCAACTTTTCCCTCTCCTTCCCTCCTCGCCGTCACCGCCACGTCGCCGGGACGAGCTTGTCGCCACACTGCCGCCGTCGTCCCTGCTGCTCAATGATGACACTGCTGCCCCCTACTCCGGCCGAGATAGTCGTCAAGCTCACCACCGCCGTCGTCACACTTGCTCGCCGCCGCTCGCCATCCCAGCCAGCCGGCCAGCCAGCTTGCCAGCCGAGTGTGCCTAATCGTGCCCGAGCTCGCCGACCAATCGTGCCCCGCTGTGGCTAGATAGCCAACCAGCTCGCCTAGGCAGATCACCCTTCCAGCCGGGCCGTTGCCCATCCAGCTCGCCCGTGCGCCCTAGGCACGCCGCTCAGCCACCGCGCCCGTGCGCCAAGCACGCCACTCGGCCACCGTGCCTGTGTTGGCCGGTCAGAGCGCCCATTTGGCCCGCGCCCGTGCCGAGCTCAGCACTATTCACCCGAGCCATTTTGAGCAAGTGTGGATTTTTCCCGGCTAAAATCTAATAAGTGACTTCCTAATCCCTATTTAGTATAATGGATATTTTTAGACTTGTTTAGGGTATGATTAGTACCGGTTTAGGGATTAAACTTAGGTTAGGGCCAAATTATAAATGTAGTTAATTGGTGGATTGAATTGGGGTGATTATATGGCATGTTAGGTGGCTAAATTATGCGGGTGCAATGGTCGGCTTGTCGTAGTGTTTGTGGGTGATTTGATGATTGATTGTCGCCGACTTGAATGTCGGATTGGTGAGCTCGTGGTTTGGAATTGGGATGGTTTTGGGTGCATATTAGTGGCTAATGTTGGTGGGTCAATAATTGGCTTGTTGTGGCATTCGTGGGCGGATTTGATGTTCGTATGTGGCCAACTTGAATGTCGGATTGGTGGGCTAGTATGATGGGCTTGTGATGTGATTTGAATTCGTAAGACATGTTGAATGGCGAGTTGTGATGTGGTGAGCATGCCTTCAGTTTGATTGATACGACTTGTGAGAATGGCGAATTGTGTTGTGGTGCATGTGCATGAGAAAAGCTCGGATTGATCGGAGGGCTGCCAACCTGAGGCGTGGTTACACGGGTGTGGTGAGAAAGACATGACCAGATTTGAGGCGTGGTTACGCGGGTGTGGCAAGAAAGGCATGACCAGACTTGAGGCGTGGTTACGCGGGTCATTGGAAGGGGAAAAATGTCCTCAAACGTGGTTACGCGGGACAGAGCCCGGATTGATTGGAGGGCTAAGCCTGAGGCGTAGTAGGGCGGGCAGTGAGATTGGGCTTGAGGCGCAATAACGCGGGCAGTGAGAATGGACCTGAGCGCAGTGGCGCGGGTCGTGAGAAAAATGTTTGGCCACGCATGCAAATTGAGTGTGATTGAATTGGCTGGTTGAATGTGTGATTGAATTGGTTGGATTGATTGAGTGCAAGTGTGGTTGGTGTTTGAGTGATTGTGATATGTTATTGAGTTATTATTATTTTATCACATTTTGACTTACGTGCAAAGTTAGCATACGTTCGATGGCAAAGGTAAGTACAATGATGTGAGCTTGTTATGTTGTGGGTTAGATTGCATGTACGACTTGTCTAGGTATGTATTGGCTTACATAGGGTTTAGGGTGTTGCTTATTGAGACTCGTTCTCACAGTTATTATATAACCATTTCAAACCCCCGACCTTGAAGATGGCCGGCATATTGGTACATTTTGGGATCTCGGACCGTATAGAGCGTTTGGTAATTGAGTACCCCGGTTGGAACGGGGAGGCTTATATTAGGTTTTACACTATCGTCTAGGTCGATGAGCGCGGGCCACAGCTCAAGGCCCATCCTCACCTTAGTTTGTGCTACCGGGACCAGACTAGCTTTCGTGGACCTCTTAGGACTTTCAACGTTCCGTTTGACGGGTTAGGCTAGTGGGACCCGCATGCAGCTGATGGGGAAGTGGTGAGCCCCGATGCCGTGTCCGAGGCGGATTCTGACCCCCGGCCCACTATCATAGAGTCCGACATGAATTCCGACCATGAGGAGGAGGAGCCAATAGAGTGGGAGTTCGATCCCGAACCGGAGCCGATGGAGCTGGAGTCAGAGCCGAAGGATGATCCCGAGGAGGAGCCGTTGGAGGTCGAGTTCGAGCCATAGTCTATGGAATCCAAGTTCAAGTCGTCCGGTTATTCATCTGAGTCTTCGGGATCCGACTCGGATTGAATACCTAGGAGTTAGCCTTGAGCATAGCTAGCGTTTAGGGCCAATACTTTTTAAAGGGAGCCCTTTTGGATATAGTACCTAACCGCCCCGAGCCACAACCCCTTTTTGATGATAGTGGCTTGTTGACCAATTTTGGTCTGTGTGTACTTATGCTACAAATGAATGTTGTAAGTTCTCTTTGATTAATATAAGTATGTGTTTATGAAGTTTGTTGCTATGTGTCTCCCGTTGCTATCTTGGTCATATTTATTTGTGTATGGGTGTTTGATCATTTCTGCGTGTGTATTATTCTCTGATTTGGGTTTTGGGTCTGCGACGCGTCCTGGGACGTCGTACTAATTTGACCAAAGAAGGGATGCCACGTGCAGTAAGGTTCGGGGCATGACACAATTGATTGGAAATGGAAGTTCACCACACGCTTGGGTGGAGATGGTATATCTCAAATTAAAAATAGCACAACTCGTGGATTTTGTGCAGGGGTAGATTTTCGATGTGGGCGGAGGGCTGATTACGTTCTTCCAGAAATCGATTCCACTGTTTTGCTCTGGGAAGAAACTAGGTGAGCTATAACACTAAAACAAGTTTTATTTTTATCACCTGTATGATGATGTCCTGAATCGGAATTTTTCCAGTTCAAAGCATGATGATTTATAATACACAGTGAACTTATGGTGTGGGTCATGCACTTCTATGATGTATGTCACTCTCTTTAGTGACTTTTTGTGCGGTCCAAAATGTGTGTTTCATTTAACAGGGGTCTTGGTACTGTTGAGCCATTATTCAACATGAACTCACGTTGGTTGCAAGCATCGGTAGATAGAGTGGAAGCCCATTTTAAGCTATCCAGATACTGTTTAGTGGACGTTGGAGAAGAGATGGTATGGTTATCGGTTGGCTCCTTTGAACTGCATTGAATTGAGAACTCATAGCATCTGATGTGGACCGGATGATTGTTTGACATGAAAATTTTGAACATGGCTAAGTGAAAATTTGTTTTGCTTCGAAAGTTCATGTTGGCCTCAGAAGTTGCTTGTTCTCAGGTAGTGGGGTCTAACATTGTATTTGCTCACATGCATGTGTGATATGTTATCGACTGGCGTTATTTTATCATGCTTTTGAGATGATTCTTTGCCATTTAGTTACATGATTACACCATTTTGGGGTTTTCAATTTTTTCTGAATAATGGATTTTAGCATATTCTTTTGCACCAAGATGGGAGATGGTAATGGCTTGATGATCTGAGCTTATTTCTTAGCAGATATTCATATTCGATTGTAGCATAAACTGTTCGCCAGAATTACCTATTCAGCTAAAGAAGTGGGACTATGGGGAGGGATGACGAGGCTCAGTGGTGCACTGGAGAATGAGTTTTCGATACTTGGAATTTCATCAATTTCGTTTGACAATGTTGACGTACATAAGTGATGTATTGTATTTCTAGCCAAAAAAAAAGTGATGTATTGTATTGGTAAAGTATTTGCAATCTATTTCATCAATTGTTTTTACACTTCATTTTATTGGAGTTGGCGAATACTTCGAGGACCCTTGTTTCTCACACCGTTACGCCCATGTGAGCTTATGGAAACTGAAGTATTATCCAATGACATGTGACCCTTACGTACGGAATGCGGGGGTTCGGGGGCAGCGCCCCCGACACGGGTGTCCCGCTGCCCGGTCAGCGGGCGGGGGTTTGGGGGCAGCGCCCCCCAACGAGGGTTCTACTGACCGGTCAGCGGATGGCTGCCCCGCTCACCGGTGAGCGGGCGGGGGCTCGGGGGCAACACTCCCGAAACCTCAACAGGTTTAGGCTTTTATTTAAGATGGCTCGTAAGGTGCGGGATTAAGAGATTTCGTATAGATTTAGGTTTTTGGCCCGTTTGGGGCACATATGTATTTTGTTCGTTTTTCTGATTATTGTAACAAGTTGAGTGGCTCTAAACCGAAAATATAGTGAAATCTCTTTACAAGATGTAGCCCTATTCGAGGGTGAACCTGAGTAAATTCGTGCATCATCTATTTTCTCTGATTTCTACATGATCGTTCTGTTTCGGTTCTCGATACAACCCTTCACATTTTTCACATCCATTCCCTTTCTCTACATTTTCTAAAATATTTAATTATCTGCAAGATATCCGTGAAAACAAAAGTCTCGTCACCATCAATGAGATTAATTTTGTGTCAAGGCAAATGATTTGGAACGGTGATTAGACATTTCTTGTCACGTCGTATCTAGCGATGTCCATGCACATTCAATACCTACTTTGATCATGCAATTGAGCAATCGCTTCTCTGTTTTCAAAAATTGTTGTACAATGGCATATGCTTTCTATGAACTTATCTCCTTTTCGTTTTTGTTTTATGTCTCTGGTATTTGCTCGAGAGGGAAGATGCACTAGACATGCTAGCGAAATTGCTAGGGATGTATTAATAGGGGCGATCACTTGGGCCCATTATTTAATCGATTTTTCAATGCAGTCGCAGAAGTTACAGCTACATATCCAAGTGAACCGCAAAATGTAGCTCAAAATATTTTCTTGAATCTGTGCATCTTAAATAATAGATTTTTTTAACATGTACTTTTGATCAGCTGGCATCTCTCATCTTTTTCTTGCTCAAACTTCGTTCTGTTCATCTTCTCCGCAGCATCTTTCGCTCTCATAATCCTCATCAGAATTCCCCCAACTTCGCTCAGCCTCGCATTCCTCATAATATTGTCCATGTGGCTCGTCTTCTCTTTCGTGGGCTTCTATTCCCAGCTCTCTCGCTTCTGCTTCGTGACCCATGTCTCGATTCTCCTCACATAGCTGTTCGGCCAGGTGCTCCTCGTCCTAGCGCTGTTCACCAAAGAAACGTCAGTTCATTCACTGCTGAGATCAGAGAGAGACCCGAAAGAGGCTTAAGTCCTACTGAGATTGGAGTGCGGGATTTTGATGGCTACAATGCTGATGGAGTTGTTGGTGTTGGTGCTGATGTGCACCGTGCAAAGTTGCTGGGTAAGGAGTACGAAGGGTTGAGGGACAAGGTGGAGAAGACGCAAAGCATGAGGATCGCAAAAGTACAGGAGGAATCGATGGCTAACGCGGCTAAGATCGCGGAGGTCAAAGCCGAAGAGTTGGATGAGAGGATAAGGTGCAAGTATGGGCAGTGCGAGAGGACTAATTTCGAAGGCTGAGCTGATATTGTCATTTATATGGCTTGCTTCATCAGAAGTTCCTTGGGCTGGGTCACTAGTTGGGGGGCCATCTTGTGTAGTATAAAGAATTTGTGCGGATGAACCCTATTATATTATTAAATATCGGTGGCCATGTTACCAATTCGTAGAAGAATTGGGTTCACCTTAATATAACAATGAGCAATGAAGTAATTGCTCACTGTTTGTGGGGAAAATATCAAATAACACATTGAAACAAAGTGCCCACTTGACAACATACATTAAACTTTAGTATAAATATGGCCGAAGTCCCACTTCAAAAGTCTTGAAACTGAGTACACACTGTGATAGTCACATTTCACACACAGTAAGAAGGGAAAACAAAGATCACATCACAAGTGTCCTTGTCCAATAATAGCAGAGATCATTTCCTGAGCTTCTTGGGACGGTAGAGGCGAGGCCAAAAGGTAGATACAACCATTCCATAATACAATGGAAGCTGTAGCATTGCGAACAATACGATAGGCAAGGCAACCAGTAAATAAATTGGGATGTCAATCCACTTCAATCGTTCGTTTAGGACCATCGTAAGAGCACAGCCGAACGCCACCAGCATAAAGCCCAAAGAGAGGAAGAGAAAAGTGAGGCCCACTATCATTTTAAACGGTAGCGAATGGAGGAAATCTTCAATTGCGCAACGTGAATTTAGGATAGCCAAGAACACCAAGGTGGCAGTAACAGAAGAGAAGAGAGCAAGAGCATCTGCAACAGCGAATACCATGAACGAGCTCTTCTTCAAAAAGATAGGGATCCCCGTATTGCCATCATTGCCTCCAGGTACTGTAAAGGCTGCAGCAAAAGCTATCGTAATGATGAGAGTTGCGACAACGCTACATGATGATGATGTATCCTTCATCCATTGCCGTGCCTCCTTGAGCAAATCTCGGCGTTGCTCTACAAAAGCTTCCCAGTATGTTCTTTTTTCTGATTTTCCTGATTCGTTATTCAATGGACATGGCAGCAATTTCAAACTTTTCATAGAAGGTTTAGTCCTATCTTCCATTACCTTCAGAAAAATAAAGGACGCTTATCAATATAAATGAAAATTAAAGAGCATAAAAAGATCGTAAAGAAATAAGGTGACCTAACCTTATACCACTGAAGTTCTCTCTGCATTAGAAAAGCTGCTCCAGAAACATCTAGGGATACACATCTCGGTGTCCATTCGATCACATCCTTCATCAAGCCTTTCTTCATCAAACCACCATAACCCAAATTTGCATTTGCTAGTAGTCTAAACAACTCAACCTGCCGTCCGTTTATAGCTTCTTGATTAAGTTTGTTTGCGAATTCTTTATCCCACATCAACTCCGGAAAACGCTTCAAACATAACTCAACAATTTCAGAGATTCCATGAGATGCAGCTTCAAGGATAGTTTCTGAAGTCAATTTGAGTATTTCGGGAGAAGTCTCTTCCTTGGGAAGAGCTTGATTTGCAAACTCGAGTGAGTATTTATGCCTCAACTTTGATTCTCCAATCCTTTTGATGAAAGGTGCTGCAGGGATCATCAAATAAGCAATTTTCGCAATGGTGATGAATCAAAAGATAAAAAGCTTTCACATATGCATTGTATTCTTATATAATGTATATATATTGTAGTTAAGAAAATGATAGATGTAAGATATTAATTGGAAATCAAATTTCATATGGCTTGAAAATCAAAATGCATGCGTTAAAGAACATATGGATCTAGCAATGAATACACACAATGTAATGAGAAAAAAAAAAGTTCTTTGTATTTTGAAAAATGGGTGGATCCAATGATGGATTGATAAGTATTTTTTGATTCAGTGTCTTCATAGATTCACCCAATGGATACATCGTTTTCGACTTTGAATTGAATTGAATCGAATTATATCGTAATATACAAATGAATAGCCAATCCATAATGATAATAGTGATTACGACAGGATATACCAAAATAAGCAATTTACACTTTAAATTTAGAGATTTCTACCTGGTTTTGTGGCAAGATTCCAGAGTGATATCTTGAACCGCTTAAGTGCTGATGATACTGACATGAAGAGGAGAGAAGAATCATGTTACTAAATTAGGAATTGATGATGGACAAAAAAATACATATCACACCCACGGAATTTGCTCATGTAGTTAAATTTATAATTCTTGAACATGTTAGAAAACAATTTGTCTATGGCCTGAATCCAAATCTATAATTCTCAATAATTCTACTTGGCAAGTTGACAGTGAGTAAGACTTCTTGGCCAACTTTACAAACTTTATATTAGATATTGCTTTTTGACATACACCATTCTTTAGATATAATATTTCTATACACAGATGTAGTCCTTGCCCCTTGACTTTTTTGTGAATAGGATTTTGTGAATGATATTCTATTTGTCGTGTTAGTCCATCCATTAAGAAGGTTAACAGATATACCTTGAGCCATCTTCGTGTCTTTGGGATTGTCAAATGATGCGTCAACCAAGCATAGAGGAATGCCTAAATAGGGAACAGATAGAGTGAACGCCATGAGATAGAGTTGCCCTAATTGTACATATATGTCTAAAGAAGAGCAAGAGTACCTACATTTGTAAATGCATTTTTCCAAAAAAGAGAGTCTAGCTCCACTACGGAAGTAAGACTCCATCTTCGCTAAATCTTTCAACAATTTGATCTTTTCGTTATTTTTGGATGTCATTGAGCCGTCGTACCGGGGAGCTAAATGCAAGACTATATCTTTTGAGCACAAAAAAAATTGTTAATCCGGGCAAACAGTGAAGGAGAGATAAGATGAGTGATTACGAAAGCCTACCCAAATGGGCCGCCATAATAAGGTTGCTCATGGTAGAATACATTGGGACTGATGTTGTGTGCCTTGCCAGGAACCAAATAACCTCCTTTTGCATAGGCGCATGTGAACTAGCCTTGTTTAGGGCATGGCGTACACTGTCAGATGCAGCATCAACTTTTTTAACTAATGCTTTTACCATCCTTATTCTTCCTCTCGAGGCAGCATTCTTGAGGGCACTCTCAAGAATGTCAACGTGAAATTCTGGAGGCCAGCACTCGGCTAAGTTCTCAACAAATTGATCTTGTGCAGCCATAACCGCAATTTCAAGCACAGTATTGGATTTTTTTTCTAGGGTCATAACTTCGGCCCACATTGCTTTGCGATCTTCCTTGAAGATTTTCTCGGCAGCTTTCCAATCACCTTTTGCTGCGGCTTCAAACAATTGTCGATAGTTTCCATGGACGTCAGCTTTTATTTTGACTGCAAAAATAGCACATTAAAAGTCCTCAGGCTTTCGCCCTTCTTGTTTTTTAGGTCTAGTGTAATGATTGCACATGCTCAAAGTTCCAATGAAACGCGTATGCAAGGAAAGGAACGATCGTTTACTCAACATGGCTTTTTTATATAAGCATGTTCGTTTACTCCTTGGAAGCAACAAAGTTTTTTTTTTTGGCTTTCTCGATTATAATTCCAGATATTATTCAGATTCTAAAAATTTGAAAATATTATATTTGAATTTATATGTATGCATTTGTATGTGGTAAAATTTAAATATTTCAAATTCAAAAAAAGTCAAAATGAATAAAATATCAGATTTATGAAGAATGAAAATCATAAGTTCAGGGTGACAAACTTGCAGTCCGTCTACAATTGTCTTGGGAAGCTTTATCAGCTATTATGCCTTCTAAACTCATGTTTACGGGAACCTCCTTGTTCCCAAAAAGGAAATTGAACATAAATAACATTAGAAAATTTAATTACAATTTGTATGCTTTAGATCATCTATACATGACTAGTGCGAGGCTCATTCATTGCGTGCAATTATATTATATTAAACTTAGATGGTAAACTTTTAAACAAAAATAAGTTTAACATTAAGCGTGAAGGAGATCGCGGTTTTTTCTTTGAGACAACTATTGTATCATAAATTAGTTTGTGGGACTTTCTAACTTTCATATCTTGGGCTATTTTTTTTTTAGTGAGTTTTTAATTCTCGTTTACTCAACCTACCTTTTTCTATGAGGGCATTTGTTTACTTTTTGGAAGTAAAAAAGTATTTCTTTGGTCTTTCTCTATTAAAATTCAACATATTATTCAATTTTTAAAAATTATGAAAGATTAAATTTGAATTTATATGTCAGTGTATGTATGCTGTAAAATTCAAAATGTTTTGCAATAAAAGTGACAAACCTTCAGCTGGTCTGCAATCGTCTTGGGAAGCTCCATCAATAGACGTGTCTTCTGAACTCACATCTACGTTAACCTCTTTGTTACCAAAAAAAAGAAAAGAACATAAATAACCTTTAAAAAGTTAATTACACTTTGTATGTTTAGATCATCTATACATGACTAGCACAAGGCTCATTCATTTCATGAAATATTTTGTAGTAATTCAGATTGTAAATTTTCAAACAAAAAAGAAATCGATTTTTTTATTTAGCCTTTGATTGATCTGTGATACTTAGGTACACTTCGAACAAAGTTGGTCTACGATGGTCTTGGGAAGCTTTATCAGTTGCTGTGCCTTCTGAACTCACTTGTACATGAACCTCTTTGTTACCGAAAAGAGAAATGAACAAAAATAACATTTAAAAATGTTTTGGAGTGAAAAAAGTGGAAATGCATCAAACACAATGAAAAAATGAAAATTAAAAGTTCAAAAGGACAAACTTTGAGTTTTTGATTGATTTGTCTTCCTCAACCAGTCTTCAGACGAAATGGGTTTGCGACTATCTGGAAAAGCTTTACCAGTTGCTGTGCCTTGTAAACTCATGTCTATGCGAACCTCTTTGTTACCAAAAAGAGAAATAAACATGAATAATTTAGAAAATTAATTACACATTGTATGCTTTAGATCATCTATACATGACTATTACGAGGCTCATTAATTACATGGAATTTTCTGTATTAAACTTAGATGGTAATTTACACAAACAAAAAATTTAACGTTAAATAATGGAATAAAACTATGAATTAACTCTATACAGAATTTTGTCTGTCTCCACAATTTCACTCAATAATTATAACAAAACTATAGATAACAAAAATTAATGAATAACAAAGTCAAGTGAAATTTTTCCAATTTTTTCCATGACCTTATGAGATCAAATCAGAACTACAAAGGAAAGAATGGAACAAGCCTGCCAATGGTTCCAAAATCGAACTATCTTGAGCATCCATGGAGGATTCTTTGCCGTGCCGTCTCGCGAACATGAAAAAAACTTTAGTGGAGAAGTACTTTTATGTGGTTGAAATCGAGGTTACGTCCAGTTCTCATGGATCTTCTCTTTTTATACATCAGAATTGTGGATGGAGCCAAAGTTCCAGCCGTGGATCACGTACCGTTCTCTTTTCCTGAATGACGATTTCTGATTTCATTTCCAAATTTTATGACATCAAAAATTTTATGGGTCCTTTTATTTACAAAAGCGTAGATTTGGAGGACTTACTAAAAAAGATACAGGTGTAATTTCACATAATTATTTCTATCTTTTCTTCCACCATCCCCTTCTTTGCATACAACATAGCTCAATGAATTTTTATTCAGTGTACTATCGGTGTAAAAATTTCTTTACATATGCAGGTTTTATAAAATGACACATATGCATTTTTTTTATTTTTAGCATTCAAGTTTATTCGATAAAAAATAAATAGATATGTTTTCATTCTGAGAAAACATGTGTAAAAAAGACATTCACACAGACAATTTATTCAATATAAATCCTGTTTCAAAGGAATGTACAATGGCGGTGCAAAATTTTCTTCGCAAGCACATTTTAGATAATGACACAATCAATTTTTATTTTTTGCACGTAACTTTATTCCGTAAACAGGTTTATTGTTTTCATTTTAAGACTATTTGTGAAGAAAACTTTTACGATGATGATGTATGTAATATTAAATATTATTTGTGAAGAAAAATTTCATATACTTTTAGCTTAATGCGAGTATTCTCAAAACTTAATATCATAATTTTTTCTAAGAAAATAATAATTAAGTGAAGATTAAAAATATGTTATCTTTGTAAAAGTGAGGAAAATGGGAAGAAAAAAAATTTAGATGGAAAAGTAATCAATAAAATTGTTTCCTATTAGGAAAAATAAAGATGGAAAGTGTTTCGTCTGAACCGGGGTACGTGCACATGTCTGAAATGTATAATTATATGTGAAAATTATCGAGGGCTCTTCTCGAATTATCTTTTGTACAATACTTTTTTGGCCCAACATTCGGCGACTTAAAAATGTCATTAAAGTCGAGAATGCTCCCAAGTGCCAAAGGACCTCCCCACGAGGATGTGACATTCTTGCCTCTTCTGAAAAGTTTGTATGACGTCATTGCTTACATCCTCAAGAGGAACGCGTCCTGACATGGATAATGACACTTGCTATGTGTCTCAACATGAAAAAGATCGCATAATCTTTAGATATTGTAAATTTTACTAAACTGTTAATATTGACTCCGGGGCCACCATTTGGACTTAAACGTAAGAAACTGACGGCCAAAACCGGCTATGATAACACACCTAATCTACAAGGTCCAATTAATAGGATGCCTAATAAGCTCATCGATAGGCCATGAAAATACAGGCCTATCGAATGTCTAATGAGCTCATTGATAATAAGTTTTCAATGGGCAGAGTTTAAATGAAGTATATGACATGTGACAATAATCGATTGACTTGAAGTATGCACAAAAATTTAAAATCGAGTCAAAGAGGAACCATTGATCGAAGACAACCATAGCTAAGGAATTGAGAGCAGTTACAATCATCCTAGAGAAGTGCACAAATCAAGACAGTTTGACATCTTGGAAGATTAGTACGCATAAACCCATTTTAATATACAAGAAGAAACAAGAAAAGAAGACAATCATCGGCAATCAAGGCATCACAAAAATCACTCTAGCAAATCAAATGATATGTAGACGAGATGATCATTCATAACAATTCAATTTAGATTAGATTTTGCTTAGGTTTGAATTTGAATTTCAACTTAGATAAGATTTTCAAGTTTCGATACTCATCTTTGTTTATAAGAGCTTTATAGTCATGTTATGTAAGTTTTTTGCTTTCTTTATGCAGTACAATCATTTCCATGAGAAGTTTATGTTCAGTTTCAGCCATTGAGCAAACATGGCCTCAAAAGATGTAAGCATCTATTGTGATTCAATCAAATTTTTTGCAAACTCCTTGTTGTCTCCAATATATTTTTGTGCATTATTTAGCGATTCAAATTTTGCAAGGCCGTTGAGGCTTTAAGGGATATTAGAATCCATTTACTTTTGATTCGAAGCCATATTTAACTTTTCAATTAGCCATCGAACATTAATCACTAATTGAAGCCATTGAGCTTTTGGCGATCACGATCTTGCAAAAATCCATTTGATGGTTATTTATATGGGTCTTTCCGTAGGACTCATGTAATTAATAATCTGAATAACCTTTGTCCACGTAATCTATAAATCATGTAATAAGAAAATTATTGTGTCAATTCAAGTCCATTAAACTTGGTGAATCACAATGGTTGATTTTATAGATTATATGTGAATGAATCTAAAAACAACCGCCGTGATGCATTTGATTCCCTAGATCGGGATTTACAGAAGAATTTTCCTATATTATAACTTCTCGCATCAATTATGCTATTGTTATTAGTTGGCCATTAGTCGTTTATTTACTTATCTTCTTAGATTTTGACGGAGGTCTACTGCTTTTTTGTTTTCTTCATTAATGCAACTTTTGGGACCAGGAGAAGATTGTGGAAAGAAACTACAGTGAAAGAAAACATTTCTGCGATGCCGTGCTTTTGTGCAGGACTACCTTGTCGTGATTCTTTGTCAGCCGTCCGATTCAAGTGTGTTAAAATCAGCCGTTCGATTAAAAACTCGGCATTGCATAGAATGACCACGGCAGCATAAATTACAGTGCTCAGGGCCATTCGACCGTGCGTATCATCGTCTTCTTAGGCAGCGAGTAGAGGGAGTCTCTTGCCATGCATCGGGTGTTGGCAGGTTTAGTGGCAGAAAAAATGTCGAAAAAGTCCTAAATTTATTATATTTATATTAATTTAGTAATAAATATTTTTGTATAGTATTAATTCAGTCATTCCGGCTAATTTTAGTCGGATATTGCTGACGTAAATGTCAGCCGACCTATGTGACACCGTCGATGCTGATGTGGATAATTTTTAATAATATATTTTTATTTTTTTCATTTTTTCTTTCTTCCTTGTTTTGCCAGCGATCGACCATCGGCCATGGCCGGGCAAGCTGGCCTTGCTTGGGTGAAGGTCACCGTTGACCGCCACTGGCAAGGTCCGGCAAGGCGAGGCCCTTACTACTTTGAAAATATTTAAGCCTAAATTGACATCAATACAATAGATGTAGGACTTTTTTTTTATAATTTTTCTGTTCAAGGGCCACGCCCATAAAATAATTACCTAACCATGCAAGATAGATAGCAAAAGGAGATCCGATCCGCCTCAACATGAGAACAAAAATAACCATAGAATAACACCTTGACACGAGACCAACGAATGGCCATAATTTAAGTTTCATATGAGGTACGCTTACAGCATGTGATACCCCATAACAAAAGTACGGCGCAGTAGCTACACTTGAATAGTAATAAATGGTTAAACACCATGAGAATCACGTTTCACAGTACATCACAAATGTTCCTCCTGGCCAATGGTGGCTTCAACCATTTCAACGCCCAAGTCAATGTCTTAACTAAGCGATTGGGAAGACAGCTACTAAAGTAGTTGGGGATGTAACCCCAATTCTACCTCAGGACGATTAGGACTTTCGCTCAACAAATTAGTTGGGATGTGAGTGCATTTGGGTTATTTTACTGTCTTGTCCTTTTCAATAGATAAATGCTATGCGACTTTTGCTCTACTTTTTGTGGATACCGTATGTTGCTGTTCGCTTAATCTTCACTGCTTTTTATCTCAATTGTTTCTTGTAATTTTCTTTTCAAAAAAAAATCATAAAAAATTTCAAACTCGACACATTTTTCTTAAATTTTTTTTTATTTGTACCCGTGTGACACATCTACCTCATCACGATTTCATCAAATAACGTTGTTAAAAATTCTACATGACTGCTTATGTGGACAAGGAAAGGAAATCGGAGTTGATGCGGCGTTCATGAGGCTTAAGTGATAAAAAAAAAAGACATTGTTTGAACTGCTTATGTGGACCACAATGATGTTTATCTCTCTTGGTTCCTCGCCAAATCCATGATTGTTTGACCAAGATTTATCCAAATCAAGCTTCGATTCAAGTTATGCAAGTTATTACGAGTTCAAATTGTTCCAAATCTGTGGTTGTTTGTACCGTCTGGGATTTTTCTGATTTTGAGTTTCACCCCCTTTTATTGTTTTTTTCTTGCTCTTTGGTTATGCCCTTTCAAGAGTTTTATTGCCTTTTTGCCTCGTCAAGATTCCTGCAAAGAACTTTTGCTTCTTGACTAGTATTTTATAACCCCACAGGATCCTACTTGTGTAAAAAGGACTTTTAAACTGACAATTTGTGTAAAATAAATCCTACTTCAAAAGGCTTTTTATCTCATGGCAAATTCAAAAAATCTTCCGGACATAATTCGAGTTTGAATCGTGCAAATGTCTCCTTCTCGTAAAAGAGACATATTGACATATTTAATGTTACTTGATAAAATTAGAACATCATCACCCTCAATCAATAAATTCGCTATATACGTTGAGCTTTATGTGGGTATTCTCAAAAGTTTAACATCACAATTTCTTCTAAGGAAAATAATTAATTGAAAATGGAATTTGTGTTATCCTTTAAAAAGCAAGGAAATGGGGAGGATAAAAGTTCAAATGGAAAGTTAATCGATAAAATTAGCTCACATTTAAAGATAAAGATGGACCGTTTTTGACGTTGAGACATGGGCATGTCTTAGAATATGCAATTATTACGTATGAAATTATTGAATGCCTCATCTTCTCGAATTGGACACATTTTGCGCAAGGACATCCTTTGTATAACAATCTTTTGGCTCCACACGGGCGACTTAAAGATGTCACTGAAGTCAAGGATGCTGCTTTTAGCAAAAAACAAAAGAAGTCAAGGATGTTGCCAAAGTTCCTCACCCCAAGGATGTGACTTATGAGGCGTTGCTATCATCTCAAGAAGATTTGTTTGCATTGAAAATTTTAATTTACACCTTAAATCAAGACAATCCTACCCTTTGGTGAAATAAGGTCTGATGTGTGCGTACCTTGTTTTATGACAACATTTCAGAGTGTTATCTTGAACCACTTATGTGCTCCAACCATGGAGGAGGAGAGAAGAATTGTTATGGTAGATTTGAAATATCAAAATCACACTAAATAATTTAACTTTATTGGTTATAATTATATGAAAACTAAGTACAAGTGATATATGCAATTCGAGAACACTAGCTTAACATGGGTATTCTCAAAAGTTAAACATCACGATTTTTTCTAAGGAAAAAAACAATTAACTGAATATGGAATTTATGTGACCTTCAATTTTGAAGGAAAATGGGGAGGATAGAAATTTAGATGAAAAATTAATCAATGAAGTTAGCTCATATTTTAATAAAAAAATGGAACGTTTTTCATGTGCACGGTGTGACAGAGACATGTCCGAAAAGTGTAATTATGAAGGAAATTATTGAGCACCTTGTCTTCTCTAATTATACACGTGTCACGCAAGGACGTCTTTCGGACAAAACCTTTTTGGCCCAACATTGGGCTGACTTAAAGATGTCATTGCCGTCAAACGGTACTGCCAAAGGTCGTCACCGAACCCAAGGATGCGACATCCTTATCATCTTTCTCCGAAAGATCGCATGACGTCATTGCTTACATCCTCAATAGGAAAGCTGGGTCGCGTCCTGACTGATACTTGGTAGGTGGTGGCTCAACACAAAAAGTCATGGAAGAGACAAGAGACAAGGGATATCGGCATGGAAGGGATACGAGAGTGACTGCACACCTCACGACTCCCTCCCAATTAGGGATATCGACAGTACGATTTGATGCGGATTTTCGGAAAACCTTAATCATATATATTAATTTAACATAAATTTATTATAAATATATTAATTTGAAATTTTTTTGTATATTAATCCTATTATTAATTCTTCTGAAAAATTTTGCAAGCACTGTAAATAAATAAACATCACTATAGTAAATATGTCAACATTTTAGTAATTTAATAATTTATCAATTTCTTTGCTGCCTTCACATCTCTATGAGCTTTAGAATATTCAGTAATAGTAGCGTTCCCACTTCGAATGGCCCATAAATTCATCATTAGCATGACCATGAGGCATGTGAGCCTTCTTTTGATACCAAAGGAAAATTGAAGCAAGGTATAAACAAAGGAAGGGGTGTAAACCAAAATTTTCATACATATCCATTCTAATTTTTGACAAAACAAAGAATCTTCTTGAGAGGATGCCAATGCCTCATGTAGAGTATCTCAAATTTGAATTGCTCACATTCACATAAAATTATGAGATAAGTACATTAGAAGTCATAAAACTTGTCACGAAAGTGCAATTGAGTCTTAAAATTTTCAAAAAATACAATTAAGTCCTAAAACTTATCAAATTGATATAATTAAGTAACTTTCAAAAAGTGTAATCAATGGAAGAACTTAGCTTGTTTTTCTATTAACATTGCTCGTGAATTTGGATAGATATCACCCTTTATCTAGTTGGGCGATACACTCACTTACTTACCAAGAGAAGCACAAAGTACGACAACCGATCTATATTGGACGTGTTGGCGAGGATGCAGTCTCACTTTCCCAGCGGAACCAGGCTCAGTGTTTTGGAATCATTGATATTCAAATGTCCGTACTTTTTGCACCTGCATCCCTTCATTACCGGTTCCCTTCATGATGATCATACCTGGCTCATCATCTCCTCTTTTGTTTCTCAACTGAAGGTATTCCGGTGGACTTGAACCACAAACCAACAGATGAATATTCGAATCCGGGTGGGTATGCATTTTTGCTATTGGGCATTATCTTAGGACCTTTCATGATTTTGAACATTAAGTCAACTTTTTAGATTGATTCCTTCCGTACTAGCAAAAGAAACCTGAAATGATTGTTTCTATTGTAGGATATATCCTGGTTCCTTGACCTAGTTTTACTTGAAGAGTGGCCTGAAATCGAACTATTTTATGGATTAGCTAGTTCTTAAGAACCACATGTGAAACCAAGTGCATAAGTATCTTATAACTTGATTGATTGGACAATGTAACGAACGAATTATGAGGTCTTACAATGATTTCATATCCAATGACTGGATTTTCTTTGTAACTTGATTATAGCACTTCAATGTCTTGCAAAGTCACTTTGGTATGCCGCCAAAATTGTAGTTACACTTCCATTTTATCAAGTCACTGTCTTTTTCTCTGTCCCTCCCTCTTCAACTAAATGTCTATGGCTTGTTTGTTTTTGACTTCTTTTATAAGTAGAAAAAAGCTCCTACTTAATTCTTTGCCATAATTTGGAAAAGAATTTGTGTTAGGCCTACTGCCTATTTGAAAAAGCCGTTATACATATATTATTGGATGAATGACATGTGTGTTTAAAGTTAGTTTTGTAATTAAAATTTTTCACGTATCAACCATCTAAGAATGAATATGTAACTTATTATTTGCACCGTCAATTGACCTAATAAAAATCTTTCAAAAAATTATTCAAACTCAACAAAGTTATATATTATTTTCTGGGTTGGTATTTTTATATTTTGAAAGATTTTAGATATTCACCAAATTCTAATCGCAAGAGTCGTGTAATTGTAAAGAAAAAGTAAGAAAAATGAATACTTGAAACTGCAAATTGAGAGGAGATTTGATGTTAACCTAGTAAATTCTTGCTTTTGGCTAAATGATTTAAGCAGAAAATATGGAATAAGAGTCACGTGAACCTAGGACTTCTCATTCAATCTTGATTGGTGAGAATTATGTTCGCTTCATCATCTCTATAAAGCATTAAAATCTTTCTGGAAAATAAGAACAATAAACCCATGTGTATTTGTTTCCTCCATTACATATTATTTTCTTTGACTGCTATTTCACCTCAATACAACAAGAAAGAATACTTCGAGAGGGTGCACGAATTGGGCATGGGACCAAGGCAAACCCTTCACGTCGTTGACTATGAAATAAGGTTGCAAAAGATGAAGGCATGGGCTTATCATTTAATCGCATTTAACATAGTAATTTTACACTTTTATTTGGCAACTTTAAAAAGGTGTGATGTTGACACCTAAAATCTAATTCCCCAATTGAATTAATTGCAAAAAACTTAGGAGTTAAACTTTTAACCCCTAAAATAAAAATTTTTTTCATTTAATTGCATGGCGTATAGATATTAGGTGCATTTTGCATTATTAGAATATATTTTCTTTTTTAATTAAAAAAGAAAGAAATTTTTTTGAATCGGGCCGGGTCTGGGTTGGGTTGACCCCCCCCTCCTCCACCCGGGCCCGGGCCCGGCTGATATGGGAGAATGCACTCCTAAACTTACCAAGAAGGTGGACCACCCGAAATGCACGAAAATTAGTCCAAACGCTACCTGACTGCTTAAAAAAGTACTATAGTTCCGAAAACTTATTCAAAACTTTTGCCTGACGTTGCATTTGTTATCTTCACCTTACTTTTGTATTCACCCGAAATACCATTTAGCCTTGTCCCTAATTTTTTTTTTAATTTTTGTCGAATTAAAAATTATTTTAAAATAGAGTCAAGTTAACTCTACACACTATGTCATCAAGGTGTAACAAGTAAACTCTGAACGTCGCATACCATTATGTAGGAGTGTCAAAACCAAACACAATACCCGAACCGAAACCCAAACCGACCCGACCCAAACACGAAATTTTCTTATCTGGTCGAGTTGGATCTCAACTTGTTTGGGTAACAATAAAAAAGAATTAGGTATTGTTTGGATCTATTGGGCTTGGGTACCCAAACCCAACCCAAACAATAAGCCAACCCAAATAATAACCAAAACCATTAAGATTGCTCCTTCTTCCAAGACCTTGCCGCCGACTTCTTCTTCCCTGGGTTCTGCCGCGCCGTCGCCACTAGCAACATCACCCTCAGCAGCGTCACCGAGATTGAAGGCTGCGGCGTCCTCAAGCTCACCAACCAGACGCGGTAACACCCAGACTGAACTGATGACCATTTGATCAGCCCAACGCGACATCATCGGCAAGAAGAAGACTTTCAGAGGCTTTGGACAGAAAGATGGCCGATGAATTCTAACGACGCATGCAACACCAATCTAATGCACTTGAATTCCGTTTGTCTGTTTTCATCCTAGAGCAGATTTAGTAATTTGCGAGTGAACGACGACATCATTCCATTGATCAAGGCTCTACAATTCATGCTCTCCTTCCTTTTTTGCTAAGCTGACTTTTTTTTTTTTTGCGCTAGGAGGTTAGGTATTATTAAAAGTTTTATCTGTGGAAGATGGAGCAGAGCGGAGGTGGCTGGTGTTTTGATGAGTTGACTACCAAAATGGACCTTCTTTCTCTTTTTTGTTCTCCCCTGTTTCCTCCTTGGGACATCGTGATCTGTTCTGATTTTGCAAACTCTGTATTATCATTACAACGTCGTGCTTTTTCTGTCACGCCCCGCACTTCTCGGTGCGCCACATCCCTCGCAAAGGTCGATTAGGTGTGCGACGTCCCCAGCCGTCGCCGACCCAAACCCAAGACAGAGATTCAAAGCACATGCGGAAGCAATTAAATCCACCCGCATACAGATAAACGCGCAACCAAGGGTAACCACAAATCATCACTTGTACTAGTACCGAGAATCATTTACAATATTCATATACAGCCCAACTACCAAAAAATCAAAAAGCGGTTCAAAGCCACTACCGACAAAAGAGATAAGTGGCTCGTGGCTCGGTGCACTACAACTAGCGGGGGCTTCTCCCAAAAATGCATCAAGACACCTTTCATCCTCAAGGTAGGAGATCTAAAAAGTCGGTTTACAAAACCGTGAGAATAAATCTCAGAAAATGAGTAATTCCCTAAACCCTAAACTAGGCTAACATGCACCTCCCGACAAGTACTAAACAACACATAATATGCACATAATCGACTCGGGGCCCTCGGGCCTAAATCTAATCTCACTAGACCCCGCAGGTTAGGCGTCAAATCAACAAAAACAGCCACTTGGGGGAGAATCTAATCACAAAGACATACACGTGCATTTCTATGTCAACGCATGTTATGCATATGCTAGTGCTTTCGCACTCATGCTCATGCCTCATCAATGCATTAACGCACACTTGCACACTAGCACTCAGCCATTTCTCAATTTCTCCTCCGACCCGCGTTAACGATCCGGGTCCGACCCGCGTAAAATGCATCGGTCTATCACCGAGATCGATCTACGCCCGCGTTAAACGCGACCGGGCTCATGACACATTACCCGCGTAAAACGATCGGGTTGGTCATCTTCCGGTAAACCGAGCATCGCCTGCGTAACACGCCTCAGACGGGTTCACTACCCCGTAACACGCATCGAGGGGTTTATTGTGATCACACATTCACAAACCTCAATTTTATCTGAACCCCGCGTAAAATGCATCAGGGCATTTTAGGTGATCACAATCCACATGTCACTCGGGCACACTTATAAATGCAAATGCCGTGCCAATGCGTGAGATGTGCACCCATGGCCATAAAGTTCACACTTGGGCATCCACATGCGCGAATTACGAGGTAACACACTCAATTTGTGCCGCGCATATTCAATTCCACAAATTCACATGCCCAAGTCAGACAATCAATTTAAGTCAGCCATAGCATCAAATCAGCACACCATCCATGCACAAATTCACATAACCAGGTCAACAAGCATTCGCACATTCGAGGCCCACCAAACTAATCCATTTCTAGTCCTGCTAGACACGCGACAGGACACCATCAAATTAACCACACTCGAGGCTCAATTAGCCAGTCAATTACGCCAATCGACCAATCCCAGTAATTGCACAATTAAACCTCAAAATAATCGCGCCTTGCCCAAATCAAATCCAATCCAATCCAATCGCGGCCAATCACTAAACCACAAATTCTAGGCCAATAAGTGTCATCAAATTGCTACATTAAACTTACCAAATGTCCATCTAATCAACCACCAAACATAGTCACCACCCGATATATTAATTACACCCACCAAATCCACCATTACGTCCAAATCCCGACACCCATACTTTGTCACATCACAGTACTATCGGGTCACTAAACCTCGACTAAATAGTCATTCTTAATCACCGAAAACACCACAAAATCAGTCCTTAATTATCACCATAATTTAACCCCTAATTTACCCTAATTAACCCCTAAACTTGTCTAAAAATGCAAATAATCCTAATTAGGGTTTAGGGTTGCACTCACCGGGTGTCCTACGCTTAAAATGGGTCGGATGAAAAAGACGGGCCCCGGTGAAAAAGGCTTTCGGAAAGTGAATAGTAACTTTCGTGATGGCGATACTTGGTGGCTTGATGGGCGGCGGAAAATGCATAGTGATGATGGTCGGGGCGTATTTACACGCTGGCGACGCGTGGCCACTGGCGAAGCCAGCGAAGCCCTCCTATAAGCCGCAGCGCTGCCGCGAGGAGAGGGAGAGGACGGTCGGGCGGGAGGCCGGGCGACCGGCACGGGCGGCGATCGGGTTTGCTGGGTGGCGCTGGGCGGATAAGTGTAAGGCTTGGGCGGAGGCGGGCACTTACCGGGCGGAAGTGAAGGAGAAAAGAACAGCCAAAGAGGGGGGGAGCCGGGCCAAGGAGGAAAGAGGAAGAGGGCGCGGGCGGGCGGGCGGTCGACGCTGGCGCGCCTGACGGGCGGCCAGCGCGGCGGAGGGAAGAAGTGAGGCCAAGGGGAAAGAACTGGAAGGAAGCTTGGGGAAGAGAAGGAAGAGAAGAGAGAGGAGAAAGAAGAAGAAAAAGAAAGGAAAAAAAGAAAAAGAAAGAGAGAGAGGGAAAGTAGGTGGGAGTAGGTGAGGGGGGGAAAGGACAGACATGACCGGTCCGGGGGGTGGGGAGAGAGAGAGAGAGAGAGAGAGAGAGGGATTAAAATAAATATTTGAATTTCAAATATTTAACGCGACCCGATGGCCCAAATTAAAAACCGAAAATGGTCTACCGGCCCAAAATAGACCTCGCACTTAAAAAGGGACAAAGGTCAAATTAATTAGACCAAATTTTTACGAGGGGGTCTACTAGTTCAAATTCGCACCCGGTTCAAAAATTCACTTTTCCACTATTCTTGACAATCTCGATACTGGCCACAATAATTTCGACACCGTCCAATTTATTTCGTCCCGAAACTCCCGGAAATTGACTGTCAAGTTCAGGGTATAATTAACGACCAAATTCGATCAAGTGCGATTCTAGCAAAATTTCTAATTTTTAAAAAAATAAGAACTCGAGAGTGATCAGTTCCCGGGCGAAATTCCATTACAAGCGCACTGACGAATTACACGTTTTATACTTCCCAAAAATGTGCCAAAATCCGGACTGTTACATTTTCACTTCAAATTAGATGACCCAGGATTATTCTTTCGAACAATTGAGTTATAGGTAATTACGTACATGTCCGAACAAGGATCGCTTATTTGAATTAAGTTATTGAGTAAGAAGTACAAGCATTTATGTTTCCCACATTAATTGCTATGGGGTAATAACATAGACTGGAAAAGCTTTATACCTTTCTAGAGCAGTTGATGATACATTTACTTACAATGCCAAGAACTGTATTAGAAAGTCATATTAAATCATGTAGTAGCACTAATCGCTGTTTTTGTGCCGCAAGAAAAGATTACACAATGTAGATGCTCATTCTTCTTGTAAACACTACTTACCAACCGCCTTTTTTTGTGAAAAGTTGATCCAGCAAATATGGTGCCTTTTGCAGGTATTCGTGCTTTTATATTCAGAGGTGTTCTTCGTGGATGTCTTTGGGGTCTATGTAATTGGAGTACTCTTTCAAACGGCTTCTTTCATATCCTTCTTGCTTAGTTCTCATGGATACTGAACTTTTAAATGATTAGTAAACCTCTAAACACGAACCCGACCCGAACCGAACACGACCCAATTGTGCGGCTATATAATGTTCGGATCTTGTTTCGGGTCGGGCCAAGCACATATATTCATTATTTCGGGTAGGGTCGGGTATTATGAAAACCCGACCCGACCCGACCCGACCCGACCCGACCCGACCCGACCCATTGACACCCCTACCATTATGTGACCTCACGTGGAAGTTTTGATTTTGTTAGAGACAGATAGAAATGAGAAAGAAAATTTTTTTGCTTTTGCGCTGAGCATAAATAGCAATACAATGGTTTGTACGATTAATATGATTTTTTTATATTACTATTTGCTCTGCATATTTGAATAATATTGTCTAAAGTAATCTTATCTATGAAAAAACTACTGTGATTTACTCTAGCTGGACAGATTTCATTAGCGTGGTTATTTTCAAAGCTGTTCTATCAGGTTAAATCTTATAATTATGTTCTCTTAATTATGATTAACATTATAAAGCCTCGTTTGAACTTCAAGGACGATCACTTTCTTAGATTACCCTCTAATCATTTCTACTTTCTTCACATCCAATTTTTTTTTTCATTCAGACATGATATAAACCTTTCTTGGAAAATGCCAAAAATGATATTCTACCTTTTTTTATACTTTGTATCGGCAATTACTAAAACTCTCACTTTGCAATTGAGGACTGAATCCCAAAGGAGAAAAAAGAACAAAATGGATTTCCTAAAAGATTAAAAAAAATTAAAATGAGTTCGTTTTCCCAATCACCCGCCAACCTAAGCTCTAAACGTGGGAAATCATGACAATTAGCAAACTGTTGTTAGATGCAATTTGGTGTCTGAAAAAAAATAGTGGCACCCAGAGCTGGAGAATTTTTTTCTTAATCCAATTGCTGCCCCTTCGTTTTTCATTTTCTTTTTTTTTTTGACATGTTGTAGTTCCTATAATCAAGAGAGTTCACGAGGTGAAGCTGAGACACATGGGGGCAATTGAGTTGGCAAAACAAGTTTGCAATGCGATCTCTCCTATGAACATTACCGAGATCATTGATTTTTTCCAAAAGGAGGACCCGCTGTATCAAGCTACAATCAATGGAATCAGTGAACTCGTGAAGCTCTGTATTGACTTTTTCCCGGAGCTTATTTGGATTTCGCCTTATGGTAGGAGGTTGGCGACACATGCGATGGAGTTTCGCCAAGAAAGGACTCTCACTCTTTCTGAAGGTAAGCTCAACCAATGAGTTATCATTAGTTCCAGCGCCTACACTGGAAGAATCGAACGGGATCATGTCAGCAGTAGCACAGTACAAGCCTAAGTTCCATGCTGCAACTAATATCTCCGGAGCAGCTTTTCAAATGCAAAGGGAACTCCAATGGTATAAGGTAAGTATCTTTCTTTTCGTATGTTTAATGGCCACGCTTAATGATAAATATTACATCTTCTTGACAAGTTTCTTAAAATATGATAGCCATAATTTATCTAGATAGTCTTGAGAATATAAATAGTACATTTTTTTATAGCGGTTGGGCAATATCCAACCATGCTTTTGAGCACCACAAGGCCTACCTTCCCGGATGATTTTAAGGGCAAATTGCCCCACGTTAGTTTAGTACATTCATGATTTTACTCTCCAAATGCTTCTAATATGACTTGAATCCAATACCACAACAATCAGAAGAAACTCTTTTGCCATAATAGAACTTTTAAATTCCACATAGGTAACTTGAGAAACAACACTACATCCTTAAAACAATTTTCGGAAAATAAGGGAACCTAAGTAGAGAAATTGGGGCATTGATAACTGATTGAGAATAAGTACAATTAAATTGCATTTCAAATTTTACTAATACAATTATCATCCACCACTTTATCTAATCCAAGTGACTCTTTCTTAAATTCTACCGACTATTTGTATAGGTGTCTGCCACCATGCAATTAGGAAATTATTATGCAAATCATTTCATGCATAAACCATGTGTATATATTAACTTGGAGCCCAAAAAACATGTAAATTAATTTTGCTTATACTTTCACGATAGCTTTGCTCTTTCCATTGTATAATTTTTTGTATTAAAGATTACAGTGTAGTTCAGGTATAATTAAATGTATATAGATGGATAATGATTTAATTAAAGTAACATGAATTGAATCTTCTCTTTTTCAATCAAAAGGTTAGCTAAGTTCATTTATGACCACTATTTTCCTCTGAATAGCTATTAATTCAAGCACTTCTCATTAGTTAATTTAGCTATCAACTAAAATTTACTCATGCAAACCATTGCTACAAAAAAAAATGATATCATTAGCATTTACTATATATTTACGTATATTTCATTTCAACTCTCTAGTCCTCTTTATCATTAAAAAAAGAGCTTTGGACAATTACGTAAAGTCCTTAAGCTTGACACTATCCTTCACGTTAGTCCCTTCGTTAGTTCCGTCAAGTTTTTATAACCAAAACATCTATGTGGCATTTTTTTCTTATTAATTTTCTTTGATATTTTGCACTAGTGACACTGATATGGCGCAAAATAGGCGCCATATCTCAAAAACTAAAAATAAAAAGACTAGAGTTTTAAAAAAAGGTCAAAGAATAGAGAGAGAGATCGTCGAAGAGGAACAAAAAGAGGCCACCCCTTTTGTCAATGGCAAGGTTTGGGGACCCTCGTCAGGGTCGCTTCGAGTGCAACGACACTTGCTGGACCGCCAACGAGGGTCGGCCGCCCTTGCTCAAATGACTCTAGAAACAAAATACAACACATAGGACTCAACAAACACATAGAAGTATCAAAAAAACTCGTTCTCAGATTTCTTGACTTGCTCTTAATATTTTTTCCATAAATTCCTCTAGAAGATTCCAAATTAAATGAAACTGGATTGCTTTGAATGTAGAAACATAATGCTTTCCATACACATATTATTTGACTATACTGAAGCACGAAATCATCATCGAAGTTACCACCCGCCTGGGTGGCGCTGCTGGAGCGCGCACTCTTCCTCTCGCAAAAGGTTGAGTGTTCGAATTCCGGGCGCCGCAAGGTGACTTAACCGATGGCACGTGTGTGGTGGTTAGCACGTGCCGTCCCCAGGGTTTACTCCCCGACTATCGGCCGTGCGGGGGTTCCCTGGGTTATCAAAAAAAAAAAAAGAAATCATCATCGAACCTTAGAAAAAGGTGACATCTTGGAATTTTTCCGGTAAAGATGGACTTAACCTACAAGCAATTTCGCATTTAAGTGTTGATTAAGTCTTGATTTCCTTGAGATGTTCCTTTGTGAGTTTTTTTTCTAAAAATTTTCAATAATTAGTCTACTTATTGTAGCTTATGTTTGTGACTCTTATGCATAGGCTATGGGAAAGTGGATTGTCCCTTCTTTAAGAACCTACCAATTTAGTCATGGCTGAACATCCTGGAATGAATTTGTGGAGAAGCACAAAAAATTGCGAGAAAGTGGAGAGAAGTGGGTGAAGGACACAGCAAATTCATGTATGCTTGTCTCAACTTTAATTGCCACAGTATTGTTGGTTGCTGCTTTCACGATGCCTGGAGGCAATGATGACCAAACCGGAGTCCCCTTGTTGTTAGGACAGGACTCTCTCCTAGTTTTCGCAATTTCAGATGCGTTAGATTTATTCTCATCCGTGACGGCCATCTTGTTATTCCTAGCCATCTTAACTTCACGGTATAAGCCGCAAGATTTTCTGGACTTGTTGCCTAAGAAGATCATAATGGGGCTTTCTTTTCTCTTTGTTTCCTTGGCTTCCATGCTGGTGGGCTTTGCTGCAACTCTCACAATTGTGCTGGATAAGATACTAGAGTGGGTTCTCGTTCCCATTACTTTGCTGACCTCTATCCCCGTGGTTTTACTCTTAGCACTACAGCTTCCCCTGCTATTCCAAATGGCTCGATCAACTTATGGGCCGAGCATCTTTTGGGCCGAGGACATTTGGGAGTGAGGCACAACTATTGGGTGAGATCACGTGATTGACGAATTTGATTTGAGGGTATAGGTCTTCGTTATAGTTGGTTGCAGCGGGGCCAATCCGATTTAATGTATTTGCTCAAAGCATATGAACAATTACTATGTAAAATTATGTTTCCCTGCCTTGTTACCAGTGATCTACTTATAGAATAATTTGATCAATTTAAAGTGTCAACCTATAGATATTTCAAAGTAAAATCTATAAGTGCATGAAAATTTGTTTCTTAAACATTTACTACCAAAAGATGGTTAATCATGGTTATAACTTTGAAAAAATTTAGTTTTTCTTGTTGTAATTTAGATGCAGGAATTTTCTCCGTCAACTTAAATATTCAGCCTAGAGGTATTTCAAAATACAATCTCTATGGTGTAAAAGCAATTATTTTCAACATTTATTACCAAAATATGCACAATCATGGAATATGACTTCTCAAACATTTATATTTCCTTTTATACCTTAAAGGCATGAATTTGTTCCATCAACTTAAAAGTTCAACCTTAAATTTTTTTTAAATCACCCTTATTCTTTTATAGATATTTCACAAACCTATATATACATAAACAATTATTTTGAACAATTTATTACTGTAATGCATGCAATCATGGATTACAGCTTTGCTCGTGCAATAATTTTTTAAACATTTAATTTTTCCAATAGATGCTCTCGAGATGAACAATTTGATATACGAAGTGATCTCTATACAAAGAATACCACTGATAAGAATTATACCAAATGTTGGCCTTTATTCTTATGAACGATAAAGCAATTGGAATTATACCATATAAAAAACTTTGTTCCCATTAACTATGAAATAGATGGAATTCTAGCAACTATGAATCTTTGATCATTAGTTCTATAGAGATCTTTCATAAAAGAATCTATATATACATGACAAGGACTTCTAAACATATATTGCCGAAATATGCGCATATAATTTTTCTTTTTATAACCTAGATGTAGGAATTTGTTCCACCAACTTAAAGATACAACTTTATTTTAATATTGATAACTGAAAATAGATTCCATGTATACGTACACAATTATTAAAACATTTATTACCAAAATATGGGCAATCATGGGATATAACCTTTTAAACATTTAATTTTTCTTTATAGGTGCTCTTGAGATGAATGGTTTGATAATTAAATAATCTATGTGTAAAGAATATCGATGATCAACATGATACCAGTTGCATAACTCTATTCTTAAGAACTATGAAATTGGAATTACATCAGCTATAGGATTTTGTCCACATAAATTGTGAAGCACATGGAATTTATACCTGCCATATCTTTGTTCATTCATCTAATTAAATCTATAGATAATTTGAAATAGAGTCCACACATACATAAACAATTAAGTTGAATTTATGCATACACAAATAATTTCTTTAAACATTTATTTCTTGTCAATTAATATAAATTTATCATCAAGATATCCATAAGAATTTGATAAGCGGAATTAGATATTTGCTAAAAAATTAGACATCTGCTAGCATTGAAGGTGTAACATTCCGAATTTTGATCCAATTTTTGGGGTTTATAAAATGCATAATTTGTCAATGTGCTTATAGTAAAATCTCGCCCGAGAGCTGATCACTCTCGGTTATTATTTTAAACTAGAGATTTCGCTAGAATAAATTTTTCGATCGAATTTCGTCGTTATTTGGACCCCGAACTTTGCAGTCGATTTTCTGGTGTTTTAGGACGCAATAAATTGGACGGTGTCAGGATTCAGGTTGTCGGTATCGAGATTGTCAGGAATAATGAAAAAGTTTGGGTTTTCGGACCGGGTGCAAATTTGGACTAGTAGACCCCTCGTAAAAATTTTGGTCAAATTAATTTGGCCTTTGTCCCTTTTAAGTGCAAGGTCTACTTTGGACCGGTAGACCACTTTCCATTTTGAAACCTGGACTCGGTTTCGTTTAATATTTTATTTTCTATAAATTTTTCAATGAGGTTAATTGTGTAATTATATGGGTGATTATATTGGCAGATTAATTGGCGATTTATACTTGGTTGTGATTAATCCCGCGACATAGTGCCACGTGCCTAGTGTGACTAAGGATAGCGTGACTTGGCGGGCTTCAGTACATAAGTTTTATTCTAATTCAATTGGGTGATTTATATGCATAAATTACGTGTCGAGTTTGTGCCTTGTACATCTTTGGGTGATTTGGTTGATTGGGTTCGTGATTTATTGAACTGAATGCTCATTGTGAAATTATGAGTGCCCAAATGTGATTATTGCGGTCATGGATGTGCATCACGAACATTGTACGGCATATGCATTCCCAAGTATGCTCGAATGACATGTGCATTGTGATCACCTAAATTGCCACGATGCGTTTTACGGGGTTCGAGATAAAATTGAGGTTTGTGAATGTGTGATCACAATAAACCCTGATCGTGTTACGCGGGGTAGTGAACCGTCCCGAGGCGTGTTACGGCGGGGTGATTTGATGCCTAACCGGCAGGTCTAGTGGGATTAGATTTAGGCAGGGGCTGAGTCGATTTATGTGTACTTTGTGTTGTTAGTACTTGTCGGGAGGTGCATGTTAGCCTAGTTTAGGTTTAGGGAATTACTCGCCGAGATTTATTCTCACGGTTGTTGTAAAACCGATATTTTCGGATCCGGCCTTGAGGAGGGACGGGTGTCGATACATTTTGGAAGAAGACCCCGGTTAATTGTAGTATTTGAACCCAGGAGCCACTTACCCCTTTTTGTCGGTAGTGGCCTTGAACCGTTTTGATTTTTGGTAGCGGGCTGTAATTGAATATTGTATATGAATTCGGTATTAGTACAAGTGTTGATTTTGGTGGTTACCCTTGGTTATCGTTTATATATATACGGGTAGTTTTAATTGCTTCGCATGTCTTTGTATATCTCTGTGTTGGGTGTTGGGTTGGGCGTCACGGGGACGTCGCTTTGCGAATCGACCTCTGCGAGGGATGTGGCGACTAAAGTCCTGTGCTATTTATGCTCAATCGCATGCCGAGTGATTGATTCTTTGTGACGTTAAATTCCCCGCCTAGGACCTTAGACCGGTTTAGCTTGGGTTAAGTCTCGATCCCGATGTGGAAATTATAGCAGTGAGAATGGACACATGCAAGTTCGAGACGAAAGTAACCTGTGACGAGGTAGAGGTCGAGGCCGAGAAGAGGTAGAGGTCGAGGTCGAGGTCCCGAGCCGGATCAGGTGAGAACCGGGCAAGTAAGTGATTGGGCGAGGATCCGAGGGTTGATGGAATCCTAAGAGCCCCCGAGAAGCCGGAATTGGGGAGGTAGATTGGCTCAAGAGAGAGATGCCACTATCGTCATTGCTGAGGGCCGCCATGGTCACGCCTTAATGGGGCAAACGGGAATAACAACGGAACAATGGAAACAATGGAAATGGTGGAAATCAGTGGGAAATGTGGAGAATCCGCCCCCTTTTTGGAGAATGTGGGCTGAAGCAAATGTCTAAATTGGTAGAGCAGTTTTGAAACCAAGCCGCCGAGGTTCAACGGCAAGGGTGATCCGAGACCGCATTCCCCTGGGTTGGAGGAACGGAGAAGGCCTTTGAAGTGCCAGGATGCACCGAGGTTGGGAAAAGGAACATTGGCCGTGGTACCAACCGGGGAGACAACGCCAATGATTGGTGGAAGGCCACTAAGGGGAAGGGTGTTTCGAGGAACCGCCGACGCTGGGCCATATTTTCCGAGAGCTTTTTGGGAAGTTCTTCTCGAGAATGCTAGAGAGAGGAAATTGGCGGAATTTATGAGACTTGCCAGATGATGATGCGGGATCAAGACGAGGCGTAATTCACAAGACCACACAAGGTTCGCTTAAGAATGGTGTGGAGCACCCCGAGGACAAGGGCTAAGATTCCGGGGATGGATCAAAACCGACCGAGGAGTTTGAATGATATCGGGCTGAACATCAAGGACTAGGCCGAGATGTATGAACGGGCACAAAGCAGGTAGAGCGGGATGGGGGGCTTGCTTCAAATGCGGTTTGATCATCCAGAGGAACTGCCCCAACAGCCCCATGGAGAATATCCGTATACAACAACCACCTCGGTTGGAACCCGATTTGGGAGTGCCCACGACCATTATGAACAGACCAAGTGCAAGGGCGGGTGTATGCAATGGCCTAGCGAAGGGAGGTGGAAAATGCGCGGGGGTGGTCATGTATGGTTTCTCTGTGCCACCATATAGCATATGCATTATTTGATCGGGAGCATCGCACTTTCGTTTATATCACGCTCGGTTTGTTGAATTGATTGGGTTAAAGCTTTGTTGTGTTAGAAGTGCAATTGTGTGTGACTACACCATTGAAGGATAAGATATGCATATCTCTAGGATGCCGAATTGTGAGATAGTGATTGGTGGTGTAGAAAGCATGATAGACCCATTTGTGTTGCGATGTATGATTTTGATTTGATTGTGGGCATGGGCGGCTAGTTAAGCGAGAATACTGTGATGGGACTGTAGCAATGCAGGCGATCGGTTTAGCCGGTTGAGGCGCCTAAATTTGAGTTTAGAGAGGAGGAGGAACCTCGATCCCTTGGGTTTTCGTCGATTGGAAGCAACTAAGTTGTTGGATGAAATTTCATCAAGGCTATTTGGCGGTGTGGTCGATCAGGTCGGCGGGTGAAGTGCTGTGAGAATATACATTGGTGTGCAACTTTCGATGTCTTTCCTCGGGGAATTGCGGGATTGCCGCGGAGAAAGGAAGTAAGAGTTCGTTATCAGGTTAAAACAGGTGAGGCCAATCTTGAAGCCGCCCTCTGAATGTCATTATCGAATTTGAAGGAATTAAGGTCGGATCGGGGAACTCTTGGACAAAGGTTTTATCCAGACCGAGTGCATCTCCATGGGGAGGCCGCCGGTATTATTCGTCAGGAAAGAAGGATGGGTCGCTAAGGTTGTGTATCGACTACCGTCAAATTTGAATCAAGTGACGGTCAAGAATAAGTATCCTTCAAGGATTGGCGACTGTTTGATCGGTTGCAAGGAGCCTCGGTATTTTCTAAAATTGACACGAGGACGGGGTATCACCGATTAAGGATCAAAGGGAGGATATTCCAAAGACAGCATTCGAGGACTAGATATGGACACTATGAGTTTACGGTGATGCCATTTGGATGACTAATGCCCTCTTTGCTTTCATGGATTTAATGAACCGGGTATTCAAGGAGTTCTTAGATCGGTTCGTGATCGTGTTTATTGATGATATTTTAGTGTATTGAAGAGTTCGAGGAACACGAAGTACACTTGGAAAAGGTTCTCTGGGGCGTTAAGGAAGCACGCCTTTGTATGCTAAGTTTAGCAAGTCACGAGTTTTGGCTGAACCAGTAGCATTTCTTGGACATATAATATCCGGAGAAGGAATCTCCAAGTGGACCGGCAAAGATTGAAGGATTGATGGGTGGCGAGACCGTGACGATCCACGAGGTTCGAAGCTTTTAGGATTTGGCAGGTTATTATCGGAGATTTGTGGAAAGATTCTCAGCGATAGCCACTCCGTTAATGACGAGGTTGCTAAGAAGGAAACCAAGTTTGAATGGACCGAAAGTGCGAAGAGTTTTCGTGAGCTGAAGCAAAGATTGACAAGCACACAAGATCTTGCGATTCGCCGGGACAGGGGCGGGTATGAGATCTATAGCGATGCTTGCCAGAGGATTGGGATGCGTGCTAATGCAACATAGAAGAGTAGTTGCTTATGCATCGCGATTAAACCTCATGAGATGAACTACCAAACCCACGACTTGGAACTAGCGGCAATTATTTTCGCACTTAAAATTTGGAGGCATTACTTATGTGGAGAAAGGTTCCAGATCTACACGGACCATCGAGGCCTCAAGTACCTATTTTCGCAGTATGAACCTGAATATGAGGCAGAGGCGTTGGATGGAATTCTTTGAAGGACTATGACGCTCCGACATACTGTATCACCCGGAAAAGGCCAACCGGGTGGCGGATGCCTTGAGGAGAAATCGAGCATCAGCGCATTTGCTGGTTAAAGAGTGGACCTTACTAGAAGGAGCGAGACTGGAATTTAAGTTTGAGGTAGGACACCTCTCGGGTCTGATGGCGACATTAAGGATTGAGCCGGAAGTGCTCAAGATTAAGGCGTTTCCACGGACCCCGAGATTGAGAAAATTCTGAGTATGGACAACTCTAAGAGGAAACCAGACTTTCAGGTGTCGGGAAGATGGAATCCTTAGGTTTTCGAGGGACGTTTATGCGTGCCGACGATTTGGAACTCAAAGAAGAGATTTTGTCGGAAGCTCATAGGAGCCACTACAAAGATTCACCGGGCAGCACTAAGATGTGCAGGAACGCCGGCCACTATTGGTGGATGCGGAATAAAAGTGGACGTGGCCAAGCATGTGGCAAATGTTTGGCGTGCCAGCGGTGAAGAGCCCTGACCTTTGTAAGCCTGGTGGGATATTCGATACCGTTGTTAAATCCCAGAATGGAAGTGGGAGCCACATCACAATGGATTTTTATTGGGGTTGCCAAAGAACCGAGAGGGACATGACTCTATTTGGGTGATAGTGGAGGGCCCGGCCAAGTCGGCGCACTTCTGGCTTGTCTGAAAGGACTTGAGCTGGAAAGGTTGGCAGACTTATCAAATGACAGATGGTTCGTCTTCATGGAGTGCAGTATCAATTACTTTGGACCGTGATCCCAGTTCTTTGCAAATTTTTGGAAAAGTGCGCAATCGGCCATGGGGACTAAGTTACAATTGATACAGCCTATCATCCACAAAACGGATGGCGGTCATGAGAGGACTATTCAGACTACGGAGGATATCTTTGAGGCGTGTGTCTTTGGATTTTCGGGGCAAATGGGAAAAACGTTGCATTTGGTGGAATTTGCCTACAATAATGAGTTTCAATTGAGCATTAGAATGGCACCATTTGAAGCATTATATGGCGGGGCTTGCGAGCGCCATTGTGTTGGGATGAGGTAGGAGAAAGAAGTATAACGGGTCCAGAGTTGGTTCAACAATCGGTGGACTTGATGAAAATTATCCGGGAAAGGTTGAGAACAGCCCAGTAGTCGAGGAAAAGTTACGCGGACCAAGGCGAGACCGTTGGAGTTTCAAGTTGGCGATCATGTCTTTCTCAAGATCTCGCCAATGAGAGGACTGTCTCGGTTTGGCAAGAAAGGAAAGCTGAGTCCAAGGTACATAGGCCCGTTTGAGATTTTGGAAAGGATTGGAACGTTGGCCTATCGCTCAGCCTTGCCGCCAAATCATCACGGGTTCATAACGTCTTCCACGTGTCGATGTTGAGGAAGTACGAACCGGATCCGACCCACGTGCTGAATTATGAAGTAATAGACGTGGACGACAGAGTGTCGTATGTGGAGAAACCGGTGCGGATCGAGGACAGAAAGGAACAAGTGTTGAGAAGCAAGGCGATTCCGTTGGTTAAAGTCATGTGGGAACATCACGGGATTTGAAGGTGCCACATGGGAAAGCGAGGAAGTGATGCGACACCAATACCCCCATTTGTTTGAATAGTCGGGTTGGGATTGTAAATTTCGAGGGGACGAAATTTTTGTAAGGGGAAGAATTGTAACATTCAATTTTGATCCAATTTTTGGGGTTTATAAAATGCATAATTTGTCGGTGTGCTTATAGTAAAATCTACCCGAGAGCTGATCACTCTCGGTTATTATTTTAAACTAGAGATTTCGCTAGAATCGCTTTTCGATCGAATTTCGTCGTTATTTGGACCCCGAACTTTGCGATCGATTTTCGGGTGTTTTAGGGACATAATAAATTGACGGTGTCGTATTCAAAGTTGCGGTGTCGAGATTGTCGGGAATAATGAAAAAGTTTGGGTTTTCGGACCGGGTGCAAATTTGGACTAGTAGACCCCTCGTAAAATTTTGGTCAAATTAATTTGGCCTTTGTCCCTTTTAAGTCGAGGTCTACTTTGGACGTAGACCACTTTCCATTTTGGCTGGACTCCCGGTTTGCGTTTAATATTTTATTTTCTATAAATTTTCAAAAAAAATCTCTCTCTCTCTCTCTTCTCTCGGGACCCGTGCGGTCCGTCCCATTCCCCCTTGCGGGCCTACTCACTCCCCCCCCCTCTCTCTCCTCTTCTTCCTTTTTCTTTTTCTTTTCTTTTCCTCTTCTTCTCCTCCTTCTTCTTCCTCGGGACTAGTAGTTCCTGCCGTTGTCCCCCTTGCGACCATGCCGCCGTCTTGATATTTCGCCCTCCGTCGCCGCGCTGCCCTCCGCCTCGGCCCCTCTTCCTCCCTCCTCATCGTTTTCCCCCCCCTTCAAAGCCCAGCCCTCGCCAGTCCTCCCCCCCCTTGTTCACTTCGTTCCTCCGATCTCTCTCCCCCCGGTCGCCCGGTCTCCTCTCCCTGCAGCCATGGGGCTCAGACCAGCTCGCTTCGCCTCGTCGCTCTTGTCCAGCCGTCCACCGTCCCGCTCGGTCGCCCGGGTCTCGGCCCAGGCCATCCTCGTTCATCGTCGCCGCCCGTTGCTGTTCATCGCCCCGGATTCTTGTTCATCGTAGGAAAACAACATTCGTGAGACCTTTCATTCGGAGGAGCCAGCATCCCTTGATTTTGTTCACCCGAGCTTGATTTGGTTCGTCCGGCCCGTTGGCGTGGGACACCCGGTGGAGTTGACCCTAAACCCCTAATTAGGCTAATTTACATTTTTAGACAAGTTTAGGGGTTAATTAGGGTAATTTAGGGGTTAATTTGGGGGTTAATTTGTGAGAGTGATTAAGGATTATGTTTTGTGGCCAATTGGGTGGATTAGTTTGTGGAATTAATGGAGGATTAGTGGCCCGAGTGGGCGCGATAAGTGGACTGGACAATTAGGATTAAATCGGTCCGAATTCGGGATTTTTCGGGTTTAATTTGAGGATTATAATACGCGCCGTAATCGATTTTTGTGGGGGCCAATTAGAATGATACTTGAGGATTATAATGGAGTATTTGAGAGTAATTATCGGCCTAAGATTTGTGGTTTAGCGACTGGTCGCGAATGGACTGGATTAGATTTAATCGGGCAAGGCGCGATCAATTTGAGGTTAATTGTGTAATTATATGGAGTGATTATATTGGCAGATTAATTGGCCGATTTATACTTGGTTGTGATTAATCCCGCGACATAGTGCCACGTGCCTAGTGTGACTAAGGATAGCGTGACTTGGCGGGCTTCGAGTACATAAGTTTTATTCTAATTCAATTGGGTGATTTATATGCATAAATTACGTGTCGAATTTGTGCCTTGTCTGTGCTGGGTGATTTGGTTGATTGGGTTCGTGATTTATTGAACTGAATGCTCATTGTGAAATTATGAGTGCCCAAATGTGATTATTGCGGTCATGGATGTGCATCACGAACATTGGCACGGCATATGCATTCCCAAGTATGCTCGAATGACATGTGCATTGTGATCACCTAAATTGCTCGATCGTTTTACGCCGGAGTTCGATAAAATTGAGGTTTGTGAATGTGTGATCACAATAAACCCTGATGCGTGTTACGCGGGTAGTGAACCCGCCCCGAGGCGTGTTACGCGACGATGCCGATTACCGGAAGATGTCCGCCCCGTCGCGCTTTTACGCTGGCTGTGTGGCATGAGCTCGCGGGCTAGAGATCGATCTCGGTGATGACCGACGCTTTTACGCTGGTCGGACCCGATCGCTTAACGCTGGTCGGAGGAGAAATTGAGAAATGGCTGGGTGCTAGTGTGCAAGTGTGCGATAATGCATTGATGAGGCATGAGCATGAGTGCGAAGACTAGCATATGCATATCATGCGATGTGACATATAAATGCGCCGCGGTATGCTGTGTGGATTGATTCACGTGGCTGCTTTTGTTGATTTGATGCCTAACCCGCAGGGTCTAATGGGATTAGATTTAGGCCCGAGGGCCCTGAGTCGATTATGTGTGTACTTTGTGTTGTTCAAGACTTGTCGGGAGGTGCATGTTAGCCTAGTTTAGGTTTAGGGAATTACTGTCATTTGAGATTTATTCTCACGGTTGTTGTAAAACCGATATTTTCGGATCCCCGGCCTTGAGGAGGGACAGGTGTCCCGATACATTTTGGAAGAAGACCCGGTTAATTGTAGTACACTGAACCCCGAGCCACTTACCCCTTTTTGTCGATGAGTGGCCTTGAACCGTTTTTGATTTTTGGTAGCGGGCTGTAATTGAATATTGTATATGAATTTCAGTATTAGTACAAGTGTTGATTTTGGTGGTTACCCTTGGTTATCGTTTTATATATATACGGGTAGTTTTAATCGCTTCCGCATGTCTTTGTATATCTACTGTGTTGGGTGTTGGGGTGGCGACGCGTCTCCGGGACGTCGACACGAATCGACCCTGCGGGGATGTGGCTTAACCGAGGAGTCTTGGGCGTGACAGAAGGTTTGCTAAAATTGACATCAAAAGCAAATCATAGCATAAAAGCTTACACGAGCGTGACTCGTGAGTCAACATCCAGCCAGTTTTACCCATTTTGGCATGTATTTGATAGTATGATTTCTTTGAATTAGTTCATCTCACCTTGAAACTTCGTGAGCACCTAGATTTACAGTAAGCTTTCTAATAATACATCGTTCATCTAATACTAATACGGTGTTTGTGTTGAAATTTTTTTCAAGGAAAACACATGGTAAAATAAAAACCCAAGGATCTAATCTGAACAATACTTGCACCTAACAACTGTTAGTCCTGAGCTTTCTGATGGCATGAGAGTTACAAAAATCCAAAAATGGATTTAAAAGGTACTTGAATTCGAAAATTTATGAACTTCTGGTCAAACAACCAATCAAAAGCAACACCTCAACACTTTTAGTGCAATCCAGACTCTTAGAAGAAAAACAAGTTAGATGCACCAGGTTCATCTGAGCGCAGTTTATATGTACCGTTGGATGAAATGGCCCCATTTGGGACCCACCTAATCTAATTGTGATGGGAGCTAGATTCACATGATTCAAGTGCATCTAATACTTGCTCATTGTAGATGTGATTAACGGCGAGATTCTAGTATATTAAAAAAAAAAAAAGATCAACTTTAAAGCTAAGCTTTAAATTAGAATTTGTGCTTAGCTCACACGACAGTCCTCCTTTAATTAAGTTATCCATAGAAAAGCTCGTGTCAATGAATTGATCCATTTGGCTTCAAACAATACTAAACAAACATATTGAATGTGTTGGCATGATGTGCCACGACTACTTAATGATTTGGCTAGATCAAATGCACTGCACGATACGAGCCATCATTATATGGATGCAGCATCATCGAATATTAGTTTATCCCACTATAGATAGGGTCCAAATTCTACTTTAATCACATCTATAAAGGGTAGATGATACTACTATATCCCTATGATTTATCGAGTGCATTTACTCCTAGATGAACATTAACTTTGAAGGAATTGACGAAGCAACCTACTTTTATTCATCTAGTTAAAATTCGACAAAGAGAGGAAGGCTTTTTGCTCCATAGTCCAAACAAAACAAAAAGTTAGAAAGCACTAACAATCTAGTTAAATGCAAGAATACGAAAGAGAGAAAATGGGGAATTTTCAATATATTTCGATATATAATAATAAAGATTACATCTGTCTATTTATTGGCTCTACAAGACGACTATCTGTAATAATATATATCAATCAAGAGATGCACAATCAAGGAAGATATACGTGCAATCTTGAGAAATATATATGATCAACAGTAATATCATAATTGTCTCTAACATAGGAAAACATCATACAGAAAATTTTAAAAATCTCTAATATAATATAGCTAACAAATCCAATCTCCACTCCAACGACGCACTTCAACACACAAGCAAACCAAATACAGCCTTACATTACAAGAAAAATCCATGAAAAGCCATTGACGAGCATAAAAGCCGAATTCACATTTTCCTTTCATTTTTTTTGAAGAGGCCTTAAAAGGTGTTGATTGTTAACGTATGGGTTCTCTACTAAAATGAAATTGAGCCACTTTGCCGGTGCCACGAAGAACAGAACACCCTTAAGCTTCTTAACCTGAGCATCATCAAGGAAAGTGGTGGCCTCCATCAACTCAGAAGGCAAATTATTAGCGAAGAGAGCAAAGTCCAAGACTTGAAGCCCAGGGCTCGGACTGCCGAAGATGACTATGGCCAGTGATGGAACTTTACCGGCATCCAATTGGCCCGCCCCCCCGAGTTAAAATCATGCTATCCCCTCTGTTGACGAGATGAACCCGGCACAAATCGACCCCCTCAGAGAACGATGAGGACCTCCAAGCCGCGCGGGTGCGTGGGCATCGGGATTGACGCCATCGGGGGCCATATTGAAATTAATGGTAGCCACTAGTTTGTATATGATAGGGACTATATATTTGGCAAATATAGTCCCTATCATTAAAAGTGGCAAATATTATTTTGGAAAATATTATTTGCTGGGCATATTCACAGCTTAATCTTAAAAGTGACAAAGAATGTTCAATCTACACTAGAATGTTCATAAGTTTTATTTTGGAAGTTTACTTAACTGCAATTGAGCACTACATCACCAATAAACCAATAAGTAGACCGGCTACATTACTCGTCACTCACGATTAAAACTTGGATTACGTGCTTTTCTACTTCTAATTGAAGGAATTTTTCCTCCAGTCAGTATGTGAATAGAAAGTTTTTCTCATAAATTTTACACCAAATTTCCATCCACTTGATAAAAACACAAAAAAAAAAAAAAGGCAAGATACCTGAATTTTTGCCGGCAAATTGAATATGCATTTTTTCAAGATAAAAAATATATGAAAACAATAACAAATAAATAACAAATAAAAAAAACTAAATAAAATTTCAGCTCGTCTCATTACAGCCTTCCGTCCACATATACGTATTTTTAACATATACGCATTCGGCGTGGTAGAATAGAGCAGAGAGAACGCATGTGCACGGAGCTCAGGAGATTCTCTCTCGCAACATCAATTTCCAAGAGCTTCTGGGTCACGCTTCCCTCTTCATCATCAATCTCCGATCGCCGACCACCATAGGCTCTTCGCATTTGAACCTCAGAGAACACAGCAGAGAGTATAAGGGAGGAATTCTCGCGTTTAGTGGTGATTCTCTCTCGATTTCCTCTATGAATCCTTACCTCTCTCTCTCTCTCTCTCTCTGTCACCGATTGTCGTCGCAGGCCGCTTCCCCAACACCACCAGCTTCGCAGCCACAGGAAGAAGTGCTCTGTTCGCCCCTATTTTCCTGCTTACGTCATCAAAGTGCTGGATTCTCCTTCTCCCTCCGTTAGCCAGTTTCAGTCTTCGAATGCTACAACTCCTGAAGCTTCACTCCTCTGATTTGATCACCAATCGCGGTTAGCTATTACTCTTAGTCAAGGTAAATTCGCATGCTCTGTTTTTGCTGAAGGTCGGGACCGACTGCTCGATTCCGTCAGCAAGAAATCCGGTCGCGTACGAGCTTTTGTGATAAGTCTGGATGTGACCTCTCTCTTATTTCTGTATCTAGATCCTTTGGCCGAAATGTCTACCACTTGTTTGATAAAATTCCCGAACTAGATCGGTGTGTGTTTCGATTCAGATTCTGACTGAGAGCTTTCCTTTTCTATATCGATTCATTATTTTCGTTGTGCAGACTTTACCTGTGCTTTGTTTCCTTTCATTTCAGAATTTAGTAGCTATTCATTATTTTTGGGTTTATTTTCTTGCACTTTAGTTTTTCTCACATTGATTGTGATTGTTTACTTAATTCATCGCACGCCCATGCACGGACATCGTTTAGCGGTATAGGATAATAAATGGGCGAAGATTGCATGAACAACATCTTTGAAAGATTGAGAATTGGCACTGAAAGGATGTTAATTAGACAATTAACATAACCAAGTCCGCAACCTCAAAATCTCAATTCGTAGAAAGTGAAGCGTCCTCTTGCACTTCACTTGGCTCCTAACCGACTCCGAATAGGTTAGTGGCAACTCTAATTAGATAGAAATTTTTTATAAATTAATTCGATCCCTCAAACTTTGTGATCAGTTATGATTTGGGAGAACCTACTCTGAACGAGAGCGAGCACCTCGATTAGAGGGACCTCCGTTCCCATGTGACAAATTGTTACTCCCGCTCCTCTCAAGACCACCTTAGGCAGGGTAGCAACATCTATCTCTCATCCGGGATGACGGGGGAGAGAGTAAAGGACCGTGGTGAACTTTGACCTTTGGGTCAGCAGTAGGGAGAAGAGGACCGTCATGAAATTTGACCCATAAATTCTTTTCAATGTTCAAAAAACTCCTTCGGTTGTTTCAATGAAAAGAGGAGGAAGGTTCTTGGGTAGGATAAACTGGTGCGAATGAACCAGTTTTTTCTGTGTTGAGAATGATGTGTGATCGGCGCATGTTGGAATCTCCATGCTAGCAAGTATAGATAATTTAATATTTGGATCACTCACTTAGGTTTTCACTCACATTCTATTCGATCCATGAAATCAATCAATAAAATTTCATCGGTTGAAGAGTAACCTAACGAGTTAAATGAGCTTCTTCTTCATTAAAAAAGATTATCGCTTTTATTTACTCAATCATACAGGACATTCAATTGTGAATAATTGAAGGATATGTATATTTATATATTTGAGGATGTTGTCATCTTTGAAAAATTTGAGGCTGTCAATTGTTTTCATAGAAAGAAATTTCTGTGCAAACTAGTTTTGTCAACTCAACAGCCGCCTCGTGTCTCAGCTTTGCGTCTCAAAATTCTTTGGACCGGAGGAGTTGCATGTGAAACACACATGATGTCGTGTGATTTTTTTACAAAGATGAAATGCATACATTTTTTCTTTTAGATAAAGGTAAATTAAAAGGAAGTAAAATAATTTTCATCGATGATCCAACGATACCAGCTATTATGCTTTAAGCTGAATTTAGATATTGCCATTTCTTACTTAAAGCGTTTATTTCTATCTAAATTTCTCATTCCCCATGCAAACTTCCACTTTGGATCCGAAATCTAGTGAATTCATGAAGGACTAAAATTAGTTGTTGCTAACTGCTAATTGACGCGGTCGCCGGCCTATGTTGTCCCTATTCGTGGCAAGCTCATTTGCAGTGGTGTGGGCATGTGAGCTCGAGGCCGCCACGAGCTGCGCAACATCGGCCTTGTGCTCACTAGGGCCACGGTAGGCCTTGCGAGCTCTGCAGCGGAGCTGCGCCAAATCCACATGAGCTCTGCTGCAAAGCTCGGCCATGGCCGCTTTTGAGAAGAAGAAAGCCAAAACAAGAAGAAGAAAATTTGAAGATGAAGCAATAAGGAAAGAGGGACAGGAGAGAGAGTCTTTCCCGACCCAGAAAAACCAAAATAGAGGGAGGCTTTTTGGTCTTCATGTGAAGAGGGAGAGAGAAAAATGACGGTGGGGCTAGCTCACTTGAGAAGCGTACTTGATAAATACATAATTGAATCACCAATACACGGACGTCACCCAATGAGCAGCAGCTAATTCTTGTCTAACACCGAGAAAACTGATGCTTTAAACCTATTCTCAATAGATTACTTAATAAGTTTCCTGATTTTATTTAACAAAATCCATTTCTTTTCAGTAATTACAATGGCATTCTCCGGAGTAAGAAGAGTCGAGCAACTCTAATATCTGCTGAACCATTTGCGTTTCCCAATGTCTCTGTTCAAAAGCAAATGATCAAATAGGGGGCTTTGAATGGGCTATAACATGGCCTGTGAAACATAGACGGACCCCGAGCTAGATCCTAACCCAACTGAAAAGCGGCCATTTTCCTGGCCCATCCACCTACAAGAATTGCAGACTTGTCCACGTCCCTTGAGCCACCATGGCAGGAATCAGGAGTCCAAAGCAAATTGGCATGAAGAATTCCATGAATGGATTTTGTTGGAGAGGATTCCCAGAATACCCGTTAAGCTACCAATTAAGCAAACTTTCCGATTTTTCAATATACTAACCGCATTGTGTTATGTGTAGTTATTGATTTAAAAAGTTGGTTATCACTTTTATATCATACTTAAAAAGTGTTTCGGAGACACTTGTTAACGGGATCCTTATGAAAAATTTCAAGTCCCAAAGAATAAAATTATTCTCTCTTCCTGCATTTAGATGAAACTTGCAATATATGAAAAGGAAAATTCGATGAACTGTGTCAGATAACAAGGTGAAAAAAGATGATTTCCCTGTCAAGTTGTGATGTAATTGTCTTTATGGTTATTAACTAACCTGATGGCCAATCTCTTCATGGGCAAAATTACCTCCGCTTCTTCATTGTTTTCTTCAAGCATGCCTTGGTGAATCATGATTACACGAGAGAAACTTCGAATTGCACTTTTTGGCTTTATTTTTTTAATTTTTGGTGTAATGACACAAGAAAATTGCTTTGAAGTACACTTAGCTACAAATTGAATTTGCAGAAATTTGTAGCTAGGTAATCCGAGAAAATTATCAGTCCTCACAATTGAGTTTAATGTGATGAGAAAATCACTAATGTGGTGATTATTGGGAAAATTCCCTATGTTGTTTTGAAGATAACAAAGACAATCCAAGGCCACTGATGTGTGTATTTGTTGAGCAGTATCAATTGATATATTGACAAGCCGATATGTAGATGTCTGCCATAAACAGCACCAAAATATTCTGATATGAGAAATGCACTGCTAGTGTCAAGATGCTCTGCCGATATGAGTAATTGAAGATGTCTATAAGCTGAAGGGATCTTTAGATATGGTGAATATCTAGAAGGATCTTGATCGACGGTGCATAAGCCAAGAAGAACGGGGATGTTCGTGATGGCTTGGAGGTATAAAGATCGGGGGAACAGTTAGATGGACCTAATGATAGTGAAAAAGTCTAGAACAAGGATGTTAGTGAAGCATGAAAGGACCATGAAGATAAACAGCTCATAATTGCCAATATGCTTTGAAGGACCAGAAAGATTAGCATCAATATCGGATGAGAGCAGCTGCCTTATACAAATAAGATGGAAGACTGTGATGATATTTAAGGACTATATGATATCCACGGTGTGATTTATTGAGAGAAGATCACAAGATGTCCTGGTACGTTTTTCTGTAAACAACACCAATGAACCTAAAGATTAGTTGATTGATGATGTTTGTATCAATGTTGAGACATCATGACATTGGTGATATTTGAATAACGAACATGTGAAGATATTCGGGATTATAGCCATTGAAGGGTGGATATGTGTAGCGGGAAGACGAGAAAGTCTATCGGGGAATAGGAGTAGGTGTCTGTTAGAAATATTAAAGCAGTCAGCATCGGAACAGTAGCTGCGAGACCTATTTCTAGGTAGCCTGCAAATGTTCAGGATAAAGGGCTATATGGGCAGCTCTATCTCTAGATAGTAACACTGACGGATTTGTAATGATTAGTTGATCTTCCAAGACATATCCAACGGGAATATTGAAGATGCCTATTTAAGAGAAGACCTTCTAGGCCAAAATGTTAGAGAGCATAATGTAGAATCTGAATATTTGCTCTGAGTTGCTTTCCTAGTTGATATTATTCTGTTCTCTCAAAAGATCTTCACTGCTTTCCTATTTCTAGATAGCCTGCAAATGTTCAGGATAAAGGGCTGTATGGACAGTTCTATCTCTGGATAGTAGTATCAACAGATTTGTAACGGCTAGTTGATCTTTCAAGACATCTCTAACGAGAAGATTGAAGATGTTAGTGGTCTGCCCTAGGAATCAATCAATGTTGATACTCTAATATTAGTTGTGGATTAGGTTGTGTCGGAAAAATCGACCTTCACTATACTCTAATATTAGTGGTCTTGCTAGAGACCGCTTATGACTTGTGGGCCAAAAGGGTTTTGAGCACACTGCTAATGTTTAGTGAACCTACAGGGTCGCACACAATAGCGAACGGACTTAATATTTTCTATGCGCCTTAATCTACTTAAAAAGTAGATTTTAATTTATTCTCTTATTTAAATTATCTATGCAGTTGTGCACGTTATGAGATAACGATTAAACGTGGGCCCAAATCGCCCGGCCCACTTCTTTTAATTCCGCTGGATAATGAGGCTGTATAAATAGATAGAGAATCGTTCCCTGTTTAGGATTTTTTTTCGATACGGTATCGAAAATCAAAAGGCGTTGAAAAAGAGAACTTCAAGATCTTCCACTAGCACGTGGATCGTTGGAGAATTCCGTTCGTGTGTGTGGATACCGGTAGAGGTGCAACACTTGAGGCGCTAATCCAGTCACAATCAGTTGTCGGTTTATCTTCGATCTGCAAAAGGTACATTTCAAAATTCCTTTTCGATTTCAATATACACATGGATCCTGTCTAGGGTTCTATATTCCGCTGCTTTATTTTTCGTTGATGAACCCTACAGAAGATGCCTGTTTAAGAGAAGATCTTCTAGGCCAAAATGTTAGAGAGCACAATGTAAAATCTGATATTTGCTCTGAGTTGCTTTCCTAGTTGATATTGTTCTGTTCTCTCAAAAGATCTTCACTGCTTTCCTATTTCTAGATAGCCTGCAAATGTTCAGGATAAAGGGCTGTATGGGCAGTTCTATCTTTGGATAGTAGCATCAATAGATTTGTAACGGCTAGTTGATCTTTCAAGACATCTCTAACGGGAAGATTGAAGATGCCTATTTAAGAGAAGATCTTCTAGGCCAAAATGTTAGAGAGCACAATATAAAATCTGATATTTGCTCTGAGCTGCTTTCCTAGTTGATATTGTTTTGTTCTCTCGACAGATCTTCTGTTGGAAACAGATGCGAAAAGTAAAATACAGAACATAGGATTTTACGTGGTTCGATCACAAAGTGATCTACGTCCACGGGCGAGGCAAGACAAGATTCCACTATAATCAAAGAGAGTACAAATTTCAGAAGTCGAAATAACGACAAAACTTCATGGCTCACGAAAACTCTCTGAAACAAAATTCTCTCTGTACTACAATGAGAAAACCTAGCCGCAGTACAAATAGGGCTCCCAAAAAAATTTTCTCGAGGGCTACGCCCCAAACCCCTGGCACATTGGTTCGCTTCCTCCAACTTTGGCAGTTCGTTATGGAGATTTGTTCGCTTGCTACGGGTTGGGCCTATCGGCCCAACCCTTCACGTCGCGAACCAAATCTCAATTTTCTTTCCACTTTCGAGTAGCATAAAAATATGTCGGGTCGGGTCATAAACCGGATCAAGTACATAAAATTCAAGATATATTTAACATCTTCACTATGATAATCTTGCCATATCATAATCGTGTCAAAGATCAAGTGTATGAGAGTAAGTGCAGTAGCTTCGAGTTCAACACTCCTTGCAAAACCGCCGACGATGGTGGCTACCCTTGCTCAAATGACTCTAGAAACAAAATACAACGCATAGGACTCAATAAAGCACATAGAAGTACTAAAAGACTCATTCTTGGATTTCTTGACTAGCTCTTAATATATATTTTCTCCATCAATTCCTCTAGAAGACTCTAAATTGAATGAAACTTGGTTCCTTCGAAAGTAGAAACATAGTGTTTTCTATACGTATATTATTTGACTATATTGAAGCACGAAATCATCATAGAAGCTTAGAAGAAGGTGACCCTCGGATAAGTGCTGAATAAGTCTTAATTTCCTTGAGATGTTCCTTTGTAAGTTTTTTCTGAAATTTTTTAAATAATTAATCCACTTATTGTAACTCATGTTGGTGACTCTTTTGCATAGGTTGTGGAAAAGTTGACTATTCCTCCAACAAGAATCGCCAAAGATAATGGGAAAACAAATTGGGATAAATTCGTAGAGCAGCACGAAGAGTTGCTTGCGGATGGACAAAAGTGGGTGTAGGACACAGCAGATAAATGTACGCTCGCCTCAACTCTAATCGCCACAGTATTATTACTGCTTCATACAATGTGCGTAGAGGCATGAGTGGCATTACTAGAGTCCCATTGTTGTTAAGAGAGGGCTCTTTCTAGGTTTTTGCAATTTCGGATGCATTAGGTTTGTTTTCTTCTGTGATGGCCATGTTGCTATTCCTAGCCATCTTAACATCGCGGTATGAGCCGCAAGATTTTCTTGAATCGTTGCCTAAAAAGATCATAATGGGCCTTTGTTTTCTCTTTCTCTCCTTGGCCTTTATGCTTGTGGTTTTTGCTGCGACTCTCACAATTGTGCTGGATAAGAGACTGGAGTGGCTTCTCATTCCCATCACTTTGCTGGCCTCTCTCCCCGTGGCATTATTCGTAGTACTACAGCTTCCCTTGCTATTCCAAATGGTTAAATCCACTTATGGTCCAAGCATCTTTTGTCCCGAGGGCTTTGGGATGGAGTCATATATATTGAATAAGATCAGTGATTGATGCATTTGCTTTGAGGGTATAGATCTTCGTTATAGTTGGTTGTAGCTGGGCCAATGTGTTATTTAATGTATTTCCTCGAAGTATATGAACAGTTACTAGGCAAACTTATGTTTTCTTACCTTGTTCGAAAAGATCTATTTATATAATGATTTGATCAATTTAAAGTTTCAACCTATAGATATTTCAAAATAGAACCTATATATGCATAAATCCTTTTTGTTAAACATTTAGTACCAAAATGTGCTTAATAATGGAATATAACTTTCTGACCAAAAAAAGATGGAATATAACTTTTTAAAAATGTATTATTTTTTATTTTTAAATATAATTTAGATGCAAGAAATTTTTTTATTGTAAGCTTTCCAATAAGACATTGTTCACCTTGTACCCCTGTTCGTCTCAAACGAACATAGCCACCTTTTCGAGGAAAACACGTGGTGAAATCAAAACCCAAGGATCTAAACTGAACAAAACTTGTACCTAACAACTATAAGTCGAGCTTCCAATGGCATGAGGGTTGCTAGAATCCCAAATATGGATTAAAGAGTTACTTGCATTCGAAACTTTATGAATTTCTGGTCAACCAACCAATCAAATCGACAGTCTTAATGCAAATCAAATATAATAAGTTAGAAAGCATTAATAATCAATCTGAACTCGAACTACTTATTTCAACATGCGCGACCCGAAACAACCTCACAAGAAAAATCCAGAGAAAGCCATTAACCACGAGCATATAAGCTGAATTATTATTTTCCTCTTTTTTTTTTATTTTTCATCTTGAAGAGGCTTGGAAAGGTGGTGTTTGTTGATGGATGGGTTCTCTATTAAAATGAAATCAAGCCACTTAGCCAATGCCACCAAGAACACCTTTAAGCTTTTTTGTTAGAATATATAAATAATAAATCACGCATTCATATAAAAGCTTAAGCTTTTAGAACAGTTGATAGTAATCCCATAAAATCTTTCATGGTATCAAAGCAAAGATCTTGAGTTTGAATCTTTTAGGCCCCTATTTGCCTCTCCAATTATATATTTCCAGTACTGATAAAAAGACCAGACTAAGTATAAGGGGGTAAGGGAGAGTGTTGGAATATTTAAATAATAAACTACGTCTTCATCTAATAACTTAAACTTTTAGAATAGTTGGTAATGGTCTCATAAAATCTTTCATTCGTAACTTGAGCATCATCAAGGAAAGTGGCGGCCTCCACCAACTCAGAAGGCAAATTATTAGCGAAGAGAGCAAAGTCCAAAGATTTGGAGCCCAGGGATCGGACTGTTGAAGCTGACTATGGGAAGTGCTGGACCTTTACCAGCATCCAATTGGGTGTGCAATAGCCCCCGAGGGAAACCTTGCTATCCCCTCTGTTGAGGTTCTTCAAGTAGACAGAGTTCGCCCGTGACGAGATGAACCCAGCACAGATCAACCCATGGAGGACAATGAGGGCCTCCGAGGTGCCCGGGTGCATGTGCATCGGGATTGACCTCGCCAGGGCCATATTGAAATTAATGATAGCAACCAATTTGCATACAATAGGGACTATATATTATATAGCTGCTGAGCATATTTGTAACTTATCTTAAAAGTGGCAGATAATGTTCAATCTACACTAGAATGTATATAAGTTTTATTTCAGAAGTTTACTCAACTACAATTGACTACTGAATCACCAATAAGTACATAGGATACATTACTTGTCACTTAGATGCTTCTCTAGCTCTAATTGAAGGAATCTCTCCTCCTGTCCGTATGTAAATAGTGGGTTTTTTCTCATAAATTCTACACAAATTTTCACCCGTCTGATAAAAACTCAAATAGAAGCCTTTCTCATCCGTTTAATACACCTGAATTTTCGCCGGCAAATTGGCCACGCTTTTTTGTAAAAATAGGAAATATATGAAAATAATTAAAAATATTAAATAAAATTTTGGTCCATCTCGCTACAGTCCGCATATACGTATTTCTAAGATATATGCATTCGGCGGCGTAGAATACAGCAGAGGCAACACACATACACGGAGCTCAGCAAATTCTTTCTCGTGTTATCAATTTCCAGGAGCTTCTAGGTCGCCATTCCCTCTTCAAAGTCGGCCACCACCAGTCCATCGGTAGCCGCCGCTCGTCTCCGATCGCCGACCACCATAGGCTCTTCGCATTTGAACCTCACAGAACAGAGCAGAGTATAAGGAAGGAATTCTCGCGTTTAGTTGTAATTCTCTCTCGATTTCCTCTACGAATCCTTACCTCTCTCTCTGTCACCGATTGTCATCGCAGGCCACTTCCCCAACACCACCAGCTTAGCAGCCACAGGAAGAAGTGCTCTGTTCGCCCCCATTTTCTGGCTAATGTCATCGAAGTGCTGGATTCTCCTTCTCCCTCCTTTAGCTGGTTCCAGTCTTTGGTGCTACAACTCCTGAAGCTTTACTCCTCTGATTTGATCGCCAATCGCAGTTAGCTATTACTCTTAGCCAAGCTAAATTAGCACGCCCTGTTTTTGCTGAAGGTCGGGACCGAGTGCTCGATTCCGTCAGCTAGAGAGTGACATCTCTCTTATTTCTGCATCTAGATCCTTTGGCCGAAATATCGACCACCTGTTTGATAAAATTCCTGAACCAGATCAGTGTGCGTCTCGATTCAGATTCTAACCGAGAGCTTTCCTTTGCTTGATCGATTCACTCTTTTCGTCGAATATACTTTACTTTTGTTTCGATTCCTTTCATTTCAGAATTTAGTAGCTGTTCATTTTAGGATTTGTTATTGAAATTCTCGGATTGGATGCGTATCCAGTGTGTACATGAGATGAATCTGATACTGAGCATTCCAGAACTTGACCGAGGGCCTCTTGAACGAAAATGAATTTGATCCGTGCACGTATACTTCTTGTGCGTCTCTATATGTCGATCTATGTTTGTGGTGCCGAATTGCAAACTTATTACGAGAATGCTGCTGGGTAGTTCTCTGTTGAAATTGCAAGTGTATTGAGCGACTGCTGCTATCTTGAATACCGAGTGCACGATGCATGAGCATTGAGTTGCTGCTCTTGTCATCATATGAGCATTCGTTTTGACCGCGCTGCGTTACTGATAGGCTCATCGGTTGTATGTCCATATTGAACGCGTTGAGTTGCTGATGTGCTCACTGTGTTGTATTCGTACCTATGTGTCTGAGCTACGGATTCTGTCTTTTCTGTGCGTGCTTGCTCTTCGTATGTCCTGGCATGTGTGATTGTGTAATTTCTCATTGATGTGTCGTTCGTTCATGCCAAGTACTTGCTGTCCAGATTTCCTCTTTCGTTTTGTTCTGTTCTAGTTTAGTGGGTTTCTGTCATTACTAAAGTTAACTACATTATTGGAGCCTTTAGTGTTGTGCTCGTGACTGAAAAATTCAGAGTTGTAATGACCCGGTATAAGGAGACCATTGTTCAAATGCTTTCAGGCTCTATTTGTTTTTCAAAAAAATGAGTAATTCGAAAAACATTTTCCTAAAAATGATAGCTTGTATTGGCGTGAAATAATTAGTCAATAAAATATATTTTCAATATCTACAATAATTTATGTCTAAACATTTTTGTGGACAATGAATATATTCTTCGTTTATTCATTTCCATAAACGATACAAGTGATCATTTTTAGGAAAATGATTTCCAAATCATTTATCTTCTGCGAAATAAATACCTCGAACCATACAAAATAGGTTCAAAGATTGGATTATGTTCTTGAGGCGTTAGCATGGACATTGAGATTGTGGTGGATACAAAATAATAAAATAAAACAAGATAGAGAAGTTCTATCTGTGAAATAAGTAAATACTTGCTCTGTCTCTACCTCATCTTTCAAGATGGACCATTTCATTCACTTTTTACTTATCCCTTGCGTTACTTTTCCGTTGATTTAGTATGCATCAGGATAATTGCTACATCTAAAAAAGAGTGAAATTTTCATGAATAAATGTTTTCATACACATCTAAGCCATTTGGGGCATGTCGATAATCTTTTCACGAATAGAAATTGTTTGCATTTGTATAAGCATGTTCAGTTGTAGTCTTATTATAGATTGCATCTCATAATCAATGTAGTTACATCATGTACGTCCTATATGTTCAGTATGTGATGAAAGGTAGTATCCGGTGAGAGCTCTGACTAGTCAATTCGGGCGTGTTGTTTTCCTGGTTTATGATTGTATAGCTGAATAGCGTTTGATTTCCATGAATTGCATTTACGAGATTAGATCTGATTCATGTTACGATGCTTTTCTATTACACTTAGTGTTTTGTGGATATTACTTAGTTCTCTAAAAAGAATAATAGCAATCATTTAGTTTAGAAATAGACGTAGAATAGATTTTGGATTTAGCTCACAGGGGTTTATGCCCTAGGCTTCAATAACGAGGCCATGTATATTTTTTGCCTAACATCGTATTAGTTTTATTTTCTCACACTTTATCTGTATCGCATTCATTGTGATTGTTTAATAAACTGATTGCACGCCCATGCATGGATATCATTTAGTGGCATAGGATAATAAAATGAGCAAAGGTCGCATGAACTACATCTTTGAAAAATTGAGAATCGGTACCGAAAGTGCATTAATTAGACAATTGGTGTAATCAATTCCGCGACCTTAGAATCTCATATTCATAGGAAGTGAAGAGTCCTCCTACACTTCATTTGGCTCCTGACTGGTGCCAAATAGGTTAGTAGCGACTCCAATTAGATAAAAAAAATTTATTAATCAATTGAATTTCTCAAACGTTGCGATCGGTTATGATTTGGAAGAACCCGCTCCCAACAAGAGCGAGCACCTTGATTAGAGGGACCCCTGATCCTGTGCGGCGAATCGGTAGTCCCGCTCCTCTTAAGAACACCTTAGGCAAGGTAGCAACATCTCTCTCTCATCCATGGGGGCTTAGTCAGTTATGCATACACAGAGACATGACAGTAGGAGCCAAGCATTGAAGATGGGTGGTGGGCGCGATGGGGAGGCGCCCCGGACCCCGTCGAGCTCGCAACATCCCTCGATGGTCGACCATTGAATGCGACGTCCCAGACACGTCGCATACCCAACCCAAAATATCAGAGATTAAGCACATGCGGAAACAAATAGAAACTACCCGGACAATTAATAATGACGATGGGTAGCAAAGCACAAAACAATAACTAGAATTTCTACACTTGACAAATACATACTACGTCCACAAAGGACAGTCCCCAAGCTAAGCCACAACAGCAGAACCACAATTCTCAAAAAGGGACAATAGCAGCAAACTTAACTCCTCTACAAATAGGGGACTCAAAAAGCCGGGTACTTGACCCGTCCTCGATCTCCGAGGTACTCTTGCAGCGTCTCCAATCACTCATGGTTGCGGATCTGAAATGGTTATATAATAACCGTGAGAACGAGTCTCAATAAGCAACCCCCTAAACCCCACATAGGCCAATGCGTACCCAGACAAGTCGTACATGTAATCTACCCCATAACATATAAAAATTCGCATCCTTATGCTTACCTCGCCATCAACCCATGCCGACTCTGCACGTTAGTCATAACATAGTAATGCAGTAATAGTAACTAGATAGCACATTGCAACTGCTCAAATGCCAACCACACTTGCACACCATTCAACTTACTAATTCGATCACACATTCCACTAGCCAATTCAATCGCACGCTCAACCAGCCATTTCAATCGCACGCTCAACCAGCCGTTTCAATCACACGTTCAACCGGTAATTGGTCACGCTCAACCAGCCAATTCAATCACGCTCAACCAGCCATTTCAATCGCACGCTCAACCAGCCAATTCAATCACGCTCAACCAGCCATTTCAATCACGCTTTAATCGCATGCATGGTCGAACATCTTTCTCACGACCCGCGCCACTGCTCCTCAAGTCCTTTCTCACGGCCAGCATACTGCGTCTCGGGCCCCATCTCCAGCACTGCGCCTGCGCCTCGGGCTCGACCCTCGGATCAAGCGGGCTCGGTCTCGCGTAAACACGCCTCGGGACACCCCACGCCTCGGGTTTAGCGACCCTCCCGATCGATCCGGGCTTTTTCACATGCACATGCACCACAACACAGTTCGCCATATCAATTCATCATGTCAAATTGCATCAAACAGCTCAAATGCACAAACTCGGTCCAATCCACAATTCACCACTTCAACTACAAACCCGACGTTCAAGTCGGTCACACATTATTTTCCCCAAATCAAGCATATTACTATCCGATTTAATTAGCACAATTAAGGCATAATACAATCTAATTAAATCACAATATAAATAAATTAAAATCACGCCCTAGCCGTCTAACTCGAGACAAGCCAATAAACACCCACGTTCCCATCACAGCCCATCTCACTTGCTCACAAATCCGTCATTCATGCCTACCCCATACTAACCTCAAGCCCACCCACGAAAGTCGCAACAACAATATCAATCAGCCCAACAATTCTCCCAATTTAACCTAGTAATAAAGCACGTACTAAAACTGTCCCTAATCCATGTTTAATCCCTAAACCGGTACTAATTAATCCCTAGACAAGTCTAATAATACCCAATGTACTAAGTAAGGTTTAGGGAGTCGAGCCACGACGCCGATGAAAGTGAGCTCAAATGGCGTACGGAACGAATCTGGCCAAGCCTTGCCAGCCAGTTACGCGGCGAGGAGGGAGGCGGCAGAGGGCGACGGGGGCGGGACGGGCGACGGGGTTAGGACGATAAGCGGGCCGGGCAGACGGACGGGGCGAGGCGGCGGCTCAGGCGGCTTCGGCGAGCAGAACTAGAAGCAGATCTCGACGGGCCAAGAAGAAAGAAGAAAAGAAGAAGAGGAAGAAGGAGAGAGGAGAGAGAGAAGAGAGAGAGGGGGCGAGGTCAGAAGGGGCGTGGGTGCATGGAGAGAGAGAGAGGGGATGGGACATTGCATGGGGGAGGGGGGTGAAGGAAGAAAAATAAAAGGGAAAAGAGGAAGGAGAGAGAGAGAGAGAGAGAGAGAGAGAGAGGAAGGAAAGGGGGGGGGAGGGGAGATCGACGGGAGGGGGGTTCCGGCCGAGAGAGAGAGGAGAGAAAAAAGAGGGGAAAAAGTATAAATTTTAAATTTAAGCGCGAACTAAAGGACACGGTCCGAACTAAAAATCGACATATCGATCCCGATTTAAACCCGGAAAAGGCCTAATAATTCACGATAAATCCCAACAATATTCTAGGGCACACGGCCAAAAATAAAATAACTCAAACCACACTACGAGGGAGGTCTACCAGTCCAAATTCGCACTCGGTCCAAAATTTCACTTTTCCACTATTCCTGAAAGTCTCGATGCTGGCCATAATAATATCGACACCGTCCAATTTATTTTCGTCCCGAAACTCCCGGAAATCGACTGCCAAGTTCGGGATCTAAATAACGACCAAATTCGATCGAGTGCGATTTTAGCAGAATTTCTATTTTTAAAAACAAGAATCCGAGAGTAATCAGTTCTCAGGCGAAATTCCATTATAAAGCAAGTTTTTAATTACACGTTTTATAAACCCCAAAAATGGGCCAAAATCCGGAATGTCACATGCACTGAGGTTGGGTCGGCAATAAGGGAGTAGAGGACCGTTGTGAACTTTGACCCGTAAATTCTTTTCAATGTTCAAGAAATTTCTTCGGTGGTTTCAATGAAAAGAGGAGGAGGGTTCTTGGGTAGGATGGAGAAATTAGTGCTACTGAATCAGTTTTTTTTTATCTGTTGAGAATGATGTGCAATTGTCGCATGTTGGAATTTCCACGCTAGCAAGTATAGATATTTTTATTTTTGGATCACTCACTCAGATTTTCACTCACATTCTATTCGATCCACTAAATAAATCAACGAAGAATTTCATCGGCTGAAGAGTAACCTAACTAGCTAAGATGAGCTTCTTCGTCTTTGAAGAAGATTAACATACCATACAGTCATTTGTGCATCAGTTAACTAAGTATATATATTATAGTATGTTTTTAGCATTTCTCACGTGATGGTGGACCTTACACATGAATTGCAGCATACAATCATTCAACTGTCTCTGTATCAAGCGACTAAGTGAAGGCAAGAATACTTATACAGGAACAAATAGAATAAGAAAAGAAAAAAAATTTCCACGCTAGCATCGGCCGTGCCACTTAAAACGGCCAGCATTCACGTTATCAATTTCCGGTCAAAATTGACCAGATGGACTATATTGGCAAATTATTAAAAAGTTTATGACAAAATTGGAACAAGTGCAATATGTTTATGACATTTTTAGTAATTTTTCCTTTTTAGTAGCCACATAGGGTGTCAACTTGACATATAGTGATAACATGATTAACACTTCGGCATTTTCACTTATTTTTTTAATATAATACTAACATGAACAAGAAAAACATATAATTCAGAAATTGAATCAATAACAAGAGTCTAAGAACGATATCAAATGATTGGTAAAAACTCAGAGCCTTTGATTTTCATTAGCTAAATGATAAAAAAGTACATAATATGGGAACCCAATTGTTTCAAAAAAGGATTACATACCATGGATAATTGGTAAACATTCAGCCCCTTTGGTTTCATTAACCCGATTACAATATCTTATATCTCCATTTAAATGATGATGATACATATATATATGAGCTAATTGATAGTTCCTTCTTTTGAAAATAGAGAAATTGCCTGAGGTCATTAAAGTTGTTCTTCCGAGCCCTCCTCTCTCTGCCACCTCTGTTTCCACCGGTGCTTGGTCGGCAATGGTTCGCTTGTGGTGAACGGGACCACAGTAGAGACGCCAGTGCCCAGTGGATGCAGCGAGGTAGATTGCCGGAGGCAGCGAGGTAGATCGCCGGAGACGGCGAAGTGGAGTGTGGTGATACTGCAGCAGCCTGGTTGAACAAGTAGAAAGAAAGGAAGAAAAAGAGGGGGTGGGTTGATTTTGGTTTTCTCTGTTTCTTTTCTTTGTTTTTTTGTTATATTTTAGAGTTATGTATGGGTAACATTCAAGCGTGTAGCCCACATGAACTGACAGGAGGAAATTTTTTCTGACCAACAATGGAGGAAAACACGTCCCCAGTAAAAATCAAATTACCAAATGTAGGTACGAAAACTATTTAAGTTAGATTTTTAGGTTGCACAGGCTGATCTAAGTTGTTTTTTAGATATTCAACCATAATTACCAAAGATGGGCAAGGCCTTCTTTCACTTGCCCAATGAAATTTTCCCTTGTTCGAAACCATCAACACCTCACTGTTTTGACAGTGCACCATCTCTACATTATAAAAGCAAATCCAATACCATTCTTGGCTGCGGCCCAAAATTTCAAAAAATATCCGTAACTGAAAATTAGGTAACAATAACCATGTATTTTAAACGGTGGTTAAAATGGTAATGTACAAAGATCCACAAAATTATGCTTTTACATACAAATCTCTACCATAGGTTATAAATTTGAATTGAAGCTTGTCCATCCTATGATAATTTAAATTAATTTCTATATTAAGCTCTATCAGTCTTCTTCTTTATTCGTTAATTTATTCTTTTTTTCCTACTTTTGCGCCCTTTCCTTGTTACTATTAACCATAGAATACCTTTTTTTTTCTGGCCGGGGTTTGCCGGTTCCCACCTTGCCCGCAGAGCCACATGCCTACTGGCAACTACCGAGCCCCACTAGACATAAAAGGAAAAGGACTAACCTGGTCCGAATTCACTGGACCAAAAATGATACAACTCTTCCTCACCAAAAACAACCACCCTCGAAGTTCATAAAATTTACCAGGGTGCCATTGTGAGGGAGTCGAAATGTTTTACCCTATTGTCGGTCCATACAGCAAAGCTCAAATATGAACCACCCTCTCTCTCTCTTAACTCTTCCATGCCAATGCCTCGTCTCTTGTCTAAAACCTATTTGTCGAAAGAAAACTCTACACCATCGTTGTACAAAATAAAAGCCCATCGAAACAGGATTTATATTAGATACACCATATGTGTAGAAGTCTTTTTTACACAAGCAGCCTCACAATGGAAAGAAAAATCTGTTTGCGGAGTAAATCTACACGTTAAAAATGAAATGTGTATAACCTGCTTATGTAAAGAAATTTTTACATCGCTAGTGCATTGAATAAATATCCATTGAATTGTGTAATTTGCAAAGCAGCGGAAGGTGGAAGAAAAGGAAAAAGTAATTATGCGACACTTGTATCTTCTTTTAGTAAGATTTCCAAATTTACACTTCTGAAAAGAAAAGGAATTTGCATTAATTTGTTGATGTCATAGAATTTGAAATTGAAATTGCCATTCAGGAAAAGAGAATTGTACAAGTGTTGGTTCCTCGCGTGATACATGAACAATTCGAAAAGAGAAAGTAGTCAACAAGAGAAAGTGTTGTTCCCGTGACCCACGAAAAAGGCAAATTTAAATCCATTTTAAAAACTCAAAGTAGGCAACAATCGTACGATGTACAAGAAAAATGTTCCATTCTTTTTTTTTAATATGAAATCTATAAAAGGAGATCCATGAGAATACCTAATGACTTCGACTTCAACCACGAAAATATACTTCTCTACTTCAGAAATTTACGGTGCTCACGAGGCATCACGGCAAAGAATCCTCCATGATACCCAAAGTAGTGGATTGACGGGAAAATTACTAAAAAAGTCATAAACCTATTGTATTTTTGCTAATTCAGTCATAAATATTTTAATTGTGTCAATTGAGTTCTAAACATTTTCACTTTTTGCTAATTGAGACCATTTGGCCAATTTTGGCCGAAAATCGCTGATATGAACGCTAGTCATCTTACGTGGTACAATAAAAAGGTTTAGGATTGAATTTTCAAAAGTAAAATAGGTTTAAAATTTTTTTGGTAATTTTCCCATGGGTTGACATTGCCACCATTGGCACCACTGCGGCGTATTTTCTGTTTTGTCCTTTGTTGTTGCGATTTGATCCCAGAAGGCAAATTTCACTTTTTGTATGTTAATTTCAAAGTAGTATAAGCAACATCATGGACAGCGAATGTATTGGAAATGAAATTTCTTTCTTTTATTACTTAGTAAATGTGTGGACATTTTTTTTAAATAAAATCCTTGTGAAAGAAGGAGAGAGTGTGAAAGAAGAATAATTTGCAGGACTATAAGGGATATTTGGTACGAGGAAATTTTGCAATTTCTTGTTTTCATTTCCAAAAATTTTCGATGAGAATAAGTTTGGTAGAAATTTTGATTTTTGTGTTTTCAAAATTTGAACCTTAGAACTGAAAAAGACTAAAATTGACATTATTTCGTATGAGGTTCACTTTGAAAAACTACATCAACGGAGAAAGATTTCTAAATAATTTGGAAAGCTCTACTAAATCATCAGAAATTAAAACTATTCTTTTTGAGAAAGACTTACTTAAAATTATTCGGGCAAATAACACGTTTTGTCCGTGTAATTTTGATAAAGTGACTTTATTGTCACCACATAACTATATATGGAAACAACATATAGAAATTAAAGTGACATTTCCCAACCTACAAGGACTGAAAAATAAAATTAATATCCACGAACTAAAATTTTAAAAGCAATGTGTGGCCACCAAGTACATCTAATTGATTCATTAACTATATGATAAAATTGAAAAGTTTAGGATTGAATTGGTATCACTACAATAGGTTTAGAACCGTTTGGATAATTTCCCCAAAGGCATTTAGTGTGCATTTGGTTCAGAAAAATGTTCTACTGGAAACTGTTTTTTGGTTTCATCTTCCATTCTCTTGATAATATATTTGGTAAGTGAAAAAATATAAGTTTTCAACCGGAATGAAAATTATAAAAACATTTGTGGTGTCCGGTACAAAATAAGGTCAATTTTTGGTCGTTTTCGGTTATAAGGTTCAAAGTTTAGAAAACACAACAACCAAATTTTTTACCAAACGCATTTCATTGATAGTTTTGGAGATGTAAACAAGAAATTGGAGAATTTCCATTGTATGAAAGCTGTTTCTTTAGAAAGATTCTACCTTGAATCAAATTGAAATTTTTTGCTTTTGCTTTTGCTTTTGGGCTTTTGTCAAAGTGAGGCGCTCATCTTGCTGATAGCTTTATTTTGGGCTTTAATTAAAGGCTTGCGAATTAAGTTGATCCAACAGCTTTCCCAAGCCCAAGAATCAACTTAGCTCGGTAAAGACACAACTTGATCATGATGTCGAGATGAAATGAACTCCATAGTAAGAGGGATAGAGTTATCTTAAAATAATGGTTCCATCACTGGGGACTAAACCTAATGATCTGTGGCACTGGAGCCTAAGGCTGCTTGCTAACTGGTATAGGACTAGTCTATATTCCCAATAATAAACAATTTTACACTCGAGTTATCCAACTGCCATAAAGTGGAAAAAAAAAAAAAAGAAGAAGCTTGCTTGCTGTAATAGTAGAGGCTCACCTTTACTTTAAGGGAGGTACTTACAAGGAAGGAATGATCTCCCCCCTAGGGAGACAAACTCTTTGATGACTGAATATCTTACCCATTTTTGCATTCTCCGTTCACTTCGTTGTTGAAAGACTCTAACCAGGAGAGCAGCCCAATGGCGACACAGCCAAGTGAAGAACAAGGAAATTTGGATCATGCAGAACAACCTGCAGGTACATGTTTCATGTTCCAACCGAGAAAAAATTAGATATAAGCGATGCCGTCTTAAAACATGCTGGCACTCGTATTATCTTGTGGTTCTTTTGCTTTGCTTTATCATCGAACAAACATAACCCTGACCTTGGCTAGGAAAGGAGAAAAGAAAAAAATAATGAGTATGGGAAGGATTTTGTGCTCACTCTCTCCTACATATATTGAAGAAGATGTTCGTGTAAGCGTTGGATCCGCTCCTTCTCAATCCAGAGGTGCTCCAGGTGCGTTATCCCTCTAAAGAATTATTTCATTGTGAAATTAATATCAGGGGTGGATCTTCATGAAATTGTTATTATCTAGGACACTTCTCAATGTCTGCAAAGAAAACGTATTCACAAAATGGCCTGAAAAGTTTGCATCATTGCAGAAATATCGGAAGAGCAAGTGGGTGGACGCTATTACCGACCATTGTTGCAAGCTACATTCAAGGGTGATTGGGAATCTGCTAAAAGATTTTTGGAACAAGATTCTGCTTCAAAGATGGCCACAATAACAAGCAGATCAGAAACAGTGCTTCACATAGCCGCTTTCAGTGCACATGACCAATTTTTTGAGAACCTGGTCGAGATCTTGTCTCCACATCCGGAAGCGCTTGAAATGGTTGATTATGATGGCCGCACAGCCCTCCACATTGCTGTGCTGTGTGGAAGGATAAGGATGGTCAAGGCATTAGTTAAACGTAATCCTAAGTTGACGCAACTTCCAGATAAGGAAGGACGTGTTCCTTTGGGAATATCTGCTCTGGAAGCTTTTATGCATAAGGAGATTACCTGGTTCCTGGTGAAAAATACAGCAGCCGATGGGCCAAATCATCCCTTAAGCAGTCCCGATGCAATTGAGACCATTATAGATCTCACCGATGCTGGTCATCATGGTAAGATCACCATCACTCCTTATCTCAATTCCATCTGTTTTTTCCTTCATTCTAGATTTGGCTTATTTTTCTGATCAACTTTAACGGTGAATTCAGATAGATATCACCCTTTATCTAGTCAGGCGGTATCCTCACTTCATGACCATGAAAGGTACAAAGCGTAAAGGCCATTCTATACTGTTTGCATTGGCGTTGATGGAATCTCACTTTCTTAGTGGAACCAGGCTCAATGTTATGGAAGCATTGATATACAAATGTCCGTACTTTCTGCACTCGCATCCCTTCGTTACCGATTCCCTTCAAAATGATCATACCTGGCTCATCACCTGCTCTTTTGTATCTGAACTGAAGGTATTCCGGTGGACTTGAACTACGAACCAACAGATAAAAATTCGGATCCGGGTGGGTATGCATTTTTGTTGTTGGGCGTTATCTTAGGACCTTTCATGATTTTGAACTTTAAGTCAATCTTCTTAGATTGATTCCCTCTATACTAGCAATATAAACCAGAAATGATTGTTTCTTTGTAGGATATATTTTGATTCCTTGAGCTAGTTTTACTTGAATAATAGCCTGAAATCGAACTACTTTATGGATCAACTGTCTCCTAGGAATCACATATGATTCAACCGAGTGCATATGTATCGTATAACTTAATTGATTGGACAATGTAATGAACAAATTACGAGGTCTCACAATGATTTCATATCTGGTGACTGGGTTTTCTTTCAACCTGATTGTAGCGCTTCAATGTCTTACAAGGTCACTTTGGAATGCCGCCAAAATTGTAGGTACGCTTCCATTTTATCAAGATACCGTTTCTATCTCCATCCCTCTCTCTCCAACTATAAGTCCATGGCCTGTTTATTTTGCCTTCTTTTATAAGTAGAAAAAAGCTCCTACTTAATTCTTTGCCATTTCGGCCAAAAAATAAAATAAAATAAAATTCTTTGCCATAATTTGGAAAAATTTGTGTTAGGCCCATTGCATGTGTCGTTACACATTTACCATTGGATAAATAACATGTGTGCATAATTAAATTTTTCCATGTATCAACTGTCCATCAGTGAATGTGTTACTTATTATCTACATCGTCGATTGATTTAATAAAAATCCTTCAAAAAATTATTCAAACTCAAACAAATTTATATATCCTATATCGACAAGCTTTGAGATGATAAAGGAGTTTTATCCTCTTCTTATAATCCTATATTTGGAAGCACTCCAGAAAATAAGATCACGAATATATCAGGCCGATATGGGAGAATGTGCTATTAAGATTATCTGAAAAGACGGACCACTCGAAGTACGCAAAAATTAGCCTACACCACCTGACCGCTAAAAAGATCCTGTAGTTCTTAAAACTTATTCACAACTTTTGCCCGTAGTTTCCCTTGTCGCCTTCACCCAACTTTTGTATGCAAAGAAAAGCCCTTTAGCCTTGTCCCTTATTCTTCTATTTTTGTCAAAGCACAACATGAAACAGAAGTTTAGTGTCGTCACGTATTTTTATCAAATTAAAAGTTATTTTAGAATAGAGTCAAGTTAACTCTACTCACTATGTCATTTAGGTGTAACAAGTCAACTCGAACGTCACATACTATTATGTGACCTCATGTGGAAGTTTTGATTTTGTTAGCTACAGATAGAATGGAGGAAAGAAAAAAAATTTGTTTCCTAAATAACAATACAAGGGATTGTGCGATGAATATGATATTTTTTTTACTAGGTCCTATGCATTTTTGAATAATATTATCTAAAATTATCTTATGTATACAAAGACTGCTGTGATTTACTCTAGTTAGATAGACGACATTAGCATGGTTATTTTCAGAGATGTTCCATCAGGTTAAGTCTATAATTATTTTCTTTTAATTATGATTAACATTATAAAGCCTTGTTTGAACTTCAAGGAGGAGTCAATAGGCATGCGGCCCTGCTGGTAAAGGGATTGGGGGGTGGGGATGCTAGTATCACGGGTGCAGAGTTCGGCTTCCGCGCTTTGCAAGAAACAAAGTAAAAGTCAAAAAGTTAAAAATAGGACAAACAAAAATAAAAACTTCAAGGACGATCCCCTTCTTGGAAAATGCCAAAATGATTTTATACCTTTTTGTACTTTGCACCAGCAATTACTAAAACTCACACTTCGCAATTAAGGAGCGAATCCCAAAGAAAAAAAAAGATCAAAATAGATTTCCTAAAAGATAAAAGAAAAAAAGAATGAGATCGTCCCAATCACCCGCCATTCCAAGCTCTAAATGTGGGAGTAAACTGTTATTAGATGCGATTTAGCGTTTGAAAAAAAAAATTGGGACCTACAGCTGGAGAACTTTTTTCTTAATCCAATTGCCGCCCCTTCGTTTTTCATTTTCTTTTTTTTTGACATTTTGTAGTTCCTATAATCAAGTGAGTTCACGAGGTGAAGCTCAGACACATGGCGGCAGTCGAGTTGGCAAAAAAAAATTTGCAAGGAGATCTCTTATATGAGTACTACCGAGATCATCCATTTTTTCCAAGAGAAGAACCTACTGTATCAAGCTACAATAAAGGGAATCAGTGAACTCGTGAAGCTCTGTATTCAGTATTTCCCAGAGCTTATTTGGATTTCGCTTGCTGGTGAGAGGTTGACGACATATGCTGTGAAGAATCGCCAAGAAAGGACTATCAGACTCTTTCTGAAAGTTAGCTTGACCAATGAGTTATCATTAGTTCCAGGGCCTACACGGTCAGAATCGACGACCATGATGATCGCAGCAGCAGAGTATTACCCTAGTTTCCATGTGGTAACTAATGCGGCTGGAGCAGCTTTTCAAATGCAAAGAGAACTCCAATGGTATAAGGTAAGTATCTTTCTTTTCATATATTTGATAACCGCGCTTAATGGTAATTATTATAGGGCCAACCACGCTATTTTCTCTCCCATTTTAGCTAAGACACTTTTTTTCTAGTTATCTGACCAAACTATCCCTCTCTCCAATGTAATGTTTCTCTCTCTTCAATCTAGTTGCACCTTCTTCACTTTTAGACTCACATTAAAATATTTCGGAGGAAAGTTTTAAGTATATTCTAAAATTTTGATCCTCTTGCTGTGAGATTGAATTTATTATCTACATTAGTTACTTTCTCATGTTAGAAGTAGTACAGTAAGGAGGTCCCCCCCCTTTTTTTCCCTTTTGTGCTTATCTTTTGTTTCGACATGATCTAAATATAAACATGTTTTGATCTTGCTTCCAAAAAATTAACCTTTTCCATATTTTGATAATTTTTTTTCCATTTTTGATCAAGATCGACTAGATAATTACATTGAAATATAATTTTCAACTTTGAAATAAAGTTTCTCTCAAACTATTTGATAAAAAATAAGCAATTAATTGTGTATTTATAAGTCATCATAAACATAAATTTCTAATCTTTTATATAGCTTTTGTGGTTAAAAATATGATACCATAAATTAAAATTAACAACCTTCTCTAGTGATAATAAGATGCCGGATAAGATAATATCTTGTTTGGTGTAACAAGTCATTTATATTGTGAAACCGATGAGAGAGATGATAAAAATATAGTCAGTTTTGTTGGTTAGCTTGATAAAGAAAGAAAAAATAAATTGAAGAAAGAGAGAGGGGTATTTCAATTAGTTAACTAAAAAAAAAAGAGTTTCTTAGCCAAAATGAGGGTGAAAATAGTGTTGCCTTTGTCGAGCATCTTCTCGACAAGTTTTTTAAAATATGATGGCTAAAACTTTATTTGGATAGCCTTGAGAATATACAAAGAACATTTTTTCATAGCGGTCAAGCGATATCTGACTTAACTTTTGCACACCACGAGGTCCACCTTCTTGAGTGATTTGAAGAGCGAACTGCCCCACATCGATTTGGTGCATGTGGGACTTTGCTATTGAAATGCTTTTAATATGACTTGAATCCAAGATCACAATGACAAGAAAGAAACTCTTCTGCCATCTAAGCCAACACTTTGTTGGTACATAGAACTTTTAAATTCTACATGCTAAACATAAATTACTGAAGTAAGTTGAGAAACTACACTACATCCTTAGAACAATTTACATAAAATAAGGGAGACTGACTAGAGAGGGGTACTAAAAAATTATTGAAACTCATCAATTAAATTGCATATCTGAAACCTACAGATAAACGTTGGTCCAATTATTGGTGCAAAATCACATCCTCTTTTGGAGGACAATATTCAGCTTCCATCTCTGAAACCTTTCCAAAATAAAATGGACAACACAAAAAGGTTATTAGGAAAGGTGCAACTACGGACAGCCAATCAATATTGTTATGTGCAAAGTGACAATTCACAGAAGAGTTATGTTGCTAGTACCAGCTGGAAGAGAAAGTCGTCTGAAACCCCACGGAATAAGTACACTTTATCAACAAGAGAGTAAAAAAGGCAATGCAAAATGCTTGAACGGATTGCTTTAGGGAGTGACTCGAGAATCTGTTGTTGCTGCAGGCCCTCGGAATTTGTTTGGTACTTCATACACAAATGCGCTAGCATCTGATCTTGTAGCCAAGGAGGCAGTTGATTCCTCAGGGCAAAGCTTGAAGCAGCTTGTATGGTATCTCTCTGGAATTTAAAAAGTGAACAACAATAAGAAAGTAAGTGTAATATTTGCCCTTTTTTTTGACCAGGTCAAAAGCTTAGGCTGAAAAAAAAAAAAAGTCAAAAAAGTGAAGATAAAAGGAGGAAGGGGTTGGTCGGGAAACAGAAGAGAAAAACAGGAAAGAAGAAAAGGAAAAGGAGAGGAGAAAGGGAAGAAGAGAAGGGGAGGGTTTGTGCGTGCGGGTCCTCGCCGAGCCGTTTTGACTACGTAACGCAACGACTAGTAAGTACTCGCAACCCTCGTTAGTCCTATCGGAATAATTTTTTGATTAGGGCTCGGAAATAAGAGTTATGTGGATTTGAGCTGCGTAGTCCAAATTTTTGGGTTTTCAAGTCTTAAATATCCATGAAAATGAAAGATTATGGTGTTGTGGGGCTGTGCGTTTTGACGGATATCGATTCGGAGTTACGGTTTGTCCGAAATCAAATTTTCAAGCTGAGACCATAATCTGGAATTTCGTGAACAGTACCTTCCAGGGCTTTTATTGTCATTTTTGAGCTGTTGTTTGGGTTGGTTGTGTTGGGACATCCATAGTATGCTAGATGAGCTTCGTTTTGACTATAAGAGCGCGCAAAACGGAGTCCGGCGGAGGAATTTATGGCGAGTGAAAATTTGGCGCACGAGTTGTTCGCTGTGATTAATATTAGATTTTTTTCCATTGAGTAAGCCGTCGTAGGCACGTGGGTGTCGGATTATTAGCTAGTTAGCCTTAACTTGTTCGAGTCGCGCGTTAGGGGGAAATATTACTCAGTTTTGATTCGTTTTTCCGTATGTTTGATAGGATTTTGGAACTGTCGGCTCAAGTAACACTTATGGGTTAGTTGTGGATTACCAGGTGAGGGACATTATATCTTCTATGAATTTACAAATTCATATTTTGATAATGAGATATAATTTTTAATACAGTGGAGCATGTTTTCTGCATAAATTGGATCGATCATTTACTACTTTTGTCGATTGTGAAATGAGTTGAAAAGTCTTATGACATTATTGAAATGAAGCTTTTGTGAATGCTTATGTTAAATGTTTTGTGAAGAGGATTAGCCGAGGGCTGTTCTTGTTGCGAACTGTTTTGTGAAATGGATTTATTGGTGTTGATTATGGATTTCTGGATTGAGTTATTAGTTGCTGCTGCTCGTATTACTATGTTGAGAACCCGTTGAGGGGGAGTATGCATACTGTCAGGATATCCTTTTGGGCCGAACCACCGGCTTATAATAGGTGGTAGACCTTGCCAAGAGGGGTAAACTTGGTCGCCTTTGTCACGGCGTTAAACTTGACCATAGTTTGATGACGAGCATGAGATTGGTTGATGGATAAACCATCGACGTGTTATGTAATGAGATTATTCAATGGATAGACCATTGATGATTGGCTATTGTTGATAAATGAGTTTTTATTGCGTAATCTAATACGGATGGCTTTTATCGAAAAGTTATTATACATTTGAGATATTTTTGGCTATATTGTACATTGAGTTTGAGTTATGGATTGTGATATTTTTAATACTATTGCATAGTGATTGTTCGATCCACTTAGAAGAAATATGTTACTCACTGAGCCGTGGTAGCTCACCCCTTATCTTATATACCTTTCAGGTTCTTCTGCTGGACGCAAGTAGGACATGAGCAGGCGCTAGTCGGAGGATTCCTTTTTGATTGTGGGATTTTGGGTATGTTGTATATAGTGTCGTGGAGCTATTAGAATAGTTTTTTTGTTGGATTTGTATATATATCCTTCTAATGGTTTTAGAAAGCTCTGATGTTTTCGGGTCTTGTTTAAGTTTAGGCTGCGTCCTTTGAGTGAAAGGACGGCCGTGTTACGATCCCGTTTTGGTTGTATTCGGGGTGTGACATTTGTTGGTATCAGAGCGTAGGTTATGATTGTTGGGTGGGACGTTGTGAGATTGTGTGATAGACTTTAATGCGTTAGTTTTAGATACTAAGGTGTATTCTTGATTTTTGGATTTAGGTAATCATGAGTTCCGACTCGGAGCCGCTCATCTCTTTTCGTAAGAATAATAAAGGAAAGAGAGCCATTACCTTTGACTCGAGAGATGTGCCTCGAGGTCCAAGAGTAAGGTTTCCGACAAGAAGGCGAGATGACGAAGGAGTAGACTCGCAAGAAACAAGAAGGGAAAGTCAACAGCCCTAGGGCCCAAGACGTTGTAGTTGAAGCTGGTGAACCTAGGAGTGGCAGAGGCTACACCTTTGCCCAATTTAGAAAGTCAAAGCCGCCCACTTATGATGGGAAAACTGATCCTCTTGCAGCTGAGCGATGGATTAGGAAGATAGAGGGAATATTCAGAGTTGAAGAAGTTCCGAACGATAAGAAGGTGGACTTTGCCACCCAATATTTGGAAGGTGAAGCTGAGTATTGGTGGGAAGGAAAGAGGTCCACTCTTGGAGATGAAGATGCTATTATTTCTTGGAAGTACTTCAAAGAAGCGTTCAACGCCAGTTCTTTCCACAATCCTTCCAAGCAAAGATGAAAGGCGATTTCCTGCATATATCGCAAGGTGATTCTTCTGTTTTAGACTATGCAGGTCGCTTCAATCAAATGAGTAGGTTTAGGGGCATTTTATAGCAAATGAGAAGGAGAAAGCTGAACATTTTTGAGAGGACTTCGACCGAGATTCGTTTTACACTCACATCTCTTTTACTCACCACTTATGAGGATGTCCTGGAGCGAGCAATTAAGATTGAACAAGAGATCATGGAGAGTGGCACCCAAGGTATTCGTCAGCCCAAGAAGCCGAAGTTCACTAATTTCCAAGAGATCCATATTCGTGATAGCAACAAACAAAGAAGTACCAATAGATTTGAAAGGGGGAAGAGTCAAACTGTTCAGGGTGCTTGTGTTACTTGTGGGAAATATCATAGTGGCCAATGCTATTGGAAGCGGGGAACTTGTTTTCTATGTGGGAAAATGGGACACATGCGGCAGAATTGTCCAATGCAGAGAAATGCTCCAGCAGGTAGTAGATTATGCTTCGTATGTGGACAGCCTGGTCATATAGCTCGCTTTTGTTCCATGAGAAGGGATGTTCCCTCAGTTGGTAGGCCCCAAGAGAATCAGCCAAGACAGAGGGCGACAGGGAAGGTTTATGCGATGACGGAAGAGGATGCGGCAGCATCTAACACAGTAGTTGCCGGTAATATCTCAATTACCTCGCAATATGCTTATGCATTGTTTGATCCTGGTGCTACGCATTCTTTCATTTCTACTGAATTTGCAAAGAAACTTGATATGCTACCTGATCCTCTTGAATATGAATTGCGTATTGAGACTCCTACGGGTGACTTCGTTATGGTGGACCGTGTATTTAAGCGATGTATGCTTTTGGTCGATAATGTTCAAATGCCTGGAGATTTGATGTTGTTGAATATTCGAGATTTTGATGTTATTTTAGGGATGGATTGGCTATCAACATATCATGCTACTGTTGATTGTTATTCAAAGAAAGTTACCTTTCGACTCCCAAATGAGCCCGAATTCTCTTTTGCGGGAAGTTGTAAGGGTACTTTTCCAAGATTAATATCGGCAGTGCAAGCGAGGAAGCTTCTAAGGAAAGGTGGTTATGGATATTTAGCTTGCGTAAAAGACACCAGTAAAGAAGTTGTGAAGATGGAAAATGTTCCGGTTGTTAGAGAATTTCCTGACGTGTTTCCTGAGGATTTGCCCGGCTTGCCACCCGATAGAGAGATTGAGTTCTCTATTGATCTGATGCCTGGTACGGGACCTATCTCGAAGGCACCATATCGGATGGCACCATCTGAATTGAAAGAATTGAAAACACAACTACAGGAATTATTGGATAAGGGCTTTATTAGGCCCAGTGTCTCGCCTTGGGGAGCTCCGGTCCTATTTGTGAAAAAGAAGGACGGTAGCATGCGGCTTTGTATAGATTACCGTGAACTCAACAAGGTAACGATCAAGAATAAATATCCTTTGCCACGAATTGATGATTTGTTTGATCAACTTCAGGGAGCTCGCGTATTTTCTAAGATCGACCTTCGTTCTGGATATCATCAATTGAAGATTAAAGCAGATGATGTATCTAAAACTGCTTTTAGGACGAGGTATGGGCATTACGAATTTCTTGTCATGCCTTTTGGATTGACAAATGCGCCTGCTGCTTTTATGGATTTGATGAACAGGGTATTCAAACATTACCTCGACCAATTCATTGTGGTGTTTATTGATGATATCCTGGTGTACTCGAGGAGTTTGGAGGAGCACGAACAACACTTAAAGCTTGTCTTGCAGACCTTGCGCGAGCAGAAATTATTTGCTAAATTCAGTAAGTGTGCTTTTTCTCGCTTGATCATATTGAGTTCTTTGGTCATGTTATCTCAAGAATGGCATCGCATTGACCCAAAGAAAGTTGAAGCGGTTGTTCAATTGGAATCCCCTACCAATGTAACAGAAGTGAAAAGTTTTCTTGGGCTAGCCGACTATTATAGGAGATTTGTGGAGGGATTACGCAAAATAGCTAGTCCACTTACCGCCTAACTCAAAAGAGAGTTAAGTTTGTATGGTCCGATGCCAGTGAGCAGCTTTTCAAGAATTGAAAAGGCGGCTAGTGACGGCTCCCATATTAACCTTACCTTCAGGGACCAGTGGCTTCACAATTTATTGTGACGCGTCTAAAGAAGGTTTAGGGTGCGTTCTTATGCAGGACAATAAAGTGGTGGCCTATGCTTCTAGACAATTGAAGACACACGAAAAGAACTACCCCACTCATGATCTTGAATTGGCAGCAGTTGTATTTGCTTTGAAAATATGGCGACACTACTTGTATGGTGAGAAATGTGAGGTCTTTACTGATCACAAGAGTTTGAAGTACATCTTTACTCAGAAAGAATTGAACATGAGGCAGAGGAGATGGTTAGAACTCTTGAAGGATTATGACTTATCCATCAATTATCACCCATGTAAGGCAAACGTAGTAGCGGATGCCTTAAGTCGTAAATTTTCTGGAAACATGGCAATGTTGCTCACTTCTCAGCAGTCTATCCTTGAGGATATGAGGAAGCTAGATTTGGAGGTGTTGGTGCATCAATTAGGTGCTCAGATAGCTAATCTTCGAGTACAACCGACATTGATCGACAAAATTAAGGCTAAACAGAATGATGATTCTCAATTTGGAAAGATTAGAGAAGGCGTAGAAGCTGGGAGACAGTCGGATTTTAGTATTCATGTAGATGGGTCATTGAGGTTTCGTGGTCGGCTATGTGTTCCCCGACAACCCGAGTTGAAAAAGGAAATATTACAGAAGCTCATAGCACCAAATACTCGATTCATCCAGAAGTACTAAGATGTATAGAGATTTGAGAGGACATACGGTGGGTCAACATGAAGAAGGACATTGTAAAGTTTGTCGATCAATGCCTGGTTTGTCAGCAAGTAAAGATTGAACATCAGAAACCAGACGGACAACTACATCCACTTGAGATACCTAAGTGGAAATGGGAGCATATTACCATGGACTTCATCGTCGGTCTACCGAGAACGCCAAGCGGTAAGAATGCTATATGGGTGATTGTCGACCGGTTGACTAAATCGGCACACTTTTTGTCGTATCGATTTGGCCTTTCACTTGAAGACATGGCTAAGCGGTACGTCAATGAGATAGTGCGACTTCATGGGGTTCCAGTGAGCATAGTTTCTGATCGAGATCCTAGGTTTGTGTCCAACTTTTGGAAAAGCTTACAAGGGGCATTGGGTACTAAACTCAACTTCAGTACGGCTTTTCATCCACAAACAGACGGGCAATCAGAGAGGACGATTCAGACGTTAGAGGATATGCTACGATCCTGTGCTATAAACTTTGGTGGTTCATGGGATGACCATCTGCACTTGGCAGAATTCTCCTATAATAACAGCTACCATTCCAGTATTAAGATGGCACCTTTTGAAGCTAATTGTATGGTCGAAAATGTAGAAGTCCGATTTGTTGGGACGATGTTGTTGGTGAGAAGAGGTTGACTGGCCCCGAGTTTATACAACAATCGAGAAGAAAAGTCGGGTTGATTCGAGAAGCGGTGAAAACAGCTCAAAAAGTCGGAAAAGCTATGCAGACCTTAAAAGACGCAAGATAGAATTTGATGTGGGAGATCACGTGTTCCTAAAGGTTTCACCTATGAAGGGTGTTATGAGATTTGGCACTCGCAGGAAACTAAGTCCAAGATATGTGGGACCGTTCTTGATATTGGAGAAGATTGGTGAAGTTGCTTATAAACTGGCTTTGCCACCAGCTTTATCTGGAGTTCATGATGTGTTCCATGTATCTTTATTGCGAAAATATGTGCCAAATCCTGAACATGTATTGGATTTCACTCCTTTGAGGTTAAGGGAAAACCTGACATATGAAGAACAGCCTATTCGCATTGTGGATAAGAAGGAGCAAGTCTCACATGGCGATTTATAATCCCTTATGTGAAAATTCAATGGCAAAATCATACTGAGAGAGAGGCCACATGGGAGCTTGAGGAGGAAGCAAGAAACAAATACCCTCATTTGTTTGAGAGTTAAGGTAAGGCTAAATTTCGAGGACGAAAATTTTTAAGGAGGGTAGAATGTAATATTTGCCCTTTTTTTTGACCAGGTCAAAAGCTTAGGCTGAAAAAAAAAAAAGTCAAAAAAGTGAAGATAAAAGGAGGAAGGGGTTGGTCGGGAAACAGAAGAGAAAAACAGGAAAGAAGAAAAGGAAAAGGAGAGGAGAAAGGGAAGAAGAGAAGGGGAGGGTTTGTGCGTGCGGGTCCTCGCCGAGCCGTTCCGACTACGTAACGCAACGACTAGTAAGTACTCGCAACCCTCGTTAGTCCTATCGGAATAATTTTTTTGATTAGGGCTCGGAAATAAGAGTTATGTGGATTTGAGCTGCGTAGTCCAAATTTTTGGGTTTTCAAGTCTTAAATATCCATGAAAATGAAAGATTATGGTGTTGTGGGGCTGTGCGTTTTGACGGATATCGATTCGGAGTTACGGTTTGTCCGAAATCAAATTTTCAAGCTGAGACCATAATCTGGAATTTCGTGAACAGTACCTTCCAGGGCTTTTATTGTCGTTTTTGAGCTGTTGTTTGGGTTGGTTGTGTTGGGACATCCATAGTATGCTAGATGAGCTTCGTTTTGACTATAAGAGCGCGCAAAACGAAGTCCGGTGGAGGAATTTATGGCGAGTGAAAATTTGGCGCGCGAGTTGTTCGTTGTGATTAATATTAGATTTTTTTCCGTTGAGTAAGCTGTCGTAGGCACGTGGGTGTCGGATTATTAGCTAGTTAGCCTTAACTTGTTCGAGTCGCGCGTTAGGGGGAAATATTACTCAGTTTTGATTCGTTTTTCCGTATGTTTGATAGGATTTTGGAACTGTCGGCTCAAGTAACACTTATGGGTTAGTTGTGGATCACCAGGTGAGGGACATTATATCTTCTATGAATTTACAAATTCATATTTTGATAATGAGATATAATTTTTAATACAGTGGAGCATGTTTTCTGCATAAATTGGATCGATCATTTACTACTTTTGTCGATTGTGAAATGAGTTGAAAAGTCTTATGACATTATTGAAATGAAGCTTTTGTGAATGCTTATGTTAAATGTTTTGTGAAGAGGATTAGCCGAGGGCTGTTCTTGTTGCGAACTGTTTTGTGAAATGGATTTATTGGTGTTGATTATGGATTTCTGGATTGAGTTATTAGTTGCTGCTGCTCGTATTACTATGTTGAGAACCCGTTGAGGGGGGAGTATGCATCTTTTGTCGGGATATCCTTTTGGGCCGAACCACCGGCTTATAATAGGTGGTAGACCTTGCCAAGAGGGGTAAACTTGGTCGCCTTTGTCACGGCGTTAAACTTGACCATAGTTTGATGACGAGCATGAGATTGGTTGATGGATAAACCATCGACGTGTTATGTAATGAGATTATTCAATGGATAGACCATTGATGATTGGCTATTGTTGATAAATGAGTTTTTATTGCGTAATCTAATACGGATGGCTTTTATCGAAAAGTTATTATACATTTGAGATATTTTTTGGCTATATTGTACATTGAGTTTGAGTTATGGGTTGTGATATTTTTAATACTATTGCATAGTGATTGTTCGATCCACTTAGAAGAAATATGTTACTCACTGAGCCGTGGTAGCTCACCCCTTATCTTATATACCTTTCAGGTTCTTCTACTGGCCGCAAGTAGGACATGAGCAGGCGCTAGTCGGAGGATTCCTTTTTGATTGTGGGATTTTGGGTATGTTGTATATAGTGTCGTGGAGCTATTAGAATAGTTTTTTTGTTGGATTTGTATATATATCCTTCTAATGGTTTTAGAAAGCTCTGATGTTTTCGGGTCTTGTTTAAGTTTAGGCTGCGTCCTTTGAGTGAAAGGACGGCCGTGTTACGATCCCGTTTTGGTTGTATTCGGGGTGTGACAGTAAGACTTGGGATCCGAAATCATTACTTGCAGACATAAAAGCTGGTCATATACAAAAATTTTGCAAGACACTAATCCAAAGCAATTGTGTCAGGAACAAATAAGTGCATACTAACAAAGTTTTGGGTTCGGCTTGTCCTGTGAACGACTAAGTTGGTCATATTACCAATCAAGTAAGCAGTCAATCCACGGTTGAAGAGCATGTAGAAGATGTCAAAGAGCATCTCTCTTGTACTAACGGGATGCAGGTCCCTAGAGCCAACCGTTGTTAGAGTAGTCACATACCGGATCCACAGACTCTGCTCAAGGAAGTTATCCATTATAGCTCCAATCCATGTCCTTTTAGGATCCCGATAACGCGCAGCAATGTGGTAATAGAAGCACCCAGTGCAATGAAAAGCAAAAAGGGTGACCTGAAGAAGGTAAATTAAAAAGAGCATTTTACCACAGGAAGAAAATATAAATATGTTTGATCATGATCAGATTGATCCTAAATAACTTGGACACTCACACAAATGAGTTTTGCACATCGAACCCAGAAGTAGTTATAGTTCCTGTCTTTCTCCAATCTGTTTGCAGATATGACAATACCAATCAAGTTTTCGCAGTTGACAGGTTTGCAAGTACAATCCATTCAAGGGAAAAAAACATTACCTGGAAAATAAGGCACTGACTCTTTGAAGACGCCAAAGGCGAAGCATGTTAAAAAGGCCATATGAATAGAAATTCAATGGGAATATCCTCCGAGCAAGTTCGGATGGAATCGTCGATATAAAATCCAAAGCAAACCACGTGGTTGTATATTTCCAAGCAATTTTCTTCGGATTATCGACAAGAAGGTAAGTAGTTTTGTCAAGATAAGCAACAAAGAACGTCAATATAATGTCTATGGCGAAGAATGCATTGACAACATTATCGCTGATGGACAATGCTCTCGCTGGGTCTCTCGGATGTTAAGGAAAATTCCCAACAGATTTTGAAGTTGACAAAACTGTCCATGAGTGTTTTATAAGTCTGATAAATGCTTTGAAGTATTTTGATTCAGGAAGTTATTTTTGGAAGAAAATCATATGTCAATCTTGATCTAGTTCGTGTTCAAATTATGAAAGAACGAAAAGTTCAGACTTAGACGCAGAAGCAGAAATTATTCAGATGCAGGCGCTGAAATTATTCAGACGCAGACACCCAAGTTCTTGACAGAAGGCATTTAAGATGCAGTAATTCTTGACGAGACAAAGATGTAGTAATTCTTCAGAAGCAAAACTCAGAACGAAAAACATAACAGCTAGTGATCCGCATGGATTTCACTGAAGGAAAGTTTTGATTAGATCAATCTTAATCAAATTGATTGACAATCAAATACTACGACAAGAATGCTTTACAACGGACAAAACTCTACTTTTGGAAACCAAGATTCTGATTGTATGGGCGACCAGAATCAACGGGATTCAGATTTTATCAACCAACGGCTACTCAATCCATTTTATACAAATCTGTCCAAAAGTAAATATTGGAAGATGATCCTCTAAATACTGTCCAACGGCTAGTTTGGAAGTGGAGGAGTATAAAAGGAGATCAACGAGGAGCAGAAGGTAGAGAACGAAATCAAGAATCAACAAGTCCAAAGTCTGAGTATACTCCGATTCAATCTCTTGTCTTTCGTGAGCTTAAACGTGTGATCATTTGAGAGGTGTAAACAGTGTTACAAGTGTGTGCTTAGGTGTGAGATAGTGTGATCTATCGGCTTGGTATAAGCAGCACCAACTCCGGGGAGAAGTGCTTGGGTTTAAGCGGCACAACTTGCTGTAATTTCTCATTGATTTGATTAGTGGAATCCAGCCAGTAGGCTGTCAGCGTGGGAGAGTGGACGTAGGCTTTCTATAAGCCGAACCACTATAAACTTGTGTGAAGATTTTCTATCCCTTATCTCTTATCTTACATACTACACATTAAGAGCTTTGTCTATATAAACTGTCTTGAATCTGAATTTTATTCAGACCCAACCGTGATCTTTTATTTCCGCATAATCTGATAAAATTGTTTAAGATCACCTATTCACCCCCTCTCTAGGTGATCCTTGCTAGCCACTTCATCGGAAACCCAAATTCAAAAGGCGACACCCAAGCTGTGTAGGCAACTAGAACGACAAGAACAGTCTCCCACAACCTATGCAAAGATAACTTCGATTCAGTGATAATGAGAGACAATTACAAGGATTTGTCCAGGGATAAATACGTTTAGAATCATACCAAACTCTGTGAAGGCTACTAATCATTTCCTGCTATGGTTTTTTGGTGAAAAAGAAGGAAGTTCCATATTTTATTTTTGCATATGCATATTTCAAGACTTGAGCTCATAGTCATAGATCAGTATTCCAATAATTCTTCTTCTTTGACCTTCAAAAAGCCAAAATTTCTGGAGAAGTTGGTTGAGAGGCAGGCGAGGGAAAAAGGCAAATAAAATACTAATAACTCCTACACAAACCACTTGGAAGTTCTTGACAGAAGGCAATCATATATTATCCACAGGCCACCGATTAGGAACGGCTTCTCGCGGACTTGTGACAGTTAAAGCCAACATACTATTACAAAAAAAATTGCAGCAGAATGACTATTGGCTAGGAAGCATGGACACTCTCCGGAGGCCTCCGTGTCATGTTGGACACCGACACTCGTCCAACATTCTTTTTATTATTATTTATTTATTTGTAGATCTGAATTAAATTAATTTAATTAAAATAATCATAAAAATAATAATTTATCATGTATATATAAAAATATACATTTAATATACGTGTCAATGTCGATATCGGTGTCGATGTCGGTCTACTTAGACTATCAGATCTCATGGTCTTAGTATATGAACCTAACGTCCCTAATGCCAAGCAAAAAGACTACCAAAACGATCATGAAACCAACAAAAAAACAGAGAGAGAGAAGAAAGAAACAGGAAAAGTGATCATCACTCAGTTTCCAAACATATTTGGCACATGATTTGCCAGGAAACCAACAGGAAGGTGACCAAAATCAATCCTCTGCAAAATGTTTCTAATTAAGAATTAAGTTCAGTCAAAGGAAAGTCAACAAATGTATCCGGGATGAGATCACTATCCACAACCCATACTCTTGAAGAAAGCCAAATTAGTACCAAAGAAAATTACACTTATGCCAAGAATCCATAGATTCGGTGAATTTGTTTATTTTAACTGAAAAGGAACAAAATAGACGCAAGACGAAAGAGTTCATTCGGGATAGAGGAGCAAGATTTTGCAAAACCAAAGAGCGAAAAGGAGCAAGCTTTGTTGCACAAAATCCAAAACAAGAACCAGAAACGAAGAACAAACACAGAATGATCGACCATGAAGAACACATGGAGTTCCAAACAAAGCAACGCGAGATTCAAAGTCGCTAGGAGTGTCGAAACCGAACTGGAAAACCAAACCGGAACCGGAACCGAACCGAATTTCCGTGCATTTTCGGTTCGGTTCGGTTTTTGATTCGGATAATGAAAAAACATCCTTCTTTTTTGTCGATTCAGATTATTTCGGTTTGGTTTCAGTTTGTAAACCGAACTGAACCGAAGAAGTTAAAATCACAGTCATTCTTTTTTGTCAATTGGGATTATTTCAGTTCGGTTTCAGTTTGTAAACCGAACCGAACCAAAAAAAGTTAAAATCACAGCCATTCTTTTTTTTCGGTTCGTCCTCGCCATCCAAATCCCAGCTCAACCCATCCACCTTGCCGCAGAATAGCTTCGACCAGATCCATCCTCCCGCATCAATCAACTGTTTCTTGGTGGGAAACAAGTCAGGGTTCGCGGAATCCCTCATGAACTCATAAATCTCAGCCTCTAAATCCCAATCCCCTTCCCTTTCCCCGTTCCTCTTCACCTCCTCGCAAAAATCCAGAAACCCACAAACAGTGTTCATCCAACCGATATCGGGTATACTAGCAACGAACCGGCGAGATGAGATTCAACGTGATGAGGAGAGGAGGCTTTAGTGTCTGCTTGTGATCTCAGTGGACCGAACAGGTGAGGATCTTGCCTCCGGTGGAGCTCGACCGAGCCCTAGATCTGGGAATCTAGGGCTCGAATCTGGGTCGACCCGGCGATGACGGGTCGTATCGACCCCGTTCTGAGGTCGAAAGGGGAAGAGGAAAGAGAGAGGTACGACCGGGTACCTAGGGGACTCAATTCTTACTGTCGAGCTCAGAGGTGGGCGTGGGTCGCCGGCGACATTTGGTGCGAGGGACAACGGCTAGAGCATGGCAGATGAAAAATCGAAGAAAACCGAAAACCGATCCGACCCGAACCGAACCGAACCGAACCGAACCGCTTATTTTGTTCGGATATTTTCGGATCGTGTCTCGGTTTGGTTCATAATAAACACACGTCCTTAACGGTTCGGTTCGGTTCGGATACTACGGAAAACTGAACCGAACCGAACCGTTGACACCCCTTTATGTCGCCCTCTTCTCGAGCATTGGACAGAAAACAGAGCAAGCTCCGAGCTTTCCAGCGAAAACCGGAAAAGAAGCACGAAAAGCCGCGAGGAAGCGAAAAACCCAGAAGAGAAAAGGGAAGAAAATGCCTATGCCTGTAATAACGATCGTAAGGCGAAACGATGAACCGCCGGAGCTTGATCCGGCGGCTGCTCCGAGCGCCGAGAGAAGGCAAGATGCTGCTGGAGAGGCTGTCGTGACTGCCGTCGCGGGACAGTCCCTGAAGCTCTTCCTGACCGCACGCGCGCGAGACCCCGAGCACGCCCCACTTGGAGCGACCAACACCCGCCATTGTTGGACACAGAGGAAAAGCACGAAACAAGCAAGAAACAAGAAACAAGAAACAAGAAATAAGAAAGAAGAAGAGCCCTGTTTGCGTGCTACCTCTGGGAGAGGCTTCGGAGTTTCTAGGCGTTGCGCTTTTATATATAAAGGCTTTCATCGCCCCGTTTTGCGCGCTGCCACTGTCGCTCTGTCTCGTACTGCTCTGTTTTACAGTCAATTCTCCGCGTTGTCCCTACTTTGACTTAGACTTTTATCGAAAGTGCCCGGCTTCATTTCCCCGGATGAATATGCAACGTCCCACCTCGCGCACCTAATCCTTCGTAATGGGGACCGATGGTACATTTAAGTGAAATCCCCTTTTAGGATTTAAGGGATCATTTTTTAAAAAATATATATTTTTCAAACCATCAAATTTTCGCGAAACAAACCTAAGTGTATGTGGATGTACTTATTTGGACATTCAATATAAGTTCATCACGTCATTGGATTTCGGAGAATATATGAAAATGACGATAGTCATATCGATAGTGTGAAAATGATCAGATAAATCGGTATTTCAAGCGAGAGTGTTATTGCACCGTCAAATAAACGGTTTATGAAGTGACGCGACGGAGCTTTACGACCCGCTTATTCAAAAGTCCAATTACATCCCGTCGTGTATGTAGATTTTGGTATAATTTACATGCATCCATGCATACAATTTGAATATCAATATTAAGGCTCCGTTTATTTCATGAAAAATAAATCATTCGAAAAATATTTTTTAAAAAGTAATCGTTTGTATCGTTCGAAATAATTAGCCAACGAAAAATATTTTCATTACACATAATAATGTATGTCTAAATATTTTTTCGAACAATAAAAATATTTTTCGTTCATATTATTTTTTTTTTGTAAGCTATACAATAGATCATTTATTTTTTTTCCGCGAGGTAAAGGGAGTCTCGGCGTTAGAAAGAGCGGTTGATAACTCATCTCCTCCTTCCGTGAAATGTCGTTGGCAAGGAGGAATCCAACTTTACAGCAAGGGAAAGAGAACAATGGCTTTTTGAATTTCGACGCGCGGCCTCCCCTCTTTTTTTCTTTTCTTATACATGATCATGGAAATGAATTTCGAGTGATATTTAGGCGACAGCTTAATCAGAAAAGCACCTTTTCGTGGAGGACAGAGAAAGGGGAGAAATAAATAGTATGATGATTTTTAAGGAAATCCTATAATTTCATCGAAAGCACTTATTCCTCTCCTCTCCAGTTCCAATCATTCATAAAGAAACAAGAGAAAAATAATGAACGGTTTTTCGATCGGGGACAAATAAGTATAACCACCTTGCTGTTTAAAAGCATCCCGTGACGAGTTCTGCTAGCGTCGAGCCGTGCCGTTCCATTGAACTCCGGGAGCATTTTTGGCCTCCCTTCTGACCAACAAGAAAAAAAAGAAAAAGTCCCCGAAACCTCTGCTGAATAGCAAATACATGACTCTACTCGACCAGAAAGGAGAAATGCAAAAATAGGTCCAAAAAATGTCATTAAAATTCGCCAGGGCAGAGTAGCATTTTTACCATATGTGGACCAAAGCCAATTAGGGCCTGTTTGGTTGGCTTTGGGGGGGAAGAAAGCCCATTGGGAAAATGCTACTTGGTGTTTGATAAAAATATTTTTTTTACCAAAATATAGTGTTTGGTGAACCAAATGGACTTTGGAAAAAAAAATCTAAAGGAAGCTGAAGGAGGATTCCTTCTTCTCACTGAGTCAATTGATGTCCTTGGATCGCCTGACTCGAGTCCGTACCGTCCAATTTCTCGAAAGAAGCTTCAAACCCTAAAATATATATATATATATATATATATATATATATATATCTGCAAAGGGTCTAGATTAGCCTTGGGGCGATTTTGACCTGGCTCAACCAAATAAAAAAAATTTTCGAAAGACATGGCTTTTAAGTCTTATTATATATATATTTTACCTGGAAAAATATATATATATATATATATATATATATATATTTCAAAAGTATGACAAGCTATACATCTAGTTGTAGGCTTGCGGAGGACCTCGGATATATATAGCTCTTCATTTTCATTACTTTAATACTCAAATAACAGTATAATCCAATTTATCCATTTCTTTGATCTTCTTCTCTCTCGTGATTATTCTAATTTCTTTTATTATCATATTTAGAGTTACCCATTGACTTTATACCTTAGGGCAACTAATATTTGTCGTTGTATTTAAGTGGTGCCTTTTTTATTCACAGAATGTCCTGCCATAATTCTCACCCTTACCCATCTAAGAGTACGAATAAAAATAAAAATCTTTCCTAGGAGTAATTTGAGGATTTTTAATTATAGGTTTTAGACCTATAGGATTGACACCGTTGGTTGAGGTGTCGGGACAATTTCTAGTTTAAAAATCAGGAATTATTCATTTAAATCTCACCAATTATGTATAAATTGCTATGGGTATGGTTCGTCTGCATGCGCTAAAGACTTAAGCTTAATTGGTTCGTGGGTTTTGAAAGGTATTTCATGACCCTCCACATAATCGAATCTCCATGCATGTATTTCTGGATTATTGAAAAATTAATTCATTTTCACTTTCCAACAAACAAAGCTATAACATAATATCTAAGTCTAACCTTTTATCATAAAATAATTGATTGCTGGGGAGTGTGACTCTCTCTACGCTCCTATAAGGCAGCGCCATAAAAAGGTACATCTTTATAGCCATTATTAAACAGTAACATTTTCGAAGCAAAGAGGCAATTATTTATTGTATTTTAAGATATAAACATTTAAGCGGAGGAGCAACATCCTCCTAGTGGTCGAAAAGTTGGGATCAACTAGGGCATTAAAAATTAAATTCTGAAAATTAGTCTAATCAAGTTTAAAAAAAAAGGAGAAAATTTTCTAATGGCGTGCTTATTTTTCAATTAAATTTGAACTTAACGATGTTTCGTTTTTTCTTGGACTAAATTTCAGAATTTTAAAATGTTGTTCTCCTTTGTTGTGTGTACCACGAAAAATAGGCAAATTAAAAAAACCACAGTGACCTAGTAAATGTGACAGATTAAAAAGGACTTTATTGGAATAATCAAGTAAGGTAGAGGACTTGATTCGCATCCAAAGAACATTGAGGACACACCCGGTAGCGAAAACCGCGCTGACTTAAGAGGACTAAATCTATGCTTATTCTTTTTACGTGTAATGTGATGCGTTCATGTCTTGCGACTCTCTTTCTAGAGGTCCATTAGTTTCTTGATAGCGAAAAGAGAGAAATAGAGGTGGTAAAAGTCAATGACAATCATCACACGTTACAACAAGAGTTTCACATTCATCGGAAAGCACAAAATTGAAGAAAGAGATGTTCCTCTCTCTAATTATTTCTTCTTTTTTTAAAATAATCAATACCCAACAAATTGTTTGTCACTTGAGAACAATACCATGAAGATCCCAACGTATTTGCAAGTATGACCATTTGGCTGAGTGTGTTCAAAAGATTATGTCCAGAGACCCCGTTTATACTTCATTCATAAATCGATCCTCAATTCTAAAGCTATATCAGGCGGTGTGGCAATTATTCGTGGGGTCTATGGTCCACCAATTACTGAGTCCCCTGAGAAACGCATAGACAATTTAAGGTGAAAGACACGATCCATGAGCGCTAGCAGATACTGGACGTGGTCACCAATTGTGCCAGTATGGACCATACATCGATCCCGTGCCAAAGTGACGATGATAGGCCGTCGCGGACGTGATTTCGTGCCAAAACTAGGCTGACGTCCAACTTGGGTTGGTCAATCGAAGCGACGAAAACAGGGTGAAAATTGCGCGGTTTTTTCTCCGGACCCTCCAAGAATCAAGCAGGTGCACCTACCTCTATGCATCGCGTTCGAATCAAACCCCATTTGGATATGGCCCCGGAGAGATATTAAATGAAGGCGGTCACTTTTTATTATAGGCCTAATTTCCTAAAAAAATCCATCTTCAGGTCAAGTCTCAAATCTACTTCGAACTTTTTTTTATTTAAAAAAAAATCACAAACTTTAGGTTGAGTCCCAAATTTGTCCCGAACTTTTTTTTCTCTTAGAAAAAACCTCAAACTTTAAATTCAGTCATAAATCTATCCCGAATTTTGTTTTGCGTAAAAAAATCGCCAAAATTCAATTTATTTTTGAAAATATACCCCGTAATCTAGTCCCAACTTGACATTCACTTTCACATCGATAATAAATCCACATCAATAAAGTAACGGGGTTTTTTTTTTAGACAAAGAAAAGTTCGAAGTAAATTTGGACTGAACCTAAAAATTTTGTTTTTTTAAATTAAAAAAAGTTTTTTTGGGGTGGATTTTTTGTCGTTCTTAACTTTCATATCCTAAAATGACTTTATTTTGGAGAATTTCAATAATTTTTATTGGGTTGGATTGGTTATCGAAGTGGAAATGCGATGTTGGCCCGTACTTATCACCCCATTACTTTGTTGATGTGGATTTGTTATCGACGTGGAAGTGCCACATTAAGTTGGGACTGGATCACGGGGCATATTTTTGAAAATAAATTGAAATTTGCTAATTTTTTTACACAAAACAAAATTCGGGACAGATATGGGACCGAAATTAAAGTTTGGGGCCTTTTTTGAGACAAAAAAAAAGTAACTTGGCCTAAAGTTTGGAATTTTTTCTAAGACAAAAAAAAGTTCGGGACAGATTTGAAACTTGATCTAAAGTTGAGGTTTTTTTTAGGGAATGCACCCCTTTATTATACACAACATCGGCGGTCGTTTCATATTATTTAGTCAAATGTTGGTACGATTATTGTGAAGCCAAAAAAGAAAAAAAAATCAAGAGAATGTAAGCTTATTTGGTGTGCTAGGATTCCATGTATGGCCCGCCCAATCCACCAGGAGCTTCCACATGACTACGAGATGGGCTGGAACGCGAAACCCCAATTTAATCAAGGGCCCAAAAGAAACAACAATCACAAATCTTTCCCGGAAAAACACTTACCTATAAAAGGACGGAACGATTATCGCTAATCACGCCATCGTCTGGAAATCGAGAGAGCTAGCACGAGCACACCGTGTCTGCAGACTGCAGGAGCCCCGACCGAAGTGGACTGAAGGATGACGGGAGGGTGGCGTTTACCCTTATATCACGTGCTTTTCGGTCGTGATCGGATGTCGACATCTTAATTTGATTTTCGTGTATCATATCGATTGGAAATTGGGGCAAACAAGCTTGGGTCTCAGGAAGCACTTCAAAGGCGAGCCCAGGTGAAATCACTAAGCTATCATTTCTAAGCTTGTTTGTCTCCTAAACTTGGGCCAAATTAGCTGCCCGGCCCAGTGCTCTACATCCCATTCGTGAAGCTTGGGCCATCTACGGCCCAAAAGAGCTTGGGCTATATCTAATAAAACTTTTGTTTTACCTCTTTTTTCTTTTGCATGTTTGAAGAACGGCCCAAGGCCCAAAAGTGAGGGTGGGGGGAGGGAAAAGCTTTGTTGAGAATAATTCTTGAAATTTCTTTTCTTTTAATATAATGTGCAATGTGGTCCCTGAACTTTTAATTTGTTCAGTGTCAATGTGTCATCCCTGAACTTTTGGTATATGTTCAATTTAGTCTCTGAACTATATGAAAATGTTCAATATAGTCATTTCCACCAATTCAAGTTCAGGGACTACATTAAACATTTTCACATAGTTCAGGAACTGAATTGAATTTGTACCAAAAGTTCAGAAATGACATTTAACAAATTAAAAGTTTAGAGACCATATTGAACATTAGCTTAAAGTTCAGGGACTATATTGAACAAATTAAAAGTTCGGGATCAAATTGCATATTGGATCAAAATTCAGGGACTATTTGTATCATTATCCATTTTTCTTTTGCATGTTTGAAGACCAGCCCAAGGCCCAAAAGTGAGGGTAGGGGGAGGGAAAAGCTTTGCCGAGAATAATTCTTGAAATTTCTTTTCTTTTCTTTTCTCCCCTCGAATCTCCGAAACATTAGACCCATACTTACTTCCATCCTTAGTCTGGAACAAACGTTCTCCGACCGGTCTTTGAATCAGCGGGTAATCAACACGGACATCGCCCAAATTTATATTTACTTAAAATTTTGCTCGCGGGCGACGCCCCTTACCCGCAAACCGGTCAATCCAAAGGCTGATTGGAGAATTGATGAGAGAGGAAGTTTCCTTCCGCCAGAGACGGAGGGAAGGATGACCTCAAAGGTCATACACGAGAGCCGACTATCGCTACAAGCGAACCCCCTCGTGACCTCCTAAAAACGCTGGGAAACTCGCATCTTTGTCGCGGAAAAATTGCCGAGGACGCAAGAAAATGCGCGCGAAACTGTTCGTAAAAACCGAAAAGGGGGTTAGATATTCCTCCGAAGGGAAAGCTCGTCGAAACTGTTCCTCGAGTCGGACGTGTCGAGAGCTGATTAGGAGACAAAATAGGAGTCCCACGCGGCACGTGACGTCGCCGCCCGTAGGCCCCCCACCTCCTTCGTAGAAGATGCTCACGTGCGTGTCGTATGCGCTCCATCTCATCGACCACGTCCATGTCCGTCGACACATCCTTTGACCAAAGGGGACGAGCGGCCAAGCCGACCAGGGAATATGCCCAGGTTTCAGAAAATGTTGGGAACGCTGTGAAAATCTATTTGTTCGGAAGAAAGTCATTTTCGAGAAAATTATTCTACGGCTTTTTTCGATATTTGAATGGCGAGAAACCGATCGATTTATGAATCGAAACATAACAGGATTAGAATGGGGGCAAACGGTTTCTCCTTCCGATAAGAAAAAAATTAATTTCGTTTTCGACGGACAAAAAAAAAATCAAAAATGATTTTCACTCGGTGAAATAAACGTACCCTAAATATGACTCTGAGTGAGTAGATTTGAAGAAACTGGTTAGTTCCGGGCCGCTTATGATTCTTCCTTCTTCCTCGCTTTTTTCATGAAATTGGGTGCTTAGGACCTTGGACGCCACCGAATTGTCTCGGCGGGTCGACGTAGTTCTCATGTCCCGTTACGCCTGAATAATATAAATGATCACGACCGCATGCGATTTCAAGTCGAATTTTCTAATCTTGGACTTTGCTTATTAATATAAGTTAATTAAGTGGTGGCTCTACTTCTATGTACTTAAAATTGTATCATGTCCGCTTCGTAGCAAGATTAGGGTTAATTTCGGTTACCGCATCGCCATCGCCATCGAGGAAAATCGTGGGAAATCATCACACTCGTTCTCCATCAGACCAAATCAAAGTGAAGAAACCCTAAGTTTAGCTTGGAAAAATGAACGAAATTGAGAAGAACAGCACTTCGTCTCACGCGCATTTTAAAAAATTGATTTAAACCCGGGCCATTCACCTTGAACGTCCTCGACGGGCGGTCAACAATTTCTTAATCATCTATAAGCGCAAAAAAAAAAAAAAATACTAATGAACGAGCGCGTAATTAGTCGTCCAAGGACACCTCGAGTAGATGAATTCAAGATTCTAACATGCCTGAATGAGATTAACATTGTACGTAGAGAGCATTGATCCCGAGCCGTCACTCAAAATTTTTTCGGCGTGCCAGATATGTTTTCGCTCAATTTATCTTAACATTTTCATAGCTCAACGAAGTGCACGAAAAAATCACATTATTATAACATAGCCAATTCAATAATTTCTTTCTCCAGTTGCATACATTTCCCTTTTTTTTCTAGTATTTTCAATTTCGCATCGTATTCAAATTGTGGAAAAAAAAATCGGGGAAATTGGAGGAAGTTTGAAACCGAACTTTACATGCTGTTCTCTTCTCATTTTTTTTTTTTTGCCAAAGTAAAATTTTCGCTCGATGCGGTCAACGCGGTGACCGGGACTAGCCGGTAACGAAGAGGCACCAAGGAGGCGAATGATCCCCTCGTAACGCGCGCTCCCCGTCACCTCCACGTGTCAGTCTTATCCCCTCCCCACCTCCCTTGCTCCCTTCTATAAAAGCCAGCCCCAAGAGGAAGTGCAGCGACGGAAGAAAACACCAGCCAGGCTCACCGTTAAAACGACGACCAACCTCCTCCTCCTCCTCTCCTCTCTCCATCTCCTCCTTCCGCAGCCCCTCGCGCGTTCTGCGCCGCCGCCGCCGCCGCCGTAATGGCCGCCGCCGGTCTCCTCCCCTGCAGGCCCCTCGCCATCAAGGCCGCCGCCTCCTCCCCCGCCGAGCGCAAGCCGGGCCCCGCCGGCCGGCGAATCCCCCCTCCCTCCTCCTCCTCCAACTCCAGCAGCAGCAGCAGCAGCAGCAGCAGCTGGTGGGCCCCGATCTTCGGCTTCTCCGCCGAGCCGGGCTACATTGGCCCCGCCGACGACAAGGTCGCCTACCCCAGGAAGGCCGACGCGAAGCCCGCGAGGTGCCGCCCGGACCCGATCCGGTTCACGGAGGAGAAGGCACGGCTCCTCAGGCTCATGACCTCCGACGCGGCGTCCCTCCACGACCCGATGTATCACTCCGCCATCGCGTCCCGGTTGGCTTCGGACTTCAGGGACCGGACCGATCTGTAATCCCGCCTGGCCAAGGCCGGCCAGGACCGGACCGGACCGGACCGTGTTAACGTCTTGTATAATGGTCCTTGTACAATATCTTAGGACACACACTTTCAAATTTCTTTTCTTCCTTTATTGTCGAATTTGTTTTTTAGGTTAGTGGCCAGGTGTTGTTCTGAGCCAAATAATTCCGAATTACTGGGGGGATGTGCTGATGCAAGGACACTGAAAGTTATGTGAAATGAGGTGGATCAGTCTTTGTAATCACTGATTAGTCAATTTAAAATTTGAGGAAATGTATATAATTAATGCTTTGTATAGTTTGAATATTCGACCACTCTTGGCATTCTCTTTATTGGCATTATGTGATCTTTCACTAATTTGGGCATTCGTTGTTCTATTTTCAATCCGACAGAGACATGATGGATCCATAGTTGACGACGGGTTGTATTGATCTCGAGTTTATAAATTATTTAAAGAGATGATAAGAAAGGTAGGTCGTATATAGTTGAATATGATGATTTATCAAATTTGAGCCAATCAATTATCTTAATGTTCAGCGGAGTGGGTCACCTTTTGGAGTCATTATTTGTTTGCTCTTGCGATTGGATCTCACTCTCAAGTTAATTTTACGAACCATCTGTAGTTAATAAGTTATGATGTTGATGTGTATTGAAATATGCGAGTCATGTTAAACATTGTTGGGCACTCATCAAGAAAAACTATCCGAGAACCTACGTGCTAACATCTGTCCATCGCGAAATTTTTAAGTATTTCTTGCTGAAAAAATATCTAGATTCGAAAGATTTTCTATTCTAACGCGCCCTTCAATTTCTAAGGTAGTAATTACACATATCATAAGAAAAGTCAGCATACCGAGCATCTTAATATTTTCTAATTTGATCGTTTAACAAGTGCTCGAATGTCAATTTTAAATGAATCCTTCATGTTAACACACGGGTTATATAAGAAATGTACCGCAAATCTTAAATGAATCTTTCATGTTAACACAGGTTATATAAGAGATGTATCGCAAACTTTGTATTCGATCTTGTAGTAATACAATCCACGCATAATGCTAATGAAGGATTGCACTCTATGATCTAATCCTACACGTACATGTGTACGTGTACATGAATGTAGGTACGAGTACAGCTGTACTGTTTCTCATTCGAAGCGAGCTTTGCTGTCTCGGGTCAAAATGGACATGAGAGGGCCTGGGTTTCCATCTATTGTGCAACTTGTGGAAAGAGACATGCAATTTGACGGAAGAGGAGGATTGAATTCGTGTTACGAGCTCTAGTTTGGCATCATTAAGAAGTGGAGATGAATGCAATGAACCTATCTCTGTCAGATTCATGAGCTGAACAGAGTCACATAGTGAGTTCAATTTGCCCTCCCAGAGAGCAAATTGCAGATGTCTCTTTCCACAGGAAACATTCTCTGACCTAAATGCGCTTTCGACTGCTCGACCTATTGCATGGGGGGCTCCCATGTCTTCAAACTCTCTACTCTCATCACAAGTTACAGTCGCCATTGTGAATGATGGTACATGTCCGAGACACTCAGATCTTTGCAGGCACCGTTTAACGGTTGCAGAGGCCTTGGCATCAATGCCTGTGTAAATAAGTTCTTTTCCTCGAAAGGTGCAAACTGAGGAGAAAAGTTAACTGGATGGTGAATTCATTTGCAGGTTCTTGCGTGTACCATGTACGACGCATGGGAGTCCCGTAATACAAGCAAGCAAGATGAGTAGGAACAGGTGATTCGCAGAAGGCGAGTAAAATGAATGCAGGCAAGTGGGCAGTGCCTCCAGCTCAATGGTTTTTCTATTAAGGAAACGCAAGAGTTCACATGCTGGCCTTTCAATTCTATGACCCAAAAACACAGCGCACGCATGTAGACATACAGGCAATGCATGTATCTGCATACAATTGAGTAACAAGAGAGCCAGCTGAGACTATCTCATTCGCAAAACTAAAGCACTCACCTAAACCAAGAAATCAATCCTCAATCCTCTAGACACCGTGACACTCTGCACAAAGTTCGTCTAAATAGTCAAGCCAGTGAAGGGAGGCTAGAGACCTAACCGAGGATGACAGAACTTATAATTAAACCAGATGAATCAGCAAGAGCTGGTCATTTATTCAAAACATCAGTAAGTCTCTATATCATGATTGGGCCCCAATTCCCAAGATCCCCTACCACAACCAAAAAATAGGAGTACAACATTACTTAAAATATGATCTTGCAAAAATTTTGAGTGCTAAAATTTTGAGTGCTAACACGCACCAGGGTGGGTAAGAATGGATTGGCCAATATTAAAAACATGTGAGGACTATTTTGTACTCCGTCTTCAAGCTCCCCGCATCACTTGCTTTCAGCGTCATATATGTCCGTACTGCACATGTTTATTAAGGAAAAGCAACGATACTATTGAAAGAACCATATAAAACAATAGATTATAGAATCTTCAGTTGGTCTCAGAAGGTTATGACAGCACCCTAGTTCCATGAATTATAGTAATTTTACAAGCTATAGTGGAATGCAAAGGACAACTTCTTCAAAATTGCAGGTGACTTTCTCATTGCTAAGCTACAAACACAATGAGGGACAACTGCAGGAAAGCAACATCCACATATAAGGCAAGGCAGAGAGATTGATTAAAAATATGAGAAGATGGGGATGGAAATGACAACCCAATCGAACAACAGAAGACAAGGCTCCTCATACCTACAGATTTCAGCCAAAAACTCCTTGCCATCTATTGAAAGAAACTGTATCTTAGGCTCCATTTGTTTCGCGGAAAACAAGTGATTTGGAAAATATTTTCATAAAAATAATTGCTTGTATCGCTTGAAATAATTAATCATTAGAAAATATTTTCATTCCAGACAGCAATTTATATCTAACCATCATTGAAGATGAGAATATTTTTCGTTCATCAATTTTTGTAAGCGATATGAGTAGCCATTTTTAGGAAAATGTTTTCCAAATCATTCATTTTTTAGCGAAACAAATGGAGCCTCGGTTCACATCTTTAAATCATCCACTGCAGAAGATTGAAGACCTTACATGCCAGCATCCTGGGAGGACCTTGACATACATTTGAAGAAAAATACTTTTTTTTTGGAAAGAAAGAGCTCATCACTTAGGATAACATTCTCTCATGGTTTGTGAGTAAAGACTTGATTTCACAGTGACAAGTATTCAAAACCTATTGGCTACTACCCAATTATCCAAAGGTGCTCTAAGGAACTCAATCACTAGCTCTTTGAAATGGTTTTCTAAACTCGCTTAGAGCATGTATACCAAAGTTTGTCAAGTGATCAACAGGGAGACAAGGCCATTAACATCGAAGGTATTGTGCCTTATCAAGCAAATCCTCCGTTCACTAAGATCATCAGGTTGAATCTGCTCACTCAGAATCACTACAAGACATGCATCTAGTAGTAACCTCCTGTAATGAGACTCCTATTAAGCAAGGAATTAACATCTTGTACAAACCAAGTCACCACCATTTTCCAGATCCTATGCAATTACAAACAGTTGATGGTTCAATCGGCAATAGACAGTAATAAATGGATACAATGGAAATTACTAATGCATTCATCCATAAAAGAAGAGTGGCAGAAAATCTCAACATACTTCAAAGACAAATGCTTTGAGATCACAATGAATCAATATCATGAACATTTAACAGCTGAAAGGGGGAGATCGTAACCAAAAAAGAATGAAAGGAAAAAGGATACACCAAGTAAAACCCATGAGCAAAAGCCCCAGCTAAGACGAGGGTAAACAAACGATCCCTCACCACCGGGTTCTTCCTCAACGAGAGCCGAACTGCGAAATCAGATTCCAAAACGAAGCAACACCAACCAAATAAGCCAAACCCAGATGGGATATGACACAAACGATCGAAAACCATGAAATTCATTCGACAAATCAAGCTCCAACAATTGTACGTACTGAGAGGAAGAACAGGGGCGTATATAAGAGGGACTAAGAACTTAAATGGGGCTCCTTTGCTTTGCTTCCTAACAACGGCCTCCCTTCAAATCACAAAAACAAAAAAATACCCACAAGTGAACACAATCGATCAATTGAGATTATACAAGAAAGATGCAGACTTTGAGCTTCGAAGAGACGCAAATTTGAGAACTTTACTGGTTGGAGGTGTCGGACGGCGAGGCCATTCGATGCTCGAGAGAGATTGATGAATGCACGCGGGTGCTTGATGGAGAAATTTGTGGAGGAAGGAATGGTGTTCTTGCGAACCAGAGAAGAGTCTTGCGGGTTTAGAATTCAGAGATCTGAATGATGTTTGGTTTTTTCTATTACTGCTGGCGCTAGCGAAGCGGTTTTTCTTGGATTTGGAGGCGGTAACGAGCAGTCAGAGATTAGGGGTGCCCAAAATAAGCCGCCCAGATCGGGCCGGATCAGCCGGTTTGATTCGGTTCCTAGAGTGTTGATCCGGTTTTTGATTCTTAAAAGTGAAACTGGTATTCGGACAATCCAGTCTTTCCGGACCGACTTTATATATATTTTTTAGTTTTTATTTCTTCCAAAAAGTTAGTAAAATGTGAATTGAATCCACATATAATACTTTTCCCTTGTCGTCGTACCATAATAACTCTTCATTCATGATCACTTCCGTCAATATATTAAGATTTGTTACCTTCTCTCATTGAGGTAGGAAAAAATATAAAAGTGATTAGTTTTATTAGATCAGACCGGGAACCGATCAACCCTATTCGAGACGGGTCATTTCAGTCCGCGCCCTTTGATTTTGGAATTCTATATGGGGATGAGATTTATTTTTCACCTTTTTTGTTTTGCTAAAATTCTTAGCTGTTTTTCAGTTGATTTATCGAATTAACCTTCAGTTTCGGTAAACAGATACTTAACCGCATATTTTTTTAGACAATTGGTGTTCAGGAATTTGCTACTTTCTTATCTCGGCTTAGGACTTTATTGTACCTTGTAGTCACTAGGGCCGGGTCTTAATTGGCCGAGGGAGATATTTATGGTTCGATTGTAATTTATGGCATGGTTTAGGGCTTGATCGAATCAATTCAAAGATTTAGAATTCAAATGTATTTCATGCATAGGATTAAGAACTCAGTGGTATAATTTTCTCAAAGAAAACGCGGCAAATCGTTACACATGGTATCAAGATTCATATTGTGAGTGCACCGGCATAGTCGCATGGCATGACGAAAGTTGCAAAGAACTTTGACGGAGAAAGCATGGATCATCGGAGGTCTTACGAACATTGAACAATGTCATGCTTCATGCCTTAAATTCAGTTTCTTGCTTTAGTGTCTTTGGGAGAATTTCAGCGTAACTTTGTCCTTACGCATTCGACAATTGATAACGAGTCGTTTTTGGTTTGACGATAGACAATACTCTATTGTCCAACGTTTAGTAGATTGTCAAAAATGGGTCATAAATAAATTTAAAATGATAAAACCTAGAGTAACATGAGTCACTGAGATCCAACTCACCTTTATGGATTCGTCTTCACTTTTTCTTGCCTTGACTTGACCTTGCGCTTACTCACTCCTCACTCTCCCCTTAGTCTAAATTTGAGTTCTTCTAAATTTAATTGAATATGAAAGTATTTTGACAATAAAGGTTATTGTTGGGTATGGGTTTTGTGGATCAATGTGAGTCCAACCATTTTCGACCCAGCTCCACTAATTTGATAGGCCTAATGTGTTGGAAGATGAAGCCAAATATTGTTATTAAGGGCTTTTTTGGCTTTTCTATTAATTTTGCTTTTAGGTTAAAAGCTATGCTTTATATATCAGCTATTGATAGAAGTTAGTCGTCAAGCGCTGAGAAGAAAATAGAGAGAAAAGAAAAGAGAGAAGAAAAAAGTGAGTTTTTTCTTTGTGAGTGTTCTCAATCTCTTTGTGCCCCCATCTTGAGAGAAGATCATCATTGTATTCCTACTTTCTTCGAAATCTAGTGAATTCGCAGAGTGCCTCTGCGCGGAGACGTAACCCAAGTTTGGGTGAACTTCCATAACAAATTCTCTAGTGTGTTCTTTTCGATTATGTTATTTTATTATCATATTCTGCTAGTGAGGATTGTTTGCTTGAATTATTCTTCTCGAATCGGTGCTTGATTCCCAACAACAACAATCACAAATCTTTCCTGAAAAAAACACTTACCTATAAAAGGACGGAACGATTATCGCTAATCATGCCATCGTCTGGAAATCGAGAGAGCTAGCACGAGCACACCGTGTCTGCAGACAAAGCAGGAGCCCCGACCCAAGTGGATCAAGGATGACGGAGGGTGGCGTTTACCCTTATATCATGTGCTTGGCCGGTTGGATCGGATGTCGACATCTTAATTTGATTTTCGTGTATCATATCGATTGGAAATTGGGGCAAACAAGCTTGGGTCTCAAGAAGCACTTCAAAGGAGAGCTCAGGTGAAATCACTAAGCTATCATTTCCAAGCTTGTTTGTCTCCTAAACTCGGGCCAAATTAGCTGCCCGGCCCAGTGCTCTACATCCCATTCGTGAAGCTTGGGCCATCTACGGCCCAAAAGAGCTTGGGCTATATCCAATAAAACTTTTGTTTTACCTATTATTTCTTTTGCATGTTTGAAGAACGGCCCAAGGCCCAAAAGTGAGGGTGGGGGGGCGGGGAGGGAAAAGCTTTGTTGAGAATAATTTTGAAATTTCTTTTCTTTTAATATAACGCAGAATGCCATTCGCTTAACTTTTAATTGTTCGATGTCATCCCTCGAACTTTTGAGTATATGTTCAATTCAGTCCTTGAACTATATGAAAATGTTCAATATAGTCATTTCCATCAATTCAAGTTCGGGGACTACATTAAACATTTTCACATAGTTCGGGACCGAATTGAATTGCATCAAAAGTTCAGGGATGACATTAAACAAATTAAAAGTTCAGAGACCATATTGAACATTAGCTTAAAGTTCGGGGACTATATTAAACAAATTAACTTTACCAAAAAAAAAATATATTAAACAAATTAAAAGTAAAGGAATCAAATCAGATATCGCCAAAATTCGCGACTATTCAGATTATTAACCATTTTTCTTTTGCATGTTTGAAGACCAGCCCAAGGCCCAAAAGTGAGGGTGGGGGAGGGAAAAGCTTTGCCGAGAATAATTTTGAATTTCATTTCTTTTCTTTTCTCCCCTCAAATCTCCAAAACATTAGACCCATACTTACTTCCATCCTTAGTCTGGAACAAACTTTCTCCGACCGGTCTTTGAATCAGCGGGTAATCAACACGGACATCGCCCAAATTTATATTTACTTAAAATTTTGCTTTGCGGGCGACGCCCCTTACCCGTAAACCGGTCAATCCGAAGGCTGATGATTGGAGAATTGATGAGAGAGGAAGTTTCCTTCCGCCAGAGACGGAGGGAAGGACGACCTCAAAGGTCATACACGAGAGCCGACTGTCGCTACGAGCGAACCCCTTGTGACCTCCTAAAAACGTCGGGAAACTCGCATCTTTGTCGCGGAAAAATTGCCGAGGACGCAAGAAAATGCGCGCGAAACTGTTCGTAAAAACCGAAAAGGGGGTTAGATATTCCTCCGAAGGGAAAGCTCGTCGAAACTGTTCCTCGAGCCGGACGTGTCGAGAGCTGATTAGGGTACAAGATAGGAGTCCCACGCGGCACGTGACGTCGCCGCCTGTAGCCCCCGCTTCGTAGAAGGTGCTCACGTGCGTGTCGTATGCGCTCCATCTCATCGACCACGTCCATGTCCGTCGACACATCCTTTGACCAAAGGGGACGAGCGGCCAAGCCGACCAGGGAATATGCCCAGGTTTCAGAAAATGTTGGGAACGCTGTGAAAATCTATTTGTTCGGAAGAAAGTCATTTTCGAGAAAATTATTCTACGGCTTTTTTCGATATTTGAATGGCGAGAAACCGATCGATTTATGAATCGAAACATAACAGGATTAGAATGGGGGCAAACGGTTTCTCCTTCCGATAAGAAAAAAATTAATTTCGTTTTCGACGGACAAAAAAAAAATCAAAAATGATTTTCACTCGGTGAAATAAACGTACCCTAAATATGACTCTGAGTGAGTAGATTTGAAGAAACTGGTTAGTTCCGGGCCGCTTTTTATGATTCTTTCTTTTTCCTCACTTTTTTCATGAAATTGGGTGCTTAGGACCTTGGGACGCCACCGAATTGTCTCGATGGGTCGACATAGTTCTCATGTCCCGTTACGCTTGAATAATATAAATGATCACGACCACATGCGATTTCAAGTCGAATTTTCTAATCTTGGACTTTGCTTATTAATATAAGTTAATTAAGTGGTGGCTCTACTTCTACGTACTTAAAATTGTATCATGTCCGCTTCGTAGCAAGATTAGGGTTAATTTCGGTTGCCGCATCGCCATCGCCATCGAGGAAAATCGTGGGAAATCATCACACTCGTTCTCCATCAGACCAAATCAAAGTGAAGAAACCCTAAGTTTAGCTTGGAAAAATGAACGAAATTGAGAAGAACAGCACTTCGCCTCACGCGCATTTTAAAAATTGATTTAAACCCGGGCCATTCACCTTGAACGTCCTCGACGGGCGGTCAACAATTTCTTAATCATCTATAAGCGCAAAAAAAAAAAAATACTAATGAACGAGCTGCGAATTAGTCGTCCAAGGACACCTCGAGTAGATGAATTCAAGATTCTAACATGCCTGAATGAGATTAACATTGTACGTAGAGAGCATTGATCCCGAGCCGTCACTCAAAATTTTTCGACGACGCTGGATATGTTTTTTTTTCAATTTATCTTAACATTTTCATAGCTCAACGAAGTGCACGAGAAAAATCACATTATTATAACATAGCCAATTCAATAATTTCTTTCTCCAGCAGCATACATTTCCCTTTTTTCCTAGTATTTTCAATTTCGCATCATATTCAAATTGTGGAAAAAAAAATCGGGGAAATTGGAGGAAGTTTGAAACCGAACGTTACATGCTGTTCTCTTCTTTTTTTTTTTTTTGCCAAAGTAAAATTTTCGCTCGATGCGGTCAACGCGGTGACCGGGACTAGCCGGTAACGAAGAGGCACCAAGGAGGCGAATGATCCCCTCGTAACGCGCGCTCCCCGTCACCTCCACGTGTCAGTCTTATCCCCCTCCCCACCACCTCCCCTTGCTCCCTTCTATAAAAGCCAGCCCCAAGAGGAAGTGCAGCGACGGAAGAAAACACCAGCCAGGCTCACCGTTAAAACGACGACCAACCTCCTCCTCCTCTCCTCTCTCCATCTCCTCCTTCCGCAGCCCCTCGCGCGTTCTGCGCCGCCGCCGCCGCCGCCGTAATGGCCGCCGCCGGTCTCCTCCCCTGCAGGCCCCTCGCCATCAAGGCCGCCGCCTCCTCCCCCGCCGAGCGCAAGCCGGGCTCCGCCGGCCGCCGAATCCCCCTCCCTCCTCCTCCTCCTCCAACTCCCAGCAGCAGCAGCTGGTGGGCCCCGATCTTCGGCTTCTCCGCCGAGCCGGGCTACATTGGCCCCGCGGACGACAAGGTCGCCTACCCCAGGAAGGCCGACGCGAAGCCCGCGAGGTGCCGCCCGGACCCGATCCGGTTCACGGAGGAGAAGGCACGGCTCCTCAGGCTCATGACCTCCGACGCGGCGTCCCTCCACGACCCGATGTATCACTCCGCCATCGCGTCCCGGTTGGCTTCGGACTTCAGGGACCGGACCGATCTGTAATCCCGCCTGGCCAAGGCCTGGCCAGGACCGGACCGGACCGGACCGTGTTAACGTCTTGTATAATGGTCCTTGTACAATATCTTGTACAATATCTTAGGACACACTCTTTCAAATTTCTTTTCTTCCTTTATTGTCGAATTTGTTTTTTTAGGTTAGTGGCCAGGTGTTGTTCTGAGCCAAATAATTCCGAATTACTGGGGGATGTGCTGATGCAAGGACACTGAAAGTTATGTGAAATGAGGTGGATCAGTCTTTGTAATCACTGATTAGTCAATTTAAAATTTGAGGAAATGTATATAATTAATGCTTTGTATAGTTTGAATATTCGACCACTCTTGGCATTCTCTTTTATTGGCATTATGTGATATTTCACTAATTTGGGCATTCGTTGTTCTATTTTCAATCCGACAGAGATATAATGGATCCATAGCTAACGACGGGTTGTATTGATCTCGAGTTTATAAATTATTTAAAGAGATGATAAGAAAGGTAGGTCGTATATAGTTGAATATGATGATTTATCAAATTTGAGCCGATCAATTATCTTAATGTTCAAATGGAGTGGGTCACCTTTTGAGTCATTATTTGTTTGCTCTTGCGATTGGATCTCACTCTCAAGTTAATTTTACGAACCATCTGTAGTTAATAAGTCATGATGTTAATGTGTATTGAAATATGTGAGTCATGTTAAACATTGTTGGGCACTTATCAAGAAAAACTGTCCGAGAACTTGCGTGCTAACATCTGTCCATCGCGAAATTTTTAAGTATTTCGTGCTAAAAAAATATCTAGATTCGAAAGATTTTCTATTCTAACACGCCCTTCAATTTCTCAGGTAGTAATTACACATATCATAAGAAAAGTCAGCATACCGAGCAACTTAATATTTTCTAATTTGATCGTTTAACAAGTGCTCGAATGTCAATCTTAAATGAATCCTTCATGTTAACACGGGTTATATAAGAGATGTACCGCAAATCTTAAATGAATCCTTCATGTTAACACAAGTTATACAAGAGATGTACCGCAAACTTTGTATTCGATCTTGTAGTAATACAATCCACGGATAATGCTGATGAAGGATTGCACTCTATGATCTAATCCTACACGTGTACGTGTACATGAATGTAGGCACGAGTACAGCTGTAATGTTTCTCATTCGAAGCGAGCTTTGCGGTCTCGGGTCAAAATGGACATGAGAGGGCCTGGGTTTCCATCTATTGTGCAACTTGTGGAAAGAGACGTGCAATTTGACGGAAGAGGAGGATTGAATTCGTGTTACGAGCTCTAGTTTGGCATCATTAAGAAGTGGAGATGAATGCAATGAACCTATCTCTGTCAGATTCATGAGCTGAACAGAGTCACATAGTGAGTTCAATTTGCCCTCCCAGAGAGCAAATTGCAGATGTCTCTTTCCACAGGAAACATTCTCTGACCTAAAAGCGCTTTCGACTGCTCGACCTATTATTGCATGGGGGCTCCCATGTCTTCAGACTCTCTACTCTCATCACAAGTTACAGTCGCCATTGTGAATGATGGTACATGTCCGAGACACTCAGATCTTTGCAGGCACCGTTTAACGGTTGCAGAGACCTTGGCATCAATGCTTGTGTAAATAAGTTCTTTTCCTCGAAAGATGCAAACTGAGGAGAAAAGTTAACTGGACGGTGAATTCATTTGCGGGTTCTTGCGTGTACCATGTACGACGCATGGGAGTCCCGTAATACAGGCAAGCAAGATGAGTAGGAACAGTTGATTCGCAGAAGGCGAGTAAAATGAATGCAGGCAAGTGGGCAGTGCCTCCAGCTCAATGGTTTTTCTATTAAGGAAACGCAAGAGTTCACATGCTGGCCTTTCAATTCTATGACCCAAAAACACAGCGCACGCATGTAGACATACAGGCAATGCATGTATCTGCATACAATTGAGTAACAAGAGAGCCAGCAGAGACTATCTCATTCGCAAAACTAAAGCACTCACCTAAACCAAGAAATCAATCCTCAATCCTCTAGACACCGTGACACTGCAAGAAGTTCGTCTAAATAGTCAAGCCAGTGAAGGGAGGCTAGAGACCTAACCGAGGATGACAGAACTTATAATAAAACCTGATGAATCAGCAAGAGCTGGTCATTTATTCAAAACATCAGTAAGTCTCTATATCATGATTGGGCCCCAATTCCCAAGATCCCCTACCACAACCAAAAAATAGGAGTACAACATTACTTAAAATATGATCTTGCAAAAATTTTGAGTGCTAACACGCACCAGGGTGGGTAAGAATGGATTGGCCAATATTAAAAACATGTGAGGACTATTTTGTACTCCGTCTTCAAGCTCCCCGCATCACTTGCTTTCAGCGTCATATATGTCCGTACTGCACATGTTTATTAAGGAAAAGCAACGATACTATTGAAAGAACCATATAAAACAATAGATTATAGAATCTTCAGTTGGTCTCAGAAGGTTATGACAGCACCCTAGTTCCATGAATTATTGTAATTTTACAAGCTATAGTGGAATGCAAAGGAAAACTTCTTCAAAATTGCAGGTGACTTTCTCATTGCTAAGCTACAAACACAATGAGGGACAACTGCAGGAAAGCAACATCCACATATAAGGCAAGGCAGAGAGATTGATTAAAAATAAGAGAAGATGGGGATGGAAATGACAACCCAATCGAACAACAGAAGACAAGGCTCCTCATACCTACAGATTTCAGCCAAAAACTCCTTGCCATATATTGAAAGAAACTGTATCTTAGGCTCCATTTGTTTTATGGAAAACAAGTGATTTGGAAAATATTTTCATAAAAACAATTGCTTGTATCGCTTGAAATAATTAATCATTAGAAAATATTTTCATTCCAAACAGCAATTTATATCTAACCATCATTGAAGATGAGAATATTTTTCATTCATCAATTTTTGTAAGTTTATATGAGTAGTCATTTTAGGAAAATGTTTTCCAAATCATTCATTTTAGCGAAACAAATGGAGCCTCGGTTCACATCTTTAAATCATCCACAGCAGAAGATTGAAGACCTTACATGCCAACATCCTGGGAAGACCTTGACATACATTTGAAGAAAAATACTTTTTTTTTTTAGAAAGAAAGAGCTCATCACTTAGGAAAACATTCTCTCATGGTTTGTGAGTAAAGACTTCATTTCACAGTGACAAGTATTCAAAACCTATTGGCTACTACCCAATTATCCAAAGGTGCTCTAAGGAACTCAATCACTAGTTCTTTGAAATGGTTTTCTAAACTCGCTTAGAGCATGTATACCGAAGTTTGTCAAGGGATCAACAGGGAGACAAGGCCATTAACATCGAAGGTTTTGTGCCTTATCAAGCAAATCCTCCGTTCACTAAGATCATCAGGTTGAATCTGCTCACTCAGAATCACTACAAGACATGCATCTAGTAGTAACCTACTGTAATGAGACTCCTATTAAGCAAGGAATTAACATCTTGTACAAACCAAGTCACCACCATTTTCCAGATCCTATGCAATTACAAACAGTTGATGGTTCAATCGGCAATAGACAGTAATAAATGGATACAATGGAAATTACTAATGCATTCATCCATAAAAGAAGAGTGGCAGAAAATCTCAACATACTTCAAAGACAAATGCTTTGAGATCACAATGAATCAATATCATGAACATTTAACAGCTGAAAGGGGGAGATCGTAACCAAAAAAGAATGAAAGGAAAAAGGATACACCAAGTAAAACCCATGAGCAAAAGCCCCAGCTAAGACGAGGGTAAACAAACGATCCCTCACCACCGGGTTCTTCCTCAACGAGAGCCGAACTGCGAAATCAGATTCCAAAACGAAGCAACACCAACCAAATAAGCCAAACCCAGATGGGATATGAGACAAACGATCGAAAACCACGAAATTTATTCGACAAATCAAGCTCCAACAATTGTACGTACTGAGAGGAAGAACAGGGGCGTATATAAGAGGGACTAAGAACTTAAATGGGGCTCCTTTGCTTTGCTTCCTAACAACAGCCTCCCTTCAAATCACAAAAACAAAAAATACCCACAAGTAAACACAATCGATCAATTGAGATTTACAAGAAAGATGCAGACTTTGAGCTTCGAAGAGACGCAAATTTGAGAACTTTACTGGTTGGAGGTGTCGGACGGCGAGGCCATTCGATGCTCGAGAGAGATTGATGAATGCACGCGGGTGCTTGATGGAGAGATTTGTGGAGGAAGGAATGGTGCTCTTGCGAACCAGAGAATAGTTTTGCGGGTTTAGAATTTCAGAGATCTGAATGGTGTATGGTTTTTTCTAGTACTGCTGGCGCTAGCGAAGCGGTTTTTCTTGGGTTTGGAGACGGTAATGAGCATTCAGAGATTAGGGGTGCGCGAAATGAGCTGCTCGGATTGGACCAGATCTGCCGATTTGGTTCGGTTCCTAGAGTGTTGATCTGGTTTTGGTCCCTAAAAGTGAAACCCAGATCCAGGCAATTCGGGTTTCCCGGACCAACTACATATATATTTTTTTAGTTTTTATTTCTTCAAAAAGTTAGCAAGATGTGAATTGAATCCACATACAATACTTTTCCCTTGTCGCCGCACCATAATAACTCTTCATTGATCGCCGCCTCATCAATATGTTGAGATTTATTCTTATCTCTCATTGTGATAGGAAAAATATAAAAGTGATTAGTTCTATCAGACAGACCGAAACCAACCACCCCTATTTGAGATGGCAGGTCGTTTCGGCCGCGCCCTTTGATTTTGGAATTCTATATGGGGATGAGATTTATTTTTACCTTTTTGTTTTGCTAAAATTCTTAGTTGTTTTTCAGTTGATTTATCGAATTAACCTTAAGTTTCGGTAAACATATATTGATACTTAACCGCATATTTTTTTAGACAATTGGTGCTCAGGAATTTGCTACTTTCTTATCTCGGTTGAGGACTTTATTGTACCTTGTAGTCACTAGGGCCGGGTCTTTATTGGCCGAGGGAAATATTTATGGCTTGATTGTACTTTATGGCATGGTTTAGGGCTTGATCGAATCAATTCAAAAATATAGAATTCAAATGTATTTCATGCATAGGATTGAGAACTCAGTGATATAATTTTCTCAAAGAAAATGTGACAAATCGTTACACATGCTATCAAGATTCATATCGCGAATGCACCGGCATAGCTGCATGGCATGAGGAAAGTTGCAAAGAACTTCGATGGAGAAAGCATGGATCATCGGAGGTCTTACGAACATTGAACAATGTCATGCTTCATGCCTTAAAATCAGTTTCTTGCTTTAGTGTCTTTGGGAGAATTTTGTCCTTACGCATTCGACAATTGATAACGAGTTGTTTTTGGTTTGACAATAGACAATACTTTATTGTCCAACGTTTAGTAGATTATCAAAATGGGTCATAAATAAATTTGAAATGATAAAATCCAGAGTAACAAGAGTCATTGAGATTCAACTCACCTTTATGAATTTATCTTCACTTTTTCTTGCTCGACTTGACCTTGCGCTTACTTTCCTCCTCATTCTCCCCTCAATCTAAATTTGAGTTTTCCTAAATTTAATTGAATATGAAAGTGTTTTGACAATAAGGGCTATTGTTGGGTATGGTTTTTATGGGTCAATATGGGTCCAACCATTTTCAATCCGACTCCATTGATTTGATAGGCCTAATGTTTGGATATCTAATCTCTTCAATTCGAAGATTTACATTTTAATGGCCTTGAAAAAGTCGAACTTCATCAACGGCCCTAAAACACTTTTTAATTTCAGTTTCTATGAATTCCATCATTTCGGTGTGGACAGTCTTTATCCCCGATAAGGAATCATTCGATTTAGCATGCCGGAATTGATTAAGATATACCCTGCCACACAAGGCCTTGTTTGGCAAGACATCTAAAGTAGAGAAACAAACAATTAATTCTCATTAGAATTTTAATCTTTTTTCTCGCTTTTTCGTTCAAATTCTCGTTCCCCTCACTCTCTCTCTCTCGGAACGAGGGAAGGAACTCGATGAAAATTGATTTTGTTTTTTGTGATACGATTACGAAGGATTGAGGGATTTTGAATTCCTATTTAATTTTCCTCGCAAATTTCCTCCTCAATCCCTTGAAATTTTAAGGAAAATTTACGCAAATAGTCCCTAAATTTTAGTTAAATGTGTAATGTGATCTCTGAATTTTTAATTTATTTAAGAAGATTATTGAGCTTTTGTCTAGTTTTCAAATTATATGAAAATATCATATATTATCCTTACATTAATTCAAGATCAATAATAATTTACGAATTAAATTAAATATATATTAAAATTTCAGAAATTTTATTAAATAAATTAAAAATTTATTAATCACGTCGCATATTAAGCGACGGTGCGGAGATCATGTCCGGCAAAATTTAGGCATCCTCTGTACCATTTGCTTTTCAAATTTTAAAACCATGGGAGGTGGGGGGCAGCGACAGGTGTCTGCGCAGATCGTACGGTCAACAGATTCTAGACCGCTGCCGCCGGAGAAAGCAAATCGAATCCAACGGAGGAGACAGCAGCGTCAGCTTAAAGCCACGTTCGACCAACAGAGCAAAGCGAAAAGAAAAGAGAGAAAGAAAAGAAATAGAAAAAATCCCCGGAGCCTCTTCTTCTCTCTCGCTCCTCTTGCCCGCCGTCGCTTTCCCTCCCTGCTTAAAACCAACCCCATCCGCCCATCGAAACCTACGCAAGCTGTCTCTCCTCTCCTCTCCTCTCCCCTCCTCTCCCACTACGCTAAGTGCGGTCCGCTGCTCCGGAACGCATTCGACTCCGTCTCTCCGCCTCTGCAGCCCGCCGGAAGCCCGACCCTTTTGGCCATCGTCGATGGTGAGTGAGCTCGCTCGCTCGCTCGGTGTTCTTGCCTTCCCGTCGTCCCATTTGTCTGCGGGTTCCGTCGCTGTCGTCGTCGTCGTCGTCGTCGATATCTTGGGCCTTTTGGGTTTCTGGGTCTTCTTGAATCTGGACCCTCTTTGTCGTGCCTGTCGAGGTTTTGGGTCCTGGTCGCGTGTTTTTTTCTTCGGGGGGGTGTTCTTGGAGCTGAAGCGATCTGGTCACGTGATCGCAAAGTATGGATTTTGATCTCGTTTGTGTTTTGTTTCCCTTGGCGTGTCTCCTCTTTCAGGCTTTGCCGAATCAGCAGACCGTTGATTACCCGAGCTTCAAGCTCGTCATTGTCGGCGATGGAGGCACAGGTAATTTGTCGCCCGCGTGCTCTGTTTTTTTTTTTTATTACTGGTTTTGATGCGATTGGTTCGAAGAAAATGGCGAGGATTGCTCGTTGCTATGTATGCGTAGCAGGGTGCGTATGCTGTTGCGATGAATTAGGGTTTGCCGTAGTTATTTTACTGGTCGGGATCGGGAAAATGACACGTGCCGGTGGTTATATCCTTAAAAATGGAGGATTTACCATTCGAAGTAGCGAACGGTATGTTTTTACACGGTTTCTGGGGATTTGTATGAAGTCGAAGGGTGTCAGAGGAAAAGTGGTTTTGCGATCTTCTTCATTTGTCATGATGGTAGAAGCCATGAGGTGTATCTTTTCTTTCTAGTGTCAGGCAATGGATAGCAGGCTGAGCGTAGTCTATTCCTTTGTGCAGGTAAAACGACTTTCGTGAAGAGACATCTTACTGGGGAGTTTGAAAAGAAATACGAGCGTAAGTGATGTGGAAATGGCTGATTATGTTTTTTTTTTTTTTTTTTTGTGGTCGTTAGATTTATCATTTTGTTTTTTCTGTACTAATCTTCTGGTATTGTCCTTGCGCATAACAGCAACTATTGGTGTCGAAGTCCATCCGTTGGACTTCTTCACAAACTGCGGGAAAATCCGGTTTTACTGCTGGGATACTGCAGGGCAGGAGAAATTTGGTGGTCTAAGAGATGGATATTAGTGAGTAAAGAGAGCTCCCTCTTCAAAGTTCCTTGCTTTTGAATCAGTAGAAGGATTTTCGGATTCCAGTTTACGTTCTTGTGAATTGGGTGATGCTAGGAAGAAAATGTGGTGTTGAGCTTGTACTGGATCAATGCTTAAATTACGGGGTAGCAATATTTTGGTTGGTAGTTTATTTAACTATCTGGGTTTTAATAAGGATAACTATTATTACTTAATAGTGGTGCAGTCAATTGTTATTTGTAAAGTTGTGGATGAAGAAGCAAGTAGTCTTGCAAAAAAAATTCCACAGTTGGTGAGGGGGTGTATATCTGTTTCATGGTCATCCTTATTCTTTAAATCTTATTTTGGAGAAGAGGGCCTTAAATGTTATCGGACTGCATGTTGTACTTAATGCTGGCAGTGGTAAAGTGGTCTGTTTTTTTTTTCTTGGTTGCTTGGTAAAGTGGTCTTCTGAATGTGGTGATTTCTGTTATTCGCTTTTTAACCTTGATTGTGGGAGGGGGAATCCCTCTCCCTCCTGTGTCTACGTGTGTTGAAATTTCAAACTTTTATTTGTTGTTCTGCAGCATTCATGGCCAGTGTGCAATTATCATGTTTGATGTCACTGCTCGATTGACATACAAGAATGTTCCTACATGGCATCGCGATCTCTGCAGGTAGAGTAGAAACACCGGTACCTTATTATGTGTTTTCGCACTACACTTTTTGATGGTGCTATATCTCGTTAATTACCCATAATTTTACAGGGTTTGTGAGAATATACCTATTGTTCTCTGTGGGAACAAGGTAGATGTGAAGAATAGGCAAGTTAAAGCAAAGCAGGTTACGTTCCATCGGAAGAAGAATTTGCAGTACTATGAAATTTCTGCAAAGAGCAACTACAACTTTGAGAAACCCTTCCTCTACCTTGCCAGAAAGCTTGCTGGGTACCTGAGCAAAACGTGCAATCCTGTTTCCAAGAGTTGTTATGGTCTAGTAGCTAATCATTTGTTTTGGTAAATGCAGGGATCCAAACCTCCACTTTGTTGAGTCTCCTGCCCTTGCTCCTCCGGAAGTGCACATTGACTTGGCCGCACAGCAACAGTAAGAATATTGGCCTCTACTCTATTATGTGCTTCGTTTTACATAACTTTCTACTATAGTAATATAGTTGTACATCCTGGCCTTCCTCTTCTAGTGGCACTTAATTGCATGGATAAATAATAATCATGCTTAAGAATGAGGCGGTGTGTATTATAAAGCAGAAATTGTAGCTGTGGATTGCCTCTCTGATCTATCTGCTCTTCTTTTGTTGGGTTACATAAATAATATTCTGTAGCTAGTTTGATAGTTCATAAACCTCTTCTCAACTGTCCATCGACCAATGGTGGTTTTTATTGTCTCCAACAGGCATGAGGCAGAACTTGCTCAAGCAGCTATTCAGCCACTTCCTGATGATGATGATGACGCCTTTGAGTAGAGGGTTGATGAACTGAAGGGTGTTTCAAGTTTTTGGTAGTGCGATTTATGCATCCTTGTGCTGTCTTGAATTGATCAGATGAACAGAAGAATAGGGTCATATCTCGGGACCATGGAATTCTGGTAGCTGGATACTCCTTTTATCTTGCTTCATCTCCCTCCCTTTCCTCCTGTTCTTTTCCTTCACTTGCTGCTTTTCAAGTATGGTCTTGTTAATGAGAGTCCTATAATACCATTAGGAAGTCCTCTGCTTCTGGGATATTGTATGGGTGTTTGGAGATACTTCTTTTATTAAATCTTAAATAACATTATTTTCTCCTTCTGGTACTATTCTGGTTTCATTGTCTAACGCTGTGGCTATGATGGAGTGACGCATGCACGCATCCAAAAACTTAATGATTTTCTACTCAAATATGAGTGACTAGTCGTATAGCAAAGTAACCTGGGGGTAAATCAGACTTGATAGTGAAGCTTGTGCACGGGGACTATGAAAACATTCAGTTTATCTGCAGCTCTAGCATTATAAAGACGCAGTGAACATGAGATCTCTCAACTACATGATGTCAATACGCCACGTGTTAGACAAACTGCTGTTTCTCCAATTGAGTTGCTTTTAGTGATGAGACTTAACATGAAACAAGCAGCGAAACTTTTACTTGTGAGAGGTTTTTCGATTAGCTAGCTTTCTTGTCTCAGTTGAAATGCTTAGATCCACAAAGGGGTCTCTGCATTGAAGAGCTTGTTATCTTGGGTTCAAATCTTGCTTGCTATTGGGTTTGAGCTATGAAACTGAATTTTGACATGATGAGATGCTTATGAATGGATCCGCGTGGTGGATTCAACTTGGTGTGCACAAGACAGTCCAAAATAGTTAAGTTGTGCATAAGATGGTTCAAAATAGTTAAGTCTGTGTTGTCAAGTAACAGTCATATCCGGTTGTGACATATAGTAGTCTGAAGTGGACTCTTTTGTTTATAATGATACATAGACCCGAGTTCCATTCATGCCTCATTCAGGACTCATGTTTCTTGCTGGCTTTTCATACTGAAAAAGGTCACTCTGTTATACCTGAACTCTCCTGCAAGGGTTGCAGTTGATCCTGCTGCAAGAACTTCTGTAACTTCCAGGCTTAGTGTTGTTAGCGTTACTCATCAATCTAAATCCTAGAGTTGAGACTAAAAGCTTTGCTTCGTCTCTCAAGCAGTCGAAAAAGTTGATCTGTTGTTTCGTAGTTCTCTAGCAAAGGGGACATTCCGAAATGGCAAGTCAAAGGGTATTTCTACAAAATATGACTTCTTAAGTCTATATTCCAGGTTCTGCTTTGCCAAAATGAGCTCATGTACCATAATAGTTGATGCAAGGTCATCTCTTGGCGAATGAATGTGAGCTCCAGTTCCCTGCATATCAAGCTTAGTCATCAGAGGCGAAGATGTCTAAGCAAAGTTTTGCAATGTCTAAGCAAAGTTTTGCATTATAGTTCGTAGAGATTGATGGTTCTCCGACTCTAATGGGCATAAACGTTGAGCTCAAACCAGATTAAGTTGGAGAAGCACTGGACATTGCTCATTACTGATCCATAGATAGTATTATCATGGAGAGAATTTGTTCCACTTTATTGTTCTTGTCATAAGGCTGAGTAGGAAACTATCAAGCGTGGCCTAAGTAGCGTAGGAAAACTATGATCGAACGCACATTCTTTTTCTGAATTAGAGGATGCCATGTCAAGAAGACAAAGCTGTGTCCATAAGGACATCCTTTTTCAATGTTCTCTGCTTTAGTGTGCTGAGGTCTGGTTTTGATTAGCAACTTAAAAGTATGGCAAGAAGAAAAATTAAGGAGCCTAGTTCACCAAATAAATCACATCGAGTCACTCGGATTTAAAAGTTTTTCTTATTTTCCCCCACTTTACTTTAATCCGTTGTAGACCTCGTCGTCTCACCTAATAGTGAATCTCATGTGAGGATCTCAACATCAGATATGAGAGAATGTAGATATACATCAAGCGTACCCGAATATTGCTACAAGTACAATTGGACAACAAACTCTTGTTCTAGCCGCTTATAATACATAAATCCTAGGTGATCTTAGAATGCCTTATTTTGTTTGTTTGACTTCCTAAAACTTGTGGTTGCAGGGAAAGCTAAATAAGGTACTCGGTGTAATCTAATCATGTCTTGAGAAATCACTAATTAGTTTGAATCGTGGGTTGGCATGTAGACATTGGACTGTGAGTATATACAGTTATTGCTAAGGCCCAAATTTCGACCAAGTCATTTGAGCCCAGACCTGGTCTGTAACCCTAATTATATAGTGGTCCTCTTGTTTCTCTGAATACTTCCAAACTTTGCAGAATTTAAGGATCATGACATCACAAAAGGTGTTTACGACCGTTACCTGAACTTCTAATTGGGCTAAAACGCCTTGTCACCCTCCGAAAGGTTCGATGATTGAAGATTCAAGAGAACCTCCATTGGTACTTGCAAGGTAATGACAAGAAATAAAGTGGGTTTGCATTGTCATTTGTCTGTATGGCTCCCATAATGCACGTATGGTCTTGTCCTTAATCGGAGCAGCAAAAGTTTGTTCACTTTACACACAAATCTCCAACCAAACTCTTACATGGATTGTACTACATCCAAAAGGATTGGCGACCATCCTCCTCCCTCTGATAAGGCCTCATCACCAACACATGTGAAACCACATGACTCCTGTGTACATGAGCCTCCCGAAGTATACACACCCACTTGCTTGTGTCCCCGATCGGGCGGTACTGCTCCGTGTCGGCCGACGGCGAGGCCCCGGGAGCTCCGACCAGGCCCTGAGTGCCCTATGGAGTCGTCACTGTTGGTGTCGGTTCGCCTATTCAGACTCGGGGCCACACCAGAATGAAAGTTCATTTCCCCACTAATAAATCATGTCCCCATCAATCCAACTCGGAGTGGGGGCATGAGAGCTATGGCCTGTTAGCCCGTCCCTCCTCTCACTGTCTCTTCTCTTTTGTATATGCCCACAACATGTCCATGAAATGTGGGGTTGGGCTTAATAAGGACAGTGTCCAAATTTTCAGGGGCTCATGAGGCCCCATCCATTCCATTGGGGGCAGTGGCAAGGAGCATTTCAATGCAAAAGAGTGACACTAAATTCATTGTCGGTGGGTGGTCGGATCAGAGTTTGAGAATGACAAGTGTATATTTGACAATTCAACTCGGAAAAACAAAAAAAGAGAGAGAGAGAGAGTGAGAGAGGAAAGAGACGAAATTGAATAGGTTAATTAATTTCTTTTTCACATGTTCATCTACTAATTCTATTATCCGGAATGGGGTCTCTCTTGGCAACATGGCCCCTTCTGTCCTCCATCTTTTCCGGTGAAATGGCCAGTCATTCCTTGAAAAAAACATGAACCTCCCATTTATTTTTTTGGCTTTCGATTGAAAATCATTAAAACCCTCAAAGAGCAAATCTTTTGAATATTAGGTGGCGTGGCAAATGCATTCTAGCCACGAGGTTGTTGAATTTGCATGAGCAGTAACAATAATTGTTACATATGTCTTTTGGACACTTTCCTTGTCACATCAAAGTAGATAAGATGCATGAAACACTTATGCGTATATAGACACTGATGGTGAGTCTCGACACATAAACATGTATTCAATGCCAATACTCAAGTTCAGGGAATTTAATCGAAACCCTTTTCTTGCATGAAAATGGAAACTGCTCATCTGCCCTCGAATGCAAGTTATAAGTGGAATTGTTGGCGAAGAACGACATACCATCAAGCTGAGGGGTGTGGGTGTGTGTATGGCAACGGAGGTGATGGGGGGTGACGATGACATGAAAACTTAGCAAAACAGCGACAGAGGTCGCATCATCACATGGATTTGGTCATCAAGAGGAAGATGGTGGTGGGGAAAAAAAACCCTATTCGTGCCTGCATATAGACATGAAAGATGTGCATGTATATCGTGTCACTTCGTTATCTGAAATTCAATAGGGAAGAAAATTATTTGTTTGATGTATCGACTGGGAGATTTAAGATGGCGACCTCACATCACGCGGCCCATCATGTGAAGGGTACGAAATCCATGTAAGTGTTGTATGCAACGGGGTCGTGTAATGGCAGCCAGATTCATACAAACTTGGAACAGGACATGTTGTGGAAAGACAGCATGTGCTCGAGCGTAAAAGGGGAGGATTGGGGAAGCAGCTGTCGCTGTCTACTCCAGTATGTTCTGCTGCTGAGTTTTCTCTTTGCTATGATGATGATGATTATGTATCATGCCAATGTTTAAATGACACAGCCATTGGCGAACCCTGAATTAATTGCCAGACAACACTCATTCATGACTTTAGGGTTCAAGAATAAGTCTCTCCTTCACACTCGAGAGGTCAAAGGCCACACACAAGTCTATCTTTCTTTCTTGGAACTGGATGGCTTTGGCTTCACCTCCTCTGATTGTGTCATTGTAGGTACAGTTGTGCATGCAGATGAGATGGTCATGACCGGAAAGAGTTCAAAGAAAAACTAAAGTAAAATGAACGAGATTGAAAGCCATGACATGGTGATTGTTTTATGGTAGGCAAGGCTGATATTGCGAATGTGTGTAATTTCTATTAGCATGACGTTTAAAATTTTGTAAAATTTTGTTAGCTCATTGTCCATTATTTTACATCTAAGTCATAAGTGGAGTGAGATCGCGTGTATAAAAGGCCAATTGAAATCTCGTGTTCAAGTAACGTGGAATAAAACTTAGATACATAGGACTGGAATATAGTAGTTTTAATTATAGCACCGAGTGCTAGACAATCGAACATCAAAATGTGAGTAAATGAGTGCGGGTGAGATAGGAATGTCTCGTTGGATGAGTAGGCACACGGGAAAAAGACAGGATTATAAATGAGTCTATTCTGGAGAAGGTAGGTGTTGTCCCATCGAGAATACGATGAGAGAAGGTCGCTCAAGATGGATTTGTGACGTTGAATGAAGACCTTCGGATGCGCCAACGAGGAGATGTGAACAAGGAGTGGAAACACGCATTAAAAGGGGCAGGGAAAGATTTAGGAAGAAGTGAAAGACAACACGATAAGGAAAGGTATGAAGTATTTAAGGATCGTAATGGAGTAATGGGATTCATACAGCCGACCCCACTTAGTGGGATAAGAGTTAGATTTGTCCTTGTAGTTATTCTCCGGTTTTGGTTTGCGAGATGGAAGAGTTAGCTCAAGACTATTTTTGTTTGGTTTACCAAAATTACATGAGTGAATAATTTAAAAAAAAAAAAAACAAAGTGCCATAAATAGCCTCAACAGTTTTCCTCATTATTATATTATGATTCGTATATTCATGAAATAATAATAAAAATTACTCCAATGAGTTGCTATTTATTTAAGTTATAACAAATAATAAATAAAACATTGATTTTCTTATAAATAATCATCTTTGTCAACTTCAACTAGATATTTGATATTTATTCATTTGATCAGGTTGTAAAACTTTGAGAGAATTACAGCAGTCCCAAAATCTGTCACCATAATGCACTTGAGTCCTCAAAATTTCGTTGTAATGTATTTAAATCCCTAAAACTTATCACACTCGTCCATTACAAACCATTCCATTAGTCCCATTAGGTTTTAGTGGAAGGAAAATGTCATGTACTGGCTAATCTTAAAAAAAAACCACGAGGCATTTTCCGTCCACTTAAATCTAAAAAAAAAAAAAATAAAAGATAGGAGGAGTTAAGTGCACCGAAGTTGTAATGTTTAGAACTCAAATGCATGAAATAAAAGTTCTAGGTTTCAAATGTATGATCATGACAAGTTTTAAAAGTAGGTCTCTAATTATCATAAAATGACAGTGAGATCCACACCGATCTCACCAAAATATATAAGTTCCCTTATATACTCCATGAACTGCCATTGGTTCGCTTTTGCCACAGACCGCACGAAGATAGATGTATATCTCTCTCTCTCTCAATGAAGTATTCGACATATCCTACATTGCTATAGAATCAAAGCAATGTAATTTCTCTCTCCGTGAGTTTGAGGATCATGATATATGTTATAAAAATCAACCAAAAGAATAAATTAATAGGTGGAAGGAGACTATATGAATATAAAAAAACATATAGGATGCATTGTCAATAGATGCGGGACAATATTTCAACGCCCTCTCATGTGCAAGTCAATTAAGAGCGGCATATGGAATTTGACTTATGGGAGCAGACGCCACTTATGTGGAAGGGATATCACGAGTTCCGATATCACGTTAGAAAGATCAGCCCAAAAGCTTAAGATTTTAGATTGGACTTTCTAAGTCAGAATATGTAAATATTAAATCTCACATCTTCATCTATTAGCTTAAACTTTTAGAATAATTAGAAGTGATCTCACAAAATCTCATCTAATATCAGAGTGGGAGATCCCGAGTTCAAATCTTTATTGACCCTTTTTTGCCTCCCTAATGTTTTCATTTATTAGCTTAAACTTTTAAAATGGCTCAAACTAAAGTCAAAGCTAATTTTAAACTCTGAGATAGTTGTTGCTCGAGAGTAGCATTGTACATCTTATGCAAGATGTAAGACTTTCACAATTCAATCTTCATGCAATCTTATCCCTCAAGTTTGTGTTGGCTTCGAATCACTTTCATGTCCCAATTTTTCACAAAATTTGGTATAAACATGTCTGCATCTGGCAATGTCGAGATCCTGTCAACAATGTCCAATGTGTGAGCATGTCCAACACTCATATGGGCCCGGACTAATTGTGCACCATGCAATCGGACGGTTGGAATCACATGGGCTTCGGATGGTGACTCCATGCCTAATTTTACATATATATTCTCACTCAAGACATTGGTCTGATCAAATTCTGACACTCTAAAATTAGTGACATGATAATTACATGTTGTTTTTTTTTATATGGTTAATACCATGAAAAACTCCAAACTGATATACCTGTGACAAATTTACCTAAAACTAATTTTTTGACCACTCAAAAATCCCAAATAGGTATACTTGTGACAAATTTACCCTCCATTAGTTTCCGTTAAATTAGATTAATATCATGAAAAAAATGAGACAAAAAGAAGGTATATACATGACAAAGCGGAGGGGGTAAAATCCAAAGCTGGTACACCCATCAAGTGACGCGTGTCATCCATTCACATGAATTTGTGGTAAAACAAAATAGAATCTAGCGAAAAGGTAAATCTGTTATAGGTGTACTAATTTGAGTTTTTGTGATCTAGAAATGGATTTCGTATTGAGTTTTTAAGTAATATTAACCATTTAGGCATGGATCATCTTAAGCTTTCACTTTCATTTTTTAGGTCAAAAGGCTCAAGACATCTCTCTCTCTCTCTCTCTCTCTCTCTCTCTAAAGTAATGGGAAAGTCTAGGTCAAGCATGCCATAAACGGAAGGACAGGTAAGGATTCATATATTCAAAAAGATTGACATAAAATATTGGGGGGTTGTGATTGAGTCTCTAGTTGTAGGATGAAGGTAGGAGGAGAGTGCTAATCACTCTCGGAGAAGATATGATATTGCAGAGGCAGAAAGGGGATTTGCTAGGGAATCATGTGTGCATATCCCATCTTTTGCTCTCCGAACTTGGTCTTTGCTAATGATATCTTTTGATCACTTATGAAGCTTGTCCTATTTCCTCTTGCCATAAAAAAATAAGAGGTGGCATTGGCCAAATTATGAGTCAATCATCTTTGCAACATAGGGGGCCCCAAAAGTTGCAATTGATTATCGAGTCGTTATCGGCCTCCATGATCATGTGGTGCGCTAGTGATTCTACTCGTGCAAATTGTAATAGAATGTATTAATGTGGAAGCGAAATTTTCTCCCAAGGTCTAGTTGTGGGTAGTATACTTTGATAAAATGTTTGCATGCTAGTAATTCAGCTTGACAATCCTTCTATATTTTGTATACATGAAGTAACTTATTTGAGGCCAGAGATAGGGAAAAAGAACTTGTTATTACTAGAAGTTAGGGATATCCAAATTCTTTGAAAAGGCCAATTTACCCCCACACGAATACGTAATTAATCATCATATTGTTTTTAAGGATAGATAAGGTATGACAAATTGTTTTGGTGCCTAAAAATTGAAACTTCTAGTACTTGGGACAAAAAAATTGACATCCTCTCAAACTTAGTAGTTTAAAATTTTACCCTACAAGACCATACAATCCTTCTTTTCATGATAAATAATTGAATGGGGGAAAAAGAGAGGGAGCGACCAATTTACATAGGGATGATGTTTTTTTGCCCAAGGGTCACTAATCCAAACAATTTGAATGATTCAGCTTAATCATCGGAGAAAGGGCGGCGGTGCTACATCTATCGCTTAGGTGTAACATACGAGTCTCTCTTACTTCTAATTTACAAACCCGTCCTACCAATTATGCCTGATGTGTCGTGACGGGCCTTTGAGTTGATAAGGATTGGAAATTACATCACCAAACTCTAACGTTTAAGAAGTTCATATTTCTATATGATTCTTGAAATGCCGTTACCGTAATAGTGAGAGCCGTCAATGAGTTTGGCATCTCTCGATAAAATTGTCAGCATTACTTGAGATAATGCCACTGTAACACCTTTTGATCCGAAGCCTGCTCAAACAGCTAAAGCTTGTTTGCAATAGGATCTTTTTCCATGTACGTTGTGTGTGCCAGTGCATTAATCTGTGCGTTCAAGATGGTCTTTGTTAGTTTTACTATTTTGTAGCTATTATACATGGGTAGATTCAACATATTAGATCCACCCCCGCTCAGGCATCAAGAGTTGGAGGTCCTCTACATGAAACAAGGAATGAAAGTCGGGAATTTATTTATGAATGTAAAGATAAGGTGAAATTCGATTTATAAGATCTTGAAGAAGGCATGCGAGGAGATGGCTATGTGGAAGCCGTACTCCACCACTCATATCGCAAATGCATATCTTCCACTGTTGACACAACAAAACTGGAGGGTAGCTGAATTTAATGCAGAAGATCTTGAAGAAGGCATGCGAGGAGATGCCTATGTTGATGCTGTACTCCACCGCTCATATCGCAAGCACCTATCTCCCGTAGTTGACACAACAAGATTGGTGGGTTACAGAAGTCTTTTGAGGAATTCTAGTAGGTTTTCGGAGATGCATCGAAAACTTTGTTGTCCAGCAATTGTCCGTCAAATAACAGTGCCATTCCATTTCTATACATGATGTCATTTAAATTAGTAAACAAGGAGGGTAATCCTTCTTCAACGAAGTGGTACTAGACATGAAGATGAAATTCCTCAATTATTACATGGACATTCTACTCTCTTTTTTTTGTGTCCACTGATTTGAAACCGAGGTTCAAGTGGGAGGGGCTCGGGACTCTACTTGTTCCATAATACGACAATTTGGAGCTAGGTGAGGGAGGTCCAAGTGGAATAGATATTAGCAATGGCTGAGGAATTGACTTCCAAAATATGTATGATACACATGTCAATCGATTCAATACAAAAACTCCATCCCATCGACGAAGATGGCGCTCTCATTGAGCAGTTTCTGGTCATATTAATGGTCTTTGCTTTGTAAAAAGAAGAATACCCTATCAACTTCCGCTAGCTCTTCGTCATCATCAACCAATGAAGTCAAGACATGCTTCACAACAACTACCCCAAATATATCGAAAGAGTTGCCGAAGATAGAATCGGCATTCTATAGTGGTGGAAGAGTAGAGGTTCACATTTCATGATTCATTCCACCATGACTTGTGACTTACTATGCCCGCTGACGTCTATGGTACTATTGGATTCCATATTTAGTGCTAGCCAATGGATTATGGTAGACAATAAATGCAGGTTACTTGCGAAAATCTAGATTGGCCATTTGGCAACATGATTGGTTATTAAAAGAATTGAATATAATCGAACGTGCCCAACATAAAGAAGAGGACGACTGTGCTACTTTATCATCCGAGTCATGGTTAGGGACACATCAGCGAACACACTGGACTAATTAGACATTCTCTTAGGTGTAATGTATTTTTAATCATTATTAGAGAACTTGCAAGTGTCATTTGTTTTCCTTGAATTTGCAAATGTACTTGTATTTCATTTGTGTAATCGGATGAATGTTTTTGGATGATTTTTCTTATCTGATTTTTCAATTATTTTTAGTGCTAAAACTTATATATATTGTTGTTAATGGAGACAACATAAAAAAAACACCCACCCAATCTGCCTATAAAGAAAACAAGAAGTTTTGCACGAGACATTTAGAAATCACTACTCACATACCTGTCATGAATCGACAAATTCGGAAACCCTTACACTATTCATATTATGCAATCCAACCAAACAACATATGGCCAACTTGAACTTCAATATACCTGAGTTAGGTAACCGATCGAGAGAAAGTGGCATCGATATATGTGAATTGTTCGATATCAAAGAATCCTGGATCTGAGACGTTGTGCAATGGGTTGATGGTGCTGGCAAACTTTTGTGTATAATCCAAATAATAAGATGCGACTTTTGTGGCGGTACAAAGAGTGTAATTGTGATCAAGAGGGGCGTGTGGGTAGGCTCGGACTGACCGGCGAAGCATAGCTATGGAATACCAAATTATAAATATTATTAGCATACTTGTACGTTGTGGTTTGAATGTATTATGTACTGTTTAAGTAATCCTAAACTATTATTATAGTTCCATATCTTCACTTTTCATTAAATCCCGCCATTTATAAATACAACTTCTTCTTTTTACCTTTTTTTGAATTTATCTTAAAAAAATTTAAGGCTTGAGCCAACCGTGCCCAGGATTGGCATGGCCGGGGATCCCGGGCCATCGCTAATCAAAATGGAATGTGTAAATATAAATTAAAAGTATTGCAATCTCTCGAAAAATATATCGAGTCAAACAAATGAGCTCAAAACACTATACCATTTCCACTCTTTTTCATTATATTTATCTCCATCATTGGTATTTGTTTACATTATTTTGTACAGCATGGCTGCGAAAGTTACATGTCTATACCAAATACTTGTCGTCCTAGTCAAGACCTGCCCACCCAAGTGCTTTCGGCGGAGTACCTCGCTGTTTGAATTTGGAAGTGGAAGTGACAAATTAAGCCCTAGTTACGCATTTAAAATTGAAATGATTGAGGATGGTACGAACTCTTGATGTTACCCCTTTTGATTTGATTGAGAAATTTTCTACAAATGGCAAAAAGGGCCTTTGGCATATGTAGGATCTTTCTTCTCGCTACAGCCTACATAGAATCTTTGCTCTTTTCCGTCTTATCATGCTAAGAAAAGATAGAAGTTGATCCTCGTAATGATAATAGTGAAGAAGATCTTCTTCTTCTGTTTTTCTCTTCGTTAGGTTTGTTTTCGGCTCTTGACAAGGCCATAGATTCCAACTATTTGGGACATGTATGTCACTAACATTCCAAAGGTTAAACAGTCCCTCCATCTCTCGTGTGAAATTCTCGTTTGTTTTTTTTCTTTTTTTTTCATAAAAAATTTGGATGAGCATAGTTTCTTTCAATTATAGAAATTTCAACGTAGGGATAAATTTTTTGCCAGATACAATGTGCCTATACATAGATTTTGGTTTCTCTATCTAATGGTCTCCTAGCCATTAGGGTTAGAATAATTGGTTGGATGCATCAGGTGGAGTTCTAGCTTAGGCTGTGGAGGCCGTCCGTTCAAATCCTACCAGCTAAGTCCAACTACTAATTCTATTGACACCTGTGTAGGTCAAATGTTTACACTTAACCGTCTTATGAGATTTGCAGAGTGTTTTATGGATTTCTAGATAGATAGACCTCTACGGTCATGCCCCTAGATTGATGATAAGTCAATAAATTTGCTTAACCAAAAATGGGTATTAACCCAAATAGTGAGAAATTTTTCACCAAAAGTTGATTTTTGGTAAGATGAATAGCAAATTTAAAGGCAAAAGACCGTAAATGATGGAAATTTAAAAGACAATAATATCAAGAAACCGAGAAAAGTACATCAAGAATATGTGTTGTTGATGATCCTCTATTGTGACACGCTACCATATACATAACCCCACTAATTACAACCTTTCACTAGCAGTTATAATTCTCAGTACAATTACTACGCGAGATTCCAGCCTCCTATTCGCACTCATCCGCAAACCATTACAACTTCCAAGGTCATTAGGTTACTCAACTGTCTTCAGTTGATATTCTTCTCCTCATGTCATCCCCTTGCTTAAAACACTTAGCCAAATTTTGGAATGTCAAGCATTTGCTTGTTCAATTGATGAACTTTGATGAACAACTCTCAGGTACTTGTCGATGCTGATTCAACATAGAGTCAATGGTTCTTCTTCGTAGATGTCGATATTCATGTCATACAATTGTTGATCATTTAATGGCTTGCACCACTTTCATCTATTAGTCTTCCTCAATCGTCTATACTTCGTCGCTCCTTGATATCTATATTGCATGTTTGTCAATGGCTACGCCATTATGGTCATCGATAGAGTAGTTTTGTAATTGCTAATAACCATGTTTGGCAGTTATCGATAACCATGCCAATCACATCAACCAAACTCAATTAACCAACTAAACCCACTATATGTCGATTTAAAAGAGCTAGTTACTTTTTGGTGAAAAAAAATGATTTCTTAGATAAAGCATGCCTTGGTGACACATACATACATACATATTAACAAGTCATAAGGGTCAAATGTTTGGTATATATTGTGCAAATCCTTTGTTTAAATCACGACATCTCTTATGTAGAATATCCTTGGAGTTCAATTTCACCTTCATGTGGATGAAGCCTTAAATGACCTACATGGATGTGGACAAAACGAATCGCAAGCATTCATGAGGATCAATCGAATCCAAGATTCAGATACCACTTACTATAGAAAAAAGTCTTGATCTTAACATACCAATTTTTTAAGGCAAATGCATATCGATAGTGCGAAACATTGTGCGACCAAGAGTGGAAATAGATATGGGGAGGAACATAAGTCGACTGGAAAAATTTGATCTAATATCATCACCTGTTCATATACAATGTGAGATTATTGTTAGACTATTATCAATTGTTCACGCTCAAGCTATTGAATAAAATCATTTTTTTATATGTTCAAGTATTCTCAATACATATAAAATCCACCATATATGGTAGACACACCTCGCTCTACCTAGCCCAAATAAAGGATCACACATTGTTTCTCCCTTCAACATTGCGTAGATGACCCCTCTTATTCAAATTTCAAACTCAAATGAAACGACTCATTAGTATTCCACGAGTGTTGCAGCACTTAATTTTATGGTTCCTGCCACGGAACTACATATCCAGCGAGACCATCATTAATTAGTCCATCCAAAAAAAAGTTCGAATGACGAATTTATTTAAATGATCCAACACCTCTCTTCATAGAGTAGGTTGATAATTCAAAAAAAAAATCAAAATTTAAAATTTGGATAAAAATACAGGGTAAACTAAAAGATTTTGAGATGACAACTCTACTTCGACATTAAAAGTGGAGTGTTTGTAAATCTATATTTTCTATGGGCCACGCTTTTTCCACTCCTAAATTGGCTAAAACACTTCCCAACAAAAGTGTTTCAATTATTTTACCCATTGTGGGTCCCACCTTTTAATATCTTAAGAGCCCGTTTGGAAACTTGCCAAACAATGAAAAATTCTGTTCTTTTGTTCCCAAAATCAGTTTGGGAACAGAAATCTGTTTGTTAAATTTCTTGTGCCCAAGCATAAATTTGCAAAAAATTATTTCTAGAATTAGTTTTGGAACAAAATTAAGAAGCAAAAAAAAGTAGCTTTTTGATTCTGGAACAATTTTTCCTTTTTTTATTCTTCTTGATTTTCTTTTTTTTTCTTGGTTTGTTGTTGTTCTTCTTCTCGGCCTACCATCGGCCACCGGTCAGGGCCGACAAGAGCGTCGTGGCCCTTGCCACCTAGGCGAGGGCGGCTTATGGATGCAATGGTGAGGTCTCGCCTAGCCATGGCAAGGTCGACCTCACCGTCGCTTGGGTAGCGATAGACCTGGATGGCGACGGCAAGGTTGGCCTTGCCTTAGCTGGGTGAGGTGCGAGGGCGGTAGCAAGGACCGCGACACCCTTGTCGGCCTTGGCCTATGGCCGGTCGCTGGCGCCGACGACTGGCCATGGCCAAGGAAGGAAGGAAGAAAAAAAAAAGAAGAAATATTTAAAAATTCAAAAAATTATTAAAATATTATTAATAAAAAGAAATTTTGTGTAGTTACCAAACGCATTTCTCTTTTTTTTTCTATTCTAAGAATATAAACTTTGGTTAGTTATCAAATACCTTTGAATGCTTAGAAATTGTTCCTAGGCACGGAATAAAAAAGAATCATTTATGAGCAGAATCAGTTTTCGGATACAAAATTCTTGCCATGCGCACCCTAAACCTTCCCTCTATGTCTTGTTTTGATTTGTTTTTGCAGGTCCCATTTTCCCTTCTCTTCATCCCACCTTTCTTCTATCTCTCTTTCTCTCTCTTGTAGAGAAAATGCCACAATAATCACTTCCATAAAAGTACGTAACTCAATCGAATGATATTTTCCTGGTATAATTGATGGTTGTGCAACATATGGAAGCCTTCTCTATTCAAAACCAACCCAATATAGCATAGAGGAGGGATTCAACTAGATTTTGCACCGCCACCAATAGACTTTACTAGCTAATATGCGAAAATGCATTTGGCATGCCCACTTGTTATCAAGAACCGCAAACAAATTAGTAAAAAGTTTCAATAAACCTACTGAAATGAGAAGCAAATTGAAATTTACTGGATAAAAACCCTTCATCCTTTAATAAGTCTAAACCAAACTAGACCAATATGTGCATCTTGAAATCATTCTACCAAACAAATTGCAGAAAAGAAAGAGGCCAATGGAAACCAATCTAGAGAAATTTTCAATGAAAAGAATACTCAAAATTCACTCAAAAAATCAAATGCATGCTCTAACCGCACAGAGTCAAAGAAATCACTAAGTTTAATCGTTAGAGGTTAATGGGACGATAAACCTTTTTTCACTCGGTGAAAGCAAAACTCTTTGGCTACGTTTAGTCGTCTGGATTTCTAGTTAAGATATGACTGGATAAGATAGAATATGAAATCTAAGGGATTTGATATATCCTATCTCTTGTTTGGTGAATTGCAGTAATAACGCCATAGATTTTCACATCTTACCGTGTCCATTATTTGTTATGAACATCATATTAGTGTAAATAAACCTACAAATTGTACAAAACGAAGATAATAAAAATCTCTCACGACACTCTTACCTACTTCATTTTTATTTGCTTATTTTTTTTATTATTCCCCCTCTTTTTTTAATTTTTTTTTTTTATTTCTTTCTCCCCATCCATCATTCTCTAATAAAATTTTATAAAATAGTAAACTATACTAATATACCTAAAATATTTAATAAATATAAATAATAAATGTATTTATTTATATATATGAAATTTATATCATAAGACAGGAAGAAATTTGAATATTTAAATAAAAGTAAAAACAAATAAAAGCGAAATTATTTTTATGTTTTTGTTATTTTGAATTTTTATATTAAAATTTAAATATTATTTATATTCAAATATTATTTTAATTTTATTAATTTAACAAGTTTGATATTTGAGAAAATAACTTTTATATTGTGGAGATTAGAAATTCTATCCACCCTTATCCCACTTCCCCCATGAGATAATTTTATCCAGGCTATATCTCTACTATATCCGACTTTATCCTGTCTTGGATAGACACTAAACACAGGATAGGATAAAATATATCATATTCTGAATTTTATTTCGACTACCAAACGTAGCCTTTAGGATTAGAAAAGACTCGTTTTTCTCTTTCCACTCTTCCCCATTAAATTTCAAAAACTTCAACTAATAGAATCTCCTAAATGAGATAAACTTAGCACTGCCAAAAGGCCTCACTAAAGATCATCCTTAAAAGCATAATATGTAATCATATTCAACAGTAAACGAGGAATGAATCAATAACTACTTTTCCCATACATAAAAAAAAACACAAATGAAAGAAGAAAAAAAAAAAAAAGACACCTTTAGACTTTATTAATCTCAACCCATCACAAGGAAAATTATCACATTACTCAACATTAACCAACACTTCTAATTTAATCAATTTATCCAACACCCACCATGAAATACAACGCAAAACCATCTCAAACATCAAAGAGATAGAGAGAAGGGTGAAGATAAAGGAAAGTGGGGCCCACAAAAGAAATTCCAAGAAAAAAGACACTAAGAATGCGTTTGGTGGCTTGCCAAATAGTGATCGATCCTATTCTTTTGTTCTCGAGAACCAAAAAAGAACAGAAATCTGTTTGGTAAATTTTTTATTTTCGAGCACAAATTTGCACAATTTTATTCTCAGAATCGGTTTTGGAATATAATTAAAAAGCAAAAAAAAAGTTACTTCTTAATTATGGAAACAAGAATCAGAAATGGAAAAGAAATTTTTTTTCTTTTTCTTCTTGGTTTTCTTCTTTTTTTATTCCTGACCTATGGCTAGTCGCTGGCTGCTGGCCACAAGCCAGGGGTAATCGACGAGGGCGAGGGCAGCAGCGAGGGTCCAGCCCTCACTAGATTTGGCGGCGGCTCTCGCCCAAATCGCGAGCCGCCCTCTTCGGCCCTAGCCTGTGGCCGATCGCCGGCACCGGCGACCTAGCCATGAGCCAAGGAAGGGGAAGAAGAAGAAAAAAAAAGAAAAAATAAAAAGAAAGAAATATTAAAAAATTCAAAAAATTATTAATAAAAGGAAATTTTGTGCAGTTATTAAGAGCATTTTTGTTCTTTTTCTATTCCAAGAATAGAAATTTTGATTAGTTACCAAACGCATTTAAATGCTTAGAAATTATTTTCAGGAATGGAATAAAAAAGAATTATTTCTGAACAGAAATTGTTTTCGAGAATAAAATGGTTACCATACGCACCTTAGGAGGATGCTTAAAGATAAGACCCACAATGGATAAAATGATCACAATATTTTATTGGGGAGTGTTTTAGCCAAATTAGGAGTGAAAAAAGCGTGGCTCATTTCCTATATATATACTTCTTCTTCTTTCGATGTTCGGCATTTTTATAAATATTTTAAAACTCAAATCAATTTTTTTTTTTTTAGTTCTATCGCAGGTTCCAAAATACTACTGTTTAACTGTATGTAGAATATTCTTGTGTACTTTTTATTTGATTCTCCTTACATTGACTTTCCAGTGAATCGAATAAGGATCTTTTTATTTTTCGAGGGGGGCCACTGAAATAAACGGGCTAATATTGCCTTCACTCATTTGTCTATTAATGCCATGAACTACTTAATTAATGTCGCTAAAGAATTTCTAAAAACACAATGCTGAATTTATTAATATTGGTTCACAAAATATCCAAATTGGACATGACCCTCGATTTGTATTTATGATTTATTTGCAGCCTCTCCTTTCCCTTTTAATTTCTGCAGAAATCACGTGGCACAAAAATAACAACATGGGTTTAAAAAAAAAAGAATGAGGAAAAAACATATGAAAATTGGCAAAGGAAGGAAGGAAGGGGGGGAGCTTCATCATCATCACCATCATTTGCAGGCTTTTCCGGTTGAATGATTTTGATCATTTTCGAAAACTCCACACAGCTCTGTTGTGTGATTGCACATACTTTGTCCTTTAGCTCTTTTCATTGAACTTTTGGTTAAGAAAAATTAAAGGGAAAAATCCATCTTTTCCTTTCTTTTATCGTTCTTTTTTCCAGGTCCAGGTCTGGTCAGATTCTCTTATTGCCCTTCTTTTCTAAAAGTCTCCTCTTAGATGCATCAGCCTTATCCAACTGAAGCAAAGAGACAGGGCGAACAGGCAGCGAAGGACAAAGTCAGATCTTCCCTTCAACTCATTGTGGTACAGAGCCGAGATTCCACCGCCAAACATTGATCACCCGAAGTGAATACCCAAAGAAAGAACCTAGGATGAATTAATTACGTCGTGCGCATCATCATTTGGATGAGTTGAGATTCTTGCGTTTCGGTAGAATGCAAAACCATACCTCGAGTGGATGTATGTTCCGAAAGACTTCATTTTAGATTTTTTGGTACGTTCATCAAAGAATGGCGGGATGAGATTGTACCGCCCTCATGAACCACAACAGTAACAAAAACGGTGGCGCCTCATCATTGCACAAGGCTGGATTTTGGACGTGGAACAACTCGATTGGCGATTCTATGGTCGAGCTACTTAGGAAGAACGAGAGAGGAACACATCCACATCCACATCATGAGTGTGACCTAAAAGGCTGAGCAATAGAAGAAGTAGGAATTGAGCTTGCATCCCATCATTCTCGTGAAAAACTTCCATTAGACCATGTAGTAGGAACATGTGTTAATTTGGCTACTACAAACAAACACATGTAGTAGGACTAGACATTAAATTTACGTAGGACCCATGAAAGGGCACAAGGCCCCAACATGTCTTGGGTGCATTAGGACAAGATGAGGGAGAGGGTGTCTTTGGGTGGGGCGCGGACGGTTGGGTCGACTGGAGGGCAATGTATGCCCCACCAAAGGGCCACAAGGAAAGAAACCCTAATTTCGACGGCCCTTTTGTTCCCATGTGACCAAAATTTAAGAGCAAAATTCCAAGACAACAACCCCCTTTGTGCCCCCCCACTCCCAAATCTATCCCCTCTTTCATTTTCTTTCCGCAAAAAATCGGTCTAACATGAGTCGATGTGCGTTTTGCAATTGGACCCTCAACGCACCGTCTCCTTCTTTTCCTCCCTTGTGTTCTCACTAGCGGTTAAAGGGAGGAAGACGAGTATGAATGGACAGAGAGAAAGTAACAATTGAAGGCCGGGGGGGGGGGGTGGTGTGTGTTGGGGTGGTGGGGTTTGGTGGTGGTGATTAAGCATAAGTGTGTATGTGTTTTGTGGCATTTGGCTTTGGCGTCATGGGTAAGGAGTAAAAGAGTTGCGTTCGTGGGTCTTTGAGCTTCTTATCACGTCATATAGTGTGTATGGTCAAGTCATATACGTTCCATAAGTTCTCCAACAAAGGTGATATCATGCGCAGTTAACAATAACTTTGCAAACGCCTTTGAACAAGTCCGTGGAAATCGTTGATCATATATATATATATATATATATATATATATAGGTTATGAACAAGCCGACAGGCTTAGAGATAAGTTATGTTGGTAATATTTATTCATCAGTTGTTTAATTTAATATTGGACTGACAAGTCGGTCTGTTCTGTCAGAACGTATACCGGTGAGGTTAGTCAGATGTAAATATAACAATTGTTATTGTTCAATCACCAACTTGCTTCTTCTTCTTCTTCTTCTTTTCATTTCTATGGAGCTATCGGTCTGTTCTGCCTTCTTCGAACATCTCCCAAATCCATACGGCGACACCACACAATCAAAATCCTCCTAAGCTATAAGATGGCCAGCTGAAGTAGTAGCGAAACCCTGTGCTTCGAGAATTGTATTCACATTTTCATATGGCCAAATGATCGACGAATCTACTTTACATTTGAAAAAACAAGAGACCAACAAGCCCTACACATTCCCGCGGTTCATTTTTCCTTTTGCCACTGACACATCGAATTTACATGATTAAAAATGTGGTCAAAGCTTGATTGCATCATTGGAAATTGGTTCACGACCTTACATTTATATTCGATGAAATCAAATTCCGATGAAAACTGTGATTTGACCAGGGGAATCGAGCAGGTCAACTTGTAGGAGAAAAATGGGAGGTCCGAATGTGTCCTCCCAACCAACAAGTTGTATCGGCATGACCATCGGACTACAGATCCTTGTCTAGACTGATATTGATCTGTAGATGATCTTGACGTTGATTTCACTATCTCAGTTTTATCCCATGGACGGAAATAATCCCAATTTGACCCATGAAAGATTAATGCATGACCTGATATGGAAGGATCTCTTTATCCCTTAAATTTAGTAAATACTGTGGAGTTTACACAATCTTCATACATGCTATATAAGACAAGCTCGAGGAGTAGCTCTTAACCTCAAATTTTTACCGAAAAAAAGAAAATTAGTAATACTCATATACACAATAAGATGAATTGTAACCATATACTATTAAACAATAGTCAAAACGGTGATGATTCTCCGCGTGTAGATTCTAAAGTAACGTTAAACTATTCCATAAATTACAACAATATACATGGGATTCTTCTTCAATTAGTTCGTGTTTTCCTTTTTTGTGTACAATTCTTTCTTTGGTCAAGTTTTGTATACAATTCACAATTATATATTTGATGTATGGAACAATAATTTAAATCATCTTGACTGAAATAGGCCAGGCTTCTCAACTTTTCGTCTCTTGGAAAGAGCAGCATAGAGGGACTGACTATTCAAAACTCCATGACCCGTCCCGTTTAGTGAGCGCATGTTTAATTAATGAATGATTATCGTGTAACATACCTCATTTGCTGTAACCAGCACAACACATGTACCCCCCAAAAAACAAATGGAATGTCCCACTTAATTATAAACTTATATGCCCGAGAAGTACATTCCATGTCGTTCTTTCAGGATAACCACATTCTTAATCATTAAATATGTACTTAGTACTTTTATATTTAGAGGGACAGAAAGGGGGGCGTTATTAATTGGAAGATTGCATCGTGACAATATTGAATCAAATCTCATGTTATTATGGATTTTGTTAAGAAGTGCTCTTAGGGAAAATGTTAAACATATTGTCATTTTCAAAACACTATTGATCTCGTGTTATGCAAAATCATGCGTTGAAAATGAAATTGTTTTTTTGTTTGTTTGTTATGGTTTGAAAATGCCTCAGAGTACTCGTTATAAGACCCTATGGCACAATGGAAATATATGATTCCGGGATATCTCGACCTAAAAAAAGGAAGCAATAATATTTTTTCTGAATAATGATAATTGGAAGATTACATCATGAAACTATCGAATCGAGCCTTTCTTAGGGAAATTTGTTAAACACTTTGTGATTCTCATAATACTTTTGATCTCGTGTTATGCACAATCTTGTTTTGAAGGAAATTATATATATTTTTTGTTTGTTATGGTTTAAAAGTGCCTGAGATAACTTGTTATAAGGGCCTATGGCACAATGGCCCGACCCTAAAACAAGGACGCAATAATGTTTTTCCAGAACAATGAAATGGCATATTTTTTTTCCAAGATAGAAAAGAGGGCAAGGGCAAAATCGTCCAGGACGGCCCAAGAAGAAAAGGAAAAATTTAAAGAAGCACCTAATTCGTTGACCCTTAGAATTCCAATGGCGGCCCCTACGCCGTTGCTCTTGCCACGAATAATACGAAAGGCCTCTCTCTCTCTCTCTCTCGCGTGGTATTAAAAAGCGGAGACACTAACAAGGAGCCAAAGCTCTCAGTCATATAAGAGAACAAAAATCGCTCAACAGAGACACACACAGCAAGAGAAAGAAGAAGAAGAAGAAGAAGAAGAAGAAGAAAAAGAGACCCCCACATCCCCTCTCTCTCTCTCTCCCCCTCTCTCTCTCTCTCTCTCTGTGTTTAAACATGGAGGACGAGGCGTTTGGGTGGCTGAAGCTGGCGCTGATATGCGCGGCCCTGGCGGCGGTTGCACTGAGGATCGCGGCGGTGCTGTGGTGGAGACCGAGAAGGATCGAGGACCACTTCTCGAGGCAAGGCATAAGGGGGCCGCCGTATCGGTTCTTCATCGGGAACGTGAAGGAGCTGGTGGGGATGATGATGAAGGCATCGTCGCAGCCCATGGCGCCCCCCTTCTCCCACAACATCCTCCCCAGGGTGCTCTCCTTCTATCACCACTGGAAGAAGATTTATGGTACTAGCGAAGTTTTCTTTTATTCCAAGGTCTTTCTTGGTGCGTTTAATGTTTTACATTAGCGAGATTGGTTCTTGGGTTTTCGTGGGTGGCTGAGTGTCTTTGTTTTGAACGGCACGACTTCTTGATGATTAAAGCGACTGCGAATGTACTTCAGTGTGATGATGTTCCTTTGGCCCTTTGAGTTTTTTCTTTTTAGTGGCTTACTGTTTTGTTCTTTTGAGTTCTCTCTAGGGTACTTCTTTTAACGGCTTTTCTGTCTCTCGCTCCTTTTTCCTTCCCTTTCTTACTCTTTATCTTTTGGGTTTTGTGGGTCTTTTGAGTTTTGGTGTTCTTGATGTTGAAGTTGAGATTTTGGACTGTTTTGGGTCCTTCTATTAATGCTTCTTGCACCTCCTTGCTTCCACCTCTCACCTTGGTGCTCGTCAAATTGCACTATTTTTCTTTCTTTCCTTAAAATAATTAATGTGAGAGATTCTAGCTCCAGCAGTTCTTGTTTTCCCTATCCCCTTTCAATTTGCAGGCTTTGCGAAATTTGCAAATTCAATTTTCCTTTTTTCCCCTTTTTCCCTTCTGTATTGCGTACAATGAATTGTTATATTTCTTCTGAGGGGCTGAGCTACGTTTTCTCGCTGGCTTTCCCTTGTCCGCTTTCGTTTGTTTATCATGGAAGTTCGAATGTGACAATGAAGTTCCTTGTGTTTGTTAGCGACACTGTTCTTAGTTGTCTTTGTTCTCTCTCTCTCTCTGTCTCTCTCTACTGTCTTTTCTCTCTCTCTAACTCTCTCTGGGTGGTGGTAGGGTCTACACTATCCATGCCCTCCGAATTTAATGGTTGTCGTGTAATCCTGCTCATTCCTCTTTAAGCTAACTTACCACTTACTACTTGAGGCCTTGTCGTAGTTCCTTCTTGGTGCGAGAAACCCTTTGCCTCTGGCAGCTGTTTCCATCTGTTCTATAGTTTTCCCCCATTAGCATGGAAATTTAATGCCACATTATCACCACCGTCGTCGTCGTCCTCATCTCGTTGCACTAATCGTCTTCTAGTTTTTATGACATCACGAGGCGTTTTCATGGCAGGGTCAACGTTTCTGGTGTGGTTCGGACCCACGGTCCGGCTCACGGTCTCGGACCCCGACCTGATCAGGGAGATTTTCACCTCCAAGCAGTCGGAATTCTACGAGAAGAGCGAGTCGCACCCCCTCGTAAAGCAGCTCGAAGGCGACGGCCTCCTCAGCCTCAAGGGCGAGAAATGGGCTCACCACCGCAAGATCATCCTCCCCACATTCTACATGGAAAATCTCAAAGTAAAGCATCCCTCCCAAGAATCCCACAAGAAAATTTCAATCACGTCAAGAAACAAACACTCGATCAGTCAATGCAGATCGATTGACTTGTTATCTTTCTTTGCCAATTTCCTTTTTTGCGTGCAGCTGCTGGTGCCGGTGGTGGCGAGTAGCGTGACGAGCATGTTGGAGAAATGGGAGGCATTGATGTCCAAATCCGGAGAGGTCGAGATCGAGGTGTCGGAGTGGCTTCAGAACCTGACCGAGGACATCATCACCAGAACAGCATTCGGCATTAGCTACGAAGATGGCAAGGCCATCTTCAGGCTCCAAGCTCAGCAGATGGTCCTCGCAGCCGACGTTTTCCAGAAAGTCTTCATTCCTGGCTATAGGTAAACCAGTAAAAACAAAAATCAATTAACCCTGCTCTATAACACTCATCGATCAAGCAATACCCATCATCGCCTACCCGTCCAATGTTTCGGAACTGGCGTGCCGGGATCGGTTAGCGAAAAACCCAAAATTTATTTGATGCATTAACTCACTCTCTTATGGTCTTTTGGCAGGTTCTTGCCAACGAAGAGGAACATAGTCTCCTGGAAGCTGGACAGGGAGATAAAGAAGTCGCTAGTTAAGCTCATCGATCGCCGGAGAGAGGAGTCCGGCAGCGACGGCGATGGTGGCGCCGATGGCGATGCGACGCTAGAGGGACGAAGCCAGAGCCGGCCCAACGACCTGCTGGGGCTGATGATCCAGGCCTCGAACGCGTCGGACGCGGTCTCGGTGAACGACATCGTGGAGGAGTGCAAGGGGTTCTTCTTCGCCGGCAAGCACTCCACGTCGAACCTGCTGACGTGGACGACAGTCCTCCTGGCGATGCACCCGCAGTGGCAGGTCCGGGCACGTGACGAGGTCCTCAGGGTGTGCGGGTCACGTGACGTCCCCACCAAGGACGACCTTGTCAAGCTCAAGAAGGTACCGCTCGTCTCTGTTTTTTATGCCTTTCTTTTCATCTACCGAAAAAGACCCCCCAACACTACACGCACTTGAGATTTCAGTTCATGATAACATTCATTTTCGGTTCGGTTTTGTGTATCTGATATGATTGATCGTCTGTGCAGCTGACCATGATAGTGAACGAAGCCCTGCGGCTGTACCCGCCGGTCGTGGCGATGATCCGGCGGGCTAGGGCGGACGCGGAGCTCAACGGGTACCAGATCCCGCGCGGGACCGAGATCCTGATCCCGATCCTGGCCCTCCACCACGACCAGGCCATATGGGGGAGCGATGCCAACGAGTTCAACCCAGCCCGGTTTGCGGACGGCGTGGCCCGGGCGGCGAGGCACCCGGGGGCGTTCATCCCCTTCGGCCTGGGGCCCCGGAACTGCATCGGCCAGAACCTGGCCCTCTTGCAAGCCAAGCTGGCCCTAGCGATCATAATCCAACGGTTCTCGTTCGTCCTCGCACCGAGCTACCGGCACGCCCCGACGGTGCTGATGCTCTTGTACCCGCAGCACGGGGCGCCCATCATATTTAAACGGTTGACTGATCCTCCGGCCCCACAAGATCAACGGTTGTGAATTGAAGCTTGTCCTTAGTATATCTGATGAGGGAATTTTTTTGCGTATGTGTTGGTGTGGGGGATTGCCGGTGGGTGGAGTGCAGGGACCAATTTGTCCATGGTTAGGTTATCCATAGTGCCAGTGGGGAGTGAACAAAATGAGGGAAAAAAACGAAGGAAAAAAATGGAAAAGGCGTCTTGAAATTCTGACCCAATAGTCATGTTTTTAATTTTTTTTTTTTTTTATAAGAAGGAAACAAAAAAAAAAATGGAGAGGAAGAGAAAGGAGGGGGTGCCTAATGGCATGTGGGATTTTTAATTATTTTTTAGGTTTTAGGTAGGAATTTGCTAACGAATAGGAGTAGCCCATCTCATATCTGTATGCAATGTATATTTTCCACAAGTACCCAGCATTTTTGTAATACTATGCATTTATGAACATGATGAAGTAAGATGTTTTACTCAAGCCCCCCCTCTCTCCTCTCTCTCTCTCTCTCTCTCTCTCTCTCTCTCTCTCTAGCTAGCACCACACTTGTTTTTTAATGCAAAATTAGATGAAAAAATGGTTATAGCTTAATGTACTTGAAAATAATCCAAAGACTTATTAACATTATGTGGTGTGGTACTAATGGATATTTAGTGGCTTAAAGTGGAATTTACTTCAAGATACCATGATTTTATAAGGCACTACTAACAAGTAATGCATTCGTTTTTTCAAGGTCTTGGCCTGGGAAAGGAGAAGGGAGATTGTATTTAATTGTATACTTTGCATGGTCTAACTGCCATATAAGATATTTTTTGGCTTCTTTTCCTTACTTAAAGAAAGACTCACTTTCCAATACATAGTTATCTTCAAAACTTATTTACTCAGCACTTTTTTTTAACATGGGTGCTATAGAGTTGAGAAATACGAAAACCCATGTAGATTTTAATCCTTCGAAGTATCTTCATATGAGCTTTGGGATGCTCTCTTTGGGAGATTGACCATAAAGTACTTGCAAAAATCTTCTACCACGTTGGGTGCCTCTCAATCATTTTATGTGTTAGTTATAACTTTCATAAGTGCCACAATTAGTATGAATGAATAGTTTGGATGGATGAAACACCGAATGAAAAACAATCCATGCAAATTAGAATACCATCGATTTACTTTAGTGCGGCGAATCATCATAGGGGGTTTCCTCTCTCATCATCGAAGCTCGTTCATTTAGAAGATAATTGATACATATAGTCAGTAGAAGAAATGATACTCACATATAAAGTCTTGTTATTAAGTGATATGTATAAATATTAGTGGTATAAGTGATACATCGCTTGGGCGTGCACAGGTGTGGCTGCATATATGTCCAGAAGGTAAGGCCGTCCAGGCCTCCCTTTTTGGCGCGCATTGGATTTCTATATGCACTTTACCTCTGTCCTTCAATTCTGTGAGCCGGTTTTGCTGACTCTCTAGAACTGGTTCTTAACTTATCACTGATAAAAAAAAAATAAAGTCTCATTAATAAGTGCCCTTTTGGGACGGACTATATACAAAATAAATAAAAATCAAAAGGTCTATAGAGAACTAGTTAAGGTAACAAAACATAGCAAGAACACTTTGAATGGTACTTGGAAGATATACCTACATCAAATGGAAAATATATACATTTCATGAAACAATTTCGACAAAGCTTAATGAGTACCTAATTACTCTTTGACATTTTCCTCGCATTGAATAGATCTAATATATATAGTTAGATAATGTTTCCGATTAGTAGGCATATGGAATGTGAGTGAAAAGTACAAATATCATGTACATAGACATTGCATTTGACTTTTCACTAGAGCTCAAAGTGAAGACACAAGAATTCATATACGATAGCTGCACCTAAATTGATTGAGATTGAGCATCGAGCAATGTTTCGATTTAATTGGCGCATGATAATTGGGACCATGTTCACAAAAATTTCTACTAGGTCCCGTGTCAAGATAGAGGCAATGATCTTCATAAATGAATTTCCAACGAAACAACATGCGTCTCTGCAAGTATTGGACCTTTCTATTCCATTCGGGCATGGACCATGTCACGAAAAAAGGTACTTATCTAGGGTTTTGCTCCTCAATCTATCTTTTAAGATATCAAAATGTTGTCTAACTCTTCAATCAGGGCAACAAGCCCCATTGGAAACTAATGAAGTTTATACACTTCCACCTTCTTTCCAACTATGCCAATCAAGAGCTTGGAGAGTCTTGTCTCCTGCTTAGTGTAATCAAGCCTATAGAATCTACGAGTGCATGTGTACGACACATTTCAAATGTATACGTGTGAATCACGTATATGTTCCTTGGTACGAAGATAATTTCGAAAGGAGATACAGGACATCGATGAACATCTTGTGTTATACATAAGAGGTGAGTTTTGTTTGGTTACTTAGCTTTAAATTTGGCTAACCAAGATGCCCGTGTCAAGAGCTATCGGTATTCTCTCTGTAAAAGACTTTCAAGGGTCATCTCGACTCTCATGCCTGCTAGTACATAGTTCATATAGACCATATACATGTCAATACAAACATATATATCTTGATTTTTTCCCATTCTAAAACTAAAGAGTTTGCCATGTAGTTACTCTAGAGGGGCTTGTCGTTACAGACCAGCAGGCCATTTTAGCATGACCACGACAGATGTGGGTAGCGACAGTGAAAGGAGGTGTTTATGTTTCCATGAAAACTGAAAAGTGAATTGTAGAAATGGTCCATCCCATGCCATATTCCTATTTTTAAGATAATTTGGACCAGTCCTTGGTCCCTCCCATACACTCCATTAAGAGTGGACTGTGTCAGTTGGCTAACTATAAATCAGATCCTGTGAGATTTCAATGTCACAGACATGTTGATATTCATTATAAAATGAAAAAAAAGAAGTAAAAAAAACCACACTTGAGAGGGCAATTGAATTGGCTGTATGTAGTTTCGAAATCTTACATAATTCTTGTCTTGTAAATTCTTCTTTTTCTTATCATAAATTTGAGGCATCATCTTTCCTCGTTTATGCCAGTTTCCAATTCGCCATTTTGCACACAAAACAGCAATCTTTCTTGTTATACTAACCTATTTAACTCGGAAATATAACGTTCGCAACTCGAAAATATTATGTGTATACAATGTAGTTGTCTTACATGTGATGCGGTTGATATAATCACAATGTAGAAATACTTTGAAAAGAAATGGTTGCTTTTATAGGATTCACTGTGGATATCATTGTTTCTCAAGATATTGTTTACCTTAATTTAATTTAACAAACAAAAGGATTAATCACTCTTCTAAACATTGTGTTAACTAGTTAACTTTATTGTCAATCGGAGCGTTCCAATCACTTTGTTGGGTGGATTTAGGAGGCAGTTGTTTCTTACTTTGCCTTTCTGCAATGGAAAAATGCTTTTGTTTCTTCTTTGCCTATTATAATGTAAACAAAAGCAGTAACGAGCTTCCTTCCTACGAGAATTGGGACCCCTAAATATATGGGATAACTACACACGGTGCAATTACCTCCTTAAGATATGAGTATATCATCACTGTTAGAATAATTAAATATTAAATCACGCCATCATCTAATAACTTAACCTTTTAGAACAGTTGACAGTAGTTACACCAAAATCTCACGTGATATCAGAGCTGGAAGTTCTGAGTCCAAATCTTTCCAAACCCCTTTTGTCTCTCCAATTATATATGTCCATGCTTAGTACTAGGAAAAAAAGACCATACTAAATGTGAGGGGGAGGGTTAGAATAATTAAACATTAAACCACACCTTCATCTAATAGCTTAACCTTTTAGAACAGTTAACAATGGTTACACCAGAATCTCACAATCACTGCCACTAGCTTATTGGATTGTCCATTTCTATTTTCCACCTTTTCTCTTGCCACCGAGCCTCGTCCATGATCCCTCTACCCAATGTCATGGGCCAGATCCGATTCATGACATTTGTTGTGACCCTGTATTCGGTATTGCCGGAGATTGGGACGCCGTTTCGCGGCCTAGTCTGTCCTAGATTGGCATGCAGTGGGTGGCACAACAACGGTGATAGAGGCTTAGAGTTCAAGGCAAAGCAGAGATGGCCCGGAGGGGGTAGAGGGAGGGGGAAAGTGTATGTAGAAATTTAGGCTTTTTAATGTATTTTTCTCTACAAGAGAGGGTAATTTGGCCATCTGTGGGTAATTGTGCATTTAACCCCTTAAGTTTAGAGGATCTAAATTCTTTCTCTACTTTTAACATACCTTTGTGCATTTCGAAAGTTGTCTTTGAAAGCATATCAAATATTTTGTGTTTCAAGTGCAAACATGGCATGCATATATGATAGCTAATGAGTGCGAATCAAACTTTTCTACATGCAACATAGATTAATATGAATCATAGACAACCACATACTAAAAACACTAACATTTCCCAAGGCATGAAATGTTCTTTGAAGCAAAAGAAGGTGACTGCAATCCACCATGCAACACATCTTTTTTAAATAAATATGTCTCCCATCTTTTTATGGGATTTGGGGGCTTTGGTATGTGTAGTTTATAGTAAGCAGTGTCATTGAGAGTAACCAACCTCTCCTTTATAGCACTAGCTTTTTGGGATCTTCTCATGCTCTTATTATTACTAGTGTTTATTGTTTCACTTATTTAATTATTTGTTTGCCTTGATGGTCCCCAGGAGGAAGCATGTGGCTAGGGTAATTCCCCCTTTTGATCTTGTGTGTTTAACTGTGTTCTCTTGCTTTTGTTAAAGGAATCAAAGCATGCCCACGAAGCCCATGTGATGGAAGATCTCATCTATAATTACAGTATGAACACATTGCTGATTTCTTGATTACCTTTCTTCACTTTTGAAGTCCCATGACATTGTTTTGGTTAGGGTTTTGAGGTGGGTTTTTCTTTTCTCTCTCTTCATGCATGATCTCTTTGGAGGGGGGGACAAATCCTGATGCACTGATGGAGATGATTGTTCTGGGTGTGTTCATTCCCTTTTATTTTCTTGATGAACGTGCTGGGTGAACCCATGAACCAAAAAAGAAAGCCATAATTATTATGCTAATCTTGGAGTTCTGGCATTCCTGATTATTAATAATTGAATCAAGGGTTTGTCACATAATTAAGGGCATCAGAAGGGGCATAATTTACCTCTCAGGACCACCTCAAATCCCATATAACAAGGCAATATTTTTAAAGCCCTTTTGGTTATTAAACTATGATATAATGCACTTCTCCGTAATAAACAAGATCCATGTCCTCATCTTATAGTCCATAGTTTAATAATATATTTGCTGTGCAAACAGAGGATTTCCTTCGTTTGTGCTTTGTCTTGAGCAAGCCTCCTCATTAACATCCATGCATTGTCCCCCCAAGGTCAGTAAACGACAAAAATCAACATTCTAATGTAGTCGAGATTTAAGAAGAGAAGGCACCTTTAAATAAAAGTAACAATGAGGAAGGAAGATGAGGCTATGTAAAGCAAAATATGCATACCATGTTCATTTTATTCATGCTTTCTCTATCTGCAAAGAGAAAGGGAGATGAAAACATGTGAGTATTGAAATAGATTCTGAAAAGTAACCTTTAAAATCCCACTCAAGAAACAAGCACCTATTTTGGGAAATTTAAAGATTCTGCCAATCATGTAGGGAGAGCTACAGACTTGCAATCTTAGTTGCAGAAATGAGATACAGAGGTTCTGCACACCATGAAGGAAAATTTTCTGAAATTTTAACAAAATATAATTAGTTCTATTTTGCTTCATTCTTTTTAAATATAACGTAAATTTCACATATTTTTTTGCAACTCAACCTAGAGCCCTACTTTGTAATTAGTTCCCAGTACTCGACACAAAGGTTCCGTCGGGTCGGGAAACTCGATAAGCCCGACTAGGGCCAATAGATCTTGGTGGTGGCCAGCTCACAAAATTTGGGTTAATTAATGTATGAAACAATATGGTTGGAAGGAGAGTCGCTTATATAGTAGAAATGCAGTCATATTTAATCACAAAATGTCCCCAGGAGTAGCACAAACGCCAAAGAGATTGAGCTGGCTAATTGTCTGTCCTTGATTAATGCTACCTTGTCGGGGTGTCATAGAACAATGTCCAAGGACTCGCCTTTTCTCTTTTTTTTTTCAAAATTTTTTTTTTAAAAAATTTTTGTATGATTGGCCATTTCATGCTCAAATGAGTGAGCCATCTTCATTGTTTGTATTGGCCAGATGGCACTTCTCTCTCTGTGCATCTGTACACATCTCGGTGTTGTTCAGTCCTCTGATCTTTACCTGCCCATGTCATTTCTTTCAATGAGATCTAAGATTGATCATTCAACTTTTGTGATGACAAACTATCAATTTTGACAGATGTGAGCTTCCTTGTTTCATCATCCTCTCAGTGCATCACAGATACCTGGAGTTAACCCTGCTTTTTCCCCTTTATTTTCTCCAAGCGACAAGACGGCAAATTCAACTCCCTGCATATTACATTTTTTGTGAAATTACATAAGTGTCCCCAGTGTTTCCAGGAAAGAGACGGTACTTACCTGCCTGTCCAAACTGTTGTTTTTTTGGGTCAGAGCCTGTCCAAGCTGTTGACACATCAAATTTGTGTACGAACACATTCAAGCCAAAGTAGTAAGTAAGGCATCTATGTTGACAGAGTAGAACTTAAATGGGGAAGATTGATTGCAACTCCAGCATGTATACAGTGACCAAATAGGAAGAAAAGGTGGGCAAACATTCTCTCATTGAAGACGGGCTCTCTTAATCAATACAAGTAAGAGATATAAATGTTGAATGTTATCATCACAGATTACACTACAAGTTACAAAATGCAGGATTTCTTCCCCACATAAAGACAACACTAGCATTAGTTACCCCTCAATTTCCTTTCCATGGGAATTGAAATTCTGGAGAAAAGTGGACCTAAATTGAGGATCATAAAGACTAGGAGCTAGCACAAGAACAAGTAACAACCCAACTCTCTCTCTCTCTCTCTCTCTCTCTCTCTATAAAAATAGGCATGATCACATGGCAGCATCAATCATGAAAAGATGCTAATGAGACAGGGGCTGGGGTGATTTGGTGGAGCCACATAAATGCACCAATTCATTCGTAGGCTTCCCATCCATCAGTCTCACTTTGGGTGATAAAATAAAGAGGCACCGCTCCAAATCATCAACCTCCATTTATTTATTTTATTAGATGAACAAAAACAAACAAACAAAGGGAAAATCTCAAATGAATTCACAGTTCAAGTTGTCTCAATACATTAAAAATTTCTGCTGTACAGTATACACTGTAACTAGGAATGACACCAAGGTGGGCTTTGTTGGTGATTCCAGAGACAGTGGCACCTGTGCAGTCCTCTCTTTATGGTCTCGCAAAAAGTTTTTGGAAAATTACCTTTTGAAAAGGATGGCAGAAAACCAAACCCAGATTGATGTTTAGCAAAATAGTTTATATGTATACGACAAGATGAAAATACAGAGAACAACACTTGAACACTATTTTGATAATCAGAGAGTATACGTCTTCATGTGCTCCTATATCCCACTGGTCTTTTTATTTTTTCTGAACCAATCTTAATTAGGCAAGTCCATGTCAGTACAGCAAGGTGACAACCATACTAAGGACATATTAAATTGGCTTCGTGACATCACAAGGTTGAAAATCAACTCGATCGTTACTAGTTCTGTTTGCATATGGTTGTGATTACCGGGGGTACAGGGATGCTTGTCGCAAGAAGTTATGCCATAGAACAGTCGAAAGAGACGACTTGTTAGTTTGTTTGGTCTGGCTCGCATTGACAGGAAGGAGTCCCAAGTCTACACAATCTAAACGGTAGATCTCAGATTACAACAGATAAGCAATTGAAATTGAACTCCATCAGCAGCAAAAAGTCATCATCATATGTGGAATCAACTAAGGAGGTGTCTTGACCAAAATAAACACGGTTGGTAATATGCTGCTTTGTATTGCCAGAGATTTCCCACAAAACAGAAGGTAAGAAAGTCGTACTTTTTCTCGTGGTTAATCGTAATGATAAGCGAATTCCGAATTTGATCATAAGAGAATTTGAGCAAGAACGTTAGATCCTTCTTTGCACACTACTGTAATAAACTTCCAGAAGTTGGTGCTCATGCCCCTCATTTTCAGGGATTAGGATCCCCAAATGTAATAGATCGACCCTCTGTAATCATTGGGCCTGGACTCCAGGGCCCAGTTAAAAAATATCAGCTAATTTCTCTTACCTTCTCTTTTGTTCTTTGGGCCAGTCTCTTTCCTTCTATTTAGTGACCGACTTTGGATGTTTTCCTTAATCAAGAACTTGTCTCAATCCTTCTTTGGTCTCTGACCACAATGCTGTCCAATCAGTGGTTTCCGATGAGGACTGAATGTGCATCTCAGGAAGCGCAAATCTCATGTTGAAGTTTGCTTCATCATGGAATAGTCCGTTAGGCCAAGTCATTTAGAAGTAATTTCTTATGAATTTTCGTAGATGGTCTACCTTTGAAAGATCGAGATGATTGACGGATTCACTTAGTCTGGTACACAAAAACCAATTTGCGACAAGCTCCATTGCTGTGGAAAGATTTAAACTGGTAGATCACATGCCCAGTGAGCTTATTACAAGCTCCATAGGAATATGCGGTTATGCAATGAAAGCCTTACTCTCTTTAGCCTGAAGAAAGCTACAGTCAGTAGAAATGCATCTGATTACACTTTTAGCAACATGACATGCACTTGGTTGACTGATCGGCTTTGTAATGAACACGACTCAACAAGATTCAGAGTGAGTCAATTATCTTGCTTGACGCTAACTCCAGGCTGGGATATCATCTTGATTTCTCATCTTCTTGTCTAGACTATAAAGAGATGCAGTTGCATTTAGTCTAATAGGAATTATGTTGCTTTGGCAGCTTCTTCCTGTTTTACACCATAGTTCTGGATGATGCATTTAGGTATCGAAATCTGATTGCCAAGTGATTGCAAAAAGTTGGCTTCATAGTTACCATTTTCATATTCCTCACTATGTCTGCATATAAATTCAAGAGCACAATTAATCAGGTGTTACAAATTGCAGCTTTAGCTTATGCTAGACCAAAACTGAGTAGAATTGCTAGGTTTGACTTGAACAAGGGCACATCGATCAAGCTAAGATTTTGCTATGCAGTTCCTAAGCACGTCTGAAAGGTAATGACTTGGCACTTCACAAGTGTCTGCAGACTACAGTAGTCATATAAATAAGTTTCCAAGCAATAGAAAGAACAACCGATGATAAATACTGCAAAACACAAGCTTATCTTTAAAGACCAATCCTTTGAAGTCCTCATATGAACATTTGAAACTAGAGTTTGCAAAATAAAACTGAAAGCAATCAGGCAAAACCTCAGATCCTGTTTCTAAGCAACTGCTCAAAGGTAAATGACAAGGAATCGATCTATGAATCTAAGTTTAAATGAAGAAAGAAGACATATTCATGTGCTTTCTTCGACTAATCTAGATGCTATGATCTGTAGAAACTAATTTTTTCAACTCCATCAAATGTTCATCATTTGATATGTGGAGTGAAAGACGAAGGTTAGTCACCAGCACTTCCTGTTCCCAACTCAAAGGTCCCGAAGCATGCAATGCCTCCATTGTGCAACGGTAAGCTTGCAACTCCAATCTATGTATTTCAGCTTCCAGGTTTTCTTTTGACAAAAGGAGATTACTCTTTTCCTCATTCTCCCTGTGACAAGTGGATTGAGCATCACCAGTACAACTACCGACTGAGCATTCATCGCCATCGTCGTGACTGGATTCTGTGTGGGATGCAAAAGAACGACAATCCGCATCAGTTGATTTAATCCTCTTTGCATCCACTTCAGTAAAACCACTGATTCTTCTCCTTAAAAAAGACAGTGAGGTCTCTTGATCCAATGTGTCTCTTCGGATGGAAGCCGCATTAATCTGCTTCAATAATGTAGGCGTATTTGCAGCAGTTACATTTGGGAATCTTCCTTCTTTATCGGTAACTTTACAACTCATGAAAGCTCTAGAAGGTGCTTCTGCTACAGAAGAGCCGTTCAAGCATGGTCTTTTAATAGATATATGTCTATCAACACAATAATCCTGCAAATTTATGCCGTTTTCAGCAGTAGAAAGATTATTTTTCTGAGACAGCTTCCGCTTTGCACGTTCCTTTTTAACTGGGAGGTTGGGATTCTTGTCACACTTCAACAAAGGCATTTCCTTACATTTTCCTTCACAGAAAATTACAGAATCCTGAACATAGAAACAATGTTGAAAGTGAGACAAAAACAAATTCAAAGCAAGTGTTCATATCTATAATTCAACTGGCTTGCATTGTCCCATTGGTCATCTGTAAACAAGTGTTCACAACTCTAATTCAACTGGTTTGCATTGTCCCATTGTAGTAAACACGCATCAGTATTCACATAATGACTAGCTTATGACAGGATTCTAGTTTACAGTTAACTCAGAGATTTGACTGCAGACAGTCCATATGACTTCGTTAATCTATACCAGAAGAAAGAAACATCAGGTATTCTATGTAGAGACCTTGCTGATATTAATTGTTAACTACCAAAAACATGAACATGACAGGGGAAAACCGACTAAACCAAGTGCAGCACATGCAAGCAATTGAAAGTTCCACACAGATACCTTCGCAGATCAAATGAAGATATCATGTAATTAAACATAAGTGAACCTTCAATAGTTTACCTGTCTGATCAATGTCCATGAACCATCTTGCCAAGACTGTCTAGCCCGAATGTCAGAACTCGTAACTTTTAACTGCTGAAAGGCTCCCAGCAACCTAACCAGATAGTAGTTTTTTCCCAAAGCCCTTGAAACTGTAGCCACTTTCCAAGAGAAACTATCGAACACCTCAACAACATCACCGGGAACCCAATTGCCCGAAATATCCAGCAAAGGCGGGCAAGGCCTAATGGCCTTACTCGATACCCTCTCCAGGGTATTTTTTACTGTGGCACCCTTGTAATTATAATACCGGACCATGTAGTTACAGCCATTGCCAGATATTATCTCTGCACTCCGCCAGGAGCCAGTTGGAAGCTCCTTTATGTTCATTACCTCCACTCTAGTGCCTTTCTTATATCCCATCTTGACAACCATAACTGTAGTCTATAGCTCCTCAGATGCCACGCCTGAGAAGCTAGGGTTGACCAACATAAGAATCAAAATAGAAGAGGACAAACATCAGTCTCTTACACTTAAGGACATGAATTCATGAGGAAGTAGAGCTTAGGAAAAGCATGCATCTTATAAAAGCAAAAGCATTAACATTCACAAGATAATATAATGTTCCAGACTCCAAGACCAGAAGGCATCAGAAGAGGAACAAGATTAAAGAGCAGGACACATGACATTAAGAGGACCTATCCAGAGAGTCCTCTCACGCAAAGGATGCACAAACGCTAAGATTACAAGCATCAAGATGAGATCAAATCTGGAAAAAAACAAAAACTTGCAATGCATAAAACTGTACGGGGACAGAAAGACTGGATGTAACGTCAAACAATAGAGATTATGACAAATTCAAGGCAGTGTCTCAGCTTCACCCATCTTTTATTTACTTTGCCCGACAATCAAACAGAGCATCTAAATGGAAAAACTCACAAGAAGCATCTCCATGTAACCACGAAAAGGACAAGAAGCTTTTACATATCTAAGCAGAGAAATTTCCATTAGCAGTATATTTTCTCAGAGCCCCTGTTTGGTTGGAATTCAAGCAAAGAGAGAGAATCCCACTTTGAAAAGTCATGACTTTGCAGATGTTGGGAAAGAGAAACAACTCAATCGAGCAAAATATGACTGCGCCGCTTGATGGGCCTGTTTACCAATCCAAATGCCAACTAAAAATTTATTCAAGTCATGATCAGATACTTCATTGTTCCCCTCTGCTATCACAGCAACAAAACCAGAGTCAAAGAAATTTGGGCAAATCCTCAAATCCTCAACTTTCACGTCAAAGGATCAAACTTTAAGCAATAATCCACCAAAACAAATAGAAAACACATTGATGAGAAGCCTTAGAAACACGAACAGGAGATCAAACGAAAGGCAATGAACCTTCAAGATGATATGGTTTAAAGGAGCTGCAAGATGGGTTGAATTTAACTGACTTCTTCCGCTCGATGCTGAAGGTTCAACTATGCAGGAAACTTCTTGATGCTGCTCTAATGGGGGGCTTGTATGAATGAATGTTTTGATGTGGTGATGAGAACGAGTTCCCACTGTTGATGGGATGTTTTGTTTTCTTTTTCACAGAAAACACATAAAGATTGCCCCCTCAAACAAGTTGCGCTTGGAGGTCATTTTGTCCCCACAAAGTGAAAATATAGGATTCATGGGACATGGGTAATTTGTTTTAGGGAAGGGTTTGGTAGCATGAGATGTGTAAATAAAAGGATAAATGCATTGGAACTTGCTGATTTTTTTACATAATGTTGAATTGGGCATTCGAATTTTCATTTTTCGCATATTGGTAATTTGTCAAATATGATCCACACCGGCGCCATCATGCAAGCACTGACTAGACTAGTCAGGATTACATTGGTAAAATTTTTTAACCAAGTGCTTCATATGGATAAGAAAAAAAAGGAAAGTACGAAAAATTCCAAAAACCCTAGCCGCCATCAACATTCATGCGCCGTCATTGGGAAGGAAGGGCTAGGGGTGGGCATGGGTAGCCTCATTGTTGCAACACCGAGGCATGGTGAGGACTGTCGAATGCTTGTCGACTACTACCTTGCAACCACTACTACCTCCGCTCAAGCCCACACGGGGGTGAGGGGCTAGCCAGGCATGACTCCGGCAAGGTGATATCAAGGGTCTTGTTGTTGATTGTGAGCCAAACCTGGCCTAGGTCGCCTGACCCAAGTCACATCTCCTTATTTTGGTTCGAGTTTCCGTTTTTCTAAAATTTTCAACAATTATTTTGTTTTTGCAATATTCTTCATTTTTATTTTCTTTTTTCTTTTACTTTTTGCAATGCCACATAGGACAATATGTAAGATTTGAATGACAATTTGATGGCAACATCAATATTTCCGTTTATAATTTTAATAGAAGAACCAACTCAAATAAAAGAACATACAATTTGAGGACTCAATTGCATGGAAAGAAGTTCGAGGACCTAATTCAACAATTTTAAAAATAGTTTAGGGACTTCTTGTACCTTTCTCCCAAAATGAAATTGTTACGTCTTTAGTAAGAACAATTTGAATTGAGAAATGGTGGATAGTTTCTCAACTTTTATTCAATATTCATTGTCGTCATTGATTTTTTATTTTTATTTCATTTAGTCCCTAAACTTTTAGAAAGTGAAGCATCATATCATGTGTGTTTCGGTTGATCCGGTGGTGCGCCACCTGATAAAGGGAAAAATAAATAGTTCTAGGGTTTTTGGCAAAGATAAAAGGGGCAAAAGGAAGAAAAAGGAGTAAGAGGAAGCTCTTCCCACAATTAAAGGGTCACTGCCAACCTGCAAATGTGATCTTTCTGAGGTATTCCCCTCTCTCTCACCTTTTTTCTCTTTCCCTTGTTGCCACGAAATTGATCGTTTTTTTTAAGACAAATTAATGTTGTAAACTATGGCAAAGAATCCTTGTAGAAGTCAGAAAGTCTCTTGACTTGCCACTTTCCTTACTTGGCAGCCTACCACAGAGATGCCCCAAAATTGAAAGGAAAAAGAAATAGTTCATTGTTATATGTCAAACCCATAAAGCATGAGCATTAGATGACTAATTTAGGTATCTCTTTTCCAATTAAGGTTAGGGACAAACATTAAGAGATAATTTTTTATTATTACTTATGCGATTGATGTGATATAACCGATCAAATGCTTTTTCTGATTAATATGCAGTTTTAACCAATTTTTGCATTTTGGAATATTCAAGCTCTCTTTAATATTAGTCAGCTTCTTCACGTATTCTTGTTGCTCGCCATGACTACTACACAAACTACCTTCTCGTTAGGGCTGAGATGGTGCAAAATTTAGTGAGGAAGGTAGAATGAGTGCAAGGCGACAAAAGGAGTAGTGTTGGTCCCATCACACCATTTAGGTACAATCTATATTAAGGCGGGTAAGTTCCTAGACCTGGTGCTCACCTCCAGCTCTACTCCTTAGCATCCCCGAGTCTGCCATCGCCCTCACACATTAATAGCACATAAATAGTTTTTCCATGGAAAGTGTTTCCATTATTCAAAGTTCTGTATATTTTGTTACAAAATAGTAAAGAAAATAGCTTTTCGCACGCGAGGTCAAAAGATCTGTGCAATTGGGTTCGCAAAATGGAGAAAAAAAAAGCTTGTAATTTCTATGAATTGATCACATAGGTCCACGTGTCATTTTCAGAGCAGTAGGGAACAATACTTTTCCAGCGGAACTGGTCCCTTGAGCAAGTTTTTAATACTTTTTTTGTCTTTTTTCTCGTTTGACCAAGAAGCATTCAACACGGGCACTATCAAGTTATTGTCCATAAACATTGGAAGATTAGGATGAGTGATATGGTTATGACAAACTTCAATTTGGAACTATCTTTGGCACATAATTTAGATGTTTAGGTATCGAATTCATTAGGGATTTGTAAAGAATATTACTTGCGTATATGCTTGGGACTCTTCTGAATGTTGTTGCTTCGAGGGTTCTCTAAAGAGCAAGTTTTGGGAAAGACCTAATTTCAGCTGTTCATCCAAAGAAAAGAAAAGAAAAGAAAAGAGAAAAAAAGAGGGGGGGAGGGGGTGTTGTGGTTCCGAAATTATGGAGTTAATATATGAAAAGAAAAGGGTATTTTTGTGATAACTTTGAAAGATTAGGCTAAATTTGAAAATGGAAAAGAGATTACTCTTTTTATCCATTTAAGGGACGGATCTACAATCCTCAATGAAAGTTAATTAGTCATGCGCCTCCACATGGTTGGCTATCAGACTCGAATTTGGCTAGAGTCGATGGTAGGAAGAATTCCGTAAGAAATTCCGACATATCAGATAGGATATTGCATATATTAAGATATCAAGGGGTTAATTGGCCCCTCTTATAGGAAAAAAAGAAAAACAGATTTGCCCAACCCAAAATCCAGGGGCAAAATGCAATTTGCCCAAATCAAGAGGAACATTTTTTCTCCTCTAAACTCGATGCGATAATACTACCAATGGCGGACCTGAGGGCGAGTGGCGGCCTCTACCCCGAGCCCCCTCGAGGTCCATTGGTTTGTTAGCCTTATTAGGTAGAATAATTTTCAAAGAAAATTTATATATGTGATATTCAACTATAGTTTCGTCTCACCTGCCCTCTCTTAACTTTAGTCGGTCATTGTGATCGGTCAAGGCAAGAGAATGCAGGACAGGAAAGAGGGCGAGAGAGGGAGAAGAGAGAAAGAGACGGGAGCGGGCGGGGTGAATTACTACTTGTGTGTGATAGATTAGTTAGTTCATTCTTATTGAGCAAATAGAAGAAAAGATCAATTCTTTCGAGGGTTTTTTCATTTTTGGTCGACCTTTCAAGAGTTCACCATCACGGGTAATCCGGCATTCTTTCTCTTTCCTTTTTTTACTATCAAAAGAATTCATCTAAATCCATAAATTCCCGACCGATGAAATATCCGCTAACTTCAGAGACCCGCAAAACAATGTCATCCCAAGAGCCTAGCCATAGAGTTCATCTTCGTGAGCCACTCATTTGTGTCGGCAGGACCCCCTGGGGACCCTTTTAATCTCCGAAACCTTGGAGCCTCGAAATGAGACATGATGGGATTCGTGGGAAGAATTAGGTTTAAACGGGGCTCCTATCCTAGGAAGAATCAAAAAGGCATGAGACATGATGGATTTATACGTGGAGTGTTCGAGTTGTACACAACACTTCTTTTGACGTATGGGGCGTGGCAAAAACCGAAGGCTCGAGCTCCGGGGTAAGAGTTCTACATCTCTCACGTCTCTCGTCCATTCTTCTTCGATGCTTCGCCCTCTTTATACAGAAACAGATCTGGCAGCTCTATCGTTTCCCGGAAGGGGGGTTTACTTCGGTGTCACGGCCACGTTTCCCACGTTTGTTAATGAGTAGAAGACTCATCAACAGGAGACCTAGCAAAACCATGTTTTATCAGAAAGAGACGGGGCAAAACCATGAGGTTATACACGATTGAGTACGAGTCGAATCCGTGTTCTAAGAATCAATCATATTAAAAACTTTTTATTCTAATTTCTATCTGTAGTTTAGTTGAGAATTCGATTTGAGAATCCTTTTTTTTCACTGACTTTGGCCCCAAATCGCACGCCGAGAGGCAATGATATACGATGAGTTCAAGTTTTGTCCGCGTTTAAATTATTAACCGCATCGATTATCAATCTGGTGGACCCGTTACGCAGAGGGAGGGTTAATCTAAGATGGTATGGGCCACAGTGTTGCATTCGAACTTGAACACGACTAGGCTTTTGCAGTTCGCTCGGACCCAGTCTAGGCAAGTTTTTCCCTAATAATCTTCTTTAGTATCATCACTCACTCTTACGCGGAGGAAGGCTAAAAAGACCGGTTTTACTGATCGGTCGGACATTAGATCTATCCAGATTAAAGTTCCAATAGATTATTTCGCGTGTATTGAATCCAGTTATTTTCTATTGAATTAAAACAAGATTCATAGCCATGACCACGACACTTAATCCCGGGTTAGATGTCTGAAAATTCACTAACCCTAGCTTGCTAATTCTATTTACTCTTCTTTCTCTGTATCAGAAAAAAATAAGCTGCTTAACGGCTAAAAGGAAGTGATCCCAAATGAAAAAAATGGCAATTTGGGTGCATTGTGTCAGAATTAGAAGCCATTTATACTCTAATTCTTCCATACAAGGTATATCACCCACGTATTCACTTTTTTTCTTTTCCAAGAAAGAGAAAAGAAGCAAACTGAATTGCCCATGGCCATATTTCTGTTTCCTCATCAATGAGAGCAAAGCCAGAGAGTAAGAGCACAGAGAAAAAGAACAAGCGGGATGAGGTGAACAGCTTTCTCTCCTGGCGACTTGCGGGGAGCACCACTTTCCTTCTTGGCCGAATCGGATGAGGGATGATGAAACAGCGGCAAGTCATTGGCGGACGAATTCCTCAGCGACGAGAGGGCTGTCGACGCCGGCAACAAGTTGACCAAGAACTCATCGAAGTCCCTCGACCCGCTTGACAGTCTCTGCATCCTTCGGGAGATTTGAAGAACAAGGGAACCCCGGAGCTTAGTTTGAAACCCTACCAACTTTCTGAAAATCACCAGACTTTTATAGATAACAGAAGGCATAGGACTCAAGAGGCAATTTGGCAATGTTAAGCTTCGGGAAAGCCTGAAGTAGAGGAGACGGGTGATGTAGCTTTAACGTGAAAAAAGCATTTTGGAGGAGAAAATGTGAGGCTTGACATGTGAAAATGTTGTGGGCTAAGCTACCCATCGATTTACGGTGAGAGTAATGACGGTGTCAGCGTATGTTGGAAGCTGCTTCCATAGTATTTAAGGCATGCATGTGCTTGTCATATATTAACTTCGACAGATAAAAAAAACCTCCATAGATTAAGCATAATTTATTTGGATCTAACCTTGGGATTGCAACTGAGCAGAAGATCCTTGATCCAATTTTATCTGACCTCTCTCTCTCTAACAAGAGAGATCAGAACTAATACAACGTACTCGTTGAAAGCTTGAACTGTCTCAGGCAAATATGTCTCACATTTTAAGCCATCTCCCATGAAGCTCCTCAGCAGTGACAAGGTTTAAAAGATGAATCAGTGCCATCTTTTTCCTGATCAGTTTTTAACATCTAAGCTACGAAATGGTAAGTCAAACATTTCTCAAACGTTCATTAAGTACTATTTTTATCAAATGGTTTCACATTCACAACTGAACAATTAAGACATAAAATGCACACTTGAATAGAATCAACCATCTGCTCAAAACCCTCCTATAGTTCAAGTTGATTGCTTGTGCAAATCTACCAGCTTCAGGGCATAAGTCTAACCCATGGATCATCTACCATACTTCTAGTCCCATCAGGCGAAGCTAACAATCACCTAAGTAGCAATGACACCGGCATGACACAACACGACACGTTAATATGTCATTTCTCAAAAATTGATAATTCTAATACGTTAAGACATGTTGTATATTAAATGTATATTTTTATATATACATGATAAATTATCATTTTTATGATTATCTTTATCAAATTAATTTGATTCAAATCCACAAATAAATAAATAATTAAAAAAAAGCATAGAATGAAATTAAACTAGAAACATTGTATATGACAAAAGGATATATATTTTCGATAAATTCACATTTTGACCCCTGATTTATTGAAAAAATTTTAAATTGACCCCGTGCATGTCGGAAGGACGTATTGGGATGCTAGACTCACATGTCGCTAGCGTATTCGGAGCATTGATCAAGTGTCGGAGCGTGTCCGACACCAACGCAGAAGCCCCCAAAGAGTGTCCGTGCTTCCTAGATAATCACACCCCTATGATATATTGACCTCCTATGGCATCCGTTTATTACAGAAGTCAATCTGCGCTTCACCACTCGCGACACCATCATATCAATTACCAATGTATCATGGTTGCAAATTTTGCCACAGAATTAAGATCAACTAGCTAAACTAGCACATGTAGTTGGCAGTAGACTCTACTTGGTAGTGAATGCATGCAGTTTAAAATATTGCTCAGCATGAAGATATTAGCTTGCAGAGGAATAAAAGATCTACAGCACATTTATATTTGTTTCCTTGGAGCAACAACCCTATTTACAGATTCCAGAAGAAGAAAATCATTGGAAATCTAGTAGGAGCATCCTTTCTCCCAAAACAATCGTACATCATTTAATTAAAGAGTTACAGCAGTATGACTTAGAATATTGAGCGTCAAAAAAACAGCAAAACCCTCCAAAGAGAGCTTGTCAACCCAGAACCTGAGGACCTGTGCTAAAACACAGTAGGTTGCGTGATCCCAAAACTCAGGCTCTGGAAAACCATAAGCAAACAAATATTTTAGGGATGGCAGAGTTCATAGTAGATCAGAATAAGATCAGGCATCAACAGCCTTCTCGAATGAATGGAAGTGCTCAGAGTACATACCTGCAGTTAAAGCTGAACCCAAATAATCATTTTGTAACTTTCATTGTCTCATTCAACATAAAACAATTTTCTGAAAGGCTGAAGCAGATCGCCAGTGGGTTGCTTGATTCTGCCATCCAGCTCAACCTCCATTAATCGATGATTGTCCTTTGAACGGGTCATAGCAAACGAAACATCAACATCATCCCCTTCAGAAACTACAATGGCAGGCCCTAATAGGAAGACCTGCGCATGCAAAAGTACATGAGAAAGGGATGGTATGATCCAAGAATTAAGTAATCAAGACAAAGTTGAAAATGGTCATGTGGCAATTCTCATATATCATCTAACAGAGGCAAAACCTTGGGAAAACCATATTCAAGCATCTACCCAATGGATGCCAAAGCTCTCATAAAATGGCAAAAAGTTTGGCGAGGTGAACCGCTATGGCTTAATTTAATACTTTGCCTATGCACATTCAAGATGTTAACTTTGCCATTTACTGAGACATTAGCAGCCGACCCACTGAGTGGGATAAGGCTTAGTTTGTTGTTATTCTGCACATATTTGCCAGAGGAATACAACCTGCTGTCCCCAATGAGTGCCATTGTCCACACTAGGTGCTGTAGTCAACTCAATCTCTTTCTGAGCTGGATCTTCCATTCTTCCCTGGGGGGTAACCAAAACAGGGAAGTTAGTCTTAGCTCATTCATAAATGTCAGGGATGCACAAGTACCATCTTACCCGGAAATGGACATCAAACCATCCACTAAAACCACAAAGCCTCGTATGACATTTGATTATTGATGAGAAATTTGATCTAACTTCTGCGATATCATTTACAGTGGCAGTCAAACAGTCTATCTCCTTTACAGTGGCCATTGTCCCTATAACTTGATTCGGATGAAGGTTGTTCCACAAGGAAGTCTGCATAATTTAAATTTCTTTTCAATAGGCAAGACCAATATTATTTTAAATAAGTGTGCACAAGGACAGAAACATGTTGACATTCTTTATGCAACAATAACAGAACAGTAAAATAAAGAATTTGGCATCAGGATACACTTTAACCACTGAGTTCCAGGCAACAACAAATGCCAGCAAACAAGGCAATCAGTTTTAATAACAATCACGATCCATTTCTCTATGAAAGTGGCCCATCTAGTGACATAAGTATGCGAGATTTGTATTCAGTATATGTCAGAAGAATGACTATCATTAGAACAATGTTCTATTATCAATACTGATCAGTGTTCACCTGATGTGGAAGCATCACATTCTATGGAACAACTTTCAAGCCCAACTCAGTTTTCGTTGATTGATCCAACCCAATCATCACTCATGCAAGAAAAATTTGACCACAACTTGATTTGATGGGTCCAAGGTTGGAGATGTCAAATCTCGGGTAGATGTCAAATCACAAGACTAGCTGTCGATTTCGAGGCTGCTGATCCACTACCAAGTGACTGCTGGTCAATTCCTATGGTTGTTTGTCGATCATCCAAGGTGGTTGTTCGACTTCCCAAACTGGTGGACAAATTGGGAGAGTCAAGTCCTAGTTACTATGCATCTTTATAGCGTGGTCAGTTTCCATGAATCATAATGTGTCTATATAACTGTCCCAGAGTTATTATTGTCTGCTAGATCCCAAGAGTCATTTACGTTTGTTTAGTCCCTAAACAAAGTTTCTCTATAAATAGAGAAGTCATTTCACATGTAGAGGCAGACTTGAATTTGACATATACATGAGATTTTCCTCAAATGAGCGACTTTCTATTTTCGGTTCTTTATCCAATCCCTTTGGTGGTGCTGAACTAAAAGTTATTTATCGTTGATTGATGGCATGTTCCTTTATGCCTAGGTGGTGAAATTCATCTATCTCAACCTTATTTCCACACATACATGCTCCATTAAACCCTTCTATCAACCATTTCCAGTAAACACTCTTCCATATAAGTAGCACGGAAAACACGTTTAATAATCTCTCGTTCCCATCACGCATCATCACCAAGCTGGAAAAGTGGATGAATTACTCAAAATGCTATACAAAGCAGAGTGAATAAAAGGGAGGAGAGGGTTGAGTTTTATGCACAATAGATGTCCTTGGAAATACAAAGTACTAGTCATGCTCACATGGAGGCAGTCAGAATATGCATGTGATTGCATGTATACATGAAACAAACACATTGGATGATGTATTTAACGCATGCATAGCATTGCATGCTGTAGCACATGACCTACCTATTGAATTCATTTATGAGTGGATCTCCTTAGTGTACATCCTAGTCTATAGCGCATGAATAAACTATGGGGGTATAGCTATGATTGGACTCAGAACATGCTAAAGAGGAAAGATGCGACATCCAAAGGTACACGATTACTAGGACACACCTGGAGATACCATTTTTTCTGCTCTTCAGCAAATGGTTTGGTCAAGATACTCATATCAACACCATAACAAGTCCTAGTATCATCCAGAAAACAGTGCCAGTCATCCATGGATCCTTCGTAGTCATTCAATTTTTGATCCACCAACCCAGACCTGATAGGAGCCATCCACATTCGAGCATGACTAGGATACCTGCCAAAAGGGGAATATTTGCTCAGACAAAGCAACATCTGTAGTCATCTTTGTAAAAAAACTATACTAAAGCCCAAGGTTGTTAAATATTCACCAAATGCAGAACCCCTATCTGACCATGCATGACGAATGACAAGGACAGTGCTACTACAGTTTATCACCCAGTTTTAATCCTTTTCTTTTCTCAAAGAAATCTAGTATCGAGTACTTAATATTGCGCCCATCTTTTATTTTCTGCCTATTCTTTCTGGTGCACGTTACTACAATCAATAATTATGAGAGAGAGTGGTGGTGGCGCCCTGGCTCTGCCACTGCAGGAGGATGGAAGGATACAAAGCACTCTTCTTTAATGATTCATAGCACATGCAGCAAAGAACTGCACATATACAACATGAACATACAGCAGGTGCACGAAACAATGTGCGGAAGTGGACAGCAAAATGCAGTGTGTGGCAGCAGAAAGCACCGTGAATTTTTCCAAAACCAGTTGGACAAAGCCCTCAAATACAACCATACATTTTGGGTTGAGTTCTTTTGTACTTGTAAGAACTCAAACCAATAACAGATAGGTACAGACGTAAATGTAACATCCCAAAATCAAAAGAAGACCTAAAGCAAGTAAAGCAAAGGCATCTCACAAGATGCATTTCAGTTTATATGAGGCTAGTTCTCTGAAATGAAGGTCATAAACCAGACAAAACTAGGAATGCCAGACTGTTGGTTACATATGTGGTTTCTGCAATTCCAACCAGGGCAAAGTGTAAAAAACTCAGATGATGAAAGGGCAGAGAGCACAACAGCCTAGCCCTGACTACTACTACTACCGAACAAGGGAAATGCACTTTGAACGCAAGTCAAGCAATTTAACTACAAACCATTGGGATTTACCTAAATAACTTACATGACTCCAGTTGGCTTCAGCCAGCGGTCACGTGCACAAATCACTGAATCAAACATAGATTCACGCAGAAGGAAGTATCCCATCCATTCTGATATGATCACATCAACTGCCATCAAAGGGTTTTCATACTGTTATTAGGGATGACTAGGCATAACATATATTTAATTCAGGCTTAAGATACAAGGTGTGAAAAACCAAGTATGAAGTCATGTGATGCAAAGCTCTAACCTTTCTCAGGGAGACTAACATCCTCCATTGAACCCTCAATCACTTCGACAACATCTTGAAGGTTATTTGCTTTTACAAGAGCTCGGGCATGCTCTGACATCTTTGTCGCCTCAACTGCATAAACCTTCCTTGCACCAGCTTGTGCTGACCATATTGCAAGAATACCACTTCCTGTTCCTACATCCAGCACAGCCTTCTCGACAAATTCATCAAGTCAGTGCTTATTCCAACATTAAAAAAATAAAAAAAAAAAAAAGGAACTTCATATGTTTTCCAGTGCTGTTGCAGCTCATGATGAGAAGTAAGAACTTCAACACTCCTAAACTCTGCCCCCAAGGAAAAGAAGAAACCCAAACAATCAAAATGTCATTAATTCATCTCAACAGTGTGAACAAATTCTTTCTTGCATATGCTTAATTGTACTCTCAGACACATCAGAACTTGAAAGCACCACCAAAAGCTTCACTTGACAGCAAACTATGAACTCACTTCTTGCTTAACTAAGCAAACAATACCGCAGCAAAAGAAAACTAAAGCTTTAAGCTTTCATCCACTAGTCATCCACCGGATTCAAAAACAAAAAAAAAAAAAAAGACTCGACTTGACCCGACCCACAACACAACTCAACCCAAACAGCCAAAAACCCAAACAAGAAGGGAGCTAAAGCGGAGACATTTCCACGACAGAAGCCGGAAAGGCAGCACCTTTCCGAGGAAATGGTGCCTGTTCTGGAAGATGGCGCTGTAGTAAGCGTCCATGCGGACGCGATCGGAGAGCATCTCCTTCTGGTGGTAGAGGAAGGCGTAGGTGCAGAAGTAGTTGGCGAAGTCGACGCCCTTGTCCACCGCCACGGGGCCGCCGCCGTGGGGGGCCCGTACGGTCGCCGGCGGCGGGGCCATTCCCGAAGCTGCCCATGGCGCTCGGAGGAGCAGAGGTCGAGCTGAGGCTTTTCGGGAGGGGTTTTAGGGCAACGTCGCTGCGATTGCGGTGGCGGTGCGACGCTGTCCGCCCGCCACTCGTGCAGTTAATGTTCCACTTTCCTTTTCTTTTCTTTTTTTTCTATTGGATGGCTTTTTTTTTTTTGGTCTGGTCTTTGGACGATATATTTTAAACTTTTTTTACCACTAGTTACATATTTATTTTTGGGAAAATAACATTAGTAATCCCTGAACTTTGACCTAACGTATAATATAATCTTTAAAATATTAATTTGTTCAATACGATTCGTGAACTTTAACCCAATTTGTAACGTAGTCCATGAATTTTTAATTTATTCAATATAATCCATGAACTTTTTGTACGTGTTTAATGTATTTTTGAACTATATGAATATATTTAATGTAGATAACTCATGGACTATAATGAATGTGTATAAAAAGTCTAAGGACCACATCCAATATTAGGCAAAAGTTCAAGGACCAGATTGAATAAATTAATAATTCATAGATTACATTGTATATTGGGCCAAAGTTAAGGGATCATTTGTGTTATTATCTCTTTATTTTTTCAAAAAAATTATTAAAAAGCGCCCACAAAAGAATATTCCGAGTAACTAATTAAGAAAAAAGGGTTTCTAAAAATATTTAAGTTGTTTTGTGCTGTACATAATCAATGCCAAAGAATCATTTTTCGTGGGCTTATCCCGAGGTAACAATTAAAATTAGCATTTTCGAAAGAGGCAAATCAATTGGTTTATTCAAAGGACATTAGAGAAGCATATAATCAAAGGGAAAATTACCAAAACAGTCATAAACTTATTGCAATTGAACAAATTTAGTCATAAATCTTTTTTTGTACCAATTCAGTCCATCCATTAATGTTGGTCGACCATACCGATGTGAGCGTCGGCGACCCGTGAACAACGACATGGCAATTTTCAAAATATGTTTTTTTAAATTTTTTATTAATTTTTTTTTTTTTTTTTTTACTTAGCCAGTCGCCGGACCGATCGGCCAGAGGCTAGGCCGATAGGGTCGGCTTCACCAATCGCTAGTGAGGCCGACCTCACCTAGCAACAACAAGGTCGACCTAGCCAGCTGGTCGCTTCAAGCAAGGTCAACCTCGCTAGCAACGGCGAGGTTGGGCAACCGTCCTGGCTCGGGCGAGGGCTCGACCTCCCTGGCAACTGGTGAGGTCAACCTCACTCGAAGCGAGCGGCCGAGGGGCGAGACCTTGCAGTTCGGTGAGGCTCATCCTCACCGACCGCTGGCGAGGTCAGCCTTGCCATTGCTGGGCGAGGCCAACCTCACCGGCCCTAGCCTTTGGCCAATCATTAGTCGGCAACTAGCTTAAGGTTGAAGAAGATGAAGGAAAAAAAAAAAAAAAAATTAATAAAAAAATTTTAAAAATAAAAATATATTTTAAAAATTGCCATGTCAGCGTTCGCCACCCGGCCGGCATCTACGTCAACGCTGGATGGACTAAATTAGCACAAATATAAAAGGTTTAGGACTGAATTAGCACAAAAAAAAAGATTTAAGACTATTTTGGTAATTTTTCCTACAATCAAACATAGGGTTAATTCCAAAAAAAAAACATCAATTTTAGGTTGAGGGATAATTTTGGCCTAAACTTTTTTTTGTTCCATATAAAAGCATCAACTTTAGGTCAAGGGATAATTATGGCCCGAACTTTTTTTTGTCCCATAAAAAAGCATCAACTTTAGGTTAAGGGACAATTACGCCTAAACTTTTTTTTGTCTCGTAAAAAAGTACTAACTTTCACTTAAATTTCAAATCTGATTCTTATTGACTTAAAACCATTGATTTTCCAACTTGACCATTCCTCCTTAGCAATAAATCCACGTGACTTACTGACTGGATTTAAAACATTATTCATTGTCTTATTTTCTAAACCATAGCTTGAAGAATAACGGCGAAACTGTTCGTCTCATTCACTTCACCGACAAGTCAAAAATATCTTTAGATTGAATCTTTCTGGCCAAACTTCGTCGTTTTGTCATAATCTGAAGCTATAGACCACCGTCCATCGACAGATGCCATGGAAGAGAATCGCCAGGCTTACCACCATAACTTTTTTTCTCAAACAAAGGTAACTTCAGACAGAAAGTCAATGGGGCGCCAAATTTGGGATTTAAACGAAAGTTTATGCTTTTTTATGGAACAAAAAAAGTTCTGGCCAGAATTGCCCCTCGACATAAAGTTGGTGCTTTTTTATGGGACAAAAAAAAAGTTCAGGCCAGAATTATCGCTCGACCTAAAGTTTGTGCTTTTTTATGGAACAAAAAAAAGTTCGGGCTAGAATTATCCCTCGACCTAAAGTTGGTGTTTTTTTTTAATTAACCCATCAAACATAGATGTGACTTTCGTCGAGTAACAAGTTCATTCTAGTTTTCAATTTATTCGGTCTTATTTTTGTACTTTTGATGTGCCAATAAAAAGTATATACTTCTCCTATCAAAATGACCATCACATTAAAAAAAATAACAAAATATGCCAAGGGAGCACTAGTCTGGTTCCAACCCAGACCGAACCAACTGGTTCTAGGCGATTCCCACCAGAACCAGTCTAATTCCAATGTTTAAAAATCGATAATGTTCGATCCAGTTCCCGATTTTAGACCGATAATTATTTCTTACTATTGTGTCATCCTACTTGATTCTAAAATTTTTTAAAATAAAATATAAATATATTATCTTCGAAAAATTGTTCAAAAAGTCATGAATTTATTGTACAACGGCCAATTCAGTCCTAAACCTTTCAATTATGTCATTTAAGTTTTAAAAATTTTGATGATTTTTCAATTTAATTCTAAACCTTTAATGATTTGCCAATTTTGGCCGAAACTCGCTGATGTGGTGGTTTAATTAATGCCGACCATCCTACATGGCATAACGAAAGCTAACGTGGACAATCTTTGCAATTTGTTTTTAATTTTATTATTTCTTTTCTTTTCTCTTTCTTTTTCCCCTTTTCCCTTTTTCCCTTTGCTGGCCTCGGGGCAAGGGCAACCCTCACTTGAGGCCTGCAAGTGGGGCCCTGCCTTCCTTGGCGCTGGTGTCCCTTGCCCAAGGATGGTGAGGATGGCCCTCGCATGAGGGCAGCAAAGGGAAAAAGGAAAAAAGAAAAAGAAAAGAAAGGAAAGGAAAAAATTCATAAAATTAAAAAAATTACAAAATGTCCACGTCAGCGTCATCTGTCCCACATAGGATAACCAACGCTAACTAGACCGCCACGTCAGGGATTTCGAATTTAAATTGGTTGAAAGAACTAAATTAGCAAATTGTTAAAAGTTTAGGACAAAATTGGCATATCATCAAAAGGTTCATGACTAAAAAGTTTAGGATTTAGTCGGCAAGTTGTCAAAAGATTTATGACTAAATTAGTACAATTAAAAAGTTTAGGATTGAATTAGCCACCGTACAATAGATCTATGACTTTTTAGACAATAGTTTTTTGACTTTCGGTACAATTCATGGTTGATAGTAGCAATCATGTATAGGCAAACTTGTAGGAGATGAAGAGAATATGTTTGAACTTCCTTCCTAGAGTTTACGAGGAATGCTCCACTAAAAGGTTTTATTTTTGTTTTGCCAAAAATGAATGATTTGACAATATTTTTCTAAAAATGATCGCTTGTGTTAATTGAAATAATTAATTAATGAAAAAAATTTGTATTTTCTACAATAATTTATCTCTAACCGTTTTCGTGGACAATGAAAATATTTTTCTTTCATTCATTTTTGTAATCCATGAACTTTTAGTACATATTCAATGTAATCCCCAAACTATATGAATATATTCAATGTAAATAATTCATGGACTACATTGAATATGAATAAAAAGTTCAAGGACCATATCCAATATTAGGCTAAAGTTCATGACCACATTGAACAGATTAATAATTCAAGGATTATATTGCATATTGAGCCAAAATTAAAGGATTATTTGTGTTATTATCCCTTTATTTTTTCAAAAAAAATTAATTAAAAGCACCCACAAAAGAATATACTGAGTAACTAATTAAGAAAAAGGGTTTCTAAAAATATTTAAGTTGTTTTGTGCTATACATAATCAATGCCTTAAAAAATTAGTTCGAATTAATTACTTAATCAATGCCAAAAGAATCATTTTCGAGCGCTTATCTCGAGGTAACAATTAAATTAGCATTTTGGAAAAAGGCAAATCAATTGGTTTATTCAAAGGACATTGAAGAAGCATATAATCAAACATAGATGTAACTTTCGTCGAGGAACAAGTTCGTTCTAGTTTTCAATTTATTCGGTCTTATTTTTGTACTTTTGATTTGCCAATAAAAAATACATACTTCTCCTATCGAAATGACCATCCCATTAAAAAAAATAACAAAATCTGCAGGAGGAGCACTAGTCTGAATCCAACCCAATTGAACCAACCGGATTTAGGAGGTTCTTGGAACCAATCTAATTCCAATTTTTTGGAACCGATAATGTTCGGTCCATTTCCCGATTCTAGATCAAGGACCAATCCATCCGGCAACCGATCTTCCCTAATTATTTCTTACTATTGTGTTATCCTACTTGATTCTAAAAATTTTGAAAATAAAATATAAATATATTATCTCGAGAAAATTATCCAAAAAGTCATGAACTTGTTGTACAACGGCCAATTAAATCATAAACCTTTCAATTATACCAATTAAATTTTAAACATTTTGATGATTTTTCAATTTACTCTTAAACCTTTAACAATTTGCCAATTTTGGCCAGAACTAGTTGACACGGTGGTCTAGTTAGTGTCGGCCGCCCTACATGACATAGTTGAAGCTGATGTGAACAATGTTTGCAATTTTTTAATTTTATGAATTTTTTTCTTCTCTTTTTCTTTTTTCCATTTTCCCTTTTTTCCTTTGCTAGCCTCAAGCAAGGGTTCTGCTGGCCTCGAGGCAAGGGCGACCCTCACTTGAGGCTTGCAAGGGGGGCCCTTGCTTCCCTAGGCGCAGGTGTCCCTTGCCTAAGGTTGGTGAGGATGGCCCTTGCATGAGGCCGGCGGAGGGAAAAAGGAAAAAAGAAAATAGGAAAAGAAAAAAATCAAAAAAATTTCAAATTGTTTCGTCGTCGTCGGTATCTTGCATATAAGATGGCTGGCGCTAACTAGATCACCACATAAGATGACCAGTGCTGACTAGACCACCACGTCTGCCATTTCTGATCTGAATTGGCCAAAAGAACTAAATTAGCAAATTGTTAAAGGTTTAGGACTAAATTGACAAATTATCAAAAGGATTAGGATTAAATTGACATAATTAAAATGTTTATAATTAAATTGGCAAGTTGTTAAAAGATTTAAGACTAAATTGGCACAATTGAAATAGTTAGGACTGACGTAACCATTGTAGAATAGGTTTATGACTTTTTAGATACTTTTCCAATATTATCTCCCATTCATGGTTGATATTAAAATCATGTATAGGGGAACTTGTAGGAGATGCAGAGAATACGTTTGAACTTCCTTCCTAGAGTTTACGAGAAATGCTTTATTGAAAGGCTTCATTTTTGTTTCGCCGAAAATGAATAATTTAAAAATATTTTTCTAAAAATGATCGTTTGTATTAATTGGAATAATTAGTCAATGAAAAATATTTGTATTATCTACAAGAATTTATCTCTAAACGTTTTTGTGGACAATTAAATTTTTTTTCTTTCATTCATTTTTGTAATAATATAAGCAATTGTTTTAGAAAAATATTTTTCCAAATCATTCATTTTTCGCTAAATAAACAAAACTTAAGTTTTAAGAATTTTCTTTTAAAGAAAATCGAAATTAGCTTGTTCATCTCATAATTTTTTTACTGTACTAAGTGGAGATTTTTTCTAAGATTCTTTATACTATTGTGAGTAAATTAACATCTTCAAGTTGCTCTCTATAAATAGATGACACATTCATCAATCTCCATTTGTTTCACATAAAATGAATAATTTGGAATATATTTTCCTAAAAACGATTACTTGTTATGTTTACAAAAATAAATGAACGAAAAATATTTTCATCATCTATAAAAATATTTAAAAATAAATTTTTATCGATAATATAAACTTTTTTCAATGAGTGATTAATTAAATAAGTACAAGTGATCATTTTTAGGAAAATATTTTTTAAAATTATTTATTTTTCGTGAAACAAACAAAACTTTAGAGTGCATTTGTTTGACTGAAAACTTCATGACAAAGAAAAATATTTTCCATGAAAATCATTTTCAAGAAATATTTGTTAATTTTCATTGTTTGATGGCTTATGGACAGCGGTGTTTTTCTTGCAAGAAGGGGAAATCACTTTTTACAATCTAAACTTGTTATTTTCAGTTCATGAAAAATGATTTCCGCTGAATCGCCATTGGTACAAGCCCAGCGATCTCTCTTTCTCATTTGACTTTTTCGACCCTTTAGACCTCTCTTGGTTAACCTTGCAGTTGACCACAGGAATGAGGACAAGAAAAAGGAAATGACATTTTGACTTTCATTGTTTTTTTTAAAAAAAATTGTGACATTTCTAAAAAATATTTTATGAAAAGTCATTTTTCCAAAGATGTCAAAATAAAAATGACAATATTTTTCAATGTTTGAGTGAGAGTTGAAAATGAAATAGAAAATATTTTTCGTTGTTTAGTAAGGAGTGCTTGTCATAAATATATATTACATTATTTGAAAGCTAGCGACTTACGATGGGTAGCCAAGGAACTCGACATGCAAAACCCAGTCCCCTGCGGTTGGAGCTTGCTCCTCCGAGGCCAGGCCTCGCTTCTCGACACCTAAGCCCGAGCCCCGCATTATTGGACTGAGATGCAGGCGTAGGGGATCTGGGCATAGGCATGAGTACGGAGTCCCGTGCCTGGCCTCGATGGACCTAGGCTCAGAAGTCGAGGACTCGAGCGTGGTTGCATGGGTCTGGGACCGATCATTGATGGGACCTGGGCATGAGTGTCGAGTGCCCTAGGTCTTTGGGTGCGACCTAGATGGACCTAGGTCAGGGTGCTAGGGTCCCGGGTCTAAGCGTGAGGGACTCGACCTCGCTGCCAAGGGCCTGAGAACGAGCATTCGAGTTCCTGTATCCAATTGTGGAGTTTTTGGTCCGAGTTGATACTTAGTCATATTTTGGAAAATGATTTCCGATTTTTTGAAATGAAATCTTTTTGTTTTAATTTAAACTTTGTTAGGAAAACCTTTTCCGATGGCTCATTTTTTCAGTGATCCAAACACTGAAAAATGAGGAAAATGTTATTCGGGAAATAAATTGAGCCTTTGACTCTATTTGTTTCGTGAAAAATAAATATTTATAGAAATGATCGATTATATCGCTTATACAAATCAATTAACGAGAAACATTTTCATTGTCCACGAAAATATCCAACATAAATTGTTATCGATAATAAGAATGTTTTTTATTGATTGATTATTTCAATCAACGTAAGTGATCATTTTTAGGAAAATATTTTCCAAATCATTTATTTTCTGCAAAGCAAATAGAACCTTCGCAGCAAATCAAGAAAGAAACACAAGAAACAAGAAAAAATATGTACGCAAAAGCTGCATAAATCTCATAAAAAAAGACTTAGAAGCCATTAGATATAGAAGATCGGGGGTGAAAAAGGAGGGCAAGGCGGGGCGGGGCCATAGTACCAGGTCGGCCATATCCGTCCTCGTCCCGTCCCACGAAGCTCGGGAAAGTTTTTCCCATTGCCCCTCCAAAATTTAATGATCGCGAGCAAAGGCAAGTGGGTAGGGCGGGGCGGGGTGCAAGGTCGGGCATATCCATCCCCATCCCGACCCCACTCGAGGCCCAAGAAAGCTTTTTCCGTTGCCCCTCCAAAAATTGCGGATTGCGGACTTTGCCCACTCTATTCGTGGGGATGAGGCCGGATAGTATTAAGTCCGGAATTCGATTATTATGAGTATCGCACACACATGTACATAGAAGAGATGAGTCATGTTAAAAAAAGAAAATTTGGATGAATTTGCCCCTCTACTAACGAAACTTATCGAGTCTACATAATATGAATGAGGTACGGTACTCTCGTGTCCCTACTTATACTAGTTTTCAGTTTCGTGACTGCCTACTGACTGGTTATTTTTTTTCTTTTTATGCTATTCTCACGTCATGTGTGAGTACTTGGTGGTTGCGAATTCGGCACGGATCTCGTGACCCAAGTGACTGTTTGTTCATCTCAGTAGTATTAGTTGGCCTAATTCCGAAATGCAAAACGTCAAAACCCCAACAACGCTTGTTTTTATGTACAAAACATGATTAAAAACTAATTACGCAAGTTAATCTCGGCGACTGAGTAAACGGACCAAGGTGTCGGTTTGGAATCAAGCGATAAAATTTCCGGATCAAGAACTCACGGATCCGCTTAACTTAATTAGTGGATATTATCATAAACCGATAATTAGTGTCGATGGTAACCTGCGACTAATAGCAAAATTGCAAGAAAGTATAAGCAGAGAAGTTAATGAACAGGTCAAACCCCAGGATTCGCAGTGGGTAATCAGTCCCTTTCAAAAGACTGAATCACTTATAATATACATTGAATGTGCTTTTCAGAAAAGTTGACCAGTGTATATAAGCAGCGCGCCTTGGCTCGGTCAAGATTTTGAGGGCAGAAACCTCAGTTAATGCTCGTTGCTAACCATGATTAACTTCGAAGAAACGAGGAATAATTCAACCGAAAATCGGAGACTGAATTAACTAAGCAGGTGGTCATAAAGAAAGGAACAACCCCACAGAATACTGGCTATGAAACAATGGGCAACTCTACAAATAGTCACTATCTAATATAAAGAAAGAAAGAGTAAAGCTTGTGACCTTTCTTGGCGTTTTCTTCTGTCCATACACCGGTCAAACCTGAACATTTGGCAAGACCTGGAGATAAAAAGGGGTTTTCATCTGAGTTCAATGTTGGAAATTGTCAATCCGCCAATTTCCAGGAGAATGTTTCACTAACCTGTGGATTCACAATCGTGAAGCAGAGATGAAGTCTTGATGGAGGACAAGAAAGCAAACTGGATTGCTTGCTCATCGGTTCTTGCTCTGATCGTCGTGATCGTCGTCGCCCGTGCGACTCTCCGACTTTCCAAGGCCTTTTACCTCATCCTCGGCGTGGATGTCGCGTTGATCCTGTCGGTCCTCTTCTGGCTCGCGGTAAGGAGGCACTACAACCGCCGGCGGATACTGCTCGAGTCACGCCTGGCCGAGGGCCATGAGCTGAGGATCGAGTACAGTTTCCTCCGCAAAGTCGCCGGTGTCCCGACCAAGTTCCGGTACAAGGAGATCGAGGAAGCGACCGACGGCTTCCAGGCCCTGCTGGGCCAGGGCGCTTCTGCGGCGGTCTTCAAAGGGATCTTGAGCGATGGCACGGCTGTGGCGGTCAAACGCATTGACGGCCAGGAGCATGGCGAGAGGGAGTTCCGGTCGGAAGTCTCTGCGATTGCGAGCGTGCAGCATGTAAACCTCGTGCGCCTGATCGGCTATTGCTGCGTCCCTGCTGGGCCGCGCTTCTTGATCTACGAGTTCGTCCAGAACGGCTCGCTGGATTGCTGGATTTTCCCCAAGTCGGGGCGGCGGAGCCGGCTTGGAGGCTGCTTGTCGTGGAACCAGAGGTGTCGGGTGGCTCTCGACGTGGCCAAGGCGCTTTCGTACCTCCACCATGATTGCCGATCTCGCATCCTACACCTCGATGTCAAGCCTGAGAACATACTCATCGATGAGAATTACCGGGCTGTTGTCACTGATTTCGGCCTATCAAAACTGATGGGGAAAGACGAAAGCCGGGTCGTCACTACAATTAGAGGGACAAGAGGGTACTTGGCCCCGGAGTGGCTATTGGAGCACGGAATCTCCGAGAAGTCGGACATCTATAGCTACGGGATGGTCCTCCTCGAGATGATCGGAGGGCAAAGGAACGTGTGCTTGATTGGGAACGGGAACGCCCAGTCAGGGAGGAAGTGGCAGTACTTCCCCAAGATCGTGGCCGAGAAATTGAGGGAAGGGAGGCTTATGGAGGTGGTCGATCGCCGGCTATTGGAAGACAGGGGCATCAACGAGCAGGAAGTGAGGAGGCTGGTTTTCGTGGCCTTGTGGTGCATCCAGGAGAGGGCGAGACTCAGGCCGAGCATGGCCCGGGTGGTCGAGATGCTCGAGGGCCGCGTGGCGGTCGATGAGCCCCCCGACACAGCAATGATCGTGGTCGACCTCTTATCGGTCGATGAGGAGGACCGAGACAATCCGAATTGCCCTAAAGTTGCTACAGCACATACCGTGGGGTCTAATGTTCCTAGTTGCTCATATTCATTTGCATTGTCTGTTCTTTCTCCCAGATAGCTCCCACAAAATGTACCATCATCAAAGCAGGATGGGTTGCTTTTGGTTAGTACTCTTATTCTTTTGCCTCTTTCTGTCAATTATCATCAATCATTCAACCGCTAATCTCTTTCTCTGAAAAGATGAATCGAGGTTTCGATCTGAGCAATCGCCATTATCTGTATGCTTTCTGCAAAAGTTCTTGACAGCAAGAAAGCAAAAGCTTTATGCAAACAAAAGAACAAGCGAAAGATAATGTCGCTTCTTAGCAATTTGACAATTCCTGGTAATTTTCTAGATGAATTGACCAGGACCAGGAGAGTGGCTTTTCCAGGGAAGATATTTTTGGTTAAGTCATTTTCCAAGTTGCCTTCGCACTGGTCCTACATTATTTGCGGTTCACGGCAACGGGCGTCTACAATGTACTCTCAGCTGTCAAAATTTAATACGGAGTGCTGGATCCGCGCAACTGTCTCGGCCTCTCAAAGCTCGTCCCCGAAACCGCGGCGCCGGTTCGACTCGGAAATACAGCCACTTTGGTCAGCGAATTGACGAGACGGTAAACATCTGATCGAATTTCCTATGAAACTACTCTCGGGAATTCCTGAGACCGCAGCTGTCGTTTTTCGTGGATCTTAGGACGCGGTATTTGAGTTGACTTCGACGGCCCGTCTTCCGATCCTAGACCGTGTATTGTACGCCAGAAACTTGTAAAATGTATTTCGAGGTTTTCTTATACAGTACTGATACCAAAAAAAAGGTGCTAGCTGCAGTAGAGCAAGTATAGTCCCCTCTGAGAACCAATTACGAAGGTACGCTCCTAAGCGATCACTCCACGAACAGATTAAAAGTAACATTCTTCCGGGCTTTCATAACTTCGCCGTAGAAGTGTTGCACTCGATGTAAGCATTCGATTTAGGACATAACTATTGTCCGGACCATCTCGGCCCTAGAGAGATACCTAGAGAATCGCTGCTTTGAGAAAGGTAATATCGTTACCGTAACCTCATCGACATCTTAGCACGAGAAATGCTCTTTCGCGCGAGGATTGGCTTATGAGTCTTCTATACTTAAAACTCACGATGAGAGGCCATTTTTCGCCGTTCTCGATTAAGTTTTATGGAAATGTAGTTCAGGAAACTTGTTTCCCATATTTTCTCTTAGGGTTAATACCGCGAAAAACCCAAAATGAGCGCCTGTGATAATTTTACCCTAAATTAATTTTTTAATCACCAAAAATCCCAAACCAGTATATCTGTGACAAATTTACCCTCGGTTTATTTCCGTTAAACTTTACTGTCAAATTGCTTTGTTAAATGACACGCGATAATTGACGGATGTACCAATTTTATATTTTACCCTCCGTTTGTCATAGACATACTAGTTTATGATTTTTTGTGATATTAATTCAATTTAATAGAAATTAATGGAGGGTAAATTTGTAATAAATGTATCAATTCGGGATTTTTGGCGATCAAAAAATTAGTTTATGATAAATTTATCACAAATATATTAATTTAGATTTTTTCGTGATTAAAAATTAATTTAAAATAAAATTATTACAGATAAATCGGTTTAAGATTTTTGGTGATATTAATCATTTCTCTTATCCTGCGTGGCTTGAAAAGCTCCGCGTCGTCCACTTTATCAACTGAGAGTTCACTTTACCAAGTTCACAATAATTGGAAAAAAAAAAATTGTGTTGGACCCGCACTAATGAGTTTTGACGAAAACTATTTTTACTTTCCGTTTTATTTTGTCGTGCATTTCACTGTTCCTGCTATAACTAAATAGCACAGTGCACACCTATAGGAAGGTAGATTAAATCTCGAAGAATAGTTTTACGTCTTGCCTCCCACATTACCTGAAAGGCGGAAACTATCTTTTAAAACAATGTTTCTATTGCTCGACTCGAGCGTTCATAATTTTTTCGACAATTCTCGAAAATTTTCACGACACATAGAGCTTAAAGAAGAACGAAAACCATTTTTAATACGAATTTTATTTCAATAAAATAAAAAAATAAGCTAATTTTTTTTTTTTTAAAAAAAAGGAGGGTGAGAACTCCGCAGGGCCTCCCCACCATCATTGGGAAGGGCTGGTAATGGTGGGCTCACAGCCCTCCCCTCGCGCCCGGTTCTCACCCCCTCTTTTTTTAGTTTATTTTAAATTTAGCTTATATTTTTATTTTATTTAAATAAAATTTGTATTAAAAATCGGATTTGAATTAAAACGACGTTGTTTAAGTCACGTCATTCCTTGTAGGATAGAGAAAATATTTTAAAAAAGAAGTCAGGTCAAGTATTTTCCGTTAATCAAATTGGATGGAATTAACAAAATGACTCGATTGTATCAATTTAACAAGTTTTGGGAAACGAGCCATTGTCCAATCGTAGCTAACTCCGATGGGGTCATTGCCCAGCCATCTCTCCCTTTTTTTTTTTTTTATGGGGAGAACAATACAAATGGTCCATGAACTTTGACAAAATGTGTAACCTTGTTTTCGGACTTTTAATTTGTTCGGTATGATATCTAAACTTAGGTTAATGTGGAATGTCCTTCCTGAATTTTAAATTTATTTTAAGTGTTTTCTGAATTTTTTGTACATGTTCAGTTTAGTCCCTAAACTATATGAAAATGTTCAATACATCAGGAATGACATTACGCATTGGCTTAAAAGTTCTGAGACTATATTAAACAAATTAAGAAGTTCGAGAGTATCATTGCACATGGGATTAAAATTCAAAAGACCATTTGTGTATTTATCTATTTTTTATTTCCTTTTTCATCAAAATTATTTAATACTAACAAAAATCATTTCAGTAATTTTTTACTTAGAACGAAATAGCCTATTGAGAATGATTTATTACATGACAATAGGAGTGATTGGTTCCCGAGCGATCCAATGGAATCGATAGTTTTAAGCTCTTCATTTTAATTGGCGTCATCAATAGTACCTTTGATTCCAATCGTCAAGTGGAAATATTTCATACATATTAGTTGGTCTCCGCAGCTTCACCACCCAAAAAAAGAAAAGGCAAGAATGTATTAGGACGGAAAAACCAATAAATATGAAATATCTATATTGTTGCTTTTGTTTTACATAATTTAGAATTGATGATAGAAACAGTCGAGCTAATGGGAAGCTCCTCTTCTACCAAGATGGGCACCCATTTGAGGCAATTGAGCTAAACTCAATGTTCAAGTCTGACAACTCTTTAAACAAAAATCGAATAGAAAAAATCCAATTGATTATGTATTCAGTAAGAGACAAAATTAAGCAACCAATATCGAGTTTCACTTGAAATAGGCTGATTAGAGAAGAGAGGAGGCGTGAGCGTCGTAGACAAGTTTAAAAAGACTAAAATAGGAGAGCAAGAGGAGGCGTGCGTGAGGGATTTTAGATTATTAGGTTTATATTTTAAAAATAAAAAAATAAAAAAGAAATAATCGGTCTGGGTAGTCCAGTTCAATTCTCCCCTTAAAATCGAGAACCGGATTGCCCAAACACCACTTTCATTTTTAGGGATCTGGAACGGGACCGAACCCACCGGTTTATTCCGGTTGGATGTTTTTCGGTTCGATCGGTCTATTTTGCTCACCCCTACACAACGGTCTTAATCGTTTCTGATTTTTTTTTATTAAATATGGGAAGATCTACCGTGAACAATTAAAGTTCACTACAAACAAATAATTTTCACAAATAGACTCACTTCACTCTTGATGAATATGATACACCACAAAATAAATGAAGTTACATATGATAACTCCACTTTACTCGATAAAGAAGTTTATTTTCCTTTTCTAAGGATGCTTTTGTTTTACGAAAAATAAGTGATTTAGAAAAAAATTTTCCAAAAAATAATTGATTATACTGCTTATTTAAATGGAAAAAATTTTTCGAAAAGATGGCAATAATGAAAAATTTTTTCATTCTAGTTTTTCATTCAAATCACTCATTTTTCTGCAAAATAAAGGTACCCTAAAATTTACAAAAGCTGTTTTTTAAGTTTTGATAAATGCAAATAAAATTAAATTTCACGAACCCGATTCACCCCCATCATCTCGCTCGGTAAAAGTTCTGAACGGGCCACTAACTAGCTGCACGTAACGACAAGAAAAGGCATGAGCTCACATAAAATTAGGTGAAGAGCAGAGGCGCAGATGAGAGAGAAAGTGCTGTGGCTCGCCCTCGCAATCTCCCACTGATCCATCATCATCCTCCATCGAGGTACGCACGGCCGGTGGCTTGACTCCAACCCTAGAATCTTGCTCGGTTCCTCCCCCCTTTCGGCGCCGGGCGCCGCCGTGTTCTTCGCGGCGAGCTCGGGTTTTCGTTCCGGGCCTCGCGGGGGCGTTCGGGTTTGAATCGCCCGTTTGTTGTTCCCTCGTGCTCGGGTTTTCGTTCGTGATGGTTCTGCGCATTGTGTTGTTTTTGATGTGCTGAGGCAATGGGGGGTTGTTTTCTTTTTCTGGGTTCTGCGGAACGATGCGTGTGGCCTTTCCCCGGCTCTTGATTTCGTGGGAATTTGAGTAATTTGCGAGTTCTCCGCTCTGCCCATTTTAGGGGGAACCCGAAATTTGTGAAAAGACCGAAACTTTTGATGACCCATTTTCGCTGCTCCCTTTCTTGATGGGTGTTTGTGGGACTGCCGTGTGTAGATTGCATTTGGGGTGTCCGAGTTTTGGTACTTTCGAAGGTGTTGTAGTAAATCATGGAACGTTGTTTTATGCAGTGTCGTCCCGAGTCGGTTTCTTGTGAGCATTTGTTCTCTCCTTGTTGAAGGATGACTTGTGCGTTCGACGCTCGCGTTCTTTACGTTGCGAATTCGATGTGCTGGACTTGCATGGTGTGTCGATGCAATAGTGTTGGCTAGCAATTTAGGATGAACTGCTTGAGATGTCGACAAAAGTTTGTACATATTAACTTTGGCGACTGCTTTGACACCAAGTTGTCTCTTTCATTTAAGCCTTACCTAGAGCGGGAATCAGCCGGTGTAGGATTTGAGCGTGCAATGTCTGTTGTCAGAGCTGGGTTCTGATGGAATATATAACTCTGATGTTTGTTTCTGTCAGGGTATCTGCTCTTACACCCGGTGCAGAAAATCTCGTTTGGTTTTTATCTCCAAGGAGCCAAATGAGCTTTTCAGGGTCTTCGATGGGTTCTGGTTTGTTTGGTCTTCCTTTTCCTTTTTCTCCTTGTTGTAAGTAGAGCAATTTCCTAGTGCACTTGATACTGAAATCTATCAAAAGGTCCTTTATGATTTGGCTAAATTCTTTTAATGTTATATGTTGACATCAATATGCTATCTGTGGTTGTCGCTTTATTACAGGTGGGCAAACAGCTAGAAAGGCATTTAACTTTGGAAGGACATACGTGGTCAGGCCCAAAGGTAAACACCAAGCAACTGTTGTTTGGCTGCATGGCCTTGGTGATAATGGTTCAAGGTAATATTTGATATCAACATTGGCCTACCAAATGTAACTTTACTTATGAATCTGTTTGACAGCAAGTTTCTCTAATGATGACATTTTCAGTCTAGAAGGGTTTATCTGATATGCAATTATCGCTCACTTCCACTTCCTGTCACAAGAAAATAGTTGTGTTGGTTCTTCATGTCAAGCACCGAGCTCGAGTTGTCTATTTCAAGTTTTTATCCGCACATATAACATTTAGCTTCTTAGTGGGTTGTCAAATACCCCTTACATTTGGATTATTGTAGATTTCTTGTTTACACTTCGATATTTTTTGGCAGCTGGTCGCAGCTGTTGGAGACCCTACCTCTTCCAAATGTAAGAAATAGACTTTATGGTGAAGGCACACCTTATTGCATGCTGTGTGGTTGCTTTCTTCTCCTTAGATGATATCATAACTTTTCACTCTTGATATCTCAGATAAAATGGATATGCCCAACTTCCCCTACACGACCAGTCAGCATTTTTGGGGGGCTTCCCTTCTACTGCTTGTACGTCCATTGCCTTGCAAGAAAGAGCCATAGCATCAGGAAGTAGAATTGTTTTATAAATAAAAACAGTTTATCTTTAATATAAACATGTATCTTAGGAGGAGGCAATAAAAACCTTATCTTATAAAAACAGTTAAGATGTCCTTGGTAAGGATTGTGAAAAAATTATATTTGCTATTCCTGGTTAGGATTTATATGCTTGTTTCAAAGAAGGTAAATTGAGACATGGCCTTTTGGAGAAGGTAGATTATGTTGACTTATCATTGTTTGTATACTAATACGATTTAATTCAGGGTTTGATGTTGGAGACTTTTCCGAGAATGCTGCTGATGATTTAGAGGGTTTGGATGCTTCAGCTGCACATGTTGCAAATTTGTTGTCAACGGAACCAGCTGATAGTAAGTTTCGTAATGCTGATGTGATGGCAAAACCTTTTCTGATGCCAATTTATATTGAAGAAGTCTTGGAAGGGGAAGCAATGACTCCTTGATGGAAGAAGCTTTCCTTGAAGGATAAAAGAGTTTCCCTATTCCTTCTATTAGTTATTAGCTCTTATTTTCTCAGTTCGTTAATTCAATAACTGGTTTATACATTTTGAAAAATGAAAGAAAAATCCAGTAATTGTTACTTTCTTCACCTTTGGCAGTCAAACTTGGTGTTGGAGGCTTCAGCATGGGAGCAGCAACTGCCCTATACTGTGCATCATGCTGTGCTTTTGGAAAATACGGGAATGGCAATCCTTACCCAGCCAAAATAAGTTCAGTTGTTGGGCTCAGTGGCTGGCTCCCATGTTCAAAGTTTGGCTACTTTCATTATGTTTTGTCTTATCTGAATTGGTGGGGCCTTGGTGCTGAGATAACTAGTTCTTTTCTTCAACAGGACCTTGAAAAGCAAGTTAGAAGGGGAAAGTGAAGCTGTGACACGTGCTGCTTCATTGCCCATACTTCTCTGCCATGGCACAAGTATGGAAACTACCTTTGCATGAGAATGCACTATTCAATGTTTCCTTAATATATCTCTTCTGTGTTCAGCTGTATGACTAATCAATACTAAGCCATGGGTGCTCTCTTGTATGCCTGTTGTGTTGTGCTATGGAGTAGAATGACTTTTATAAACAGTTAGACGGCTCACTTAGTTTGATCAGTTCTTGGTATGTGGAACAATGAACGAGAGAAATGTAGATTTACAGTTATTATATCTTGTTTGCACACTGCCCATTTTCCTTTCTACATGTAGATCGAAGATTAATCCCTTCTGACCTGATGGGACGCTGATTTTAGCTGTTAACTAGCTAGTTAATTGGTAACTCACATCGTTCTTACTCACCACGGCCACCTCATTCGATAAAACTTGCCAACCTTTCTTGTCTTCTCAACCAATTTTCAAGTGATGGTTGCAGAAAAGCAGAGTTTAGTTTCCCAGGGTCTTCGTTTAGCTGCATGAATGATTGACAAACTTTACCATAACTTATAAAACTCAATTCTTTCTTTGACCATCTTTATTGTTCACTTTTTCACCTTGTGGCATCTCTGTGGCTTTTGTTTCCTGTTAGTGCTATTCTTATTGTTACAAGGCTGACCATGCTTGTCATATTTGTGACTTTACTGCTGGTCAAGATGAATTTTGTTAGCTATTAGAGAAAAAAAAAAATGATAAAACAGCTATTTTCTGAAGCATGTCTCGCTTGACAAATCTGCACTGACCACTATCTGACCTGCGGATATAATTTATCAAATAATGTTGATATGCTGTGATAGGTGACGATGTGGTGCCTTACAAGTTTGGTGAGAAATCCTCAGGGACCTTGAAAGCTGCTGGGTTCGAAAATGCAACATTCAAATCCTACAGTGGGTAAGTTGGGGCAACCCCTTAAGATCGCTGCTTAGGAGGAACTGGTTATGATATTGAATGTGTGACTGTCTCATTATAATTTCCTCATCTGTGCAGGCTCGGGCATTTCACAATTCTCGAAGAGATGGATCAGGTGTGCGCATGGCTCTCTTCAAATTTGGTGCTCGATGGCTCATCATAAGGTGACAAGACAAGTTTCTAGAAATAACAACCAAGGAAGAGCTGGTGTCGAGGAGATTTGTTAATGATTGGGATGATTTAATTGGATGACTCATAGTTTGTGCTGGTGGTTTCAATGGTATACGTACGTTGGCTATGAGTTTGGTTCTCCTGCTGTCTTTTTCGTATTATTTGGCACATTGGAACCTCATGAACTCACGGTGGTGATTCATGGTGTCTCATGTAAACATACAGTTTGGGGTGGCAATACCGGGATTCTGGAAATCTTAATTTCATGTTTGCTTAAGTGCACATTTGACATGGTCTTTTAAGCTGATTGGTTCCTATTCCTAGGGCAATCCTTGATTAAACTTTTGCAAGCAGATAATTGTCGAATGTGCGAGTATGAAAGCTGGGACAACTAGGATAAAGATGGAAAACAGAAGGTAAGAGCCAGATTTGACGATGAAGTGCCAGTGATCCGATCTGATCTCAGAGTCCAAGTGTACTTGGACTCCGCTAATCAGCGCGTAAAGAATGTGTTTGGTTGTCTGCCCCGGAATCCAGATTTTGCATATGAACGGATAGGGTGGTAAAACCAAGTCTCTATACTGCTTATTTGCTCCCTCTGCTAAGCCAAGGGTGGTCACGATTGGTTCAAGTTGCTGCACGCAGATGATGTTATGCAAAGATTACATAGAGTTAGGAGTGGGAACTGGGAAAGCTCATGAAAACCATACACATAAGGAAGATGGAAAAGTAAAGCCTTTATTAGGAAATCTCTCAAAGACCCAAGTCACCTGATGTATGAAAGGAAGTTTAGTAAAGCTGCTCGTCTTTCAAAAAAATTTATCCTTAGTGTGTGCCTTTTACAGTTCAACACATACTCTCGACTTAAAATTTGCGATGTACAAAATTTCACAATCCTAATATAAACAGATGCATTTATTTCACTAAAAAATTTCATGACAAAGAAAAGCATTTTTTATGAAAATTATTTGAAAGAAAAATAATTATTTTTTTGTTATTTTTTAGTTTTCTACCGTTCAAACATCATAATATCAAAAAACAATTTTTCAAAAACAGTTTAGCCTAAGATATCGAATCAAACACCCGCCATCTTTTGAAGTGGCCAAGAGTATAGTCACGTTCAAACTGCGCTGTCCGCTTTGTCCATTTCATTGTTTCTACCAGACATTTGCCAGTTGTGTTCTCATGCATGCTTGGTCACTGTCAACTTTACAATCCAGACTCCAGAGAGAGAGAGAGAGAGAGAGTGAAGCTAAAGCTTGTCTGGGATCTGACACCTCCCCCCAAAAAAAAAAGCATGTCTGGGAGCAGGTACATCAACATCCCCCGGCCTCCAACAAAGCAATCATTAATCACACAATTGCTGGCAAGATGGACAAAAAAACAGAAAAATTCAGAAAAATTTAAAGTCAGACATACAGGTTGGAAGGAGAACAAATTAAGGACAATTCCAATTGCAAGTGCAAAACAAAAGTTGTAAGTTGCAAACCAATGGAAAATAACAAATGATGAATTGGCCATATCATTTCTCTTTGAAATAGCACAGTTAACAATGTTACAACCCCAGTTGCAGGGAAGTATCTTGTCCTCCCTTAATTGAGAAGGCAATCGAGTATCACTTCTGCATCTCTTTAACGAAAACCACTTCTCCGCTTCCCGTCACAGGAGACAACAAGTGCTTTTCTTGTTCACTTTCATCTATTTCAGTCGACTCGTAGGGAGTGGCATTTGATAAAGATTCCGTTACTTCATCCTCTGGAGATTAAAAAGAATGAACAGCAATTACATCCAGGTCTTAATGGCCGGTGTGCAAAATGATAATCATTAAGAGAGAGAGAGAGAGAGAAAAATGCAGAGAGTCATTACCGGAACATTCACGGTACCCTGGTGACTGTTTGACTGTAGTTACTTGTAAACTTTCTGGAAGCAGACAACTGCATAGAGCGCCTACAGATATAATGCAAGGTGGTGATCGTCAACACTTAACAGCGGTTCCATTTAAGAAATACAACAGTTTTTAGAGTGGTTCTATATAAAAATAATGGTAGCAAAAGGAAATTTCAAATATTTAAGGCTATACCGATTAATACATCTAGGTTTTTTCATACATGTCATTTCATAGATTGGATATGCCACCAGAATACACGGTAAGATGCACAAAATGCTAACAACAATAAATCACGTCAGCTCTTTGTCCCGAATAGTCGTAGAGAAAGCTAGAAGAATTAGCATGCGATGAGTATATGTCCACCCCTGTGCAATCAATACAGCTAGTTTGTTTACCCGGACGTCAAGATAACCATATATTTGTAAATTTCAGTTCACTTAACATGGAGATTCACTTCATTTTTCTGACTTGCCCATCTTATAAAAGGTCAAGTCAACCTATTTTTCAATCTTGCATGGAGGTGATTACAACGGAAACAAAAACAAACAAGCTGAAAAGATTGAGTAGATGTAAACATCAGAAATTTAATGAACTTACCTAACCGAGCAAGCCTATTTACCCAACCAGGGATCCGTCTGCCCGTCAATCTCAATGAGACATCATCTGTAAAATGATTACAGTTCTTGGAGATGAGGTGATACGTATCTCCATGGTATTCACCTGCCATATTCTCAATAAATGTTCGAAATTCTGAGGGAGACATGTTGATGCGTCCCAACAATATGGTAGTCCTATATAAGAAACCCGGGCAGCTCCTTGGTTCCACTTCAAAAACCCCACTAACTGGGAAGTCGTGGGCACCAAATCCATACTCTTTGCCATGAACTGTTCATGCAATTAGTCGGTTGTTTCAGGTTATCACGACAAATGAAGAAATAAGAACTCAGGAACAGAAAAGGGAAATCAAAGAGAACTTCTATGAGCAACTTCTTGAATCGGCCTAACAGGGGATTTGAGGCGTAACTACATGTTAATAAGTACGTCTGCAGTGATTTAAGCATTCAATTCATTCGAGCAATTTGGCTCATTAAACAACGCAAGTTGAAGCATAGTGACACCCGCTGACCAACTATTGCTATCTATTTGCTTATGTCTCATTACCAGAGAGTAAAATCCTCTAGGATCATCTTCAAGAAATTGCAAAAGAAGCCGAACCACTCAATGACATACAGACCAGAGACAATAAGGTCATAACTCTCGACGGCGTCTCCTCCCTCTCACCATGCCTTTGACCCTTTGACCTTGAGGTTAATTTACTTGATGTCCAACCACAAAGTCACAAGGAACGAATCTAAGTAAAAATTCAATAAGCATTCCTCAAGCAACAGAATTCAGTTGCATTCAGTAGTTCACAAGGTACACAAGTCTAGGAGCTAAGGAACATCCGACTTCATCACGAGTATCCTACGCACTGCATTATCAGTCAGCATCAGATCATATCGGCGAACATCATACCAAATCTCTCCCAAATTCGAAACTCATATCAAATAGAGAGTACGAAATGCAACCTCCGTGGCACTTTCATCATCAACAAAAACCCGAGCTTTCAACACCACAGAGCCGATCCCCGCAAAATCACAAACACCCAGATCGCAAAAACACCGGAACAAATCCAAAACAACTCGAACGACAGGGCAAGACGCAAGAAGCCATCAGCCATCGGCTCAAGCAAACGCACCTTCGATGCCCGAGTGGAAGATGCCGAAGCCGAACCAGCAGGTGTAATTATTAATGGGCGTGAGGTCGTAGACGTTCAGCACCACCTGCGTCTCGCATTCCGAGCCCGATCCGGAGGTGGTCTCCGCACCCATTTCGTTCTCTCCTTCTTTTGATGCTCCTCCTTCGAGAATTCAAGAGACACCCACCAAAAACCAAGAACCCTAGATTCGTTTCCTATGATCCGTGAACCGAAAAGGGAAAGAAACAAAAAAGATTTCGCGGCCTCCAAGATCTCTCTTCCGGGGCTCAGAAGGAGGGGGAACCAAAAGAGGAGGAGAATCTTGGATGGACAGGGAACAAAAACCGAATATGATGAGAGAGAGAGAGAGAGAGGTGTCAAATGAAGAGCACGGGTGGCTCTGTCTCTCTCTCTCTGTCTTCCTCCCTGACGGTTTGACCTTCCGGTTGAAGGAATGAAACATGGAAAGGCCGGTAATGATCGGGCAGCCTAGGAGGAGGGATTTAGCTTATTGTGATCAAGACATGATTTGTTGCTAGCTCTTGTCTGCAATGCAAAAGATTGCTTTCAGCAGCTCATTATTTGCTTGAAAATTTTGTTTAGTCCTCTTACTTTTGGACTTGCTCAAATTTTGGACACTGTGATTTCGTGGGACTAGTTTGATTCGTGTCGTGTCGCATTCCTATCTAGTTCCGACGAAATTTGTCGTGTACATGCGTTTCAGTGGAATCCGTTCCACATTTTCGTTCATTTCATCGAGGGAGTTTGTTCTTTCGGCACGGAAAGAAAATTCTAACAATCAACTGAATTGATCGGTTTTATAGAAGGAGGAAGTACATTGGAGGTTCTAAAATTTATCACGAAGTGCAATTGAATCCTAGCTAAAACTTTAAAAAAGTGTAATCAAGTCCTAAAACTCGTCAAATCGGTTCGATGATATCTTTTTTGTTACTTTTTGAAAGTCTTAGGACTTGATTACATTTTCTCGATAGTTTTAGGACTGGATTGTATTTTTTGAAAATTCCAAGACTCGATTGCATTTTTATGACAAGTTTTGGCTATTATAATGCACTCATCCCTTTATAGAATAAAACTATATTCATTGTATGGAGTTAAACCCGATCAATCAGGTCTGTAATTAAACTTTAAAATCGTGATTCAAATTTGCTCATGATTAGAACGATTTTAAATTTTCTATATGGAATTAACCTGGGCTGAACAGCTTGGAAGGTTCAAGGCGGACGAGCCGCGTCCAAGAATTAAGTCATTTTGCCTTTTTTTGCGAATGGAGTCTAGTTGGCCCCACGGGTGCCCGCCCATTGATGAGGTCTAATTAGAACTATGTTTTGTCAAATTATGTCTTAGACATTGAGCATATGGATACTAGTTAGCACACGTAGACACCCTATTTTGCATCTTTCTCGTTTGCAAAATCAGAAATTACTAGCCAAATAAACCAATGACCTAAACGGAACCTTGTCATCATGGCATATCCAAATTTTAAAAGTTATTAAAAGATCGATGGGAATTCAACTTGTCGATATTTGTATATTGTGAAAGTTTCAAGGAGCCTGGATTATGAAAAAGTCAAATTGAATCCATTGCAAGATTTGGATCAAACAAAAAGTACAAAATAAAAGTCTATCTAGACAGCCCACAATATTATTAACTTCAATAACAAAGGTTATACATAACAATTATTTTGAGTCGTCGGTCTTTCGAACCGATCACAAAATAAGAAAATCTTTAATACTTGGCACAATAATTAGTAAATAGGGTGGCTGAGGGGTGTCTTGTTTGGGCTTGGGGAACGATTTTGGAAATGCAAATACCTTTGGACTAAAGGAGTTTTGAAAACGCAAGTAGTGTTTTAAGTGTTTTTAAAATCAACTTAGCAAATTAAAAAAAGCTTAAAAGCGGCAGCCACCGCTGTTTGCGGCCAGATCTAGTTGTTGGCCACGATAAAGGACGGCGTTTTTGAAAATCGCAAGTAGTAGGTTTGGTGACCCCAAGAGGTGCCGGGTTTTGAAAATCAACTTAGCAACCTAAACCTCGGGCGTCTCTGGTCGCACAACCCGCCCAACGCTGCTCGAGTCGCCGGGCGACACCGGTGACGCCGAGGTCGCGCGACCCCCCGTGCGATGGTCGCCGGGGGTCGCGCGACCCCAAATCGCCGGGTCGGCTTGCCCTTAGGCAAGCGCCGCCCCGGCCTTCCTCGTTCATGAATTCTCGGATCTAGCAACTTTTATTATTAATCTTCATTGGAAATATTTGCATCTCTCATCCATATTTTCATTTGATTTGGCCAAGGGATTTTAGTTTAAATTTCAAATTTGTCAAACGGGCCCAAAAAATCTAAGACTAACTAACATTTGGTTTTCAACACAATTTCTAAGAATTTTCGACTGACATATAATTTATTATTAAACTTATTCCTTTTTTATATAATTTTTTTAAATATCTAATTTCTCTATTCTCGGATCTAGTTTTATTATTAATCTCGTTTTGTGCCCATCCATATTCATTTGATTTGTCAACATTCAACCATTTCAAATATCATCTTTTGAAAAACTCTTTTAAGCCATAATTTCGCACAGGTAGATTTTAATTGTTGGTAAATATCAAAAAACTGTTGTTAAAAAGAATGACTGGCGATATATTTTTTTTTCCAGGTAATTTGTCGGTGCCATATTGACATTATTAAGAATTACTAATTTTTTATAAATTGTAAATAAGCAATTTTCATCCAACTTACCAACTTTTATCTTGCAAGACATATTGAACACTTCAGATTTACTAACTTAGCAACTTTTTGAATTGGGTTAATACTACGAAAAATCCTAAACTGGTACACTTGTGACAGATTTATCTCAAACTATTTTTTTGACCATAAAAAACCCAAAACTGGTACATCTGTGATAATTTTACCCCGAACTATTTTTTTGACCACCAAAAACTTCAAACCGGTACATCTGTGACAATTTTACCATGAACTAATTTTTTAATATTATTTTTTTAGTTTTTCTTTTCTTTTTTTTTTCCTTTCCTTTTCTTTTTTTTTTTCCTTCATCTTCAACCTCTGGCCAGCGAGGTCGGCCCTGTCGGCCTCTGGCGAGGCCGACCTCGCCGACAACTGGCAAGGTTGGCCTTGCCCCACCCCCGGCGAAGGGTTGTCCCGCCAAATCCATCGGCAAGGTTCGACCCTTCGCCTTTTTGGGGCGGTGACCTCGCTAGTTACGGTGGGGCCGAGGCTCACCAATGACGGCGAGGACGACCCCTCACTAGGGGTGGGCAAAGCCGACCTCGCTGGCCAGAGGTTAAAAATGAAGGAAAAAAAAAAAAAAAAAAAGGAAAAGATAAGATAAGAAAAACTAAAAATTTTTCGAAAAAATTCAAAAAAATAATATTAAAAAATTAGTTCGGGGTAAAATTATCACAGGTGTACCAATTTAAAGTTTTTGGTGGTAAAAAAAATAGTTTGAGATAAACTTGTCGCAGATGTATCAGTTTGGGGTTTTTATGGTCAAAAAAATAGTTTGGGGTAACCTTACCAAAAAAAAAATAGTTTGTGATAAATCTATCATAAATGTAACAGTTTAGGGTTTTTCGTGGTATTAACCCTTTTGAATTTAAGACACTAATAAAAAGCACAAAAGGAGTTGGTAATTTGCAAACCAACAACAACAGTTGGTAATTGAATAAGCAACATCAATAAGTTACCAACACATTATCGAAAAATTTTTGCCAACAGTTTCTTGAGACTTTGTGACTCTTTCTGAAATTGTTCGGCACGAAAATATAATCCATTATTTTGGATCCATGGCATAGAATCAAGACCCACAACTTTCTTTCAATTGCTCCATCCATCTACAACATTCAACAACGTATCTTTATTAAAAAGTCAAAGTAGAAAACTTTCGAATCAGTTGAATGAAGAATGAGAGTTCTTTCCTCAGAAACTGACATGAATTGAGTCAATACTCGATATGGTTATCAGAGCAAGAATCGGGCTAACTCTGTACCGGTAGCTAAGAATAGGTAAAAGGAGAGAGAGAGAGAGAGAGAGAGAGATAGATCCCAAGAATGCATTATCAAATTGCAATCTCAGCAAGAAAATGACAGTTTGACTCTTGTTCCTGCATCATGTTCATCTAACAGCACGTGGCTCCCAAAGCATGGATCGTCGCATCACAGCGGTGACTGCAAAAATTAATTCACCGTTGTCGACGGATCCTAAAAAGGGTCTCTATTTTCAAAACAGTCCCTCTAAGACAGTGGACGGCAAAAACTACACAACGTCCCAGCATGCCTTGTACTCGGTGTTCCTAAAGTTACTTAGTTACAACAAAAGAAACTGGAAGACCTATATATATCATCATTTTATGTTCATTGCAGCTGACATGGCTCGTAGCTCTTTCGCAACGTCTGAGAAGGATGGCCTTGAATTCACATCGGTGGACCAACATCTCTCCATCAGTGATCTCCACGCCGGGTCACACCAACTCGGGATTTCAGGTCGTAGAGTTCCTTTGAGAATACCGGCTGAAACATCATCAGGAGAGAAATAAAGTCAGAACAGGCTTTCCTTTGACAATGCTTACTCTGATCAATACCCTTACAAAATATGCAAGAAGGGTATATAGAAAAACCAAGGTACGAAAAATAAAGCGAAATTCACAGAGCATTCGGTCGCCAATTCTGAAAAAGCATAGAAGACCAAACAGAAAAAATGGCATTCTAGAACTAATGTTTAGGTGGCCCTTTTGAAGTTGTAAAACCCCTTACTATAACAGATCAGAATTCTCAGTCTGGGATCATACCTATTATATCCTCCGAACGTAAGTTTGCATAGGGTTCTTCCCCAGTCAAAAGTTCCCACATGACTATTCCGAATGAGTATACATCAACCTACATTATCAGCACATTCCCAAATTACAATGTTAAGATTGGGGCAAGGAAAATGTTGGCATCGAAAGTTGGAAATTGTATTATAGTCCAACTATTAAAATACCTTCTCTGTCACCATGCTATTCTTATTGTTGAAAAGTTCAGGAGCCATCCATGGTATTGTCCCTCGTACTCCACCAGAGACCAACGTTTTCTTCTTGATTTTTGATAAGCCAAGATCACCAATCTGAGGAAGGTTTACACTCACAGTTACACCATACTCAAGAACAATGAAGGATTTGCAAATAAAGGCTCAGGCACTTAATAAAGAGGGAATCTACAATGCGATTACATTATGAATGGCAGGACATCTAAGGTAATTGATTAATCACCTTACAAACTGGTCTCTGTGGGTCCCTCATATTCACAAGGAAATTATGAGATTTCAAATCGAAGTGAACAATGTTCTTCTCGTGTAAGTATTCCATCCCAAAGGCTGCATCCATTGCTATAATCAGCCTCTTCCGGCGATCAATTGTCCTGTCATCCAGTAGAAACATAAGCAAGCATAAAATTTGGCCTTAATTAATTAAATTCCAAAACTGGTGAACTAGGACTTTGTCCCCACAAGAAAGATGAAACAGTCATGTGAACTCTGATATTTCACAAATAGTTTTAGGTTGAGGAGATTTCTGAGGCACAACTAGCCACAGCTCATATCAGTATACAGAATATGCTACTACTTAAGTTTCTGAATTTCAGACCTTGCAGGGAAGGGGGGTTGCTTTTTCCTTTCATGCCGACGTTCTCAACCTCATATTTTATTTCATCCCTCTTAACGAGCGTAGAGTTGGATCAACTTCTTTATTTTAGTCAGTATTCAGTAGGCATATGCTGCCTGCTTCAATTCAGGAGTAACTTGGTTCTGGGGACTTTAGAATAGAACAGTGTTAGACAATGGTCACCATAACTTCATAAAGAATGTCAACAACTCTATAATCAACTGAAAAAGCCAAGTCAATGCCAGAATAGATGGTAACAGGATAATAAACTTGCGAGAATACAAAGTGACAGGCTAATGCAAGGTTACTCTCTACAACAATACTTAAAATCCTTATGATCTTGGTAAATATTCACAAAGTTCAGAATTCCAGGATGTCAAGGCAATTTAACCAAACCAACTGGTTTTAACACTGATCACATTAGGAATCCACAAAAAGCAAAATGCAGCAGCAGTATTAGGTCAGGTACTTAGATTTCCAACTTCAAATGATTGACATTAAACTTAATTGTTTATTTACTTATGATATTAAGTTCCATGTATATAATTCAGACGGATTTATACCTATCTTTCTTTCGCAAGACTTGTTTGAGGGAACCATTGACCATATACTCTGTTACAGTTGCCAAACTTGTCACTGGCCCATCTGAAACTACTCCATAAAACGCCACTATATTTGGATGGTGAAGCTGGCCCAGCAAGTGAGCCTCCTTCCAAAAGTCAGCAACCTGGACGATATGATAACGAGATCGACAGATTAGAAAATATCTTTTCATTCAATAGCCTTTTGTTTTTCAAGTATAAGTTCATCTATCATGTCAGACCACGAAGCTGAATCAGCATGTTTATAAATAGTAATAATACGAGTTGACTAATCCGTCTAGTAAATAGGCCGCCCCAGTGGCGAGGGGGGAATGGGGTAGGGAAAAAGCTTTCAGACTAGAAGATTGGATCGCTCAACCAGAACAACACCCATATAACACCAATTAACTTTTTGAGACAGTTAAATCTAAATATCCTCCATGAAGAATATGCACTCAATGTGAAGGGAAGGCTTAAAGTCGGCTGGTGATAAAGGAGGATGAGCATTGGTGCAAGCAGATGCCCAGAATGCAAACGAGTATATTCTGTAGGGCTTAGGCCCCCATTTATACAAAAAGAAGGGCATATTTTGATAAGACATCAGTTAGGAAATCTTATTATGACAGAGCAGGCAGTTCAAATCAAAAGGAAACCAATATATGGAATTCTCTAGCAGTTAGGTTCGCATTAAAATGTTTGGTGGATGATAAAAAGTTTAAAAATCTATGATCCTACAAACAGAGTTTCTCATAAAAAAAGATAGTGACTACAAGTGATTGGTAATTACAATAAATCTGCAAATCTACCAAGTAACCAAACATTTAAGACATGACATTTAAATGTCACAACTGGGAGAAATTACCAGACGATCTTCCCGAGCAGCACCGTCTGTGAAGCAACAAGACTTTAGCCTCTTAATCGCAACATCAGATCCTCTCCACTTCCCATAGTAGACAGTTCCATATGTACCTGATCCCAGTTCCTTTATACATTCTACATCTGTAGTTTTAATAGTCTGCAGAGAAAATGGAAACCTTTAATCCTTCTACCATCGGAAGGGAAGGCACCAAAGCAAATTGAAATATTACCTGCAGCCCTTGAGAAGCGAGATGCGCATTAAATGCAGTCAAGTCCATTGAGATGCCGCCAATTACCTTAGAGCACTTGGGACTTCCTTTAAACTTGTCCTGTCAAAGGAAAGGCTCATGCTGAGTGAAGTCAATGGATAGTATCATATGCTCAAGAAACTTTACTCGCTAATTCCTTGAGCAAATGGGAAAGTATCCTCGAGCATTACCTTGCCGTCAATGCTTAAACCTGGTGAAAGTTCCTCCAGATTATCTTTATAAACATGATTTTTTTCCACCATAGGGACAACCTCTGAAGACGAATCAGATTGAACTCCATTTGATTCATCAAGTTGTGGGCCCGTGCTAAACTCCATCAGATCTATAGACTTGGATTGTGGCTTGGCCAAAGCATTGTTGCTAGTTGCACGAGAAGACTGTGCAGATAGTTCCACTTCTTTGGATGACGATAGTGAGAGGTTATGTAACGACAGATCAACTGATGATGAAATGTTATTATTATAGCTTGACAAGTTAATCCCCGTTGATCTACTGGGAAACTTGCTGTAGTATCTCATGCCTGTGCTGTCACTACATTTGCTGTCACTTGGCAAGAGACATAAGTTGGAACTTTCCAAAGGATCCACAGGAAGTCGTTTCTTGTCTGCATTAGAACTACATGTTGACCCATTATGGAAATTTTCAGGGGAGGTTTGACGTATTGCAGTGTTCTTATACTCATTTAATGCGGATTGGACATCATCTTGAGCATTCATCACCTCTAGGCATGTCGATGGACACATGGAATCATGATGCACAGCTGGCTTCCCATCCACACCTGCAGAGACGCCTCGATAAGTTGGATTGCATTCCATAAACATTGCATTTGCATATAGTAGGGTTGGATAATCACCTTTAGCATAAATGCAAGGATTTTCACGATTCGAATAGGAGTTCATCAAACTCATACTTCCATTCGACAAACAGTTATAAAATCCGGTCCATGCCTTGTGCTCTGCCTGATGTGTCATTAACTGCTCCTGCTTTGACATATTAGAAATAGGCTTGAGACCAGGATAACCTTTTCCAAGCGATAGCCTCTGTTCAGCTTTAACGGCTAGGTAGCTCTCCATCTCAGCTGGATCATAGCGATGATTTCGGACATGATATGGATGAACCCTCTGATCTCTTGCATTGGATGCACCTGATCTGTGGCTGCGGTTACTGCTCTGCATCGCTCCCCATGCCCTGCCAGCCACAGCTGAAGGCTCTTGAGCATAACTTCTTCCGGCAAGTGGATTGATGCAAGGTAATGGTACAATGTTTTCCCTGTTCAAATGACTCTGCAACCCCACGTCGATCCTTCTCAAGTTTTTCGAAGCATCAACACTATCACCCTTCAAAACCACTGAGGGATTGCCCCGTTGCATTGGATCCTGAGGTACGGTAATATAATGACTTGAGCATCCTTTGCAGATCCCCGACTCGTGGCCACATTTCCGACGACACAATCTGTGAAGGTAGATGCGTTTGCACAGGAAGATTCCCGTTTCTTGGAGTTAGAGGGCGCGGGCGTGCTACCCGAAATTGAACGAGATTATAATGGCTCTCACTGCCAGGACAATGCGTGCCCACTTCTCTACGGTCCAACATGCCCATTGCAGCTTGGGGTCCAGAAGCCAAATCAGGATGTGACTGATTGTACTTTGCGTGCACCCCGCGAGCAGAAAATTCCATCTTTGTATTCGAAACATCTCGAACATTATTGTAAACAGCCAACTGTCTCACGAGAATTGGCTCGTTCCACCCCATATTCCTAACAGGATCATCACGAAGTCCCGTCCCGGCAACACCAGTCGCCGGATTCTCAACAACCGCGCAACCAACCAAACTGCCGCGAAACCGGGCCTCCTGATCTTTTCGGCCCTCGAATCCACAACCATTGAAACCCCCCAACACTCTCCTATCCGAAAACTCATTCTCCCCATACACGCCAACCCCCCGCGCACCGCCATCCTTCCCTAGCCCACCACCGTCTTCGCGACCCGTACCATCACTACCGTCGCTAAAAACAAAGACCCAGAGCCTCGCGTGCTTACCGCGCGCCTCGAGCTTGTCGTGCTCCTCGATCATGCACCTGACGTCGTCGTCGGAGGCGACCGAGACCAGGGGCGCGTCGCCGGCGCGGCCGGCGCCGGCGAGGAGCCGGTACTTGACGGAGAAGCCGCCGGAGCGGGGAATGCTGGGGCAGAGATCGGCGATCTTGGACGCGAGGCGGGAGAAGGAGACGCCGCCGCGGTCGACGGAGACGATGCGGGTCTCGCCCCCGACGTAGCGGAGGTCGCCGGAGGGCGGGCGGGGCTGGAGGGCGCCGTTGAAGCTGCAGACGAGCTTGAGCTTTCTTGATGGGTTGGCGCCGCCGCTGGCGGCGGAGGCGGGTTTCTTCCGGAGGCGAGAGAGGGACGGAGGTTCTTTCATGGCGAGAAGAGAGGGAGTGCGTTGGGTGGAGAGAGAGAGAGAGAGAGAGAGAGAGAACTCAGAGAGAGTTTATACTTTACAGTTGCGAGTGGGAGGGGCGGGTGAGTGACGTCATGCGAGGGGGGGTTTTATGAGTGGATTGACCGAATTGCCCTCGATCTAAAATTGGAAACTTCCTGGTTTCATTGGGCACTTTTCCCTGTAATTTTAGTAACAGTTGGAGTAAACACCAAGAAGAACGCGAAACTGGTACGCTCGCTATAAATTTATTTGAAATTAATTTTTTAATCACGAAAAAATTCTCGAGCCGGTGCACTTGTGATAATTTTACAGTTAAATTTCTGAGTTGGATGGCACTTAGTAGTTGGCGGTGTGGGATTTGGAGCTTCGTTCGTATGTATCATTTTGTGGTTTTTCGTGATATTAATATAATTTAACGGAGGGTAAATTTATCATAAATGTAATAGTTTGGAGTTTTTGACTATCGTAAAATTAGTTTAGAGTAAATCTGTTACAAGTGTAATAGTTTTCCTACTTTGAATCTATTTAGGCAACTTTTCCGTGAATTACACCATGAAATAATTCGAGTTTATAAAATCGAATAATTATTTTCGTGTGGAATTATGAGTCTAAACACCTTGCGAGTTATCGGGTGTTGCTCGAGTGTGATTGTAATCTCTCGTTCCATTGCTCGATCCATAATAAAATCCCGTGCTACTCGGCTACCTTAATTGAATCACGTAAATTTGAAGTTGGATTTATAAATCGATTTTTATGCTTCCATAGTTCGTTGCGTGTAGCGCTTTAAACTCGTCAAAGCAAAACTCATATTTGTCCTTTAGTCCATTACGTGGGCCAACATCTAAATTCGTGTAAATATTATTATAATATATGATGGAGTGGGGTCATTAATCCATTAATTAAAAGCATATGCTAACTTGCGCGCCTAAGTTCCATGCACGAACATCAAACCCAGGAGAAGGAAAAAATGGGACTGATTTTTATTAACAGGCGTCTCCGAAATATTCGATAAATTATAAAATAAAAAAATTTACTCAATTTTTATACGTCTCCTTTAATGTGTATTATACGTTATATATTCTGGGAATTTAAGTAGCTTTATCAAAATATGCTCGATAAATATTTTGACATATTTATCAGTAGGTGCTTATTTGGTGGAGCGGTAGAATTATCAGTTCAAAACTAATAAAAGTGCTTTTTACATATCACTTTGTTAAAATTCAAATAATTTTGTATGTACTTAAAACCAAGGAAAATCTCTGCATAATTTGTCATCGAGGAGATTTCAAATATCCGGCAAATGAAAGATTACCGTGCACGTAAGAAAGGTTTCCAAATCGGCTAAAATCAAAATGGATTACTCAAATGATAGCCATTTAATTAAATAAACCATATCATGTGAATACCATTTACAAACCCTCCAAATCCAATACGAGATCTGAATAGTGCGAATTTTACTGTACGTTGATCTCCTCATCAGTGTCGGCTCATATAACCTAACGGCACTCTTTATTCAATCGACGTTTCGGTTTATTCCTGCCCGATTTCTCATCCCAAGGCCTGTTGAGAGCTGCACGCATGCATCGTCCTCTCGTCAAATTATTAAGGTCCACACATCTGCAGTGTCTTTCTCCTAAGGATCCAAAAAATGCTGCCCGTCGAACTCCGCCGCATCAAATCATTAAAGCCCATTAAGCAAAAATTAATCTGGATACCGTTCCTAAATCGTCAGGCATAATCAATTCCGTGGTTATCGAATTATGACGCGATTTTTATTATAGTTAATTATTTTATCGGAATATTTCAACACGAGGGAAATATAAAAAGAAAGAAGAAGGAGGTGCACTTTTGAGGTTGGTAAGTTGGGCGCACATCGGCATACGAGTCCAAAAAAAAGAGAACAGCAGATAACTTCACGATCAAGTTTGGCATCCTCGTGCTGACGTGGACCACTAAGATCCCACCTGGACACAACAAAAAGCCGACACAAAAGTGCGCCTCTTCGGTTGGGGGATTCGGGCCCCCCGCTCGGGGGCCCACCTCTGGCCACAACCACGGCGACACGTGGCGGTGATGAGTCGGTGACCCATATCAGCGCCGCTGCTGCCGCCGCCGCCGCCGCCGCCCACGGGGGTCAAGCCGTGGTTCCCGAATCAAAGTCAGCATGTGGAGCCCCAGTGGCCAGTTTCAGGCGGTCGCGGGTCGGGCGCTGACGTGGACAAATGGGACGGTGGTTTGATTCGTACATCAATCGGGAAGTGGCTATGGCATTTTGGCATAATAGGGGACAAAGCATCCACGTTTGATTTGGTTTCTCTCTTTTGCTTTTGAGGCTGTGAATTGGGATTGAGACTTTTGTCCCTTCTTCTTGTGGACAAAAGAGTGCAAGCTGTTCTTGTATTATTATTATTATTTTTTTATCAAAGTAACATTCCATTTATTTTCATGAAAATATAAAAAGAAAACAACGTTGTCCAACTGCAAATCTAGATCTCAAACAACTTCAAAACAAAATAACTCCAGATAACATGACGAATCACCATGATAACATTTGGGGTTATACGCTTAAAAATCATATCTGTAACTTCTTTAAATCAAAATTGGCAGGTGATCATCGAATTTATCTTCAATAACGAGCACATATCGAGATCTCCATTTATTACTACAGCTTTACCTTCCGGCGATGTGAGCCTGGGTTTGGCATCCCCAATACCATCACCATTAAGAGTAACAAGGTTAAACGAGCATAGATCTAATATTTGTTAGAGCAAATCCTTCATGAAGCTCTTCCGATCTCTTTCAAAACTTGACTTGAGGACAGCGAAACCCCAAAAACATACAGAAAATTCCTCAATCTAGACTAGATTTTGATAGTAACAACGTTGTTCTTGTATTGAATGAGAAAACTTATTATAGTATTGTGGATATTGGATGAAATCAAGGCTAGATGGTAAATATTTCAAAAAGGGTTGGGTCCATATTTATCTCAAAAGTATCTAATCTCGCGTTGATAATTCATCATATTGCTTATACATCTCGGATCTCAATTATCTTTTAATCTTTAGGGCACATTCAATAATTAGACGAGCATTAAGGTCGTTCGTTCAAAATGGTGTTGTTAATTACTCGACCGAGATACGAAAAGTTCAACTTTCTTCTTGAGTAAAATCTTAGGACTTTGATCACCAAACTGGGCCCATCAACATAGGTTATGAAGAAATAAGAATTTGTACTTTATATATTCTAGGTTATGTTTGATAGACCTAATCGCACCATTCCTAGTCGCGATTATTAGACTACGACTTAACTCGCTAATTGTAAGCGATGACTTATCCAATCGTGCCAATTTTTCCCTTTTCTTATTTTTTTTTTTGATCCGAATGAGCGGCTTAGCCGTTATTAGGCCATATCATGAAAGTATGGCAATTTCCCGACGACACATTCACTCATATCTAATGAAAATCATTAGCATTTGCATAACAACATGAACAATAAGGCAGGTCGACACGAACACGATTCGCAAAACACGAATTCCCCAGTCCTATCCTACGCTCATGGACCGGCCTTCTCGATGAGCCGCCCTCATGTGAACGAGCTCATGACCGCCGGGCTAGCTTCCAAAGTCAAGGAAAGCGAATCATCTCTTGAGTCAATGACATGACCCTTTCGGAGTTCGGCTACAGCGCACAATGTTGCAACGATTCTAAACTGACGGCAGCAGAATGCATCTTTTCAATTTCGAAATGAAATTTCTCCGGAAAATTTAATTTTCATTAATATAATGAAGACGATCGAAATTACAATTTTGATGTTTGAAGATCACGGTTAATGCACGCTGGATCAAAATTCTAGTCATAAATACCACCTACTAATGTCTTAGTGTTACAAGGCGCTACTTGACAAGCACAAATCTAGCTCCGCTTGGTGCGATATCTCCAATTTGTACATGAACATCAAAGTTCTTAGCAGGTCTTACAGTGGACGGGTGTAATGGCTCCGATACGTGAGGCTATGGTAAAGCCGCACCCTCGAGAGCTCTCGATTCTTTAACTCGTAGGTATTCATTGATTATCCAAAGCCGGGCATTGTGAAACAGGACTCGAGCATCTCTCACGCCAAATCGAGATATCGCTTCATATTCAGATAGTGGAATTCCAAGACCCGGGTGAGATCCGAGTTTCGAATTAGTCTCTTCATCGATCGCATAAACTGTCGTCCCCATTTTATTCTCATGTTCGTGCAAGGAGCTACTAAGTTTGTGGGATATGGAGGCATTATTCCGATTCAATCCGCTCAGGTCGGCTCTCATTTTCCATGCTACAGAGTGGTCGAGAAAGGAATGAGTTTCAAAAGAACCATTTTCCCACTAACTTTTGCATTTTTTTATTTAGATTTCCCAATTATGATTAAGCAAGTCAAACACAACTTGATCAATGGATTAGTATTTTTATTTAGAGATGGATAATGACACAAACGGTCCATGAACTTTGGCCAAATATGCAATATGATTTTTAAATTTTTCATTTCTTCAATGCAGTATCTGAACTTTGATTTAATGCGCAATATGATTCATGAATTTTTAATTTGTTCAATATCGAGCTAATTTAATCACTAAAGTATAGGAAAAGTCAACCATGAAGCATGGCTAAAGCGGTGACGTTCAATGACCACTGGTTCGACATGTCAATGCCACTGCTTCGAGGTGCCTACGTCATTTCGGTATATTCACGACATTGCTGTGAAATGAAAATGGGATGATACGAGAGCGAAGGTCAGACGTATTAACAATGCAAGACAAGCATGGGAGGGATTTTGAGAAACGGGCGGTGCTTTATGGGTTTCGTTAAGTCAAATTGGTCAAGCTCGCGGTAGGGGGTGCAAAATGGACCGCCCAGACTATATCAAACCGGCCGGTTGTGTCTGGTTCCCAGAAGTGTCGATCCGATTCCCGATTTCTAAAAGTGGAACCGGTGTCTGGGTGGTCCGATTTTCGGTTCCAAGGGAGAATTGGATTGATCGGACCGAATCGATTACATATACTTTTTTTTAATTTTTATTTCTTCAAAAAAATTAGTAAACTGTAAACTAAACCCACATGCAATGATTTCCCCTTATCGTCGTACCACAATAACTCTTCACTTATCATTGCATTCACCATATGTTGAGATTTGTCATCCACTATCGTCGTGGTGGGAAAAAAAAATAAAAAAGTGACCGGTTCCCAATTCTATGACCCACCAGTCCGGTCCCTAGTTCTCAAGATTGGTAACTAGAAGCCGATCACCCCTAGTTCGTGGGTATATTTTAGAACAAAGTCGAATCTCGAGAGAAATTTGGGAAAAAGACGGTACTCTGTTGGGATTTTTGAAATTTTTCTTAATTTCTATTTTCCATATTTTTAGAGTGTAATATGGAAATGTTCTTGTCAACTAGCAATTCGCCCATCTGGCCAAAAAACAAGCAATTCACCTATTTCCTCGTGATCCCAAGCGATCTAATATTTTTCGTAAAAAGGATGAAATTTCGGTGGAAGCTGGCATCCTCAAGAGATGTTCGAACGCAACTTCTACATTTTACTTTGGAAAAATTTCAAGTAAGCATGAAATGGAACCCCTTCTCCCAAAAGAGAATTAAAGTTTTGAGGTCTGAAGTGGCTAAATTGGTGCAAAATAAGAGCACGAATTCACCATGTGGGTTTTATTCGGCGAGCTAGAATATGAGTAATTTTTTTTGGGGAAAATGATTTAAATAGTCTTTGAACTTTAACCTAATGTGTAATGTCGTCTCTGAACTTTTTGTATATGTTTAATGTGGTTTCTATAATTTTGGTACATGTTCAAGTTAGTCTCTAGATTATATGAAATTATTCAATATTATCCTTCCATTAATTCAAGGTTAGGGATATCATCGAATATTTTCGTATAGTCCGGAGACGAGACTGAACGTGTATCAAAAGGTTATAGACTATATTGAACAAATCGAAAGTTTATAGACGGCATTGCACATTCGGCTAAAGTTCATGGATCACATTGAACAAATTAAAAGTTCATGAATCACTTACATATTGGGCTAAAGTTTAGGGACTATCCGTGTCATTTTCCTATTTTTTTTCCATAATTCGCGGCCTGGTAAAAAATGAATAAAATCCTGAAAATGAAAAAAAACCCCAAAAAATTCTACTTAGTTTTTTTTTTTGTTTGGTCGGATTTCTCCTTCTTTCACGGGTTTCGGGGAAAGCATGCAGGGAATTACAAAATTTTCTGGTCAGCCTCCTCCTCCTCGTCACTTGATGCAACCATTTGTGCTACTTCTCTTAGGCGGTGGCAAGGCAGCTTGGCGTGCAAATGGACCCTGAAACATCCATTCACCGTCTCTGCTGACGAACGTTGGGAGAATGCGAGGCGCCGGCCGAGATCCCTCCCTCTCCCGGAGGTGATGATCCGGTGGACCCTCAAGGTCAAGCTGCGATGTTTCCTTTTCTTCTGCAACGCAAAGTTGTATCGAGAACGGACGCTATGAGAAAACAGGGATACAGGGTCATTCATTGCTGTCAGGAGCAAGTGCTCTGTTCTTTGCTCGCATCCACGGTGATGCTACAATCGCGAATGTCAATGACCGATGGGGGATGTCGAGGAGTTTGCTTGACAGTGCCTGTGGAAAGAATGCAGAGGCTTCGACTGCCGACAAAGTTCCGGCTTACACAGAGGACCTCAAGTAGGACACAGCGGCGGCCGGGCAATGAGTCGGTCCTTGGAGGAGGCCACAATGGTCCGATCCTTTTGGGAGGGAAAAGTTTAAAAAAAAACAGAAACTTCTCTTCTAGGAATTCTTCTTGTTTGTCCTGTTACGTTGAATTGCTGTACCCAGTTGACTCTACTCGCCCATTCAGACATTACTTTTCGCCACCCCGTCCCTCTCCCTCCCTCCCTCTCTCTCTCTCTCTCTTTCTAATGTGTCATCTTTCTCAAGGACTGAAACTTTTTCGGCAATGGCCACGGCCTCGCTTTCTCTCCCAAGGAACTTGGGGAAGCTCCGTTCTTTTCTCTTCTTCGTCGTGTTTTGTTCCCTGTCGCTCTGTTTATCTGCGACAGCAACCGACACGCTCTTGCCCGGTCAGGACATCAGAGGCAACAGGACCTTAGTATCGCCCAACCAAGTGTTCGAGCTCAGATTCTTCAAGAGCGGGGGGGTCCTCTGCCAACTACTACCTGGGCATTTGGTTCCGGGACGATCCGCACCAGAAACCCATCTGGGTCGCTGACAGAGAGAACCCGATTCTGGATTCATTGGGCGTGCTCGCCATCAGGCACGATGGGAATTTGGTGATCACTGATAAGAGGCAGATTCCGATGTTGGTCAATCCTGCGATGCTTGCCACTAGGAATGGCACGCACTCCTCGCTTCTTGATTCTGGCGATTTGGTTCTTGTGGAGGGAGACAGCGAGAGCCTTGTCTGGGAAAGCTTCTTTTATCCATGTGACACGTTGTTGCCTGGGACGAGAATTGGGTTGTTCCATTTAGGGACAGACAAGTTGAGGGAACACTTCCTGATCTCCTGGCAGACCCCATCTGTTCCTTCCACCGGTTCATTCGCCCTCGGCCTTGATAAGAATAACGACACCGTGATCCGGGTGTGGCACTCCGAGGTCTCGTGGGAGATCGGGTATTGGGACAGCCGCAGATTCAGGTTCCTCTACAACAGCTCGCTGGATGACTACAATTTCAGTTATGTGACCAGCAGGGACGAGATATGTTTCACTTTCGCTAATAGGAGGAATGCTAGCATCTCCTGGTTTGTGTTGACCCCCTTCGGGGAAATTCAAGCTTGCACTATGATCAGGAAGGAGATATCAATGATGTATAGTCCGATTTGCGAGAATACTTCCTCTTCCAGCAAGACTGACCGCTTCCTCGAGCAGCCGTTGTCTTGCGGCGACGGGAATAGCTTTTCTAAGATACAAGGGATCATGACGAATCCTACTGTGTTCAATGACTCAGATCGTTTGGGCATTAGCGACTGCGAGATCATGTGCAGAACCAATTGCTCTTGCACTGGTTTTGCTTCTTATCGTGACAACGCAACTGGATGCACGTTTTATTATGAGGATACTAGCTCGATTTTATACAAAATTGGCCAAGGGAATGCCACTATGTTCATCCGTGGGAATGCTACCGGAACTGCTGACCAAAATCCAAGGAGATCAGGTGGGCCTCATCTCAGTTTTTGAAGTAGTGTCGAATCTCAAAATGATGTCAAGAAAACAACAAATAATTCTGACGCCACAATGTTGCACTTACCTGGCCGAAGTAGATTTTTCTGTTGACTTATATCATATATCGCTGCCGGTGCAGAAAAATGAGACGGTTCTATTTTCAGGTTCTCGGAACAAAGAGGCTGCTCTGGTTGATTGGAATCATTCCTGTGGTTATATTGCTAATTTCTGTGGCAATTTCCATCTCAAGAGGGAAATGTTCCACCTATCTAGGTACTGACTATGCCTGAACAAATTCATAAGATAGTTGTCTTCTTAGCCTAAATAGTTTGTTTGATTCTCAAGTAGCAGCGTGGAAAGCGAATCGGACCAGCACAAGTCGAAGTTTGGAGCTGTTTCTACGACAACTGGGTCATGCACGAGGTCACAGCAACAGCACTGGTAGACTTGAATCTGCGAGAAAGAGGGATCACGAGCTCCCGATTCTCAGTTTCTCTTGCGTGGCAACATCTACAGATTATTTCTCCCCGGCAAATGAACTAGGGGTGAGAGGTTCCCGATCCGATCCGGTCCCACTCCAAAAACCGGGAACCGGACCGGAAGGACGGGTTCCTAGCTAGTTTCTAGGACCGAGGACTGGACCGGTTAGTCTTGGAACCATGGATTGGACCGATAGTCCGGTCCGATCCGGTCCGATTCCAATGGAACCAACCACCTATTCATTTATTAACCAAGAATATGAAATAATAACCTTCTGCAATATGACAAAAGCATTAATTATAGTGCCATGGAAAAATCTAAACTTGTTTTTTAATAAAATGTCTTAGGCAGAGCCTCAAAGGTGAGGGTGAGAGTGAATCGGGGAGAGCCTCAGTGATTAGGGTTTCCATTTTTTAAACTCAGAGCATTGGACTGTCTTTTCTTTATGGGAAACAATAGGAACATTTGCCACAGAGGAAAATTGGTAAAATGCTTTCTATTTTTTTCATAAATTTTTAAAAAGTAAATAAATATATATTTTTTGAGCAAAATAAATAAATAAATAAATATATTTATCTATCGACCCTGGTCCGGTTCCCACCCTAGAATCGGGAACCGGACCGCCCGGAAACCGGTTCCACTTTTAGGAACTGAGAACCGGACCGATACTCTCAAGAACCGGATCAAATAGCTAGTCCTGTCCGATCTGACCTGGTCCGGTCTGGTCCGGTCCTAGTTCGGGCGGTCCATCATGCTCACCCCTAAAATGAACTTGGAGAGGGTGCTTTTGGGCCTGTTTACAAGGTTGTTTGCCCACCGAAGATCATTCTAAGACTAACACTTGGTTTCTTGCGGGTTTATCTTTTAGTTTTGGTCGATTTGGTCTCTCTACATTAGAATCAGTGTTGCGAAGTCCTGCCTCTCATTATGAGTGTTGTTTAATCAGTGACGCATCGGAAGCGAATCATAACTTTGCAATTAAGTCGGGGAGCCGTAGAAATTTGATAGAGAAATAAAACGAGGAACAATAAAAGGACACGAGAAATTTACGTAGTTCGGTCCGAATGTCAGAACTTACGTCCATGTGGAGAACTGATAAATAATTCATTAATAAATCGGATAATTACATGGTTATAATTACCCAAATACTCCAGTGTTTCCCAGTCTTAGTATATGTTCAATATCCACAATGTTTAATATTTCAATTCGATGGACTCTCTCTCCCTACGCATAAATATCTCCGAGCTCACGCCTCTCTTCCGGAGCCCTCTTCTCTCTTCTTCGCTTGTCTCTGTCCTCTGCGGTTCTCCTCTCGTAGGAGGATGCATGTAGAAACGAGACAAATGACCCATCTTCGTAAGTCCATGCAATTGATGATGGCATGTGCATACGACCGTCGTGCACCGCCATAAGAAAAATTGAACATGACTTCTGCCTTCTTTCTTTCTTCATTCATTAACAAAAGAGAAATGAAGCCCCACAAAAGATGACCAGAAGGAAGGAAGAGACATCCGGTGCCCACGACCTTCTATGAACATATGTGCATGCATTTAATGGAGGAGAAATTGGACGTCCAACTCCATTGACACGCATAAAAGTAGGAGAGAAAAGTCAAGACTTGCTCCCATGGGCACATTTAAATAATAAAGGGACATGTGCACTAAAAATTTTAAAATTTATCATAAAAAAATATAATCGAGTCCTAAAATTTTCAAAAAATATAAACAAAACCTAAAACTTATCATGAAAGTATACTTGAGTCCTAAAACTTTCAAAAGGTACAAATAAATCTTAAAACTTATCACGGAAGTGTAAACAAATCCTAAAATTTATTACGAAAGTACAAATAAGTCCTAAAACTTTTAAAAAGTACAATCAATGGAAGGACTTGATTGAACAATTTTGATAAATTTTAGGATTTGTTTGTACTTTTTGGAAGTTTTAGGATTCAAGTGCACTTTCGTGATAAGTTTTAGGACTTGTTTATACTTTTTGAAAGTTTTAGGACTCAATTATACTTTCGTGATTAGTCGATACACCCTTGCACCTGTTGGACACCCTTCCGTGTCCTTTCATATGCGGGGTTTTTGTGTTCGACCTTTCTTTGTACATTGCGTTGAAAAGTTATATCAATCCTTACCTTACCAAAAAAAAAAAAAATTACACCTTCGTGATAAGTTTTAGGATTTTGAATGTACTTATCCCAATAATAAAAGACAATTATGGCCAACACTTCTGCCATGCGTAGAAAACGTTCAAGCATTGCTTCTTTCTCTTTGTCCGCTCTACACTGCATTTTTTTTATTTCATTTTTGCACGTGATTTTGAGCAATAAACTGTTTTTTCAAACATTTCTATCAAACTTGCTTGGTCAATTTTCAAAGATTATATTTATAGATGGTTCTTCGATGCATCGCGTCTTATATAAGGGCTCAAACTCGAGATACAATTTAACAATGACGGTGAGTTTGGTTCTTCAACAATCCTCTAAAAACTTTTGCAGGGCATGTTGCTGGGGCATGAATTTGCGGTAAAAAGACTTTCTAGGAAGTCCGGACAAGGAATAGAGGAGTTCAAAAACGAGGTTCAATTAATATCCGAGCTACAGCACAGGAATCACGTTAAGTTGTTGGGCTGTTGCATAGAAAGGGAGGAAAAGATTTTGATCTACGAGTACTTGGCAAACAAAAGCTTGGGATTCCTTTCTTTTCGGTATGTAATCGGATCATCACAATGCCTTTATCGATTTACAGACCCACGTTCATTTTTTCGGTCACTCATGAGATAAATTACAGATCCTAACAAGAAGCAACTGCTGGACCGGAGGAAATGAGTTTCTATAATTGAAGGGATAGCTCGAGGGCTTCTTTACTTACACAAGTATTCTAGATTAAGGATCACACATCGAGATTTAAAAATAAGCAACATATTGCTAGATGACGACATGAACCCAAAAATATCAGATTTCGGGATGGCAAGAATTTTTGGGGACAATGAAGCAAGGGCAAGGACAAATAAAGTTGTGGGAACCTAGTAAGTCTCCTGCATACACGTGTAAACTTTGATGCCCCATGTCTTCTGATATGTTTATTAACTGTTTTCCTTTTCTTGAGCAGTGGTTATATGTCCGAAGTACGCCGTACATGGGCTTTTCTCCACAAAGTCAGATGTATTCAGCTTTGGCGTCATCATGCTCGAAATCGTTGGTGGCCAAAGAAACACAACTTTCTCCAATCTAGATCACTCTCTAAACCTGCTTGGATACGTAAGCGATCGCATTCTTCTTATGAGTCTCGTATCCAAATCTCCTATTACTTAGCATTCCGATTGAAATACTGAACTAGTCCTTAAAAACTGTCTGCATTTAGGCTTGGGAGCTCTGGAATAGCAACCAAGGCAAAGAGTTAATGGATCCGTTGGTGGCCGACATATCGTTGAGTGGCCAACTGTTGCTATGCCTCCGCATTGCTTTGCTGTGCGTGCACGAACGCCCAGAAGATAGACCCTCGGTGTCAGATATTGTTACTGCATTAAGCAACGAAAATGCGGATCTGCCCCCGCCAAAGAAGCCAGCGTTCTCAGCCCATATTGGTTACTGCAATTTACTTCATCAGGATGATCGCTCGACCAATGATATAAGCCATTCTGTCATAGAAGCTAGATATCAACTGTAGATACCATGTCAGCAGCTCCCGTAGCTATGATATTCTATTAATTTGTGAAGGCCAACAGTTCTGAAGTAGTAGTTGCTTGAGGAAGACCAACCAGTTCTAAAGAATCCTAGCTCGACCACTTCATTGGATGAGACCGAAGTCCTGTTGTCTCTCGAGTCCTGACCACGCACAAGAATGTTCGTTGCCTCGGATAGCCACAACAAACAGCTAAAGAAGTTCGCGAGAAGAACATAGGACTTGATTAACTTCCTGGAGAAGGAATATGGTGGCTGTGGCCATCAAAGTGGTTGTGGCCATAGAAACTCTCGTTCTCTGAAAAGTTGGGTGATGCCTGAATTTTGAGAACCGGAATGTATCATCTATCATTAGGCTTTGAAAGTGCGTGTAGGAGTTAGAGAGAGAGAGAGAGAGGGGTAAAGGAATCGAGTAGAGCAAAAGAAAATTGTTAAAATATGTCTCGAGTTTGAATTTGTGAACGATTTTGATTTAAAAGTACACATGAATATCCAAATCATATTTTCGTGATTACGGTTTCCTTAATCTGGAAAGCCTATTGGACTTGGAAGTCGCTGAATATTGGAGTTTGAATTTTGGTCAATAATTAAGGAAGGCAAATTGATTCCCACTTCAAGTCGGTCCACGAAAAGCAAAAGAGGAAAGGTTATTATCTCCTTTGTTGCTGAGTGGAAATCAAAAATAAAAAGAAATGGAAAGTTTAATATTTGCTGGATAGAGGAAACAAATATTCTTTCCTAATTGACGTTGGAGTCTACGGCTTGAACAAGAAAGTCCAACATGGCTTTAATTCAGACCATGACTCGGTCAACTCTTGGAGACTTGGACACATGTAATATATTCTACTGTGGGCACCCTTGGGAGGTAGAAGTTGGAAAGTGCGGAGTGTGGTCCTCATGCCGTCCATGTCCAGAGAAAACATGAAGCGCCGCGTCGAGTGCTTGGCGGGAGTCTTCATGGAATTACATCTTGGCGTTTTCTTCGTGTGTGATATTGAAGAAAAAAAGTACGAGTGATTTAGCAGGTTAAATCTTGTGATAAAATTTATATATAATTTTTTTGTGAGATCGATAGATTATTTCGTGAGAAATTATTAAGGCTAAACACTGCGCGAGTTATATTAGGTGTAATTGAGGCTTGGAAAATACTTAGAGTATTTGAGTAACTCGAGTGTGGTTGTAATTTCCGTTGTATCGCTTAACCTGCATTGGAATTTTGTATTGCTCTTCCCGTGGACGTAGGTCAATCACGTAAATCTGGTGTCCAATTTATTTTCTTGTTCTGTCAAATTTATCGTTCGATCGCTTGACTTCCACAACAATAATAGCTCTATAGAATTAGCATTTCCGATTAGACAAGTTGACGGTCGACACAAAAAGGATCACAATCAAGCTGAATCAAAGGCGTCGTCTATAAAAAAGAGGACCAAAACTCGTCTTCACTCCTACCGGCATATTCTTTCTAGATGAGTTTCTTATCTTGATTTTTGTGGACCGAGGCGTGGTCAACAAGGGTGTTCCATGCGTATATTCCATACATGTTGTTGTAGATGCACGCCTTCAATTTGTTTAGTCACAATCACAGACTTGCGGTCGCTGAATCGCCATCTCGATCCTACCGTCGGAGCAAGTTCGCTCGATGGTGGACTAGCTGTTAAGCGTGCTCCAAGAAAAGGCAAGCAGGTCGACCACCTCTCCTAGATGCTTCCCGTCGTCCTCTTCACAACCCGTGCTCAGTTACTTTGCGAGCGCACATCCATCGATATAGGTGTCGGAACTGAACCAAACCGAAATTTTATGCATCTTTAGTTCGGTTCGCGTTTCGCTTAGGATAATGAAAAAAAATAATTTTTTTTTTTATTTCGGTTCGGACAATTTTGGTTATATTCGATTAATCGAACTGAACTGAAATTGGCCCATCTTCTTAATATTACAGTTTACACGATCTCTCTTCTTTTTCACTAAATTTCTTCTTAATATTACGAAAAAGAAAACTGAAAAACTGAACCAAACCCGATATTCGGTTCGGATCGCGGTTCGGTTCAAAGCTAATGCACACCCAAACGGTTCGGTTCGGGTTTTCAGGAAATCTGAACCGAACAGTACTGTCGACACCCCTATCCACCGTGTCGCCGATGAGGTCACCAAGCAAATGGAGCGCCCTGGCTGGCAAGTGTGAGCACCAAAACCTCCTTTGCCATGTCGTCACCATCACCAGCGACGTCGATCGATTTAATGAAAAGCGCGAACCTCCTCGACGCTTCCATTTTTTTTTTGGGGGGGGGTCTGTTTTGACGCTTCCGTTGGAGACCCGAAGTTGAGTCCGTTTTGGGTAGAACCTAGAAACAAACTGGAACTAACTAGTTCGGTTTTCGGTTCCAAAAAAATTGAAACCGGGAGTCACAGGGCCGATTCCTTGTTTTAGGTCGGAAACTAGGTCAGGAACCGGCCCACCTCGAAACCTATCACCCGTAATTTTAGCATATCCATGACATAGCTGTGAAATGAAAATGGGATGATGCGAGAGCAAAACTCGAACTTGATAATAACAACGTGAGATACGTCAGGGAGGAGTTTAGAGAAACAGAGGCTATTTAATGGGTTTATTGAGTTAAAGCGATTAAGTTCTGGATACTCTAGAACAAATTCAAATTTGGAGGGAAATTTGATTAGCCGGCCGCACATTAGGGACTAGCCAAAAACTATTAGCAATTCACCTGTTTCCTCGTGAAGTTAAGTGAAAGGTAGCATTCTCTAGAGATGTTTGATCCCAAGTTCTTGGCTGGGTGATGCAACTAAAACATTTTTCTTGTCTTTTTACTGGGCAATCAACTCTCACATTCAAGATGTTTGATCCCTTAAGTTTTGAGAACTCGAGACCTCGTTGTTCATCAATCATCGCCGACTTCTAAGTGAAAAGAATGCAGAGGCTTCAATGGTCGACGTGATCCCAGCTTGGAAAACCTCAAGCAGGGACATCCATCCCTTCGGGCCAGAAAGGGAAGATGGAAGCTTCTCTTCTGTCAACTCTACTTGTTTGTCTCCTAACGTTGGACAGCTGTACCCAGTTGACTTTCATCGCCAATTCGGAAATTTCTTTTCACCACTCCCGTCAATTCAGATATGTCTTCGCTTCTGGCAACTCTCTCTCTCTCTCTCTCTCTCTAATGTAAATTGTCTAAAACTGTGCCATCTTTCTCAGAGATTGAACTTCTTCAGCAATGGCCTATCTCCCAAGAAACTTGGGGAAGCTCCATTCTTTCCTCTTCTTTTGTTCCTTCTCGCTCTGTTTGTCTGTGACAGCAACGGACCAACTCTTGCCTGGTCAGGACATCAGTGGCAACAAGACCTTAGTATCACCCAACCAAGTGTTCGAGCTCGGATTCTTCAAGACAGGGGATTCTTCCTTCGCCAACTACTACCTGGGCATTTGGTTCCGGGACGACCCGCACCAGAAACCCATCTGGGTCGCCAACAGAGAGTACCCGATTCCGGATTCCTCGGGCGTTCTCGCCATCAGGTACGATGGGAATTTGGTGATGACCGACAGGAGGAAGATTCCGATGTTGGTCAATTCTGTGATGCTTGCCACTAGTAACGGCACGCACGCCACGCTTCTTGATTCTGGCAATTTCGTTCTTGTGGAGGGAGAGAGCGAGAGCGTTGTCTGGGAAAGCTTCTTTTATCCATGTGATACGTTGTTGCCTGGGATGAGACTCGGGTGGTTCAATATAGGGACAGACAATAGGAGGGATCAATTCCTGGTCTCGTGGCAGACCCCATCTGTTCCTTCCACGGGTTCTTTTGCTCTCGGCCTGAATAAGAATAACCAGACCGAGCTCCGGGTGTGGCACTCGGAGGTCTCGAGGGGGATTGGGTATTGGGACGGCCACAGATTCAGGTTCCTCTACAACAGCTCCCTGGATGACTACAATTTCAGTTATGTGACCGGCAGGGATGAGATATATTTTACTTTAGCTAATAGGAGGAATGACAGCATTTCCTGGTTTGTGTTGACACCTTTGGGGGAAATTCAAGCTTTCACTATGATCGGGAAGGAGATATCGATGGTGTATAGTCCGATTTGCGAGAATACTTCCTCCTCCAGTGTGACTGACTGCTTCATCGAGCAGCCATTGTCTTGCGGCGACGGGAATAACTTTTCTAAGATAGAAGGGGCGATAACGAATCCTACTGTGTTCAATGAATCCGATCGTCTGGGTATTAGCGACTGCGAGATCATGTGCAGAACCAATTGCTCTTGCACCGGTTTTGCTTCTTATCGTGATGACGGAACTGGATGCGTGTTTTATTATGTGGACATTAGCTCTATTGTAGACCACATTGGCCAAGGGAATGCCACTATATTTATCCGCAGGAACGCTACCGAAGCAGCCGATCAAGATCCCAGGAGATCGGGTAGGCCTCATCTTAGTACTTGAAAGAGTGTTGGCTCTCAAAATCATGTCAAGAAAACAACAAATAATTTCTGACCCATAATTTTCCACTTACCTGGCTGAAGTATATTTTATGTTTGCATATTGGCATTAATTTTCATCGTATATACATCATTAAGCGTTCGTCTTTCTGTTTAAAAGTTATTATAGCACACCCCCTTATTTTTTCATATCACTCCCGGTGCAGAAAAATGAGATGGTTCTATTTTCAGGTTCTGGGAACAAGAGGCTGCTCTGGGTGATTGTAATCATTCCTGCGGTTATATTGGTAATTTCTGTGGCACTGTTCATCTCAAGAGGGAAGTGCTCCACTTGTCTAGGTACTGATTAAGATCTTAGCCTGAACAAATTCATAAGATATTTGTCTTCTTAGCGTAAATAGTTTGTTTGATTCTCAAGTAGCAGCGTGGAAGGAGAATCGGACCAGCGCCAATCGAAGTTTGGATCTGTTTCTACGACAACTGAGTTCACCACGAGGTCACAGCAACAGCACTAGTAGACTTGATTCTGTCAGGAAGAGGGATCACGAGCTACCGATTCTCAGTTTCTCTTGTGTCGCAACATCTACAAATAATTTCTCCCCCGCAAATGAACTTGGAGAGGGTGGTTTTGGGCCTGTTTACAAGGTAGTTTGCCCACCAAAGAACACTTGGTTACTTGTGGGTTTATCTTTTATTTTCGGTTCATTTTGTCTCTCTTCATTAGAAGCAGTGTCACGAAGTCCTGACTCTCATTATGATGGGAAGCTTGATTCTTCAACATTCCTCTAAAAACTTTTTGCAGGGCATGTTGCTGGGGCATGAATTCGCAGTAAAAAGACTTTCTAGGAAGTCCGGACAAGGAATAGAGGAATTCAAAAACGAGGTTCAATTAATATCCAAGCTTCAACACCGGAATCTCGTTAAGTTGTTGGGCTGTTGCATAGAAAGGGAGGAAAAGATTTTGATCTATGAGTACATGGCAAACAAAAGCTTGGATTCCTTTCTTTTCGGTATGTAACTGGATCGTGAAATTGCCTTTATTGATTTATAGTCCCACATTCATTTTTTTGGTCACTCATGAGATAAATTACAGATCGTAACAAGAAGCAACTGCTGGACTGGAGGAGACGAGTTTCTATAATTGAAGGAATAGCTCAAGGGCTTCTTTACTTACACAAGTATTCTAGGTTAAGGATCATACATCGAGATTTGAAAACCAGCAACATATTGCTAGATGAAGACATGAACCCAAAAATATCAGATTTCGGGATGGCAAGAATTTTTGGGGAGAACGAAGCAAGGGCAAGGACGAATAAAGTTGTGGGAACATAGTAAGTCTCTCCCATACACATGTAAACTTCGATACCACATGTTTTCTGATATGTTTTAACTGTTTTCTGTCTTTTTGGTGAGCAGTGGCTATATGTCTCCAGAGTACGCCGTACATGGGCTTTTCTCTACAAAGTCTGATGTATTCAGCTTTGGAGTCATTATGCTCGAAATCATTAGTGGCCAAAGAAACACAACTTTCGCCAATCTAGATCACTCTCTAAACCTGCTTGGACATGTAAGTGATCACATTCTTCTTATGAGTCTCGTATCCAAATCTCCTATTTGCTCAGCTTCCCAAATTGAAGTACTGAACTAGTCCTTAAAAACTGTCTGCATATAGGCTTGGGAGCTCTGGAGTAGTGACCGAGGAATAGAGTTAATTGATCCAGTGGTGGCCAACACATCATCGATTGGCAAACTGTTGCTATGCCTCCACATTGCTTTGCTTTGCGTGCAAGAACGCCCAGAAGATAGACCCTCAATGTCAGATATTGTTACTGTATTAAGCAACGAAAGTGCAGATCTGCCCCCACCAAAGAAGCCAGCGTTCTCAGTCCATATTGATTATTGTAATTTACTTCATCAGCAAGATCGTTCAACTAATGATATAAGCTATTCTGTTATAGAAGCTAGATAGCAACTGTAGATACCACGGCAACAGGTCCCGCAGCTATAATATTCTATTAATTTGTGAATATTCAGTCAAGATTTCACATGTAAAGTGAGAGTAGATCATTCTTTTAAATATCTCAGCTAAAATTTTCCGAAGATTCTTTTATCTGTCGGATAGACCGGGTCTGGATTATCTTGCATACTGATTCTGAATTTCATTAGCTTATTCTCGGCCTCATATAGTGGCTGAGTTTTTCCTTTAATCTTCAGAGATCATGAATTTGATTGAATAATCCATGTCGACTTCCTAGGATCAAACTAAATGGAGAATTAGTTCCTCTTGTTGTTGCATTCGATGCCAGTTACAAATTTTAGCCACTAAAATTGTAAACAGATTCCCTTCTCCTTTGGGCTTAATATGCTATTACATTTGGCATAGACAGCAAACTGGATCTTTAATCTTTAAGGAGTGACTCTTGATATAGCCAGATCAAAGAGAGTCGAGCCTCTAACCAGCACGTACTATGCTTTAATGTTTGTGGAATTTCTTCAGTTAATCGCTTGGAGGTAAATCTAAACATTTCTGGAAGCAATAAGTTCTCCTAGACAGTTGGTTTCGCTAATGCGGAAAGAAAGTTAATTCTCAAGAGAAAAGTCTCCCCGTCGTTGATATTATCTCAGGTGATATTTTCTAATTTCCACTAGGTAGCGGTCGACTGATGCTGGTGCCTGATTTTGGAATCCATTTCTACTGTAAAACTGAGTTTCTGTTTGAAGCGCAATAGAGCTTCTTTTAGTGCAAAAGCCTTGTATCACTAATAAAGATTTTGTTATTCAAATTTAGTACCTTTTCAGATATACTGCAGCTGCTCTGCTTTGGACTTTCTGGTTCCTCAGTTGCGGCTTTCATCCAATGATCATTTCTAAAGTATCTGCTGCACATCCCCGAGTTCTCATGACCGAATAATTTATACTCTTACGAAATTTGATTGGTTCTTCCACTGCTTATTTATCAAAATTAGAAGCTTTCCTCTGAGAAGGTGTACTTGTTTTTCCAAAAATATCCACCATTTTGCCACTATTGGGTCAATTAATCATACTGAGCATCAAATCTTGAAAAGCCATAGAATGAACATCAGAAATATGAGCTGGAATAGAGAGAGCTGTGTTAGGGTGAGCATTTTTTGTTGATACCCATGTCGATTGAATGAGAGGGAACTTGTACTAGGCAAACTGTCAATTGTCAAACAACAGTGTCAGGCAAGTCTGCCAATTGATGCAAGTTGCAACAGTCCTAAGACTGCATTGAACTTGAACTTGGATTGAGTACACTCACAGACAAGGGAGTAGTGGGCAAGTGGCAAGATCTCAAGGAACCTAGCAATGGAAGTTTTACTGAGAACGCAGCAGGAGAAAAAGAGGAGGCTTTGTGGAGACACAGAGACTGGCAAAATTAAAAACAACATTTGATTTATTCTCCCTTTACCTAGTAGTTGCTAGAATATCACTACACTTAGGCTGATGGTTTTCAGTTCGGAGTTCTGGTTTTTTTAACTACTAGTTGCAATTTAAACCATTTCAAGGCAATCTTAGTTTGGGATACTTCAGTCTTCGTCATCTATTTGCACCAATTCGGGTAGTTTGGTCTTGAAAAGTACTTTTCATTTAGGGAAGAGGCGAAGTCAGATTGCTTCAAAATTTGAAATTATCTTAGGATTGACTTGGCCATTCCCACAGAAAACACCACATTTGGAAAAAGCTAAATGATCCTCCTCATGGTATTACCTGCTTACTTTTGCTGCTTTGGCAGTCGACCTAGTTGGATATCACTTTTATGTTCTACATCAATCCAGTATCTTTAAATCATGTTGAGGATCGGCATAATCCCCTGCATAAGTTTTCAGAAACTAATCTCGTTTGAAGGATGATTTCCTGGCAATAAGCATGCTCTGTATGATAAGTTCGAAGAAGCCCCGACTGTCATTTGACTTCTTTTACCCGCATTATGTGTGCATGCATACATTGAGCTTTATGATCCTCCTCCAAAGACTCCCTTTCGTTTCTAGTCGAAGATAGTTACTTAAGCAGAGGCATGCTAATCAAGTTTCCTTCTTGGAGAATTGTAAAGGTCACGAAAGTCCTGCCACCAAGTTCAGCAAACCGTGAAGGTGACGCTGAAAATGAAAGGGGCGATTGCATTACCATGACTGTTGTGACTCAGAAACCAAGTCATTTTCAACCCTGATTGGCTCTATAATACACCACGAAGGTCTTCGTCCAAGAACAATGCTTTGAAAAACCCACACCAGAATTCACAGCATGAACTCAATCAGGAGTTTGTTCCTTGCATGATTAACCACAGTGACAAAAATTGAAATGGAACAATTAGCTTAAAGAAGGTGCTATCTAATCAAAAAAAGAAAAAAAGAAAAAAAGAGCTGTGCTCCCCTTCTTCCTCCCTCCTCTGTGGATAATGTAATGAAATTTTGTGATCTAGAAACAGTTTGATTATGGACAGATCCTCCGTACAAAAAGAATTGCCTCGCTACCTCGCTTCCATAACGGAATATGTTATATCATTCAATGAGCAACCTTGCTGCTCTTGCCCACTGCAATTCCTTTCGCATGAAGAAAACGCTGCCTGTTTTGGTGAAGGCAGATTGGCACTCTCATTAGTTAGCATTGAAACAACATATGACATGTTTGGTCTGTCTTCTGGTAGCTCTTGTATGCACAATAGCGCAATGTGTAGGGACAGAGAGAATTCTCTTGCAGAAGACGGATCAACTGATACAGGGTCCATCAACTCAATGCCTTGACCAGAGGACCACAATTCCCAAGCCTAAACAATAGACTTTTCTTGGTCAGCTCCCAGATAATGTAAGAAAGATACTAGGCTATTTGTACAGGTAATTTGTAATTCTGGGCAAAAACCTTACATATCCTAGCAGGTTTAGAGAACGATCCAAATGAGTGAACATTGTATTCTTTCTGCCGCTAATGATCTCCAGCATGATCACTCCAAAGCTGAATACATCAGATTTAGTAGAGAAATGGCCGTGAACAGCATACTCCGGAGACATGTAACCACTGCATTAGAACAATTAATTAGCCATTCGGGGGAAATACATGAGGAATCCATGTTTATTCGTATCTTAAGAGACTTACTATGTCCCGACTACCCTAGTGGTCTTTGCCTGCACTTCATTCTCCCCGAAAATTCTCGCCAACCCAAAGTCTGATATTTTCGGGTTCATGTCTTTATCCAACAAAATGTTACTGCTTTTCAGATCGCGGTGGATGATCTTTAATCTGGAATGTTGGTGCAGATAAAGAAGTCCTTGAGCTATTCCTTGGATTATAAACACACGTGTCTTCCACTCCAGCAGTGGCTTCTTGTTAGGATCTGTATAATTATTGTTCAGTTAAATCACAAAGGGCACTTGATATATAGCATCAACTAATCAAAAGAAGTTAGATCATCACGTACTGAAAAGAAAGGAATCCAAGCTTCTGTTAGCCATGTACTCATAGATCAAGATGCTTTCTTCTCTTTCAATGCAATAACCGAGCACCCTGACAAGGTTCCGGTGCTGGAGCTTGGAAACTAACTGAACCTCATTTTTGAACTCCTCTAGCCCTTGTCTGGACTTCCTAGAAAGTCGCTTCACTGCAATTTCATGCCCCAACAGCATACCCTGCATCAATCACTTGTGCCATTTAGTATAATATATTGCACGTTGGATACTGCAACTGCATCATCTTAAATTCACGGCTTTTATTCGAGAAGAACAACAAAAACAATGAGAAGAAAAAGCACTGGCATTGATCCATGATTTATGAAGAACCTTATAAACAGGCCCAAAACCACCCTCGCCTAGTTCATTCGCAGGAGAAAAATTATCCGTGGCCTCTGACACACAAGAAAAGCTGAGAATTGGCAGCTCATGGTCTCTCTTTTTGACAGATTTGAGTTTACTAGAGAGGCTGTCCCGAGTTTTCTCTGAGACATCAGTACCCATTTGCTTCAGGAACAACTCCAGGCTTCTTTTTGCATTTGTTTCTTTCACATGCCATGCTGCTCTCAGGAATCAAGCAATACAGTGAGAAATGAGTCCAAAAGATAAAAAAAGAGCCAATTTGTTTTTGTTTATGAGTAGATTCAGTACCTATGCAGGTGTGACTTTTCCTTCTTGAGATAACGCCAAATGCTGAAACAATAAATACAACTACGGGAATGGTTATTATCAGCCATAGCAGCCTCTTTTTCCAATGACCTAAAAACGAAACTGAATCATCACATGTTCAAAGTGATGCCGATATACATCATAGTATGTTGAAGTCATTTCTTTTCAAAGGTCTGGTTCTATTAAATTGGTGGATCAAGGTAGTCATAGATTTTAATGTTTGATAGATATGTGTAACTAATCGAGGCAAAAAATATGGGGATGTCAGAATCAATATTCCATAAGTCATTTACTAATTTAGGCCAGCCTATCAACAAAAATGCAAGTAATGAGCTTATAATTCTTTTTTAAGAGGTTAATATGGGAACTTGAAGTACGGGATAAATCAGAAGAATCGTCCAGGTTAACATCATTGAATAAGTTAAGAATCCTACCACTATTTCTTGGAAACCGACGAGCTGGTTTGGTGATATTCCTGCGAACAAACATGGTGGTATTCCCTTGGCCAGTTTCATCCACAGTGAACTGTACATCTCCATAGTAAAATTGACATCCACTACCGTCATCATGATAAGAAGCAAAAGCAGTACAGGAGCAATTACTCCTGCATATTATTTCGCAGTCACTAATGCCCAGAGTATCAGATTCATTGAAAGTGCTAGGATTTGGCATGGACCCTTCTATCCTTGAAAAGTTATTCCCGACTGCGCAAAATGGTGGCTTCTCAATATAGCAGTCGGCCGCACTGTTAGAGGAAGTATTTTCACAAATCGGACTATACGCTAACGAAATTTCCTTCCCAATCATCGTGAAAACCTGAATTTCTCCTGACGGGGCCATTACGAACCAGGACCAACTATTATTTCCCTCAGTAGCAAAAGTTAAGTAAAGATCAGTACTGCTAGACACGAAAGTGAAATTGTAATTATTGAGCGAGCTGTTAAAGAGGAACCTGAATCTCTGACCATCATAATACCCGATTAGTCTTGAGATGTCATCGCGGTGCTGCACTTTGAGTTGGGTCTTGTTGTACAGAGCAAGAGAGAAAGAACCAGTGGCTGGAACAGATGGACTCTGCCACGAAATAAGAAATTGTTCCCTCGACTTATCAGTGCCTATATCGAGAAACCCTAGTTTCATGCCGGGCAGGAATGTGTTTGATGGATGATAAAAGCTTTCCCAGACAGTGCTCACTCCTTCCACAAGGACAAAATTGCCAGAATCTAGTAATGTGACATTTGTGTTATTACTAGTAGCCAACATCTCAGCATTGACCAAGTATTGTATGTTCCTCCTATCAGAAATCACCAAGTTCCCATCAAACCTGATATAGAGAACACAGGCAGAATCAAGAAGCGGGTAATCTCGATTCGCGACCCAGACGGGTTTCTTGTAAGGATCATCCTTGAACCAGATGGCCAAGTAGTAGTTTCTTGAGGAAGGCCCACCAGTCCTAAAGAATCCTAGTTCAAACACCTCATTAGATGACACTAAAGTCTTGTTGTCTGTCAAGTCCTGACCAGGCACAAGACTCTTTGTTGCCTCAGACAGCCAAAACGAGCAGCTAATGAAGATGAGAAGAGTACAGGACTTGCTCAATTTCTTTGAATGGGAAGACGAAGTTGTGGTAGCCATTGAAGATAACTCTGTTTCTCTGAAAAGTTAGGTGATGGTTGAGTTTTGTAAATTGGAATGTATCAGTTATCATTAGTCCTTGGAACTGTGTGTAAGAGAGAGAGAGAGAGAGAGAGAGAGAGAGAGAGAGAGAGAGAGAGAATGGAGCGGAAGAGTCAAATTATAATAGCATTCCCATTGCCCAAGCGGAAAAACAATGGTCAACATGAATGGCAAGAAAGAATTTAAGATCAGCTCAATCAAAGCCATCGTCTTCAAAGAAACAAAACTTCATTACAATTCCAATTGGTATAATCTTATCTTCACTTTTTGTGGACCGAAGCGTGGTCAAGAAGAGTGTCACATGCTTCATTTCAGCCGGAAAGTAAGCAAAACTGGACAGCAAAAGAACTAAGTTTCTTTTACGGTGAATATACATACATTCTTTTTGGGGAATTATGCATCCTTTGAGTAACGAAAAATTAACTTGCACTTCTCAGCAAACTTTAAATTTCGTGATCGGCCAGGTATTCTGCAGACAGCCTCCTCCGAACCCCCAATAAGCTTGTAGAGGAGTGCTTGTCTAATTTTGCTTTCTCAAAAGAGCACACGCAGAACATGATTGTCTAGTCTTAATTTCGTTCTGGCGGAAGGGAGAGCACTGTTCTCATGATATTCACTATTTCCTCGTGTATCAAATCCAGTAAGTTTGAGTCAAGAGTCATGACAATGCTTTTCACATTGCCTTGTTCAGTTGTTTGAGATTTAAGATGGTTGCCAAAGTCTTGCCACGAAGTTCAACAAACCATGAAGGTGACGCTGAAGAAGAAAAGTGTGCTCGCATTGGCCTGACTTTTTGTGCCTTAGAAACCAAGTCAGTTTCAACATCCATGTTGTCTTCATAATAGAGGTCTCTGTCAGATGAACAATGCTTCAAAGAACCCACGTTTCGATTCACAGCATAAAATGAATCGGGAGTTTGTTCTATCTACTGACTCACCACACTGATGAAAATTGGAACAGAAAAATATTGGAACAATTAGCTGAATGATGGTGCTCTATTAACAATTCCATGACAATGAATTTTCTGTACAACAAGAATTTATCTTTGAATTCGACTGCTACCTCGCTTCCACCGTGGAATAGGTTATCTCGATCGACAAGCAACCATGGTGCTCTTGTGAACCATGATACCCTACATGTGAAGAAAATGCTGCCTGTTTCGGTGAAGGCAGATTGGAACTCTCGTTACTTAGCATGGAAACAACATCTGACATGTTTGGTCTATCTTCTGGACACTCTTGTACGCACAACAGCGCAATGTGTAGGCACAGAGAAAATTCTCTTATGGCAGACGGATCAGCTGATACAAGGTCCACTACCTCAACACCGTGCCCAGATTTCCACAATTCCCAAGCCTAAATACATACAACATTTCGTAGTCAGCTCATGGATTGTGTAAAAAAGAGATTTAGGCTATTTTGTGTATGTATTTCATAATGCCGGGCTAAACACTGCAACTTACATATCCTAGCAGGTTTAGAGAGCGATCCAAATGAATGAAGGTTGTGTTCTTTCTCTACCACTAATGATCTCCAGCATAATCACTCCGAAGCTGAATACATCAGACTTCCGAGAGAAAAGGCCATTTACAGCATACTCTGGAGACATATAACCGCTGCATCAAAACATTTAATTAGCCATTCGGAGCATTACATGAGGAACACCTGTTTATTTGTGTCCTAAGAGACTTACTATGTCCCAACAATCCTAGTGGTCTTCTCCCGCACTTGATTCTCTCCGAAAATTCTCGCCATCCCAAAGTCAGATATTTTAGGGTGCATGTCTTTATCCAACAAAATGTTTCTAGTCTTCAGATCGCGATGGATGATCCTTTATCTAGAATACTGGTGCAGATAAAGAAGTCCTTGAGCTATTCCTTCGATGCTTAACACACACGTCTCTTCCATTCCAGAAGTGGCTTCTTGTGAGGATCTGTACCAGTATTATTCAGTCTAAATCACAAAGGACACATGATTGATAGCATCGATTAATCAGAAAAGTTATATCACGTACTGAAAAGAAAGGAATCCAAGCTTTTTTTGTTAGCCATGTACTCATAGATCAAGATTTTTTCTTCTCTCTCGATGCAACAACCCAGCAACCTGAAAAGATTCCTGTGCTGGAGCTTGAGACTAACTGAACCTCATTCTTGAACTCCTCTATCCCTTGCCCGGACTTCCTAGAAAGTCGCTTCACAGCAATTTCATGCCCCAATAACAAACCCTGCAATAAAAACTAGGGCCATTTACTCTAAGATATTGCATCTTGGGAGCTGCACATGGATTGGGAAATTTCATGTTTCTACTTGAGATAAAAAGGATCAAAACAATGATAAGAAAAAGTTTTCATATTGAATTACTGATTGACAAATAACCTTATAAACAGGCCCAAAACCACCCTTGCCTAGTTCATTTGCTGGAGAAAAATTATTCGTGGCCACTGACACACAAGAAAAGCTGAGAATTGGTAGCTCATGATCTCTCTTTCTGAGAGATTTGAGTTTACTAGTCTTGGCCGTTTCAATTTTCCACCGAGACATCAGACCCCAGTAGGATCAGGAACAACTCCAAGCTCCTTTTCGTGTTTGTTCCTCTCTCATTCCATGCTGCATCAAGAATCAAGCAATTCAGTGAGAAATGAGTCAAATAAAGAAAAGAACCAATATTTTTGCTTATGAGTAGATTCAGTACCTATGCAAGTGTGACTTTTCCATCTTAAGATAACAACAGAAGCTGAAATGGCGAGTACAACTAGGGAAATAATTGTTATCAGCCAGAGAAGCCTCTTTTCCAAGGACCTGAAGATGAAACTGAATCATCACACATTCAAGGCAAAACCCATATGACATACAATAATCGAATCAAACCTTTTTCTAAGGTTTCATTTCATTATAATTGGCAGATCAATCTAGTCATGGATTTAGATAGATATATGTGACTAATGGAGGCCAAAAGTACGGGATATAAGCATCACCATTTTATGAGTCATTTACTTATTTAGGCCAAGCTATCCAATGAAATTGCAAATAATGATCTTGTATTTCTTGTTTTAGAAGTTCACATGGTTACTTGATGTTTAGGATAAAATCTGAAGATCCAGGCAGGTTAATATTATGCAACAAGTTGCTGAACCCTACCGGAATTCCTTGGAAGTCAGTAAGCTGTTTCAGTGAAATTCCACCGAACAAACATGGTGGTGTTCCGTTGGCTGGTTTTGCCTGCAGTGAACTCTATATTTCCATAGTAAAACTGACATCCACTGCCGTCATCATGATATGAATTGAAAGCAGCGCAGGAGCAATTACTCCGGCACATTATTTCGCAGATCACTAATGCCCAGACCATCGGATTCATTGAAAGCACTAGGATTTGGCATCGGCCCTTCTATCCTTGAGAAGTTATTACCATCTGCACATAAGGGCAGCTTCTCGATATAACAGTCGGCCGTATTGTTAGATTTAAGTATTTGTACATATCGTACTATACACTACCGATATTTCCTTCCCAATCTTTGAGAAAGCCTGAATTTCCCCTGTTGGGGATATAACGAACCAAGAAAAAGTATCATTTCCCTTAGTAGCAAAAGTCAAGTTAGTGTCAGTAATGCTAGACACAAAAGTGAAATTGTAGTCATTGAGTGAGCTGTTGAACAAGAACCTGAATCTCTGACCATCATAGTACCCGATCAGTTGAAAAACCTCGCCGTGGTGCCACACTCCAAGTTGGGTCTTATCCTTTTCTAGTGGAGCAAGAACGAAGGAACCGATGGAGAGAACAGATGGACTCTGCCACGAAACAAGGAACTGGTTCCTCATTTTACCAGTGCCTGTAACCAAAAACACAAGTTTCATCCCGGTAGGAACGTGTCAGATGGATAGTAAAAGCCTTCCCAAACCGTGCTATCGCCTTCCATCAGAATAAAATTGCCAGAATCAAGCAATATGGCGCTTGTGCTATTACTAGTAGATAACATCTCTTCATTGACTATATGCTGAATCAGCCTTTTATCAGAAATCACCAAGTTCCCATCATTCCTGATGGAGAGAACACCAGAAGAATCAATAAGCGGGTATCCTCGATTTGCAACCCAGACCGGTTTCTTGTAAGGATCATCCTTGAACCAAATGCCCAAGTAGTAGTTGCTTGAGGAAGACCCACCAGTCTGGAAGAATCCTAGCTCAAACACTTCATTGGATGAGACCAACGTCTTGTTGTCCCTCAAGTCCTGACCAGGCACGAGAATGTTGGTTGCCTCAGATAGCCGCAACAAACAGCTAAAGAAGATCATGAGAAAAACATAGGACTTGCTTAACTTCTTTGAGAGGGAACACAAAGTTGTTGCAGCCATCGACGAGAAGAATCTCATTTTCTGGAAAGTTTTTTGGTCAGACGTTCTCTGAAAAGTTGGGTGATGCTTGAGTTTGGAAAACTGGAATGTATCATTTATCACTAGGTTCCTGTGCTGAAGCTTCGAAACTAACTGAACCTCATTCTTGAACTCCTCTGGCCCTTGTCCAGACTTCCTAGAAAGTCGCTTCACAGCAATTTCATGCCCCAACAACATACCCTGCGCCTGAAACTAGGGCAATTTAGTCTAAGATATTGCATGTCAAAAAACAACAACAACATGAATTAGGACATTTCATGTTTCTACTTGAGAAGAAAAGGATCAAAACAATGAAGACAAATAACCTTGTAAACAGGCCCAAAACCACCCTTGCCTAATTCATTTGCTGGAGAAAAATTATTCGTAGCCACTGACACACAAGAAAAGCTGAGAATCGGTAGCTCATGATCTCTCTTTCTGACAAATTTGAGTTTACTAGTGTGGCTGTCTCGATTTTCCACTGAGACATCAGACCCCAGTTGGATCAGGAACAACTCCAGGTTCCTTTCCGTGTTTGTTTCATTCTCATTCCATGCTGCTTCAAGAATCAAGCAATTCAGTGAGAAATGAGTCAAAAAGAAGAAGAAAAGAACCTTTATGCTATGAGTAGATCAGTACCAATGCAGGTGTGACTTTTCCCTCTTGAGATAACAAAAAAGCTGAAACAACTAATACAACTAGGGAAATGGTTATTATCAGCAAGAGCAGCCTCTTTTTCCAATGACCTGAAAATGAAACTGAATTGTCACATGTTCAAGGCAAAACCCATACGACATACTATAATTTGAATCCGTTTTTAAAGGTTTGATTCCTTTGCAAATGGCCGATCAGTCTAGTTGTGGACTTCCTTAGATATGTGTGACTAATGGAGGCTAAAAATATGGGGATGTAAGCATTAATATTATCAGTCATTTACTTATTTAGGCCAAGCTATTCAACGAAATTGTAAACAATAATCTCATAATCCTTGTTTTAGTAGTTAACATGGTTACTTGATGTTCATTATAAAATCTAACAATCCATGCTGATTAACATGATAAAATTAGTTACCAAACCTACCAGAATTTCTTGGAAACGGGCAAGCTGTTTCAGTGAAATGCGCACAGACAAACATGGTGGTGTTCCCTTGGCCAGTTTCACCCGCAGTGAACTGTATATCTCCATAGTAAAACTGACATCCGTGCCATCATCACGATAAGAAGTGAAAGCAGTGCACGAGCAATTACTCCGCACATTATTTCACAGTCAGTAATGCCCAGACCATCAGATTTATTGAAAGCACTAGGATTTGGCATGGACCCTTCTATCCTCGAAAAGTTTTTACCATCTGCACAAAAGGGCGGCTTCTCGATATAACAGTCGGCCGCACTGTTAGATGAAGTATTTTCACATATGGTACTATACACTAACGAAATTTCCCTCCCAATCTTTGAGAAAGCCTGAATTTCGCCTGATGAGGCCATAACGAACCAAGGAAAACTATCATTTCCCTTAGTAGCAAAAGTTAAGTAAATCTCAGTAATGCTAGACACAAAAGTGAAATTGTAGTCATTGAGCGATATGTTGATCAAGAACCTGAATCTCTGACCATCATAGTACCCGATCTGTCTTGAAAAACTTCATCACGGTGCCACACTTCCAAATAGGGTCTTATTCTTTTCAAGTACAGCGAGAATGAAGTAACCGGTGGACAGAAGAGATGGACTCTGCCAAGAAAAAAGGAACTGGTCCCTCACCTTATCAGTGCCTAAATCGAAAACGCAAGTTTCATGCCAGATAGGAATGTGTCTGATGGATAGTAAAAGCTTTCCCAAACCGTGCTATTGCCTTTCATCAAAACAAAATTGCCAGAATCAAGCAATATGGCACTTGTGCTATTACTAGTAGAAAACATCTCAGCATTTATTAAATACTGAGTCTTCCGTCTATCAGAAATCACCAAGTTCCCATCATACCTGAGGAGAGAACACTGGAAGGATCAAGAAGCGGATATTCTCGATTTGCGACCCAGACCGGTTTCTTGTAAGGATCATCCCTGAACCAAATGCCCAAGTAGTAGCTGCTTGAGGAAGGCCCTCCAGTCCTGAAGAATCCTAGCTCAAACACTTCACTAGATGAGACCAAAGTCTTGTTGTCCCTCAAGTCCTGACCAGGCACAAGAACGTTTGTTGCCTAGAGAGCTGCAAAACAAACAACTAAAGAAGATCATGAGGAGAACATAGGACTTGATTAATTTCTTTGAGAGGGAAGACAAAGTTGCTGTGGCCATCGAAGAAAATTCTCATTCTCGGAAAAGTTGGGTGATGCTTGAATTTTGAAAACTGGAATGTATCTTTCATCATTAGGCTTTGAAAGTGTGTCTGTGAAAGAGAGAGAGAGGGAGGGAGTAGGCAAAAGAATGGTTCTATAGAATTAGCAATTCCGATTAGACAAATTGATGGTCAACACAAAAAGAATCACACTCAAGCTAAATCATAGGCATCGTCTAAAAAAAAAAAAAGAACCAAAACTCATTCTCATTCCTATTGTTGGCATATACTTTCTAAATATATATCGTTATCTTGACTTTTGTGGAGAGAGGCGTGGTCAACAAGGGAGTCACATGCATCTGTTTCGGCCAGAAAGTAAACCCCTGTAACAATGTTTTCCCCTATTTTCTTGTGTGGCAAAGTAAGCAGAATTGGTCAGCTAGAACTACTTTGCTTTCTGCTGAATAATTTTTTTTATGAGATTGCATCATATCCTTGTGGGCCATAATGCCTACTTTGAATTGCGAAATATAACTTGAGCTTCTGGGTAAGCTTTACCCCTTTGCATTGGCCACTACCATTTGGCGGACTGTGACCACCTGCGTGTTGTCACGTAATAATGCTTGTATATGTAAAACAGAGTTGTTCGACAAACCTAAAGTCACGTTCTGACGACAAACAGGTTGATGAACCTTGAGTATAATATGGCCCGTGTATTTTTTTTAAGCTCTCACTGTTTCTCCATGTTGCATCGTTTTGCATACAAGAGCATCTCGAAGACGGACCGAGCACGTCCGGCGTGGTTCAGACGCTAGGCAACAAGAGCACCAATCTGCCTTCGCCAAAACCGCTTCACATGTAGGTTACCGCAGCTCCCAAAAGCTGCAAGAACGCGCGACTACCGATCTAACATGTTGCACTACCGGGAGCGAGGTAGCATCCGATTGGACGATGCCTCTGTTTTTTTTTTTTTTCCAATCATTCAATGGCATTTAAAACTACGTTCTTGTCGAAATTATGCAGTTTCAAGCTTTCCATTCTTCCCCGGAGCATGTTCCAGAAAATCCGGATTCATCTCTATGCGGGAAGTGTAAAACGTGATTTTACTTCTAGAATCGCTTGCTGATCTGACAGAGAAACTCAAAATGGAAAGGGGGGATGGAGGCGCACATGGGTTGACCTTTTGACATGGTTTCACATGGACAAAAAAGTCGCAGCAAATGACCTGAATTTGGGTAGAGTCGCACCGAGCGACCTTCATCGCAAGCATCAAAGAAAGCGACTTTGATTTAGCAGCCAAGTCACTTATGTAAATCTCACGTTGCTATCAAAGGCTATTATTGATCGGTTCACCACAAATGGAATTTTAACGATCATCCTAAATATGTAATGGGTGTTTAGCTCGAACAGCAAATAATATTTTTTATTGAAAGTTGATTTTTAGTTTTTTTTTTATGAAATGGATTTCGTGGTGATTTTGGATAGGAATTCATTCAGGCACTGTAATGATAACGAGTTGCGAATCTAAAGATAAAAGACTACAAATGATGATGGAAACTAAAAAGGCAACACTAGTAACAAATTGAAAAAGCACATTGGGAATATGCGTTTGACAGTGATTTTTTTATGATTAAATGCCGTCATTTATATAACTCGCTAATTACATCCGTTCACTAGCAGTAATTACTCTAAGTACAATTTACAACTGCACTGTTGAGATTTTGGGCCTCCCATTCACACGCTGATCTCATCCACAAATGGTTATGACCTCCAAAGTCACAGGGTTTCTCAACTGTGGCTCAGTATCCTTACCTTCGATCGATATCCTTATTCCCATGTTCTCCCCTCGCTTTCGACACTTTGCCATATTTAAGATGGCCAAGCCTTTGCTTGCTTTAAGCTTTATCGAACACCTCTCAACTACCTATCGATGTTGATTCTACGTAGCCGCTAACGATTCTTCTTCACAGATGTTGACATTCATGCCATATAGTTGTCGATTGTCCAATGGCTTGAACCACTTTCGTTGACCAGTCCTCCTTGATCGATTGCACTCCACTCATTGATGACTGTTTTGTATGGCTGTGGAGAGCTATGTGTCATGGTCACCGATTGTCGATAACCATGTCGATCACATCAACCAAACTCAATTAACTGATCCAATCTACAACTTATTGAATAAAAGAGTTGGTTATTTTTTTGGTGCAATCAATAGTGCATGAAGGGCTATAATATGCCCATGGTTTTAGGACAGCATTGTCCTAAACCAGTGGTCTCCGGCCCCCCTCTCGCTCTCTCTAGCTCCACAGAACACTGGTCATATAAAAACAATATAGGAAAAAAGCCAATTCCTTTAAGGATCACTGTGTTAGAATGAAACTTAAAAGTACTTGAACGGATAAAGTGTACGTAACCCAACACCGATCATCTGTCGTCTTCTTCGTGCTACAGTTGCTCTCTTGCAGGTTCAGAGCCCATTTCACCCCATGAAAGATTGGTGTCAGTTCGCTTACGCATAATGAAGCTCAATATTTGTGAAATACTCCGAAGCAAGCTGTGATCCCAAGCTTAGTTACAACCAAGTTCCAGTTTTCCAGATTATTTCTTTCGTAAATCATCGAGTTTTACCAGCCTTTCATCGAGAAATGTCGTTTCGATCGCTCTGGTGGTGTTGATAGTTTTTGTCCAGATTAATAAGTAATTACCGGATAAAAATACTCCAATAAAGAATTTGGAAACCTAGTACCTTCATGCGTATCATGTATGTTTTATTTAAGGAGACATCCTCTCTCTCTCTCTCTATATATATATATAAAATCCTCTAAAGTGGGGTTTGCCATTCAGATAATGTTTCAGGATGATTTCCAAGGTGGGTTCCATTTTTTTATGGCCCAACATTCTAAGATCTCATACTTTTTTCTGGATTATTTTTTCAGATATTTATATATTGGTTTTGATTGTCTATTTTTAAACACTGAATTAGAAAAATAATAATATTTGAGTACAATCATTAGAGGTATCTATGTGCCTTAGATTCGACCATAATCCACTCGTTTAGTCCCCTTGTTTTTTCCTCTAATTTAAAATATAATGTGATTTTGTGACCTCAACACATAAATTTTATATCGGGCAGGCCGTGAAAAATTCCCGTAAATGCAATGCATTGAATTCGCATGAATGTAACTCATCCTTTTCCCTCTTGCTTTATTTCGCTTTTTTAATTTTCCCTTTTAATTTCATTTCTCTTAGTTTCTATACATTTCCCATTTTTCACGATCCAAAATCAAGCGGAAAAATAAAAGAAAGGACAGTCGTTTCTGTTACCTGTGCACTTGTGTGCACAACCAAAGAACCAACCGACCGAAACAAAAAACGAAACCGCAGGAAAACAAGTGACTCTGACGACGTTGGAATTTGAATACCATCAACACCGCTAGAGGCAGTCTCTCTCTGTCGTCCTCTTGCCATGTGACCCCTATAGATATCACTGCACTAATCTCACTTCCTCTTCAGGCAAAGCTTCCTAAAGCCTTTCACAAGTCCTCTTTGCAAATTGACTCCCTCTCTTATTGTTTTTCACTAGGATCCCATCCCAATACAGCAATGGCCAACAATTATGTCACTGGGTCTCCCCTTGAGAAAACCAGCTTGGCTTCACTCGACCAGGGGCAGGCCATGACAAAACGGTGCTATCGCGGTATGCAACATTCCGTACATTGGCGTTCCGTGAATTCAGTTTGCCTTGTTTTTGCAAATTTACTGTTCTCTTTCTTGTTTTCTGCAAACTGGTTTAACTTTAAATTTCTGGTGCGCATCAAACAGAGGGTGTAAAAGCCAGAGGTAAGGCGGCAGTTCTGGCGGGGATAGCAGTGGCCATCGCGACTGTGAGTCTTTGCTTTGTCCGTTTTGTTGGGATTCTTTCTTCTTCGGATATTGGATTTAAATTTTGTTCAATTTCTTTGGCTGAAACTTTTGTTCAATTCAAGGGCTGTATCTTTATCGTACTTCTTTTTTCTCAGTATGTTCATGCTTAACTATGCAGTTGGCTAGTGCAAGGATGCTGCCCTGGGCAAGAGCAAACCTCAACCACAGAGCTCAAGCACTCATTATCTCAACAGGTCATTAGACACGTTAGATATTCGATCAGACCGATGATGATCAATGACTCTACTCATAAATGTTCATGTAATAGACCATATATTGCGATTCTCTGATGGGAATACTGCTGGTGTTAAACAGAAAAGGCTATTTTCTTCTCCCACGTAGGAAAGAAAGGAAAGTTTTGGTCTATTTATAAGTTAAGGTATTGTCCTTTATTGTAAATGGAGAAAAATGGGTGAGTGGGTTAGACCCCACAATACCCGTGTGCGTGTGCATGCCACAAACCGAAATAAGCCTTAATCAGCAATTTATTTATTTATTTAATTTTTTTTAACTTATGATTGTTCGGACAAAACTGTCCGTTTTAGGACATGAAAAGATATGTCCAAAATTGACAGTTTCATGCTCAAAGAGTTGTGTTTGAATTGTGACTTTTCATACATGAACGGTTGTGTTCGAATGGTTTTTCAGACACGAAAGGTTATGTCCGAATTGCAATTTTTCGGACATGAATGGGTGTGTCCGTATTGGCAGTTGAACACCAAGAGGCATGTTCTCTTTGCTTATATATATTGGACAATTCTGTTTAATTAATAAGAGATTTGGAACTCCCTTCATTTTCAAGAGAGAGTTTTTGGAGAAATACTGGAATTGCTATCCAGTATTCTCACCATGACTTTGTTGTATCCTGAAGAGAATTTGTTAGTAACCTATAGCAACCTTGTGGGACAAATTGATCCTAAAAGAGGGTGATTACACGCCTCAAAGTCCAACTATATTCTGATTCCATTTCCTATGTACAAACACATTCTGTCCGAACAAATACTTTCGCTCTTATGGCAGTTGCTGGAGCAGCTTATTTCATAGTTGCTGACAAGACTGTCTTGGCCACGGCCAGGTGGAACTCGTTCAAGCAAGTCTCCAACATTGAAGCATAAACTCAAAAAACTAGACAGGAAGCTAATATGGCTTCCGTTTCAACCTAACTTGTATCCAAGTGAACTAGAAAACATAGCACCATCTTCTGTCACATAAAAAATAAAGATGTGTTCTTCTGCTTCACCCTGAAGATGGATCTACTTCACATTTTGTATAAGAATGAAGAGTATGAGTATGTACTCAGTAATTTAGTGCAATTTACAGTATACCAAATGTCATCCCTATATCATGACGTGTTTATTACCAGCAATCCTTACACGAGCAATTACCACCTTTAAAATGGTGGAAGCGGTTACGGTCCCTGGCAATTATGTCCCTATTGAAATTTTTTGAAATGAGCTTTGTTGCCGAATGGAAGTTTCTGCATACTCGAAGGTTCTTGGCGATCCTGATAGTTGACCTGGGCTTAGTACTGATCAGCCCGAACACAATTGCGAGCGCCGAGAGCGAGTTGTGAGTGCGAGAGAGCAAGCTCTGAGTGTGTGAGAGTATTTAGGGTTTTTATTTCAGAGAGAGGGTGAGGACTGACGAAGGAGCGTGAGAGGCTGAGTGCATGGCGGTGGAAAGTAATCAGACTTTTGAAACTTCATAATTAATATATACGGTCCGGTTCGATTCGGATGGGCGGTTTCACTCTTGGTACCATACTAGTATTAACTGATTCGGGAACAGGACCAGTTCTTGTGGGAACCACTTAAAACCATATTAATATATACTAGTCTAGTCTGAATGGGCGGTTCCACACTTGGTACCATACCAGTATTCACCGGTGCGGGAACTAGACCAGTTCTTGTGGGAACCGCCCAGAACTAGACCAAACAACCGGCTGGTTCTGGCGGTTTTCGGTCTGTCTAGTTCTTTTGCTCATTCCTAATGCTGGCGATCTCGGCAAAGGCAGATTGGTGCTTTTGTTGCCTAGCATTTGAACGACATCGGACGTGCTTGGTCTGTCTTCAAGAGACCCTTGTATGCACAACAATGCTATATGAAGGCACAGAGAAAACTCTCTAAACATTGATAGTTTGGCCGAAGCGGGATCCATTAGCTCAATGCCTCGATGGAATTTTCACAATTCCCAAGCCTAGAGGAAAAATTTTTCTTAATCAAGTTCTAACTAGAGAGTGATGGGATAATCAGTAATCAACAAAAGTAATTTGGAATTCAAGACAAGAACATTGTCTCTTACGTATCCGACCAGATTCTGAGAGCAATCCCAGAGAGTAAAAGTTATGTTCTTTGTGCCAGTAATGATCTCGAGCACAATCACTCTGAAGTTATACATTTGTCACGTTTAACTGCTAGTTACGTTCTTTTTTAGTGCTGATTATACTTTCGCTCATCTGACAGCGATAATGTAATTGAATTATATGGAAATTCTTAGATTTTCATGATTTATTCACTACAAGAGGGAGGGAAGATATACATTTATCCATAACAATAACTTTGAGAAAATGATTGTTGCAAAAACAAAAGAAATGAAGAAATCCAATTTCTCTCCTTTAAATCACTTTTGTGTAAAAGTATTTTATCCGATGGAGGATAGAATACAACATTTGGTTATCTCGGGTGGAGGGAGGATCACACTCTTTTTTATAGGGTGTCACTAGGTACTTTCAATAAGTGCTTTCCATCAAAACACATTATATTTTCATAAGAGTAGCAACTTTTCATAGACAATATGTTTTTAGTACTTAAATAGTTATTAAACCATTGATTAATAAGATAATAACTGCCTTCCATCAAAGCTTATTCCATCTTCATAAGAGTTGCAACTTTTCATAGCCAATACGTTTTTACCATTTAAATAGTTATTAAATCATTAAAAATAATATTATGTGGGCCACAATTATTCTTATATTCTCTTACTTGGCCCATATGACATTTCTTTCATGGTTTAATAAAGACCATAGTATGCACAATAATATTATGCTAAAACCTTTCTTAAATTGGTTATCACATAATAATCACAACTAAGTAGAGAAAACAAATGTTGTATGTCATTAATCGAGACAATCCCTTTCACGTACTACAACTATCATATCAAACATTCATTTATTTCCATCATATATGGAAAAATCATAAACACAAATGACCTTGAAGTGTCAAATAAGCTTAATGAAATCATGATACAATACCATTAATGACGTCCAGTAATGCCCATCCTTTCAACATGTTCATTAAATATTTTGAGTGTCAATCCTTTTGTTAAGAGATCTCTATGTTAAGGGATCTCTAATTATAAGGTTGGTGCTGATGTGCTCAATTGACACTCTCTACTTCCAAAATTCTTCTTTAATGGACAAGTATTTAATTTCCATATGTTTAGCACCATTATAATACTTGTTGTTCTTAAATAAGAAAACCGCTGCAGAGTTATCACAATATTTAGCGCTTGAGAATACTGTCGATAACCACAAGCCTTGAAATAAAGTTTCGTAGACATAACCCATGAATAGTGGCCTCAAAGCATGTCACAAACTCAGCCTTTATAGTGGATGTAACAATGACTGACTACTTCGCACTTTTCCATGAAATTGCCCCTCTAGCAAAAAGGAACAAGTAGTCAAATGTTGATTTTCTTGTATTGGCACATCTAGTCTGAATCTAAATATCCAATCATCCATATGGTTCTTAGTTCCTTGCAGGTATTTGAGAACTTTTGTTTGCAGCTTTCCAAATCCAATTTTGGGTTACTTTGATACTTGCCCAATATTTTGACAGCAAAACTAATGTTTAATCTGGTGCAAGTTTGAGCATACATTAAGCTCCCAACAATAGATGCATAATGAATACTTTGTTCCAATTCATTTTTCGGACATTGCATAAGGCTAAATTTGTCCCCTTTTTGAATTGAAACTACTCTTGTTGAACATTTATCCATATTGAATTTGTCTAAAATTTTATTAATGTAGGCTTCTTAAGAAAACTCTAACAATTCTTGTGATTTATCACAGAATATTTCTATTCCTATCACATATGTTGTGTTGCTCATTTTCATTCCAAAATTCTTATAGGAAAATTTCTTGATTTTATGTAACAAATCAAGATCATTAGTAGAAAAAAAAATATCAACATATAGAACTAGAAAAATAAACATACTCATTTGTGAGAGCGATGGTGAAAGTGGAGGCAATATTTAAAGGAGAGAGGAGAGACAGTGGGAAGGCGATGGTGATCTGAAATAGAAAACTAATTAAATGCGTAAATTTAAACAAAGAAAAACAAAATTTCTTCCGAAAATAAAATCGAGTGGGTTCCATGAAATTCAGGATTCACCGAGATCCGATTTTGAATTGGGAGCAACTAGCATGACCATCCACCGCCAAATGATAGTGTAATTCAAAGAGTAGCCTCAAATTCATTTTGAGGAAATTGGTAGACTTCTTAGGACCCGTTTGGTAATATGTCAAATAGCGAAAATTTCTGTTCTTTCGTTCTCACAATCAGTTTGGGAACAGAAATCCGTTTGTTCAAATTTTTGTGTCTTGGCACAATTTTGCAAAAAATTGGTCACAAAATCAGTTTTGAAACAGAATCAAGAAGCAAAAAAAAGTAGCTTCTTGATTCTGGAACAATTTTGCCATTTCTAGTTCTTTTTGGTTTTCTTTTTTATTTGTTCTTCATTTTCTTTCGGCCCACCGCTGGCCACTGGCCATTGGCCAGGCCTGGCGAGGGTGGCCCTCCCCACCCCCAGCGACGGTGAGGTCGACCCTCGTCGCCCCGGTGACGGCGAGGTTGGCCTTATCCAGATTTGGCGAGGTCAAGCCTCGCTCGGCCAAGGCGAGGCTGACCTCGCCACTGCGGCGGGGGTGGTGACGGCGAGGTCGGCCTTGCTAGATCTGGGCGAGATTGAGCCTTGTCGGGCCATGGCGAAGCCGACCTCGCTATCGCGGGGGTGGCGACGGAGAGGTTGGCCTCGCCTTGGCCGGGCAAGGCTCGACCTCGCCGCTGGGGATGGCGACGGCGAGGTTGGCCTTGCCAGATTTGGGCGAGGTCGAGCCTCGCCTCGCCATGGCGAGGCCGACCTCGTCATTGCGAAGGGTGGTGATGGCGAGGTCGGCCTCGCCTTGGCCAGGCGAGGCTTGACCTCGCCGTTGCTAAGGATGGTGACGGCAAGGTCGGCCTCGTGTTGGCTGGGATTTGACGAGGTCGGCCTCGCTAGATTTGGGCAAGGTTGAGCCTTGCTTGGCCATGGCGAGGCCAACCTCGTCGTCGCAATCGGCGAGGCCGGCAGCGAGGGCCGCGGCTCCCTCGCTAGCCCTAGCCTCGTTCTTTGGTCGCAGCACCAAGAGATCACTAGCCATGGCCAAGGAAAAAAAAGAAAGAAATATTAAAAAATTCAAAATATTATTAATAAAAAGAAATTTTACATAGTTACCAAATGCATTTTTGTTCTTTTTCTATTCTAAGAATAGAAATTTTAGGCAGTTACCAAAAGCCTTCAAATGCTTAAAAATTGTTCTCGGGCACAGAATAAAAAAGAATCATTTCTAATCAGAATTTGTTCCTGGGCATAGAATGGTTGCCATGCACAGCCTTAAACCAGTTTTAATTTTTGACTTTGTTTCTTTTTCTTTTACTTATATATTTCCTTATTGCAAGCTTAAATTTAGAGATAAAAATCAAAAAGGGCCCACAAAATCAATGTTTTTGAATACGAAGAAAGAGAAAATAAATTAAATACCAAAATATAAATAAATACAAGTAGAAAAATATTATCACTTACTAAAAAGAAATTGTTAATGTCATTATAAAGATCTATTAAATTTAAAAGATAAAAAACACTTGAAACGTTAGCCTTGCAACTAATAATGTGATTATGGTGCAATGAAATGACTCTTCATTCCTTTCGTTCAAATCAAATTGCTTCACAAGAACTATCCGTTAACCTAAAATTAAGATCAATGACATCGATTATGCATAAAGTAAGGACGATTTTCTTGACTTATTTAAAGAAACAAATCAAAGTAACAATATTCAAGAAAATTGATTCTGTGGGCCCTCTTCTGATTTTTGTCTCTAAATTTAAGCTTGCAATAAGGAAATATAGAATTAAAAAAAACAAGGAAAGAGAGCGAAAAATTAAAACCGGTTTAAGAAGTCTGTTTCCTCAAAATGAATTTTTGGCTTCCCTCTACTGTTACACTGTCATTTGGCAGTGGACGGTCAAGCAAGCATTCCCTTTTGAATTTTCCCCTCTTATGCCTCCCCCTTTCTCTCTCTCTCTCTCTCACGCCCTGAATGGGAAAACCATTTTTTTTTTAACGTTTCTGCCAATTCCCAAATTGCAAACCTCCTCTTTTTGGAGCTGGAACTGACCGTAATATGAAAGAATAAAATGGGAAATCCATAAATTCGGAGAGAAAATATGTTTCTACTAATTTATAGGTGTAGGGCTGAGATACTATTTTCTATTTTCCCTTCTCTTTTTTTTTTTTTTACTTTATTTGGCTTGTGTATTTATTATCAGTATCACGTCCATAGACTTTCTTCCCATATTTCATTTCCTTTTCTGCTGTGTATTCATGAGGGGACGAGATTGCTGGGTCGCACTTCCTCGTTTGTCATTGCCATTGGGCCAACACGCTCGGTAGTACATATGTATGGGCAAAGAGTGTGAAATTCTCGCACTATATTGAACAAGCGTAGCAGACTGCTAGAGGGCCTTACATTACTCTTCTTTTTGTCACCATGAAACTGAACGTGGAACAACTTGTGCTGTTGCTGCTCCTGTTCTTCGGTCTTTCTCTATGTGAGATGGCAAATATTTCTGACGACGATGATTTAGACTTGGAAAGCCAGGTTAGAACAATGAACAAGCCATCCATCAAGACTTTTACGGTAATTTTCCTCCAAACCCTTTTCTTCTTTTGTGCAATATTCCCATTTAAATTTCGCCGAGATGTTGCAAATTATCCGGTTAATCTACAAAATACGATTGTTACTCGGCAAGTGATTAACTCTATTTGATTTTATCAAGATTGAAGAAGGAGTCACAATCGATTGTGTTGATATTAACAAACAACCGGCACTCGATCATCCTCTACTGAAGAATCATAAGGTTCAGGTAAAAAATTTATCATTTTCTCCTAATTCAATTGATAACTATGTAGACCAACATTGGATAATTTAGGTGAAGTGGTCTACTTGATACTTCTATAATCAATTTTTTTTCTTCTTGTAGATAGAGCCAAATCTACATGTCATCAGCCCGCGCAAAACTTCTCCAAAAGCAAAATCGGTAAGATCTGAGTTGAGAGAGCTTTGCCCCATCGGTACAGTACCCATTCGTCGAGTGACAAAAGAAGATCTGATGAGCGCAAGATCCTTGCCCAAGATACCATCTGTCGTGGCAATGGGGCTAAGTCCTCATTCTCCAAATCAACATGTACTATCCCTCTCTCCCATGCTCATAGGCATATCTACACACATACAATAACATGGTGGTTTTTCTTTTCGAATCTACTAATGAGATGTATCTATGAATTTCATGAGACCACATATCAAATATTCACTTAGTACAATCTCAAAATCTATTCTTTCCATGATTTGTGTAGAAAAAGAAAATCAATACATCTTTTAAAGTAAGATCAGTAGGCATAGGTGAACATGAGATTATTTATCATTTCTAGGTGGTTTAAGTTACAAATTATCATTTGTAGGTGGTTTCAATGACAGACCTCATGGTAGAAAATACTAAATATGGAGGAGGTGGACGTGTGACGGTCTACAATCTAACTACTGCTCCTGACCAATTTACTTCACATAATGTGTGGATTGTATCCGGTCCCTCCGAGAATGCTAGCATGATCATAGCTGGTTGGATGGTAAGTGATTTTTTAAGTAAGTTAATGCCATAATTTTTTTTGGACATCATAAGTTTAATATATGGTAAAATGATTTGAGAGAAAAATCTCTTATTTTTCTAGGTTGCTCCACGGTTATTTGGCGATACCATTTCTCGGTTGTTCACATATTGGACAGGTGAGCTGTGAATGATTGTTAATTCTTAATTAAAGCATTTTCCCTTATTTTCTAAATCCAAACTAGAAATTGAAGATTATCTGAATCTTATTGACTAAAGCATTGTCCTCATAAGGTGATGGCTATCGCAATGGGTGCTATAATGCACTATGTCCGGGTTTCGTCCAAGTGAGTACGGAAGTAACCCCCGGTTTTATATTAAAACCTACTTCTACTTATGGTGGAGATCTATATGAGCTTGCAATTGATATCGAACAGGTATGTTTGATCTTTTTCACGGTGCTTAAGATAATGATTTTTTGCTAAAATATATTAGCTATTAATAGTTTTGTTCTTAAAATTAAAATTTTCGCTATCATTCTACCCTACTGAAAGTTATCCATATAAGCATATAATCAATCATTGCATCCATGTTAGATAATTTTTGCAATTTTTTTTCCATTAGCACTTATTATCAATAACTCTTTATAATCAGGATCGAAATACTGGGAATTGGTGGTTGGTTGTGCTCGGGGCAAAGATTAAAGTAGGCTACTGGCCAAAGGAACTATTTTCATATTTGCGCGATGGCTCACAGTACATAGCTTGGGGAGGAATTGGCTCAGCTGGAAGCGATGGGATCTGTCCCCCAATGGGAAATGGTCACATGCCTGATGAGAACTTGAAGCATTCTGGCGTCTTTCGACGACTCCATTGGCTTCGATCGGATGGCAAATCCTTACCGCCTTCGGAAAAGACATGGGAGTACAGGGATATATCCAATGTTTATGGTTTGGCGAACCATTATCATGTTAAAGAAGATAGAAGTGGCTACGCCATTGCTTTTGGGGGTCCAGGAGGTTATTGTAGGGGATAGAAAATTAAGATGACAAAGCTATCTCAAGCGATTCAAATAACAAAGCTGTCAATTTTCTATTTCACAACTTTTTATTTGTAATTTAGTGATTTTTATTTTCGTTTCCTTTCTCCCGTGGTTGTGGTGGTGATCACGCGTGATGATGATAATGTAACGCCACATTCTTTCGATGGTCTCACAGAATTTCCGAATATGGTAAATGCCCGCCAGCTCTTCCAACCAAATCGAACATCTATGGCTTGAAGATCACTGAGGCAAACAATGACACATGAACTACCTAAATTCAATGTATAGACCTGGCAATTCGTTGCAGGGGATTGGAATGCAACGGAAAAGTGCTTACCTTTCAAAATTTAATAAGCAAAACCATCTATTTTAATTTTTATCTACTCCCTTTTACAATTCGTATTTCACATTTTATTTTCCTTTCTTGAGATTGAGAGTGAGATCGCAATTACCAGCGGTTAAGAATTTGTACGAATAGACTTCAATATAAAAATAGGCATGATGGTATAGAAAATATCATCGATTGTGCATAAATGACTTACTACAGCAAACTATTTGATTAGGGGGAACAATTGCTGTGTTGCGGCTATTATTAGAGATGTTGCTACTAATGGTCGTACAGGCAAATTTCGAGTCATCACTACCCGCAAATAATAAAGTGATTATAGGTATCCTGCTTTATTTTTTATCCAAAAAGAATTTGACCCATTATCTCGCTGGTCAGAAAATACATCCGAATAATAGAGCTGGCAAACATTTATCAAGTGATTTTTAACTATACCTATTTTCTCAAAATCTATAGGCACAAGAAGTTTCTCAATCTTTTCAAAAATAGAATCTATGAATTTCCATGTATTAAGAACTGTGTCAATTTAAAAAGGAGAGAATTATTAGATGTAAAAATTTAGTCAAATCTCCTCATTAGTCAGCGAATAAAAGAGAATAAGATTAAGAACAGAACAATATATGAGACCTCCGAAGAGGCAAATTAGCTTGAGCCGAACTGACTTATTTATTTGTCGTCCTAAAAAAAAAACTGACTTATTTGATTCTTGAAAATATTTGGTGGAGATAGGATACCACATCATCAGCCCACTAAAAACCTGCCAGTTCAAAGATCGTGGGCCCTCCTTGTAGGAAAGCTGGCGTCGGATTGGCCTTTCTCCACGTGTTGGCAGCAATTTTTTTTTTCAATATTTGGCTCCGTAATAATATGAAAAATATTTTCAAAAAAATAATCGCTTGAAATACTTATTCAATAAAAGATATTTTTATTACCGATAACAATTTATGTCTAAATATTTTTATGAACGATGAAAATATTTATCATCTATTTATTTTTGTAAATGATATAAATGATCATTTTTTCGAAAATATTTTTTAAATTATTTATTTTTCACAAAACAAATGGAGTCTATTGATATGTTTGTTTGAGCCTAAATACTTTCCGCGAATTAGTTTTCTAGACTTTCATGTATTTGGTTTGCTAAAAATGACCAGTCAATGGAAAACCATTTACGGTAAAAAAAAATATATGCATGCTTAAAGTTAGAAAAATGAATCCCTAACTTGAAAGGGGAAAAACATTTTACTAAAAAATAATTTCATGGAAAGTATTATCTTTTATCATGAAATTTTTTTGAAAACAAACACACCCAATTGTGAGGATAAATCATGATTTCAATTGTAAAAAAAGATAATCTCATCAAATTAGGAAAATGAATTCCCTAACTTGAAAGGGGAAGAACATCTTCCTAAAAAATGATTTGTTTAAAAATATTTTTCTTTATCATCAAGTGTACTAATTTTGAATTTGGTGAAGTTCATTGAAAGCTACCAAAACACCGATACGGTTTTATCTACAAGAGAAAAAAAGAAATATAAAACCATGAAACAAAACATTCTAATGGAAATTGTTTGGCGTTGTCAGACATGTTCTTAAGCAGGGACTTTATGATTCTTTAATATAGGATGATCAAATGCCAATATCGGCACCGGCAATGATATCTCCTTCCTCAGTCTTCATAGAATTTCCACATGGTCAATTGTCTGCCAAACATAAGCCACTTTATAAATTGCAACATCTATGATGTCATTTTGCAAAACTAAAAATAAGAACACGATCAAGTATTACCACAAATGTCTTGACTGGCGGCTTTTTTTATAAAAAAAATAGAATATTTTTTTTGTTTTTTCAGGGTAAATTAGTAACGAATTTTGCGACGAATACAATTCGTGGCAAATTAACCAAGAATTTTGCCATGACTTTTTTTAATTAAAAAAATATAATATTTTTTTTGTTTTTTCGAGGCAAATTAGCGACGAATACAATTCGTGGCAAATTAGCCACGAATTTTGCTACCAATAATTAGCGACGAATTTTACCACGAATAATTAGTGACGAATTTTGCGATGAATACAATTCGTGGCAAATTAGCGACGAATTTTGCCACGAATAATTAACGACGAATTTTGCCGCGAATTTTTTTTCGTTGCTAAATTTTGCGACGCCGTATTAGCGACGAAATTTTTTTCGTCGCAAAATTCATCTCAAATTCATTTAGCAACGAATTTTGACAAATTTTTCGTGGCAAAATTCGTGGCTAAAGCCTTATTTTTTTTTTTTAGTGTTTTTTTTTTCATAAACAATGAATATTACTTTTGTTGATTACTGATTATCCCATCACTCTTGATTAAGAAAAAAGTTTCCTCCCGGCTTGGGAATTGTGGAAATCCGGTCGAGGCGTCGAGCTAATGGACCCCGCATCAGCCAACCAGTGCCTCCATATTGCATTGTCGTTGCATCCAAGAGCATCCCGAAGACGGACCGAGCACGTCCGATGCCGTTCGGATGCTAGGCAACGAGAGCGCCGATCTGCCTTCGCCGAGACCGCCGCCATTTTGTTTGAACATAGGTTATTATAGCTTCCAAGAGCGGCAAGAACTCGTGATTAACGATCTAACCCGTTCCACTATCGAAGAGAGGTAGCATTCGATTGGACAATACCTCTCTCTTTTTCTTTTTTCTTTTTTGTTCAAGGTAATCTGTTGTTCAAACTGTTTCTGCAAAAAAGAGAAGAAAATTGCATGTAAAACCACGTTCAGGTGGAAATGCAATTTAATGCGTGAGTTTACATTTGAAACATGGATTGATGTTGATTTGGTTTCACAAGGACAGAAGTCATGATAATTGACTTGACTTTGGGGTAGTGCCCTTAGTTGACCGTCATTACAAGCATCGAAGAAAACAACTTGATTAGCTTGTATGGGCCAGCTTTTATGTGTGTTCATACCAGCTAAATCAATTAAGTTGAGACGGGTAGGAGTGTCAAAGGCTCGGTTCGGTTCGGGTATGAACCGTCGAGGTGAGAGGCTGAACCAAACCAAACCGCGACCTCGGTTTCGTTCGGATTTTCAATATTCCTTTTCTTGTGGGGCCTGCTGTATATAAGTCATTTTCTTTGAACTTTCAGTAAAATAAAAGCCACATGAATAGTTTCAGTTCTGTTCAATTCAATGACCGAACCGAAACTATCCGAACTAAAAAAAAATGGTTATTTTTTCATTGTCCAAACCAAATTGAAAATGCATAAAATTTCGGATTAGTTCAATTCGGTTCAGTTTTCCAGATCGGTTCTGACCCCCACAATGCCGGGCCGCCATAGCGGGGCTGAGTCGCTTGGGCTTGAGTCGGGTTGATTAATCTCTCGGTTTGGACAAATCCTCGGATCAGGCTTTGGGGGAGGAGATTCCAATGTGGGCTCCAGGTGGGCCTCATTGCAGGGTTGGGATTCCTTGGGCCTCCTTTTGGGCCTATGCTGGACTTGGGCCATATCAACATACAAGGGAACATATGCTATTTCAATAGAATATCAACGTCTGAGAATTTGTTTTAAGAGGAGAGTAGTACCTGAGCCACTTTGTCCTCCATGTTGATTGTTGAGACAGCGCTCAGAATGCATCCAGCATATCTTTCTTCTTTGCCGCTGGACAGAAGAAGTATGGCCACATCTTGAATTAAACTTGACAAATTTCGAATCAGGTTCTTAATCGAATGGCAAGAGCGGTTTTCTCGACGAGGAAATTCGAAGTCGAACTCACCTTCGCTGGATCTTCTAGCTGGAAATTCTCCGGAACATGTGTGGAAATCAAGAAATCACTTTGTTTTTGGGCACCAACGTCTGAATCTCCGAGATGGGTGGTGGAATCTGATCGCGAACTGATCTCAATCTGTGCTTAGACTTAGAGTATGACAATTGCTGTTTGATGAGTGCACCGACCAGTCGTGATCTGCTGGCTCGCATTGCGCAAAACCTTATTGCCGAATGCAAACTTCAGTTGGCCGATTTCAAGAATAGCCAAAATCGTACACTGTTTCAGAGAGGCCAGGCAGGTAGCAGATTGAGTGGCAAAAGCCAACGGGCGAAAAACTCTTCCTTGTAATTGGATTTCTGATCTCCACACGATTTCTGTGAGATCTTTAGTGTTTCAAGACTAATTTGTAGCGTACTCATTGACTCACTTAAAGTAATGAAAACAGTACGTTTTCAACTGAATAAGAAAAAGAAATTTTAAACAAAAAATTTTAATGTGTAAAATTTCATGTAGCAATCAATGATTGTGATCAATCGGTCCACGACAAATTGAATTTTGAGGACCCCTCTAAATATGCAGTGCACATAGGGCTATGCGATGCCCATTGCCCCTGGTTTTAGGACAGTAGTGTCCAAAACCAGTGGCCTACTGGCCCCTCCCTCCCCCCATCTCTCTCTCTCTCTCTCCACAGAAGAAACAGAGGTTTAATGTGTGTGTGAACATAGAAGTCGAATGAAAACAACATAGGAAAAAGGCCGAACTCTCTTATGGATCACTGTGTCAGAGTGAAACTTGCGGCACTCGAACGGATAATATTGTACGTAACCCAACACCCGTCATTCGTCTGTCTTCTTCAGTGCTGCAGTTTTCTCAGCTCCATTCCACGATCCCATCCGCTCATCTGGATCAAGAAACTGCAATCTACCATCACAGTTGAGCAATGCTCTCTTGCAGGTCAGCGCCAGTTTCAGCCCCGTGAAATAATGATGTCAGTTTGCTTACATATAATGAAGCTCAATACCTGAAAAACACTATGCCACAAGCTGTGATCCCAAACTTAGTTCCAACCCAGTTTCGTTCTTTTCCAGATTATTTCTTTTGTAAAATTTCGAGTTTTACCGACTTTTTTTTTTCGAGAAATGTCGGTTCAATGCTCTGACGTTGTATGAGAAATTTTGTACGGATGTTTAAATAAATAATCACCGGATGAAAACACTTACGATTAAGAGTTCAAAAACCTAGTACCTTCACGGGGGTCATGCATTGTTTTGTTTAAGGAGGTATCCTCTAAAAAACAAAAAAAATCCTCCAAAACCTAGTACCTTCACGTGGGGTTTGCAATTCTGGACAGTATTTCAGGAAGAAATCCAAGGTGGCTTCCATTTTCATATGGCTCGACGTATGAAGATCTCCTATCTGTTCCTGGATAATTTTTCAAGACATTTAAAGATCGATTTTGGTTCTTTTTTCAAACACTGAATAAAAATAATAAAGATTAAGAACAATTAGTAGTGGTATCTGTGTGCCTTACATTCTACCCTAATCCACATGATTCGATAATTTAATGCTCAACGTTAGGTGCACTTACCTTTTCTTTTAATTTTATCTAAAATAGTCCGATTCTACTAGCTCAATGCACAATCTTTCAATCGGATAGACCTCAAAATCCACATAATTCAAAGATTTAGATGCATTGGATCCGCATGGATCTAGTCCATCTTTTTCCCTGTTGGTGAGGAAAGGAGAGTACCCGTACAATATGTGCGCACAACCAAAAACAACAGACCAGAGCAGAAAAAGAAACCGCAGGAAAACAAGTGCCTATGGCGACGTTGGAATTTGAATACCATCAACGCCACCTGAGGTATCTCTCTCTCTCTCTCTCGTCCTCCTGCTATTTGACCCCTATATATATCACTGCAATAATCTCACTCCCTCATCAGGCAAAGCTTCCTAAAGCCTTTCAACGAGTCCGCTTTGCAAATTGACACCCTCTCTTACTGTTTTTCACTAGGATCTCATCCCAATACAGCAATGGCCAACAATAATGTCACCGGATCTCCCCTTGAGAAAACCAGCTTGGCTTCACTCGACCAGAGGCTGGCCATGGCTAAACGGTGCTCTCGTGGTAAGCAACAGTCCGTACATTGGTGTTCCGTGAATTAAGTTTGCCTTGTTTTCACAAATATACTGTTTTCTTTCGTGTTTTCTGTGAAATGGCTCAAGTTTAATTTCTGGTGTGCATCAAACAGAGGGTGTAAAAGCTGGAGCCAAGGCGGCTGTTCTAGTGGGGATAGCAACGGCCATCCCGACCGTGAGTCTTTGCTTCGTCCATTTTGTGGGGATTCTTTCTTCTTCAGATATTGGATAAATTTTGCTCAATTTCTTATGCTGAAACTTTTGTTCAATTCAAGGGCTGTGTTTTTATTGCACTTCTTTTTTCTCAATATGTTTATGCTTAACCGTGCAGCTGGCTAGTGCAAGGATGCTGCCCTGGGCAAGAGCAAACCTCAACCACTCAGCTCAAGCACTCTTAATCTCAACAGGTCATCAGACTTTGATCAGACTGATAATGATCAATGACTTTGTATCATAAATCTTCATGTAATAGACCATATATTGCTATTATCTGACAGGAATGTTTTCATTCTTATGGCAGTTGCTGGAGCAGCTTATTTCATAGTTGCTGACAAGACTGTCTTGGCCACGGCTAGGCGGAACTCCTTCAAGCAAGTCTCCAACATTGAGGCATGAACTCAAAAAACTAGACAAGAAGCTAATATGGCTTCCGTTTCGTCCCACCTTTTATCTGAGTGAACTAGAAAGCAGAGCACCATCTTGTGTCACATAAAAATTAAGGATGCGTTCTTCTGCTTCACACTGAAGATAAATCTACTTCAAATTTTATATAAGAATGAAGAGCATGAGTATGTAGTCAGTAAGATAGAGCAATTTACAGTATACCAAATGTCATCCCTATTTGATGGCGTGTTTATTACCAGCAATCCTTACATGAGCAATTGCCATCTTTAAAACAATGGAAGCGGTTACGGTCCTCATGATTAAGTCCCTATTGAAAATCTTCGGAATGAGCTTTGTTGCCGATTGGCAGTTTCTGCAGACTCGAAGGTTCTCGGTGATCCTGATGGTTGTCCTGGGCTTACTGAGCAGTCCAAACGCAATTGCAAACTTCTCACTGTGGTAACTTAATGCGCACTCCTTCCACTCTTCATCCATGTCGTAAAGCACCCCGGTTGAGTCTGGCACAAACCCAGCCAAATCCAAAAGCCTGTCTATTTCATCCAACACCATGTATATGTCTTTTGCTCTTAGGATGTGTTTTGTTGCCCCCGAGGAACTCATGAACCACACTTTCTACTTCTACAGATGTAGACCCTGGAACCTATTTCATTCCCTTATCATTCAGTCTGGTTCTTATTCTCGCCACAACGTCCCATCTACTGACTTTTGCATAAATGTTTGATGAGAACACACAAGCGCCAGGATTACCAGGTTCCAGTTCGAAAAGATGCTGAGAGAAAAATTCACTTAACTCGACTTGTCCCTGAGCTCCGCAAGCTCTAAGCAGAGAACCCCGAATTGCACCATCTGGTTTCACGTTCATCGTCTCTGTAAGTGCCTCCACTTCATCAAAAGTCAATTTACCGAAGAGATCCACAACACATCCATAATGCTGCAATTTATGGTAGATTTTGTAGCGTTGGATCATTGAAGTAAAATAACTGCGTCCGAGTTCTAATGAATCTGCATGATTACAGGCAGATAAAACACCGACAAATGGGATATAATCTGGCTCGAGCCCATCATTAACCATTCTCGAGAAAAGGCCAAGGGCCTTCTCTACTTCCCCATGGACATCCAATCCAGAAATCATTCCGTTCCAAGAGGACAAGCTTTTACTCTTCATGCCATTAAATACTTGTTCTGCTGCCTTTACATTTCCGCATTTCGCATTCATGTCAATAAGACTGGTAAATAGAGCGGTGCTTCCTGAACTGTTGAAGTTCTTGTTTATATAAGACACCGTTTATTTCGCGGAAAACATTTCTCAGGAAAACATTTTCTCATTTTCCAGCATTTGATTTGCTTAGGAAAATAAGTCAAGAGAAAATGTTTTCCTGGCAAATGAAAAACCTCAGGAAAATAATTTTCCTTTTTAAAAACTTGAAAAACATTTTCCAAAATATGACTCAGTATAGGCGTTTAGACCCAGAACTTTATCCTTGGGCACAAAAACCCAAGTGTCTGGTGGCCGGCACTGAGTCCATCGAAGCCGGTTGAACCCCTAATGCCTGTGCCCAATACCCCCGCACCCCAGCCCGAGCCCATAAAGGCCGTGCCCAGGCCGCTGATGCGTGAGCTCTGGTCCACAAAAGCCGTGCATGGGTCCTTGGCGCTTGGGCACGGGTCTATGAATAATGAAGCGTTCGTTTTTATAAAATATTTAAAAAGAAATTCTTGTTTTTAGTTTTTTTTTTAAATTTGAATTTTTAATTATATTTTTTTTTTTTTTCCTTTCTTTTTTTTTCCTTATCCCTCGGCCATCGGTCAGCCACAACAATGGCTGACTACCGTTGACAGGTAAGGGACAAGCTTGACCAAGGCCAGCGAGCTCGAGTCTTGCTAAACCGATGAGCTCGAGCCCCAATAAGGCCGGCGAGCTCGTCCCTTGCTCGTGGCTGATTGAGAAAGAAGGAAAAATATGAGAAAGAAAAGAAAAAAAAGGAAAAAAAATGCTGGATGTATAACGACTCAATAACTAAAGAAAAAGAGAAACAGCTATTTGGCTTCATCCACTGGATGTATAACCAGTCAAAAACGCCGTATAAGACACAGCATATCTGTATGAGCTTTTCTTGAACACCAGATGAGCACTGTCCAATTTGCCGCAGCATACATATTAATAAGCGAAGTGTGCACAAAGGCATCAGACTCAAGTCCTAGCTTCAAAACATGCGAATGATTCTGTTTCCCTTCATGGGGCAACCCAGCTTTCGCGCAAGACTTCGACAGGAAAGGAAAAGTATAAGAATTCGGCATGGCCGCAATTAACAACATTCGAACATAAATATCTATGGCTAAACCCGATATGGCTCAAACAATGCCCTCTGATTATAGTGTTCCAAATCAATTGATTCGGCTCCTCAATGGATTCAAACAGCGAGACCGCAAAGGACAGATCGCCGGATGGTGAGATTGTTAGAATTTACATATTAAAACAAATATTTATCTAACAGTTTAAGCTTTTAGAACATTTGGCAGTGGTTCCACCAAAATCTCACATAGTATCGAGTTAGAAGTACTAAGTTCAAATTTTTTTAGGACATATTTGCTTCCCAAATTAAATATGTCCACACTTAATAGTAGGAAAAGAAATAAGACCAAACTAAGCGTGAGGGGGAGTATTAGAATTTATATATTAAACCACACCTTCATCTAATAACTTAACATTTTAGAGCAATTGGCAGTGATTCCATCAATATCTCATAGAGACAGTGCAAAACTCGATGAGCTTGGTGAGGCCAAACTAGGTGTTGTGGAGGTCAGATTTTATGATTTGGGAGTGGAATTGCATGGTCTTCAAATCCTGGTAACTGCTCCGCAAACACCTTTTCTTTGATAACTATTTTGAAAAGTATTTTTCACATCTATTTCGTCATAATTAATACCTTCATTTTGAGAAGAATATCCTTTGGCAAACCTGGTCATTTTGCAAACAATAGTACCTTTATTGTCCAATTTGTTTATGAATGCCCGTTTAGTTTTGATGACAAAATGATCTCAAGGATGATGTACGAGGTCCCAAACCTCATTGACCTTGAATTGTATAGCTCCTCTTACTTCAATCCAGTTTATTTCAACAATGGCTTCTCTAATTCTTTTCGGTCCAATTTCAGACATAAGTGCCCCGGAGTTCATAAGTTCTTTGAATGAGGATATGGTCTTGATTCCTTTGCAAATCAAGTATTTTTTTTTTTTTTTGTAACCGAGGATCCGCCACCATTCCCGGGGACGACCCTGCATAGGTAATTGGGGCGCTTATATCTCGGGAGAGACTAGTCCAGCAACCTATTGCCAAAGCCCCCACTTAAATTACGGAAACCGAGCAGGGATTTGAACCCAGAATCTCTAAAGAGGGAAGGAAAGTGCTCACCAACTCGGCTATGTGCAGGTGGATATCTCCAAGTATTTGTTTTTTTGGTAAGGATATATCTCCAAGTATTTGTTTTTTTTTATAACCGACGTGTCCGCGCGGCCGGCGAGGTAGGGCTCAAACTAGCGGTGATGCCCGACTAGTCCTCGAGGGGGGCTAGCGCAACATCTCACCGCCACGACCCCCCACTTAAATCACCGATAGGCGAGTTTGAACTCATAACCTCTTGTGAAAGGAATTGAGCACAAACCAACGCGGCTATCGATGGGTGGGTATCTCCAAGTATTTGTTCATTTCTCTTTAATGAATAAAATTTGCAGTTTTGAAGTTTATTGACATATTAGGTCATAGAGAATAACAATGTTCTATGGCAATAATTGTGCATGATATAATAATGAAGTGATGAAAATAGTATGTTTTTTTCGACAAAAAAAAAGGAAAACAGTATGTTTCCAATGGAAGAAACAGAAAAGCATATCAACAAAATTTCAATTTATATAAAAACTCACGTTGCAATCAATGATTGTGATTAATCAGTCCACAACAGATTGAATTTTGAGGATCACTCTAAATATGCAGCGCACATAGGGCTATGCGATGCCCATTGCCCATGGTATTAGGCTACTGTCCAAAACCAGTGGCCTACTGTCCCCCCTCCCCTCTCTCTCTCTCTCTCCACAGAAGAAACAGAGGTTTAATGTGTGTGTGAACGTAGAAGAAGTTTGAAAACGACAAAGGAAAGAGGCCAAACTCTCTTATGGATCCCTTTGTCAGAGTGAAATTTGCAGCACTCGAACGGATAATTTTGTACGTAACCCAACACCCATCATTCGTCGTCTTCTTCAGTGCTGCAGTTTTCTCAGCTCCATTCCACGATCCTATCCACTTATCTGGATCAAGAAACTGCAATCTGAGAGCATTGCTCTCTTGCAGGTGCCAGTTAGTGCAAAGTTTCTTAACCCCCCATAAATGAAGTAAAAGATGTCAGTTTGTCGTAAATGGGTCATAAATGAGTTTACAACTGATTTAAACATATTGTCACTCATTTTGCAAACACTATGAATTTTCCTATATTTAATTAAAATGAAAGTATTTTAGCAATATGGGTCTAATCGGGTATGGGTTGGGTACATATAAATGTGATAAATAAGCGGGTTAATGGGTAATGACCCGATTTAGGTGATCCAAACCCAATCCGACCCACCCATTCGATGCAAGTTCACCCCATGAAGTAAAGATGTCAGTTTGCTTACACATATTGTGAAACACTCTGCTACAAGCTGTGATCCCAAGCTTAGTTCCAACCCAGTTTCATTCTTTTTCCAGATTATTTCTTTAGTAAAATTTCAAGTTTTACGACCCTTTTTTTGAGAAAGATGTTGGCAAAATTTTGTACGGATGTTTTAACAAATATAACTGGATGAAAACACTTGAAATGAAGATTTCAAGAACCTAGTACCTTCGCGTGGGTCATGTATTGTTTTGTTTAAGGAGGTATCCTCTAAAAAAAGAATTCCTCCAAAGTGGGGTTTGCAATCCAGGATAATATCTCCGGAAGAAATCCAAGGTGGGTTCCATTTTTATATGGCTCGACGTATGAAGATCTCATACCTTATTCTGGATAATTTTTCAAGACATTTAAAGATCGATTTTGGCTGTCTATGTTTAAATTCTGAATTAGAAAAATAATAAAGCTTAAGCACAATTATTAGTGGTATCTGTGTGCCTTACATTCTACCCTAATCCACACAGTTCGATAAATTGATGCTCGACGTTAGGTGCACTTATTTTTTTCTTTTAATTTTATCTAAAATAATCCGATTCTACGAGCTCAACACATAATCTTTCAATCGGATAAGTCTCAAGATTTCACATAATTCAAAAGCTTAGATGCATCGGATCGGCATGCATCTAGCCCCATCTTTTTCCCTGTTGGTGTGGAAAGGAGAGTACCCGTACAATTTGTGCGCACAAAAGAAGAAACAACCGACCAGAACAGAAAAAGAAACCGCAGGAAAACAAGTGACTCTGGCGACGTTGGAATTTGAATACCATCAACACCACCTGAGGTAGTCTCTCTCCCTTCCCCCTCTCTCTTGTCTTCCTGCTATTTGACCCCTATAAATATCACTGCACCAATCTCACTCCCTCATCAGGCAAAGCTTCCGAAAGCCATTCACGAGCTCTCTTTGCAAATTGACTCCCTCTCTTACTGTTTTCCACCAGGATCTCATCACCATACAGCAATGTCCAAGGCGAAACGGTGCTCTCGCGGGATGCAACAATATTCCGTGCATTGGCATTCCACAAATTAAGTTTGCCTTGTTTTCGCAAATTTACTGTTTTCTTTCAGGTTTTCTGCAAAATGGCTTGACTTTAAATTTCAGATGGGCATCAAACAGAGGGTGTAAAAGCCGGAGCCAAGGTGGCTGTTCTGGCGGGAATAGCAACAGCCATCCCAACTGTGAGTCTTTGCAGTGCCCGTTTTGTTGGGATTCTTTTCTTCTCGAGATATTTGATTTAAATTCTTTTCATCTTCTTTGGCTAAAACTTTTTGTTCTATTCAAGGGTGTCTTTTTGTCGTACTTCGTTTTTTCTCAATATGTACATGGTTAAATATGCAGTTAGCAAGTGCAAGGACGCTGCCCTGGGCAAGAGCAAACCTCAACCACGCAGCTCAAGCACTCATTATCTCAACAGGTTATTAGATTTTGATCAGACTGACAATTATCAATGAATTTGTATCATAAATCTTCATATAATAGACCATATATTGCTATTATCTGACAGAAATATTTTCATTCTTATGGCAGTTGCTGGAGCAGCTTATTTCATAGTTGCTGACAAGACTGTCTTGGACACGGCTAGGCGGAACTCCTTCAAGCAAATCTCCAACATTGAGGCATGAACTCAAAAAACTAGACAAGAAGCTAATATGGCGTCCATTTCGACCCAACTTGTATCTGAGTGAACTAGAAAGCAGAACTCCATCTTGTTTCACCTAAAAAATAAGGAGGGGTTCTTCTGCTTCATCCTGAAGATGGATCTAGTTCACATTTTGTATAAGAATGAAGAGTATGAGTATGTACTCAGCAATTTAGTGCAGTTTACAATTACCAAATGTTGTCCCTATTTCATGACATGCTCATTACCAACAATCCTTACAAGAGCAATTACCATCTCTAAAATGGTGGAAGCGGTTACGGTCCCTGGCAATTATCTCCCTATTGAAAATCTTCGAAATGAGCTTTGTTGCCGAATGGCAGTTTCTGCAGACTCGAAGGTTCTTGGCAATCCTGATGGTTGTCCGGGGCTTAGTACTGATCAGCCCAAATGCAATAGCTAGCTTCTCACTGTGGTGACTTAATGCGCACTCCTTCCACTCTTCATCCATGTCGTAAAGCACCTCGGTTGTGTCTGGCACAAACCCAGCCATTTCCAAAAGCCTGTCTATTTCATCCAACATCATGTATATGTCTTTGCTCTGAGGATGTGTTTTGTCGCCCACGAGGAACTCATGAACCACACTATCTACTTCTATAGATGTAGACCCAGGAACCTTCTTCATTCCCTTATCATTCAGTTTGGTTCTTGTTCTTGCCACATCGTCCCACCTACCAGCTTTTGCATAAATGTTAGATAAGAGCACGTAAGCGCCAGGATTATCGGGTTCCAGTTCGAAAAGATGATGAGCAAAAATTTCACCCAACTCGACTTGTCCCTGAGCTCGGCAAGCTTCTAGCAGAGAACCCCAAATAGCACCATCTGGTTTCACATTCATTGATTCTATGAGGGCCTCCACTTCATCAAACAATCCATTTTTACCCAAGAGATCTACGACGCATCCATAATGCTGCAATTTAGGGGAGATTTTATAGTCTTGGATCATTGAACTAAAATAACTCCGCCCCAGTTCTAATGAACCTGCATGATTACAGGCAGATAAAACACCAACAAATGTGACATCATCCGGCTTGAGCCCTTCATTAACCATTGTTGAGAAAAGGCCAAGGGCCTTCTCTACCTCCCCATGGATGGCCAATCCAGAAATCATTGCGTTCCAAGAAGACAAGCTTTTACTCTTCATGCCATTAAAAACTTGTTCTGCTGCCACTACATTTCCGCATTTCGCATACATGTCAATAAGACTGGTATATAGAGCAGTGCTTGTTGAACTGTTGAAGTTCTTGTTTATATAAGTGTGAATCCATTTTCCCAGATCGAGTGCACATAAGCAAGCACAAGATGGGAGAACATTTAAGAACGTGACATCATTAGGCTCCACATTAGATTTTAACATTTCCCTAAACAGAACCAATGCCTCTTTGTAACGATTCATATGAGTGTAACCACCGATCATAACATTCCACGAAATCACATCCTTCAGCGACATACCATTAAACAACCCTTGAGCTGTTTCTACATCCCCGCACTTCGAGTACATGTCAATAAGCGCATTGACAAGCCGTAAATTCGATCCCATTTTATGATCTTCTATCCAACAATGGATCCACTTCCCCAATTCAATTGAACCTGACTGAGCACAAGCTGAGAGAACAGTAACCATAGTACTCTCATTTGGCATCACATTTACCTTCTGCATTCCCCTAAATGTCTCCATTGCCTCCTCGAATTGGCCACATTCACTGTACCCTGCGATCATAGCATTCCAAGACACCACATCTCTAACAGGAATATTCTCAAACAGCTGTTTGGCTTCATCCATCTGACCAGTAGATGCATAACCAGTCAACAAAGCCGTATAAGACACAGCATCTCTGTGCAACCTTTTCTCGAACACCAGACGTGCACTGTCCAATTCACCGCTCTGAGCATACATGTTGATAAGCGAAGTGTGCACAAAGGCATCAGACTCAAGTCCCAGCTTCACAACATGCGAATGAATCTGTTTCCCTTCATCGCCCAACCCAGCTTTCGCGCAAGACTTCAACAGGAAAGGGAAAGTATAAGAATTTGGCATCGCCCCACGTAACAACATCCGAACATAAATATGTATGGCTAAACCCGGGGTATCGCTCAGACAATGCCCTCTTATTATAGTGTTCCAAATCAACTGATTCGGCTCCTTGATGGATTCGAACAGCGAGACCGCATACGACAGATCGCCGGAGGGCGAGACCGCGCAAAACTCGATGAGCTTGCTGAGGGCGAACTGGGTGTTGTGGAGGCCGGATTTTATGATCTGGGAGTGGATTTGCCTGAGCTGTTGGAGGTTCCGGCACTTGGAGAGCAGCGACAGAGATGGGTGTGTTTGGAGGAGCTTGTACGGTGGATCGGAAGAAGGGAGGACATGGAAGTTGAACGGCGAAACAGAGGGAGCGACTGGTGAAGCGAGCATCTTCTCGGTCGTCTGGACTATGGATGAAGCAGGACAAGGGATGTAAAAGAAGACAGATTTTGAATTACAGTTGGTGAATTCTCGGGTCAACGTCTAGTACCCGCCACAATTTTGCGGGCCGGGCTATTTTGGCCCGACCCAGATTGTATCGGTTTGATCCGGGCAATTGAAGCCCAGCCCCCGCTTTCATTTTTCTTTTCGAATTCGACCTCTTGGTTTATGGAGTTTCAAAATCTAAGCAAGTAAAATATCAAATGATTAATGCGATAACTTATAAAATCTACACATTCCCTTCAAAAGGGAAGTTCCGCACACCTGAGATCAAAGCTTTGGATCGAGATGGATTTCGGTGAGTAGTGATGTGTAAGGAAAGTGACAGAGAGATCCGACTGCAGATCCATCAAATGTATTTGTTGTTGACTATTACATTATATTTTGGTAAGCAACTGTTACTATTATAAAGTAGAATTAAACTTTAAATTTGCACATATTTGGAGACTTAGGTATACACACATCCCTGATATCAAAACCTAATCGTGTTGTCATTTGTACAATAGCTCCATTGTATTGTAGCTCGGTAAGGATGTGTTGTGGCTATGAATGATGAATGCACTTGCCGATGCATATAGTAAAGCTAGAAGACCTTAAAACAGGAGATAGTGGCTCTAAGAAAGTCTGACGTGCTTGATCTATGAATTGCTTCAGCTTCCAAATATCTAATTGAACACCTCATCGAAATTGAAACTCCTCTTTTGAAAGTCGTAGTTACTTTTTCTAGGAACTATATGTGAGTTATAATAGAGAAATTCCTCATCGGAAAATTGGTGTGGTGTGGAGCATATATATCCTTCTTGGCTCACAACTCATTAACTTAAACTTTTAAGTGAAGATTGATCCAACAAAATATGTTGACGAGCTTAGACTTAGGCTTCTTCTTGGCAATCTCCCCAAGTAAAGCTATTAGATTTCTGCTGCATGTTTCCAACAAATGTTACAGAGCCAATAGTTGATTGGTGGCTTACTCCTAATGTGTATCAATGTTTGGTGAACATCTCAATGAAGGAATCTGGTGACCGATGTAGTTTTGACGGTGGGTATTGCAGTGTAGCAATGCAGTCTTGATGGTAGACGTTGATGGACATTTAAGCTCATATATCATAATGCAGAATGATACCTAGATTAAAAGGGTATATCTAACACTGAGCTCACACATGAAAAAGGACATTGTCATAAACCACTTATGAGTTGTGTTAGAAAAGTCCCATATCGGAGAATTGGTATGGTGTGGAGTAGTTGTTGATATCTAAATTTCGATCGACCATTTAATGATAATTTGCATAGAAAATTAGGGATTAAATTTTAACCCATAGACAAAAATATTAAAATTGCGTAGCATATATTTTAAGTTCATATAGGTTAGTTGCATTCCGTATCGGGCCGGCGGTGGCGAGAAAGTCGAAAATTCATCATGTAAATCGAGCTCGAGTACTCAGCTCACCCAAGGGCTTGGAGGCCAAAATTCAAAAGTTTAAAAGGCTTTGGTGGCTTTAATTTGAGCTTAAATCAGCCTGAATTAATTTAGCCCATTTGGAATTAAAATAAAATTAAATGATAAAGCCTAAGTCTAAGCCCATTAAGACTAGGAAGCCCGGTCAATTAACCTAGAGTTGCAATATAAATATGTGATTATATCCTTCAATGAAGAGGGGGCTCTCATAATTTTCAAGATCAGGTTTTCAGAGAGAGCACGAGATACATGTGAGGAAATAGCGAGACTAAAGAGCAAGAGTGAGAAAGCGCCGCCTCATCGCCACACTACCTCGTGCCCGCGCCTGAGCCGCCCGTTCACAGCTAGACATGTGGCTGTGAGTAGCTTGCTACCGCCGTTGCTCAACGACGATCCCTGCCGCTACTGCTGCCACAAAACAGTGACCCAACTCAGCGCCCTCTCATTGACAATGAAGTCGCAAAGCTCCACACGATCTGCTGCCCCCGAGACTGGGATCCTTTGATGCCATTGACGAAGTAGTTGAGCTGCTGCCTTGATAGTCCCGTGCCGCTGTAGCTGGACTCTTCTTTGTCGTCAAGTCTCCAGTCCAGCCCTGCACTAGTCAAGCCAACGAGTTTCCAGTCCAATCCCTACGTTCCTCCTGGTGTGCTTGTTTTGTTGCAATGTGCCCAAAATTCCACAAGCGTCCTTGAAGTTCCTTTGGCGTGTAGTCCGGCCATTAGTCCATGCAAGATACGAAGAGAGGGAGGGGTATAAAGGAGCAATAAAAGACAGAAGAAAAATATTGTTTTTTTTTCTTTCTTGCAGGTTATCCACGTTCCACCACTCCTTTGCTTTGCTGACCACCAAAGTCAGGGAGTCCAATTCCAAGACACCGCCGTGAGCCTTGCCGAGCCGCAAGCCTCGCCGACCACAGCAACGTCCACGACAACTCCAACGGTTACGCCCCCAAATCGACGTCGTCGTTGCTGCCATCGTCCGTGAGCCCGGCGCCTAGCCGAGCTGCCCTTGCACCGCCGTCGGTCACCGTTTCGATCCGCAAGCCTAAGTCTGACCTAAGTTCGAATTGGAAATATCCACAAATTAGGTAAGATTCTCATCTATAGTCTTAGAATATTCAATTTCCTAATGTTTTGGGTGTTTGAATATTTCGTGAATAGTGCGAGATTGCTAGATACCTTAGGATGATGTGTGCTATATCCGTAATATTTGAAAAAACCCAAAATTAGGAATCATTCCTAATTTGGCAACGTATCTGGACAACTATCTGACCTTATCCCTAATGTACGATACGCGGCGATATAGAAAATCGTTATTTTATCCATAATCACTTGGATACGATAATAGATTTTATTTGCTTTCCAAATTTGAACAATCAACTTTTCATCGATATCTATAACCTTATAGATATGACCGTTAGTTTAATTTCTTTGCTTTATCTGAATTTGAAAAATCTTGTGGATTGCATGGATTGTTTGAATATGATTGTTATCTTCGTTTGATAGTTTTCCTCTTAAATAAAGAAAATCCAAAAATTTGTTAGTTAGATTTAAATTAGAAATTTTGCATGCTTAGGGAATCTTAAATATATATAAAAAAAATAAGATAATTATTTGATTTAAATTGGGATTTAGGATAGCATATTTCCTAGTTTAAATTAGAAATTGTTTTAATCTTTGTGGATTATTTAGGATATTTAATGATTTCGAATTTTAATAAAAATCCCAAAAAAAGAATCACTTTAGGATAGATCAAATCATTTTCTCTAGGATAGATTGCATGTTGATTTGAGTATTTTTAATTCCAAATTTCATTTGAAAATACAAAAAATAAATCATTTGTTCGTCATTAAAATTAGGTCACGTCATCGCATGACATATAGTTTGCATGTTAAGCTGCATTAATCGCATATCATTTTTTTTTGCACGTCATTGCATATAGATTAGCTTTCATTTAAATATGTGAAAATCCTAAAAAATATTGAGTGAACTGCTTGTTAATTAGAAATCATATTAGGATTGTTAATGTGATTTTCTAGCTAACAATGTAGATGTTTATGTTGCTTCGAGGTAAGTAATTCTCTCAATCTTATAATTTATTTAATGTTTTGATTATTGGGTGTTACTTTGGTGGTTTGCGCACCAACATGATCACCTCAGATGTTAGTGACTAAGTTAAAATGGATCCAAACTGCATGCATAAACATTTTTTGAAAAGAAAAGGTACAGAAAGGGTGTTAGACTAGATCTAGCGTAATCAAGTGTCCGAGCTTAGAATCTCTGGCTCGTAAGAATAAAACATATCTCCCTATGTTTTATTTAGGTTTCTAATCAACCTACCATAAATTAATTAGTGGCGACTCCAAGCATGAAAACTTTTGCATGTTAAAAACTTAAACTCTAAGTTGCGAATTGGTAGGACTTGGGAGGGCCTGAGTTAAGCTTAGTCTTAATAATCCATTAGCCTGAGAAATTTAGGTCGTGACAGTAGTCAATATATCCTACTCGGCTTATAACTCATTGATTTAAGCTTTTGCATGGAGATGAGTCCAATTAGATATATCGATGGGCTTTGACTTGGACTCCCTCTTGGCGATATCCTACTTGACTTATAATTCATTAACTTAAACTTTTGAGTGGAGATGAGTCCAACTGGATATATTGACAGGCTTTAACTTGGGCTCACTTTTGGCGATCTCCTAAGTGAAGGTATTGGACTTTCGCTACGTGGTCCCAATAGCTCTTCATATTTATACTATGGAATATACTAGAAACAGAACTCACTTTTGACATCATAATAATTTATCTATCTCTATTTTTCGAGAAAATTATAAAAAAAAAATCATAAACTTATTATACAGTGGTCAATTCATTATTAAACCCTTACAAAAATTTTAAAAAATTGCAAAAGTTATTCACATCAACGCCGGCCTTGTCACAAAGAATGGTTAGCATTTACATCAATGATTTTTGGCCAACATTATCTAGGACTAAAGCGTCATTTTCAAAAAGTTTATGACTAAATTGGAAAGTTTTATGGTTGGATTAACAATTATACAGTTAGTTTAAGACTTTTTGGATAATATTCTCTCTATTTTTGCATATATCATTCGCATGCCTCTACGAAAATGCTCCCTACACTAAAAAGACCAAATTGCTCATCCTTACAAGCTCATTTTAGCATGGTACTTGGTATTCAAGTGGTTCAGCTTTTGATTAATCATGAGCATTGTGGGTTGGAGTGAAAACTAGGATTTGGAGATAGACATTTTTGGAAAGAAAATGATGTTTTATTTGAAGGTGCAAAATGGTCTCTAAGGTAAAACTCAGGCATGTCATTGGTATTTTCAAAACTAGAGGTTTGTAAGTGATCATTGGGTGAAATGTAAGGTACATACATGTTTGCTACTTTGTTCAAAATTTCATCCGACTCTTATTCGTTTCCCATAGTCATACATAAGAGATAACACTTCTGTCTATTCGTATTGTTTGTCCAAAAAACATCTTTTATTTTATGTCCAAACACAATTATTCCACATAATCTTACTAGAGCGTAAACCAACTTTACACGTGAGACTCGGGATGGAGACGTAACCACACACTAACAACAATACCAATAGTGAAAGCAATAGAAAGAAAAAAAATCAATTTCCATAGGAATGAAAGTGTCACGACATAACATTTCTTTTTCATAAAGCGCATGACTTACCCAACCCAAAATTATATTCGCAATGCAGAAGTCAAGTGTAAGATTCATTTTGGCTGCTTCCCTCGCACGTTTAAAATTCAAGTCACATGTTCGAATGTTACAAATGTAACCACTGATATTCTTCCTTCTCTTCGTGACCTTAAATACATATCCAATCGAGGTCCAATCTGGTGCAATATGGTTTAGGACCAGTAAAATATTGTTTTGTTTTCAGACCACTTTCACACCATGCTTCATTGGTCTGAAAAATCTGGCAGGACCCAAGTCGATTTCTTTTCTGTTCTTTTCATTCTCTTTTGGGGTTCTTTTTTATCCTCCCATATGAAACACTAATTAATTTTTATCATCACTGGGGAAGGTTAAAGCGAATTATGCTCATGGAGAACCGGATTCCTAGTACAATGTTCGTGCTATGTCGAGTTGAAAGATCACCGGCTGAGGGCTAAAGGCTGATTAATTATGGACATAATTGAATAGAACATTCTAATCGTAGCCGAAATCTAAGACGCCGTGACTGGACAATATCATTTTCCATGTAAAACGGAAAGCGTATGGTAAAAGATGGTCGAGATAGGTTTGGAATCATAGAAAGGGGAGAATAATAATATTCAAAGAAGAAGCAAACTGATGCGGGTAAGCGAAACATGATTGGGAATCAAAGAAAGGAAAGAAAAATGGGGTAACGAAAAAGGGGAAGGAAATCAGATAAAAGGTGGAGGAAAGTGTAAGAAACGCCAAGATTCGGCAACAACTCAGCGATTGGAATATCAATTTATAATAAAAAAAACTAACTAATTACGTGCATTGACCAGCAATGGGGAAAATTGTCAAAAAAGTCCTAAACCTATTGTACGGCAGTCAATTTAGTCCTAAACCTTTTAAGTTTGTCAATTTAGTCCTAAACCTTTTTAATTCTTGCCAATTCAATCCTTCCGCCAATTTTGGTCGGCCGGCGCTGACGTGGACGTGGTAATTTTTTTATTATTTTTTTAATCTTGTTTTTTTTTTTTTTCGATTTCTTCCTTTGGTCGGTCCGGACGACCGGTGATTGGCGGCCGGCCAGAGGTGAGGGCGGGTGAGGTCGACCTCGTCAGACCTCGCCGCTGCTGGGCGAGGCGAGGCCCAGCAGAGGCGAGGCTGACCTCGTCGACGCCTTTGGGTCGTGACGGCGAGGTCGAGCCTCGCCAGATCTGGTGAGGCTCGACCTCGCCGTTGCGACCCAGGCGACGGCAAGGTCGGCCTCACCTCGCCTAGTAGCGGCGAGGCCGACCTCGCCGTCGCAACCGAGGCGTCGGCAAGGTGGCCTTGCCTCGCCTAGTAGCGGTGAGGTTGACCCTCGCCGTCGCGACCGAGGTGTCGGCGAGGTTGGCCTCGCCTTGCCTAGTAGCGGCGGTGACCTGGCCGGTCGCTGGGACTGACGCATGGCGAGGTCCAGCCTCACCGTATCTCAGGCAAGGCTCACCGCGTCGTCACGATCCAGCGTTGGTCGCAGGTCGGCCTCTGGCGGGGCGAGGCCAGCAAGGTTGACCTCGTTGGCCTCCCTCTCTCGACTGGAAGATCGCGGACCGGCTAGGAGGAAGAAATCAGAAAAAAAGATTAAAAAATAGAAAAGAAATAATAAAAAATTGCCACGTCGACGTTGTCGGATTGTACGTGATCCGCATTGTCGCGCCGGCCGACCAAAATTGACTGGAATGACTGAATTGGCAAGAATTAAAAAGGTTTAAGACTGAATTGGCAAACTTAAAAAGTTTAGGATTGAATTGGCCGCCATACAATAGATTAGGACTTTTTTGACAATTTTCCCACCAGCAATGTATATAGTGTAATCGGTAAACCTAGTTTCCCAGTAAGAAAGCTATAAAAAATAATCATTTATTTCAAGAAAAATGTGATATTTCTGGAAATTTTCAAAAAGTCATTTTTCAGGAAACTTACAATATTTTCCAATATTTGGCTGAAACCTAAAAATGAAAGGGAATATATTTTCCATTGTTTGGTATGGAAAATTTAGTCAAATTTTTCTAAATAGACATACATTATTTTGGCGCTAGTAATATGTGCATGGTTAGCCGAGGAACCGAGTGTGGGCACCAGAGTCCCAGTCCAGCCTCAATGGACCCCGACCTGGGCACCAAGATCAAGGCATGGGCACCTAGGTCTCGAGCCCGGCCTTCATGGATTGAGGTGCGAGTGTCGGGGTATCGAGCCCGGCCTCGATGGACCCATGCTCGAGCGCCATGGGCCCAGGCCTTGGCCTCGATAGACCCTAGCTCGGGCACCAGGGACCTGAGCATGGCCTTTGTGGACCCCGGACCCGAGTGCCAGAACCAGAGCTCAAGCATCGGGAACCCGAGCACAACCTTTGTGAACTCAGGCTTTGGTCTTGGGGATCCGAGCTTGAGTACCGAGATTCCATGCTTGGCCTTTGTGGACCTGGGATAGGGTGCCGGGACATCAGGCACGAGCATCAAGGCTTCGAACCCTACCTCAATGGACCCGAGTATTGGCGCCAAGGGCCCGGGCATGGGATCAGGGTCTTGGGATTGACTTTGATGGACCCAAGCGCTAGGGTCCCAATATCCCTATCTTTACATCAGGAACTATCTTCACAACAATATCAATCACAACAGCACACTTTCCCTCTCGAATCCCCTTCAAGAACCTTGTAGCTTCGGAAGTGAATTCTTCTCGATTGCATCTCGAAAAAAAAAAAAATTCTCCAAATACAAGATCCTTCAAAATAGTTTGGCTAGACATAAGTGTCTCAATCTTGAGTATCACACTAGTATTTTTGCTATATCGAACATCATGTCTAACATTTTTAATCCAGGAATGTCACAATATGATATCAGAGTAGGATCCCTTTCAATAGGTATGTGGTTTACAGACAAATTACGTGGAAGCTGGTGGACCTATAACGACTCGATCCTATGAGGGCAGGGAGTGATCGCCAAGCGAGAGGCCTGGACAAAGAGCGGCTTCTAACAAACTTCTAGGATGGTGAAGGTGGTATGAATGAACTGAATTGGCATCAAACATAAGAAGAGTATTCTTGAATATATATATATATATATATATATATATATATATATATTATATGAAAAGTGAAATTAACTCACGGAAGTATGTTTTGACATATAAAGGCAAGCTTAGCATTACTCCAAATTTAAGCGTGCTTAGGTGGGAGTAATATTAGGATGGGTGACCTATTGAAAAGTGCCCACCTGTATGCCAAAGGACAAAACTATGAGTCTCGATATGAGACGGGTTAAAGTGGATAATATCTCAAGTAAGTTTATTTAGAAAGGTTGCGCATAAATTTTTTGGTCTTTAGTTAACATTTTGCAGAACGCTTGATGTATTAATAATGAAGCTTTGCTTTTGATTTGCTTAGCGCATTAAGGTTTTTCTATCTCCTTTGAGCAATTTATTTCATGTTTTGATTATTGAGCGTTACATTACTTGTTTATTCACATGCATGATTACCTATTACATGTTAGTGCTTTAGGATTAAAATCGACCAAGGCAACTTGTAAAATATTTTTGAAATAAACATAGAAAAGGTACCTAAAAGGTGTTAAATTTTATCTAGCTTAATTAAGTTCTCGTATCCATAAATTCTTTTGTTCGTAGAAGTAAAATGTTCTCCTCTATTTTACTTGAGTTTATAATCAATCCGTAATAGATTAATGGCGACTTCTAAATAAATTGAATTACATGTTTAAATGATTTAATTAAAATCACAGTTGCAATTGGTATGAATTTAAGAGAGTTTGATCTAAGTATTTGCTTAGTAATCCATTAACTTTCTTTTAGTGGTTCACCTCTGTGAAGGTTGCGATAGCCTTGGTGTCCTCCTTGTTTATCTCGAGGGAGAATAGCAAAGAGGGTAGACAACAAATCGGAAAGGCGACGGCAGAGGCGGAGATGACGGCGTGGCTGGGAGAAAAGAGAGAGACCTTCAAATGCCCAAACCTTCCTTTCTTCGTTTCTCATTTCTCTTAACAAAGAAGAAGAAGAAGAAAAGTGTAGAGAAGAAGGTAGAGAGTATATTGGTAACGATGACAATAAAAGAGGGGAAGAGAGAGAGAGGGTAACGATGAAGAGAAGAGATGGAGTTATATGAGAAGACCCATATTGCCACGTGTTGATCAAGGAATGGAGTGACTTACAACCGACGTGGAAAACCATGCTTACTCAATATTTTCTACACAATTGGTGTTGAAAAAATTGCCGCCAACACATTGCGAAAAGCCAACAGGGCAGGTTTTTAATGGGCTGATGATGTGGTATCCTAGCTCCACCAAATATTTTTCAAGAGTAAGACTTGACAAATCCAGATTTAATTAATTAGACTACCTGAAAAACTACTTAGCTTTCTTTATGTAATCGTTCCCCTCAGGTATTTTGCTCCCTTTGTTTCTCAAAGAAATCAGTTCAGAGAGTGAGCACGGGCCGGATGGGTCAGGTCTCGAGACATTTTTCTGGCCCAGCCCCAATAGGTCACTTCAGTTCGATCTAATTTCCCACTTCGGAGTTATCCTATTTTGTTCTATTCTTATACTCTTTTATTCGCTAATAAATGAGGAAATTTGACTAACTTTTGACATCTAATATTTCTCTCCTTTTTAAATTGACACAAGTTCTCAATACATGAAAAATCATAGATTCTATTTTTGAAAGATTGAGAAACTTCTCGCGCCATTAGATTTTGACAAAATAGGTATTGTTAAAGATCTCTTGATAAATGCTTGCCAGCCATAATACTGAATGTATTTTCAGACTAGTGAGATCTTGGGTCAAATTATTTTTTGGGTAAACAATGAAACAGGGGTACCCACAATCACATTATTATTCGCAGGTGGCGAGTTGCCAATAAGATCAAAAGTAGCAACATCTTTAATAATAGCCGCAACACAGCAATTATTGCCACTAATCATATAGTTTGCTGTAGTAAGTCATTCATATAATCATTATATGCATAATAGATGATTTTATCTATACCAATGTGCCTATTTTTATATAAAAGTTTATATTCATTCAAATCTTGACCACTAGCAATTGCAATCTCACTCTCAATAGTCATGGCCACGGTTCAGGAACCGCCGGTTCCGGTTCGAAACTGGTGGTTCTGGTTCGTGGCCTTGTATGAACCGGCAGTTCCGGGTCGATTCCGGTTCCAGCTGATTCCGATTCGAGGGGGGAGGAGGAGAAAAGGGGAGGAGGCGCAAGGTAGCGAGGGGGAGGAGGAGGGGGCGTTGGCGGCTACGGCCATGGGCGTAGGTGGACTAGGGGTCAAATCTAGGGAAGACGGGGGGAGAAAAGGGGAGGACCAGAGGAGGCGCCGAGGAGAGGGGGAAGGAGGGATTTGGAGGAGGACCCGAGGAGGTGGGGTGTGGGTGGGTTGGAACGTAATGAGGCTCCGCCACTTGTTGTCGGCGACATTGACGAGCATCTCGCTGAAGATCTTGTAGAGGTCGGGGACGAGGCGACGGGCGGTGGGGACCACCCTTCGCCTCAGAGACCCACAATGACTAGGTGTGCTTCTCGACGGAGCCGATGTAGGTGTTGGGAGGAGGAGGATGTGCTCGAGCTGGGACTTCTTCGTAGGTCTCTCCATGGTCCCGCCTTAGACGCCGCCACCGCCTTATCGCTATCGCTGCGGCGGCGGTGTTGGCGATGTTGCTGGTTTGCAAGGGGAGTCCGTTGGCCATGGGTTGCAACTGTGAAGGAGGACTGGAGGAGGGGAAGGAAGATTCTGGAGAGGAGGAGACAGGAGAGGAATCGCTACTGAAGTGTAGAGTGCAGGGCCTGCAGGCTAAGTAGTTTTTTTTTGAACTAGAACCGGGCCCGTAGGCCACGTGCCGGTTCTAGTTTTGAACCGCGGGCTCGATCAATGGGCCGGTCTCGGGTTTGACCCCGGCCGGTTCCGGGCCAAAACTGGCCCGTGACCATGACTACTCAATATCAAGAAATGAAAAGAAAATTTGAAATACAAATTGTAAAAGCAAGTAGATAAAAATTAAAATAGACGGTTTTCTTACCGTTAGGTAAGCTTTTTTCTGTTACGTTTCTATCCCCTGCAACAATTTGCCTGGTCTCTATAATGAATTCATGTAGTTCATTTGTCATTGTCATTTTAATTTTCTATCCCTGCAATAACCTCCTGGACCTCCAAAACTAATAGTGTAGGCACTTCGATGTCTTCTAACAAAGTGAAAGTTCATCAAACCATAAACATTAGATTTGTCCACCCACTCCGTCGTCTTATTTGAAGGAGGTAGGAATTTGCCATCTGATTGAATCCAATGGAGGCGTTGAAAGATGGTGGCATGCCTGAAATTACCATCGGGATTGAGACCACATCCCATTGGTGGACAAATCCCATCGCTTCTAGCTAAGCCAATTCCTCCCCAAGCTGTGTAGCGAGCCATTGCGCAAATATAAAAATAGTTCCTTTGGCCAATAGTCTACTTCAACTGATCGATCGAACCATGGAAACGAATCTACAGGGCTATCACCTTCTTTGGCAAGATCTTCCAACCTTTTCACAATTACAGTTCATTGCACTTGCTCCTTTACCTTCAGGAAAGAGCGGTGACTTGCTGGTTTATCCTTCATCCAATCCATGAATGAAACCTGACGAAAAAGAAAGAAGTGAACATGAAGCTATCGAACAAAGTAGCTCACCTAAAAGGAGAGGAACGAAGCTTTGTGTTAGTTTTTCTTCAAAGCCCCAATCCGCTCTCGCTAGCCGCTACTAACGTAGTCTCAGTTCAACCACTAATTCCTAGAATTTTGATCCTGATTAGAAGGAAATATTGATAAACAAGTGGTAATGGAAAAAAAAATGCAAAAATCATTCACACTAGTTTATTTCATTAAACTTTGTGATATCACAAAAATATTACGACATGGATGCAACAATTCATATGCTTATATATATAACTTTCGGTAGTGAACAATGATAGCAAAAATTTTAACTTTAAGAACAAAACTATTAGGCTCCGATATATTTTAGCAAAAATGATCATCTTAAGCACCTTGAAAAAGATCAAACACACCTGTTAGATATTGATTGCAACCTCATATTGAGGTCCCTGGTAAGTAGAAGTGGGATCTATTGGATAACTGGGGGTTACTTCCATATCCACCCAGCTGGATGAAACCCGAACACAGTACATTATAGCACCCACTACGGTAGCCATCAGTTTATGAGAACAATGCTTTAGTCAACAAGATTCAAACAATCTCCAATGTCTAGTTTGGATTTCGAAAATCAGTGAAAAAATGATTTAATTAAGAATTAGCAATTATCTTCATAGTTCACCTATCTAATATGTGAACAACCGAGAAAGAGTATCACCAAATAATTGTGCAGAAACCTAGAAAAATAAGAGATTTTTCTCTTAAATCATTATACCACATGTTGAACTTCTTTTGTCCAAAAAATTATAACATCGACTTACTTAAAAAATCACTTACCATTTAACCAGCTACATTCGTGCTAATATGCTCTAGGGGACCAGTTTCAATCCACACATCATGTGCACTGAGTTGATCACGAGCAACAATTAGATTATAGGCCGTCATACGTCCACCTCCTCCGTATTTAATATTTTCTATCATGTTGTCTGTTAGAGAAACCACTTGCCAATGATAATTTGTAACTTAGACTACTAGAGAGTGAAAGAAACTAAATAATAATTTATTCACCTATGCCTACCGGTCTTACTTTAAAAGATGCAATGATTTTCTATTTGTACACAAATCATGGTTTTGAGATTGTACTAAGTAGACATTTGACATGTGGTCTCATGAAATGCATAGATATATAATCTCATTAGTAGATTTAAAAAAAAATTATTTATGATATTGTATGTGTGTAAATATGCATGTGAGCATGGGAGAGAGGGATAGTACATGTTGATTTAAAGAAATATTTTGTCCCATAGCTGCGACAGACGGTATCTTGCGCTAGGATCTTGCCTTTATCAAATCTTCTTTTGTTACTCAACGAATGGATACTGTTTTGCTGGGGCAAGGCTCTCTCAATCCAAATCTTACCGATTTTGCATTTGGAGAAGTTTTGCACAGGCTAGTGACATGTAGATTCAGTTCTATTTACAAGAAGATCAAACTGTTTATAGAAGTATCAAGTAAACCATTTCACCTAAATTATCCAATATTGGTTTGCATAGTTATCAATTGATTTAGGAGAAAATTATAAATTTTTTACCTTAACCTTATGATTTTTCTGTAGAGGATGATCGAGTGCTAGTTGTTTGTTGATATTAACACAGTCAATTGTGTCTCCTTCTTTAGTCTTGATAAAATCAAACAGAGTTAATCACTTGCCGAGTAGCAATCGTATTTCGAAGATTAACCGGATAAATTGCAATATCTCTGCGAAATTTAAATGAGATTATTGCAAAAAAAAGAAGAAAAGGGTTTGGTGGAAAATTACCATAAAAGTCTTGATGGATGGCTTGTTCATTGTTCTAACCTGGCTTTCCAAGTCTAATTCATCCTCGTAGGAAACATTTACCATCTCACATAGAGAAAGACCGAAACATAGGAGCACCAACAGCACAAGTTCCACATTTAGTTTCATGGTGGTAAAAAAGAAGCGTAGGGTAAGGCCTCTAGCAGTTAACTACGCTTCGTTTAATATATTGTGATAAAAAAATGGTTAATATATTGCGAAAAAAATGAATAAAAAAGAAGCGTACAGTAAGACCCTATATCGGTTAGCTATGCTTGTTTAATATATTGCGAGAATTTCACTTTTTGTCCATAATTTCACCACAGGCTTTTGATGGGACAATTTATTTTATTATATACTAGCAAATGGGCACCATTTGAAAAGTGGTCAAAGATAAATATTTTAAATTCCAATTATGGTAAAAGAAAAATGCTTAAGAGACTAGAATTTGTCTTTGAATGATGCATGTTTGCCACTTGTTTCATTCTTTCAGTCATATCATTCATAATAATTGCCAAAAGCCAACTTTAGACTTGACAACCCAAATATACATATAAACTGCAAAATGACAAATTTATTCATTAAAGAGAAAGGGGCTTCAGGTTTGACAGGAAATTAGAGCATCGAGATGCTAAAGCTTTTCCATAAAATAATGCTTGGTTGCCATTTTAAAAATTGTACAAGTCAGACAATTGTTTGCAGACTCCTTCCACATTCACCACATGCATAACTAGTTCCAAGGCCTGTCTATATTGTCCAAAACTAAAGTGTTATGAAATAAAGGTTACAAATTCAAAATGCAAGTGAAATTAAAAGAAAATAAAGAAACTGAAATTGAAAGAAGAAAGTAGAGAAAAGCTACATATGAAGCAAGGTGCTTCCAGGTAGGGATGGATCCAAAAGAAATTTGTTGGGACGGCCAGGTTAGCCAACAATATATAATGAAAATCTTTCTTTAATTTCAACGAATATAAATTTCAACTATTTAGATAATTTTTTTAAAGATTTCGTCTATTTGAGAAACTGAACTCTAATTTTTGTGAAACAATAGATTATTTAATTTACAAGGAAATATAAAAATACTCAAGTAAGTATGGAAAGTTCTAGAAATTTAAACAATCATGAATGTTAGATATTCAGTTTACGTTTGACTAACAATTTTGTCCCTCTATTAACATCATGCCATTATAATTTCACCACAGGCTTTTAATGGGACTTATTGGGGAAAGTTCTTCAAATTTATTTTATTATATACTAGAAAATGGGCAACTAACACTTGAAAGATGGTCAAAGATAAATGTTTTTGACTCCAAACATGCAAAACATAAATGTTTAAGAGACTTCAAATTGTCTTTAAATAATGAATGCTTGCCACTATCCTAAAAAATGCATGTTTGCAACTTGTCTGATTCTTTCATGGTCATATCATGCTTCATTATTACCATAGCCGAGGTTACTCTCGACAATCGAATATACATATAAACTGCAAAACGACAATTTTTTTCATTAAAAAGAAAGGCAGTTGAGGTATCACTAGAAATTAAAGCATCAACATGCTAGAGCTTTTTTTATGAATAATGCATGGTTGCCATATTAGAAAGAGTAAATGTTAGACATTTGTTTGCAAACTCCATCCACGTTCATCACATGCATAACTAGTTTTGACGCCTATCTATTGTCCAAGACTAAAGTGATATGTATTAAACATTACAAATTCAAAATCCAAATCAAATTAAGAGAAAAATAGACAAACTAAAATTAAAAGCAGAGAGAGTCATATAGACGCAAGGTACTTCCAGGTACGAATTGATAGTTTTGTGAAAATTGGCACCGCTACGAAAGAATCAGGTCAAACAGATGTTTTAAGTAACATGAACAGATTGTGTGCTAAAACAAATATGAGTGAGAGACGGAGCACACAAATATATATAGTGATTTGGCTCTATCACAAAGCCTACATCCACTGTCCACACTAATAGCCTTAAGTCGGGTTGGATTGCACTCTCTGCTAAACAAGTTACAAACAACAAGCACTGATCGTATCTGATGATAGATCAAACTATTAGGAATCAGATACTGTTATCACTCTTGCACACTTGATTTTCACACAATTACAATGCAGCAAGAATATAACAATGAAGATATCAAGAGAGTGGAGCAATATTAGCTAGGAATTCAACTTTTGAATAATTTTTGGTTTATATATATTGTGCGTTTAACACTCTAGCCTAAAAGATCTTCTCTTTTATAGACATCTCCATTCTTCCCGTTAAAGGTGTTCCGGAGAAGCAAATAGCCGTTAGAAATCCATTGGTGCAGTTGTTCAGAGATGGGATTGCCCATACAATCTCTTTTCAGTGACCACTAGCTAACTATCCTAAAATAGGTTTTGCTGTTGTTGTTCTGTCACCGATGGCTTTGACAAGTTTGACAGAAAGCTTGTTCCAAGTTCTTTTACGACTTCTGGTTCTTTTGCTATGCATTTCTAGTCGACAGCGGCTATATGTTGATTTCTCCAATGAATTTTTTTTAATGGTCACTATACCAACATCACCAATGACAAGATATCCACAGCATCGACACAAACATCATCATCGACTGATATTTAACTCTGTTGGTGCTATTTATGAGCAGATCAGATTTGTGATTTTTTTTCCTTTGTGGGTATCACTTCTGTCTTTAATATATAATCATGAATATATGCAAATATCATAGTAAAAATTATAATAAGAATAGTTTTGGGATCATCAAAATACTTTGAGATGGTTCTCCAACAGAGGAGTGACTCTGGTCGCAGCGAGATGCAGTGGAGAACGCGTAGCGATGACAACAATAAGGAGGTCTCGTTCCTGTAGGAGTGTGTCTCTCTATGTAGTAAATGTGTATCTTTTTATTCTATTGTTCATCCTCAATTAAGAAGCCCCTAATTTTGAAAGAACAATGTGCTTATATAAGCCAAGATTAGGGTTTTCTTTGATTTGAGATTTCCTAATTTGAATTAAAAGCAAATCTGATGTATATTCAAGATTAGGAATCCTCCATTTATTACCACCTTGTGATCCATATTAAATAATATTAAGCTTATTACTTCCAATTTCGATTAAATTTCCTATCTAGCACACGCCAAGCCAATATTTTACCATAATGTAGATTTTGCGGGCTTAATTTGACCTTCCATTTTATGAGCATAGTCCAAAAAATTAATTAAGCTCGGAAATCCCTACTTAAGTCCATTAGCACCAGATCAAATCGTTCCTCTTTACTAGTTCATTTTAGCATCATGCTTAAGGTTTAGGTGGTTTGGTTTTTAGTTAATTTTAATATTTTTGGGTGTGTGTGAGAATTAAGAATTTGAAGATGGACATTTTGGAAAGAAAATGACATTTTCGTAAATAAAGAGACAAAGTTAATTTATGTGAAGGTATAAAGTGGTTTTCAAGGTAAAACACAAGTGTGCATTTGGTAAAGTAGAAGCATGTAAGTGCATCTTTGCTACTATGTCTAGAATTTCATCTGAATCTTATTCATGACTTCATTTCCTATATTCATAATACTCCCATCTATTCGATTGTTTGTCCAAAAAGAATTATGTCCTTTTAAAACCATGTTAAATTTTATATTAAGCACAACTATTTCTCATAATCTTACTAGAGCGTAAACCGGCTTTGCATGTGAGACTCATGATGTAGACGTAACCGCACACTAAGAACAATATCAATAGTGAAAGCAATGGAAAAAAAAAAATCAATTTCAATAGGAATGGAAGTGTCACAAGTGGTGACTTGCAACCTAACATTTATTTTTCCATGGAGCGCTTGACTCACTCAACCCAAAACTATATTCCCAATGCACAAATCAAGTGTAAGATTCATTCTGGCTGCTTCCCTAGCGCGTCTATAATTCAAGCCACGTGTTGGAATGTTACAAAAGCAACCATTGATGTGTTGTTTTATTAATTATGGGTCAATTTCCTATTATTCCTCTCTTCTTCGTGACCTTGAATACATATCCAACGGAGGTCCTATCTGGTGCAATATGGTAGAGGACCAGTAAAATAATGTTTCTCCAGACCTTACTCGATTGGTCACGAAAATCTGGCAGGACCCAACTCGATTTCTTTTCTGTTCTTTTTATTCTTTTTTGGGGTTCTTTTTTTATCCTCCCATACGAAACACCGATGAATTTTATCATAACTGGGGAAGGTTTGAAGCGAATTCTGCTCGTGGAGAACCGGATTCCTAGTACTATGTTTTTGCTATGTCGAGTTGAAAGATCACTGGTTGAGGACTAAAGGCTGATTAATTATGGACATAATTGAGATCGAACATTCTAATCTTAGCCGAAATCTAAGACTCCGTGACTGGACAAGATCATTTTCCATGCAGAGCGAAAAGTGTATAGCGATAGATGGTCGAGATAGGTTTGGAAAATAGGATAGCAAGAAGGAGCGAACTGATGCAGGACGGAAGCGGGCGGCAAAACATGATTGAGAATCACAGAAAGGGGAGAAAAATGGGCTAACGAAAAAGGTAAGGAAATCAGATAAAAGGCTGAGGAAAGGGTAAGAAATGCCAAGATTCGGCAATAATGATCGCACATATACCATCCTCTCACATAATTATGGGTCCAGCACGAGTGTGGTCGACGTCACATTTGAAAGTAGTGAGAAAGTTTTTAGAATCTCCCGGAAATGTTATAATAACATCGATGTAGACATAATATCGATCTTCACTTATCTAACTTATTCTATCTTTACGGTCGATCTTGGTAATCTTAGGACACAACACCCGTTGGGTTGTCAGCCGCCACTTGCCTAAACCTTTCATGTTTGGACGCACAGTGGATAATTTGCCATGCACCATTCCAAGCCCATAATTACCAACTCGCCAGGTCAAGTTGATGTGAGGATCATCACTCTTACCAAATAATAAATTATAATCACTTGCGTCAATTTTTCAACTTTTAATTGACAATATATCAAAACTGGTCTAATGATGGTTGCTCCAAAAGAAAGATTGGCTGCTAGCTTCAAAGGAGTGCCGCATTCTCCGCGTCAGTTCGCCGCATTCGAAAAGAGTAAGGAAAGATTGGACTTTGGATTTGCCGTTCAAAACCTCAACTTGTGTTTGATTTTTCTCTCCACGAAACGACGCTCATAATCTTGTTTCTACACGTGGCACCATCTGGTGGGGCCCCTAGGGAATTTTAAGGAGGCACCTCTCCACTTTTCCCTCGTTGATGATGATGCAAAAGTTACATGAGAAGAATTTCTGGGCATGACCTAAGCATGTGGACATCTATCTTTGCCGTTCCACACCTTGGGCCCAATGTTAATGTCGATGAGAGATAAATAGAAGCAAAAAAACAGAAAAAAAGGGCAAAAAAAGTGGGAAAAGTAAGAAATTAATATTCTTTGTCCGCCCAACTTGGGTAAATAACATCGTCCCCTCATAATACCTTGCTGGAACTGGACAATGGGAGGAGGGAATAATTTCTTGCCCTTGATGCTCTCTAGAGATTCCTTTCAAAAAAATGATTCGAAATAAAAAATAGGATCTCCCATAAAAGATGCCTGAGTAATGAGATACTTTCTTCCGAAATTTTGCTCTTGATATCATGCATGGGCAGAGAGTTGGGACCACCCAATTCTGCATTGGCCCCATCTGTGTTCCAATTATATATTGCCACCTGTCAAACTAATTTATGATTAATCATATTGAACAAAACCTCACATATCTCTCTTTATTTGCTAGCCCTATGGCATGAGCTTCGGCACATGTGTCAACGCCTCGCCTCCATCGATCGCCTCTAGGGTGGATTTTCTTTGATGCATCTTGTTGCGAGTGAATGTGATTTGTCCAATTTTAATTGGAGGGTGTATGTAAAGTGCAATGCTCTATAGGATCATCTAACTCTGCCTAATGCATGAGGGAATCAATGAAAGGGCATGGGTGGAATTTCACTTGGGATAAGAATGTGTCATGCAGGCTATTGAATGGTATCAACTGATTTGGATAGGCGGGATCAGTAAACACAATTTAATCGGTAGGCTAGTTTGTAGAGATGGACTACCAACAGTGGAGATCGTATCACGTTGGATGCCTGCAGTATCAAGACATTGTAATTTCTATTTGGCTGGTCTGGAAAATCGAGATAATCTATTCTTTCAGTGCACATGAACTGAAAGCATATGGCGTATTATTCTCGCACAGTGTGGAATCCATCGTTCTTTAGGAGGATGGAATGATGAACTTCAATGAATGATCAAGGTAATCAAAGGCAAAGACTAGGTGGTGAGGCTTTCAAGGTATCTTTCTTAGCAACTATATATTGCATTTGGATGAAACGTAATCACAGACGTTTCCAAAACAAGTCAAATGATGTCTTCATCATTGTAGCTAAAGTTCATAAACTTGTCAGAAGGCGAGCATTGAATTATAAAAATTCTAGACCTTCCCAGACAAATGTAATATTGGCTACTATATGTAGACTCCCTCACTCCATTTTCTCACGTTCTTACTTATCTTTGTAATGCCGGGAAATGCCCCTAAGCTCCTATACGTCATCTTATAAATGATACTTACATTTCAAACCAAAAAAAAAAAGAATGTGTCATGCATGCATGCCTGCACTCAGCTTAGAGATGAAACCAACCTTCCCCAAGAACAATGAAAGGAACATTAGGAGTTAAGAGAACGTTTTATCTAGACGTTTCAGAATTTTTTTTTATTTTTTGCTACTTTTGAAAATCTATCATCTTTGGGAATCATCTGAGAAGAAATCAGACATTGGGAAAAAAAAAAGGCCAAAAAGAAACACAAGGAACCCACACGAGGCCAATCACAAAGTGTATATATAGGGTCCCCAAACCCAGACTTCAAAACCACCAACCGCATTTGGCTCTCTCTCGTACTCAGACACAGCAGAACATAAGCAGTATATTGCTGTTCTTTGTTGGTTTCTAGCTCCAAGACTCTGCAATTTCCATCAAGGTTAGCTCCACTATACTGTTATTACTTTTCTTCGACATTGTTTCAAGTTTGAGTTTTGGAGTCATTTCTAGGGCTTAGAAATATATTACAAATAACTCATCATATAATAGCTTTAGCTTCCATGTTAGGAAACAGCCGTTGTGGGTTTGGAAATAAACAGTAGTTACCCATATAGAATAGAAGACAAGAACATCAGGATGATCAACAATATGACCTTATCTAGAAAACAAAGACACTAGTCTGGAACAAAATGCAGTTTCAGCATGTTTTCTCATCAGCAATATACATATTTAATAATATTGGAGATAGTCTGAGTCACTCAATTCCTAGCCTTTACTGATAGAAAAGGACAAAAAAACTCCACAAATATTAATGTTCATTTCATCAATATCTTATTAATTTCGATTGTAGCTCATAAAATCAAGTTGCTGAAGCTGAATTTGTTTCCTATTTCGCAATGAAGACAGAGAATGAGCTGGTCCGGAGGAGACTGGTTGTGCGGTGCTTGCCAGCACCAGAACTTCAAGAAGCGGGAGGCATGCCAACGATGTAGTTATCCCAAGTTCGGAGGCCCCGACGTCTCGACGTACCTGATGTACAATCGAACAGAAGTCTTGGCCGGAGACTGGCATTGCAATGCAATGAGCTGTGGAGCTCACAACTATGCGAGCCGATCGAATTGTTACAGGTGTGGTGCGCTCAAGAGTGATTACGTCGGCAGTTGTAGTGGAGGATACAGACCAGAGACAGGCGTTCCTCCGGGGTGGAAAGCCGGTGACTGGATTTGCGATAGGTGGGTCCGACGCTTTCTAGTGCAGTTGCGTTAATTAAGTTCATTCTCATCTGTAGCTCATGAGCCGTAGCAAATTATTTTAGGAATTTAATTCCATCCTTCCTTAAGAAATTTATTAGAAGGACATGAATTTTCTATTACCCAACAATGTCATGTAACTTCTACTGATCTTCTTCCACTTAATATCCAAGTTTTATTCATTTCTACAGTTAATACTATCTAAAGAAATGTGATTTGGGTTTCACAGATATGGATGTGGAGTGCACAACTATGCCAGCAGGACAGAATGCTTCAAATGCAAGACACCAAGGTGCTATGGTAAGGCCAACCGAATCTATCATCTTATGTTCACCTTTTCTTCTGTTGATATCAATTAGCAATAGATTATAAAGTAGACTTGCACTTTTTATGTTGTTCAATAATGCAGATTATCTTTCCTTTTCAGGTGGTGCAACTTAAGGGGAGAAAAGCTTCAAGAATCCCCTTTGACTTCTCCACAAAATGCCACATTTTGGCTTTAATTTTCTGCGGAAAGATAACAAATAAATGTATCGTTGTGTTAGTCGTCATTTAATGTCCCCTTTGGCACAAATCAATGCTGTCTACTCCCTCAAGGGTTTTTCTTAGCTTCATTTACATAATGCATGCATTTTCAGAATCTCTCTCTCTGACACAACATATGCGCGCCCGCACTAGCACACATTGTGTGGATGAGGGGAACATCTGTAAGTCAAGAGGCCATTGAAATGGGTGGTCCAAGGGAATCGTTCTCAGATGGATCATAGAATGCATAACTATAGAGAGCAAAGTTGGTGAGCCAAAGAGGAAAAAGAAAATAACAAATGCAAATACAACGCAAAATCTTGATATAGTTGGACCACCCCATTAGACCTTTGGAGTAAGCCAACACAAGGAACTGGAAAATTATTGAAAGGAAACGATCCAACAAAAATAAAAAGGATTCACAGAATTTCTCTGGGCAGTTCACTTCAAAGTTCAAGGGGAGGGGCTTGCCTTTGCAGTAATAATTTTATAATACCTTTAGGCATCAAATTCTAAAGAGAAATGAGCTGAGAGAGGACGATGCAGATCAGAACCTGATGTTCTCTTTGCTTTGGGGTTTGCATGGATGTATGTAAATAGATCCAATGCCCAATGCACACCACAGAAGTTCAAAGTGCGAGCCGAGTCAAACCTCAGCTTTTATCTCTTGCAGTCATTCACGTCTCTTAGCACATCACAGCAATAAAAATGTCCAAAGCTTATTAACTTCGTATGCTACGTGTGGTGGCACCTTCTTTGGCCAATAAGCCAGATGATTTTTGCTAGAAAAATTTGCATGGCATCTTTTGCACCATTAACAAAGATTGATCACCATATCCATAAAAAAGAAAATCGTGCACTTTCCTAAGTCCTGCATGTTAATAGAACAACAATAAAAAAATTAGAATAGATTGCATATTAGTTTGTTATCAACTCATGCACAATCATGGACACCATTTGTGCATTATGTCTGCATACCTTCCTAATTAATAGTTTTTAGAAACCTTATGATGATGGATAGCAATTTGCTTAGCTTTGCTTGCTTAGCACATTCAAGTTCTTTAAAAATTCTCTGTTGTCTATTTATGATAGTGCACCTGCATGATCTCCCTCGTATGTTAGTGGCAAACATTTTTTAAATAATGAAAAAAAGATACCGAATTGGCGTTAGGTTAATATAGCATATCTAAGTACCCGAATCCATTAAATCTCTGATTCGCATAAGTACATGCGCTCCCACATTTTACTTGAATGTATAATCAATCCATAACCGACTAGTGGCAACTCCAAAAGGTAAAAGTAATTACATATCGAATTGAGTAACAAGTTACAATTGGGAGGGCTTGAGAGAGTCCATGCTAAGTACTATACTAAGTAATCAATTAGCCTTCCCCTAGTGGTTCACTTGCAAGAAGGTTACGATGGGTGTGTGCAAAAGTGTAGTACTAAAACTTCAAAAGCATGCAAGGCAATTTATGATGTAATCACTACTTCAATATCAAATTAAAAAAATCATTTTCAACACACTCTGCAAAACAAGGATTATCAAACACTCTATCCCTTATAACTCTAATCTGCATGACCATTGACCACCTAATGTTAGTGGCGTACCTTGTTGCCACACTGCCAAAAGAAATGTTTTTGAAAAGAGAAGCTCAAGGCCTAAGTCCACCACAAGTTTTAACTCAATTCCCTAGTAGAGCCACCAAGCTGTTGTGATCTTCCCAAAGGTGAACCACCAATGAAAAGCTAATGAATTAAACAAATACTTAGCGTGGACTCTCCCAAACCCATACCAATCGCAACTTTTAGGGTTTTAATTTAATCAATTAAACATGCAATTAAATTCATTTAAGAGACGTCACTAATCTATTATGGGTTGATTATAACCCAAGCAAAATATGGGCGAACATTTTTCTTCCATGAACTAGAAATTTCATGGATATAGGGATTTGATTACGCTAGATAATCTAACGCATTTTCGATATCTTTTCTCTTTATTCAAAAAAAAAAATTAATAGGTATTGGTCAATTTTAATGCTAAATCACTAGCATGCAATGAATGATCATGCGGGTACGTAACCATGCCATAAATACAAATAATAAGGTGCAATAAAATATAAAACCTCAATGGGTTAAGTATGCCAAATCAAAGTCTCATCAAAACGGGGTTCCCATAAACATACTAACAATGTGAATAACATGATGCACGAACTAATTATTAACATGACTCCTACTCTAACAATTTTTTTATTCTTCTTTTTAAAACAAACATGGCTAAATTTAAATTTTATAACTATATGAGTTATAACTTATCATTCATGAACTATCAAACTAATGACATGTGACATGGATTATTTGAATACAATTTATTTGTAATCTAATTCTAATGACGACGCAAAAGAATATCTAACATGACATGCAAAGTATGTTATATTAAATTGAATGCAACCTATATGCAATTCTAATGACATGAATAGGATCAATTATAAACTAATTCTATTATTTAAACTAATGAGAGGTTGATTATTTTTCTTAAGTTTTCTTTTAATAAATAAAAGACCAAACTTTAGGACACCTAAACATGACCTAAGTGACGTAATTCAAGGATGATTACCTAGTGATGCGATGTATGACTTAGACATGATTTCTAAATATGTTATAATATGTGACATATATATTGACTGATTTATTCTATATGAGATATGCCTGCAATATTTTTATTATTTTTTTTGGCTTAGTTAAAAAAGGAAACAACCTAATTTACATGATGACCTAGTTTAAACTAGGAAATTATGTATATTAAGCTATAATCTAAATTAGGAAACTTAAGAGCAATGCATTTTTTTTATATATTTTTGTTTTATGGATGTTTCCCAAATTAATAACAAGTAATATCTAAATCCTACATGATTGATTGCGTTAAATATCACCATGCCTGCATAAGGAAACAATTTAATTGAGGGTCCAATCTTTTGTCTCAAAGATCAAATTTGAAATTATTAGACATATATATGTAACGACTCAAAATGAGGGAAGTGCTCATTCGGGAAATGCCCAAAGCTTCACACCAAATCAAGTTAGAATCAAATAATTCTAATTTAGGCAATCAAATATTCAAATCATTTTAGGAAATTACCTAAATTATTTGTTGACTCAAATGAGACCGGCAGGGAGGAGGCTTGGCGACAGGCAAGGCTATGGACTTGTAGGGATGCTCACAAAGACACCGGGATGTTGTGGAGCTCCTTGGGATGGTTAGAGACACCGGGATGCTCACAAAGACATCGGGCTTTAAGGATAGTGACGGTGGGTCTAGTAGTGTCAAAGATGCTCGACTGGTGCACTGCTAATCCGGAATTGGCGAGGTTTGTGATGCCCCAAAGCATCACACTTGACACTTGTCCTTTCTAATTATATCTTTTAATTAGTAATAGCATGCGGAAGCACAACAAAATTTTCATGCCATCCCATACAATAATTTGCACGAGTTTAATTAATATACCTTTGCTTCTTTATATTAACACTATTAGTTACCATTTGCACATAGTGATCAAAAAAATATAATACATTACATAATTCCTGAGAAAAGAGTTGGGTTAACTAGCACCACTGCACCCATACTAACCCAAAAGCAAGCCATACATTATAATACTGGCTCATGGGTTGATGGCATTTGTCATCATCTCATCTCGTTCCTTATTATGTCCAGGGGGACCATCTAACCCTCTAAAAAATCAAAGCATCTCACCATCTACATCAACATACCACGCCATGAAACGATGGGGAGAAGCTCAAGTAATCATACATCAACCCAAATGATGGAACTACATTGAACATACACCATCTCGGATCCGAGTACAAGTATATCCTGATATTCTCAGTCTATATATAAGGGTACTCAAAACATGGCGCATGAGGTGGATCCATACTACAAATCTAAAAAATTAAAGGGTGAGTTAAAGCTCAGTAAATGAAATCTTTAAGTCTAAGATATGAGATCACCTTACCACTCAACCTGGTGTAAAACAATGTGAGTTCAAAGTAATACAAAATAACTATGTATTGTGAGTTCATGAGTAAATGTATTATCTTTGTTATTAGGATATATCAACGGAACCCAATGACAACATTGCATAAAATTATTCATTCCAAAGTAAACGGATGGGATAACATAGTATGATGCATATCTACCATTAATTAGACAACGTGTGAATATATGCATACACATGAACATGCATCATATTCATTATTTCTTCTTCCAAACACTCTCGGAACATCCCGACACACAAGGCATCTCAACTCCGAGGCATCCTAAACACTCACTAAGCATCTCAACTTATGGTTAATCTCGACTTCTAAGGCATCGGGAATACACTTAGTAGGGGTGAGCATGGTCCGGGTTGGGCCGGTCCAGCCACTAACCCTAGAACCAACCCGCACAGTGTTGGTCCTCAATTTTTGAGACCGAGGACCGACCCTATTGAGCCTGGGACCGAGGACCAGACCGACCCAATGGGTTCGGTCCGGTTCCAGGATCAACCCAAGACCAACCGATAATTTTTTTGTTTCATTTTTTGTACTCCAGACTCACCCTTTGAGTCAAGACTCACTCGCTCGAGTGGCGAGTGCGGTGAGCAACACGAGTGTCGAGCAACCAGAGGCGAGTGCCGAACGGGGCAAGTGGGAAGTTTTTTTCTCTGATTTTGGCAAAGTTAAGACTCACCCGCTCGAGCGGTGAGCGGGGCGGGCGCGCGTGGTGAGCGCGAGCGTTGAATGGGGCGAGTGGGAAGTTTTTTTTTTCCTCCAATTTTGGCAAAGGGAAGAGTCTGAACTCTGAAGAGTGAAGACTAAAGAGATAATGTCACTGTACAAGGAAGACTAAAGTAAAGAGAAGATGTTGTCAGTAGACTCAGTACCAAAGGAGGACCGAGTGCCAATGGTTGACGCCGTGACTATTGACTAACACCGTTTTGGACGTGTGAGTCTGTGAGAGCTGTTTCCTGCTTTTTTTTTTGCTACATAAAAAAAATTATAAATAATATATTAAACATATAATATATAATATATTTTAGATATATTATATATAATATATATAGTCCAGGTTGGTCCGGGTTGGACCGACCCTAAACTACCTGGACCGAGGACCAACCCGCACAGTGCTGGTCCAGAGATCCTAGGACCAAGGACCGACCCAATCCTCTTGAGAACCGGACCAGGACCGACAGGGTTGGGCCGGTCTAGGGTCGGTCCAGGGTCAACCCTGGACCGATGCTCACCCCTAACACTCAGAGCATTTGGACACACAAGGCAACATTACCACTAATATATGGGCGATAGAATTATATAACATATTACTTTTCAAATTTAGTCACATAGTAGCATGCACATAACAACATTAATATCACGTGATCTCCCTTGCTTCAATGACGAATTCAACACTCATTTTCAACGTCAACTTTTGGTACACATCTTTTCATACAAATCATACTCGAAATACAATTATCCTACCCCTTCAATAATCACAATATGATTCGACCAAAAAACATAATCAAATATGCGGTAAAATAATGACATGCTTACATCTTTTCATTACGCATGTAAGAAATGATAAATAAATAATTACGTGCACCACAACATACATAACCTTCTTTTCTTCTCATCATACCATCATCAATGTAATAAGAGGGTTTGGTCAAGCAACCAGGTCAGAAACTATAAATCTTCATAATGAACAATTGGATATAAGCGGTGAGTGGACATACTTAGCAAGTAATTATACTCGGCAAGTGGATATAAGCAGGCAATAGTCATTCTCAGCAAGTGGATATATGCGATGTGTGGTTATACTCAGTAGGTAGATTATGATATATGGTTATACTCAGCATGCGGATATACTTGGCAAGTGATTATACTTAGCAAGTGATTATACTTGGCAAGTGGATATGAGCGGTAAGTGTTTATACTCCGTAAGTGGATATTAGTGGTGAGCATAAGTGGTGAGTACCAACGGCAAATGTGTCAAAATTTACAAAAATAACATTTTCAAGTCCAGTTTCGTCACTTTCACATTTTTTCATTCCACATGCTATCACACCTCACAAAAATGAATCAAACACTATTTAGGTATGTAAGAACTTATCAAAACAAGTCAAATCATCACAATATCTCAACACACCATCATTAAGGCTTACTCACACTTAACATCAAATTCACTAAATGATCAAACATCAACCAACCAAGTCAAGAGTACTAAGTATATCAATCTAACTTAACCCCTAGAGTTTTCACTTACCTTAAATAAAGACTTGAGCAACTCAAAGCTTTAGTTACCTTCAAGTAAAATAAACAAAACAAATAATTAACAATTCTTGTCTTTAAAACAGCAAAACCCATTGATAAAAAGGTAGAGAAATAAAAAAAATTACCTCGTTAACACCTAAAAGATTGAGATAGAAGCTTTAATAACACGTAGGTGTGACCTTCACTTTTACTTGCAAGATTTGAAAACGAAAGTAGATGAAGAAAGTTGAATATTGAAAGTTAGTGAGGTAGGAACTCCCACTTTGAAGCTTGAAGACCTAAAAAAGATATGATTATATAGCCAAGGCAAATGAACTTAGAAGAATACTCAAAAGTTATTAAGAGAGAGAAATAATTAGCCAAGGTTAAAAAGATGGTTACTTGAAGTTAAAAAAAATGCTGGGTGAAAGTGCAAGAGATGCAGTCAAGTTAGAAAGTTGCAAGTGGCATGATCAAATGGTTCTATTCAAATATTCAGCCAAGGGGAATGGACCTAGAAGACCAAGGTTAAAAGTAATCATAACTTCGAATTAAAATCATTATGTGTAAAGAGAGGAATGGTGTTTCAATTCAAAGATACGAGTGGCCTAATAAGAGTAGCTAATTGGAAATTTTTTTTGAGAGAGCTTCTTGGCCAAGTAAAATAATTGAGTCATCAAGAGCATTAACTGGCTATAAATAGGTGATGTAATGCATCATCCCAAGGCTAAGCTAAGTTCAATGTCACTAAGGACATGTGTATTAAAATAATTGGTGGAGAAAGAAGAGAGGTGGCACAAATTAAAGAGTGACAAATGGGCTCCAGTACATGGTTTCCAAAGTATAAATTTTGTTAAGTCACCAAGATATCTAGTACATTAGTATGTAAATAAAGAAATCAGAGTCCGTTCGAAACATCGGTGAATTAGAAAAATATTTTGAACCAACTAAAATTATCATTGAAAGATATCGAACACTAGGAAAATCTTAAATGAGTAAATTTAAAACTGAAAAATCATCAAATATGTAATTCAGAGCATCGGTCCCTTTCTGCAACTAATATGGTGGTAAATCAATTCCTGTCACTCTACGGAATCATCGTACATTTCGACATATATCGCTTTAATCTTAAAGCATTGCACTCCATGTGACTACGGTCTTGAAAAATCATCCTCAATATTATTACTGAATATAGAAAATTCCAGATGTCACAAGGATGTTGCAGCGTTGCTACTTGACGTTGCGAAAAACCTGCAAAGCAAGAACCATACACGGCAACAAGAGAAATCTGGGAATGATAGGGCTGCTGGAAGCTGCCGAGGTGAGCAGCGGTGACTGGAGTTGTCTAGACTCGTCGAGGTAGCAGCAGGCCTAGCGGTAACTCTGCCATAATTGATCTAGAAGCGACAGGGACTACCGTCACCGCTGATCTAGAGGCATGTAAGGGATCATGGGGTAAAAGGTAAGACATGTTTTTTTATTTTCTTCCCTTATAATAATCACCATCTCAGTACATCTTTGCTATAATGTCTAAAATTTCATCTGACTCTTATTCATGACTTCATTTCCTATATTCATAATACTCCCATCTATTCGATTGTTTGTCCAAAAAGAAATGTCCTTTTAAAACGGTCTTAAATTTTATACTAAGCACCCTTATTTCACATAATTTTACTAGAGTGTAAACCCGCTTTACATGGGAGACTCAGGATGTAGACGTAACCGCACGCTAAGAACAATATTAATAGTGAAAGCAATGGAAAACAAATCAATTTCAATAGGAACGAAGGTGTCACAACATAACTTTTCTTTTTCATAGAGCGCGACTCCCTCAACCCAAAACTATATTCCCATGAACAAATCAAGTGTAAGATTCATTCTGGCTGCTTCCCTCGCACGTTTAAATTTCAAGCCACATGTTGGAATGTTACAAAAGCAACCATTGATGTGTTGTTTTATTAATTATGGGTCAATTTCCTATTATTCCTCTCTTCTTCGTGACCTTGAATACATATCCAACGGAGGTCCTATCTGGTGCAATATGGTAGAGGACCAGTAAAATAATGTTTCTCCAGACCTTACTCCATTGGTCACGAAAATCTGGTAGGACCCAACTCGATTTCTTTTCTGTTCTTTTTATTCTTTTTTGGGGTTCTTTTTTTATCCTCCCATACGAAACCCCGATGAATTTTATCATAACTGGGGAAGGTTTGAAGCGAATTCTGCTCGTGGAGAACCGGATTCCTAGTACCATGTTTTTGCTATGTCGAGTTGAAAGATCACAGGCTGAGGACTAAAGGCTGATTAATTATGGTCATAATTGAGATCGAACATTCTAATCTTAGCCGAAATCTCGGGCCCCATGACTGGACAGTATCATTTTCCATGCAGAGCGAAAAGTGTATAGGGATAGTTGGAGGAGATAGGTTTGGAATCGTAGAAAGGGTAGGAAAATAGGATAGCAAGAAGGAGCAAACTGATGCAGGACGGAAGCGGGCGGCAAAACATGATTGAGAATCACAGAAAGGGGAGAAAAAATGGGGTAACAAAAAAGGGAAGGAAATCAGATAAAAGGCGGAGGAAAGGGTGAGAAACGCCAAGATTCGGCAACAATTCATAATAAAAAAAATTTAACTAATTACATGCATTAGCCACCAACGTATATAGGGGAAAATTGTTTAAAAAGTTCTAAAATTATTGTATGGAGGCTAATTTAATCATAAACCTTTTGATGATTTGCTGATGCAGTCCTTCATGCCAAATATCCAAAAAATAGGTTTTGGGACTAAATTGACAAATCTCCAAAAGATCTATATTGGTAAATCTTCAAACTAAATTGATACCATTAAAAAGTTTAGAATTATTTTGATAATTCGTCAAAAAGTTTAGGACTAAATTGATACAATTGCAAGGTTTAAGACCCGATTGGCCACCATACAATTGGTTTAGGACATTTTGGACAGCAGCACACTTTCCCTTCTCAATCTCCTTCAAGAATTCATGTAGCTTCCTCCAAATACAGAATCCTCCGACATAGCTTCGTGAGGCATAAGTTTCTCAATCTTGAATATCGCACCAGTATTTTTTGCTGAATCCAACTTCACGTCCAACATTGTATGCGAGTGTTCAGTAAACGATACTAATATGACATTAATATGTAAAATCAACTGATGAACGTGCTTGTTTTTTCTTTTGTGTTCATTTTCTGAATTTTTGATAAAAATGCAAAGGGCCCTAACGCACAGAATCTAGCGCTCAATATCAAAGTGAAATTTTAGCACACGCTACACCACTCTGAAAATAATGGAATGTGGTATGCAAAAAGAATGAGTATGTTCCTCATTACTCGGTAGTGTATATAGGTTATGTTATCACTTATGGTACAAAATCACATCCATTTAAAGATAATTTTTCTCCATTTAACTGAGCCCACTGATAAAAAGTCTAGGCTTCGTCCTGGTTCCTCGTCATCAAAACCAAGAGAGAAAATTAAAAGTAATGAACTTTACTCATTTCAGTGTATATTCGTGATATTTGAGTATGTATGACCATCTGTATATTTTAGTAGACGTACGGATAATATATGTTGGTTTTTGTACTGTATGTAATGTGAGTGTGTCTACCACAAGTGTGACTCATGCTACATGAGGTAAGCAAGCACCCACGCACGCACACAAAACACTAATTATTCGCTCTCCAATGAAGTGACACGACTACGAGGTCCTTTTCAAGGATTGCATCGTCATGCATCTGTGTCGATAGAAGACGGTAGCAACTGCGAAAAGAATAAGGAAACTCTTTAACAACATAAAATATCGAAAATTCTGTAAGTTCCAGAACCGAGACACTCCTCCAAATGACAGAACTTAATGAAGTGCTCCTTCTAAGAGACCTTGGCCAGGTGATAATCAGAGTACAAATCGTTTTGTTGTTCACTGCATAGCATGTGCCATGCAGGTGCTACCAAGTCTAAGTAGAGCGATGACTTGGGATGGTGATATCGAGTGTGGTTGGTCGTAAGAGAATGATGACATTTTCCCAGTTGTAAGCTTGACACACGTGCTGAACGATACATTAATGCTATGTAACAAGTCGGTACTCTTTTTAGGAGTTCGATCAAAAGAACTCCATAACGTTTCTGTGGTTTCCTATGAAATATTTGTTGTTTGCCAATCCTCGGTTGATCAAAACTCTTTTGAATAAAAAATCTTGAAGAAGGAAAGGTTCTGTTTTCTAACATCCATTGTCGAAAGAGCTCCTAAAATTCCGAACTTGTGGTGGTATATCTAAACCCACCATCCAGAGAGCTCACAAAGTTGCCGTGTGTTTGCCTTTTAACATTAAAAATTACAAACTAAAAGCAACTATGTTGGCCAACTCTCTCTCTCTCTCTCTCTCTCTCTCTCTCTCTCTCTCTCTCTCTCTCTCTCTCTCTCTCTCTCTCTCTCTCTCTCTCTCTCTCTCTCTCTCTCTCTCCTTTTTTTTCTTTTTGGGCTTTGGCTGATTGGTTGACATTTTAGTTCAACCACGGACAAGAAGTTGGCCAGATGCATGGAACTTAGAATTAATTCCTCTATTGCTTTCAAGGTGAAGAGGGTATACCACATTAATGAGGGAAATACACATAGGAAAAGAAGAAGCTATGTCCGGGGGAATATGCCACCAAATGAAAGCTCAGCTGCCAATGGAAACCAAAAGCTTTCGGAATAATCAAATCGCGGGACTCATAAGAACGTGAATTGCTCTTGTCACAAAAGTTCTCACGCTCAACACTTAAGGTTTCTGGCGCCTTCAATCCCTGTTGAGACATCAAGCCTGCAGAAATCGCGAATGATTTGAGGTTCCTAGGCGGGTGCTCAAATGAAATTTCTCGCGATCACGAAGGGTAAAAGGAGGAATATTCAAAAGCAATGGCCATTTTCCTCAAGTTTTTGAGTTTTTGAGATGTGGATTCTTGGTGTATAATTGAGGAGAGATGTGGGAGAGCTTGTATCTCTTTTGCGAACGGTCACACATGTAGAGAATAAAGGTGGGCTTGTGTCTGAGGTTTTATACGAGGAATATTCACTAAGTTTGGCTGGAAAATATGAAAATGATCAACGAGATTCCACCTTATCAAACCCTAGTCAAAACACCCAGCATCTTCTCTTTCTATGCGCTTGTGTGGACTTTGATTGAATTCGCCACGTCAGCAATCGTGGACCCTAATTAAATCTATATTAAAACATTGCACAGACACCATCAAAGTAGAAAATTACAACTTGTCATCCAACTCTCACAAGGAGGTGATGAGTCATATTCTGATAAATTTATAGACAAAGAACGCAAACGCAATTTAACGAGGTTCAGCTAAGTAAGCCTACGTCCTCAGAAATCCTCTCTCAAAGTTTTGTTACGAATTCTTTGAGACAGGAACTGCCTTTTTATTGATAGAGGTTCATAATTGTTTTCAGAATTACAGGGAATATGCAAAGTAACAATTGAACAAGGAAAGAACACCAAATTAGGAGAATATCCTATAATCTTCTCCCACCAAAATAGGAGGATCCTGTCGATTTGGTCAACATATTCAATGCATGCCAAACTCTAAATGACATATACTAACTTTGCTTTTATTTTATGTAACTATATTTAATGGTTCCCTAGTTACCGTACATGACTTCATGATACACCCCAGCATATAATCTTCATAGGAATAAACGGTTTGAAATTTATCGGGGCACCTTATAATAACCTCGATATAAACAGGAGATCGCTCCTCACTCATCTAATTCAGTCTATCTTTATGAGCGATTTTCGTAATCTTAGGGGTGCGAATGGTAACCATTACGCTCCGGAAATCAAATTCTTTCGTAAATTGATTTTGGAATTCTTGCCGTAAATTGATTTCTAGAGGAGAAACATTTGATAAAACATGACTAATTACGCTCCGTAAATTAATTTCGGAACAGAAAATCTTTTTTTTATTTTTTTGGGCATCTCAAAAAAATAAATTCCACTCAAAGTGGGTGCCCAAAGGTATTCTAAGCCATTTTGTGAAGTTTTGAAATTTTTGATTTTTTGATTTTTTTGGGCACCTCAAAAAAATTAACTTTCACTCAAAGTAGGTGCTCAAAGGTATTCTAAGCCATTTTGTCTAGTTTTGAAATTTTTTATTTTTTTGGATACCTCAAAAAAATTAAATTTCACTCAAAGTGGTTGCCCAAAGGTATTCTAAGCCATTTTGTGAAGTTTTAAAATTTTTGATTTTTTTTTTATTTTTTTGGGCACCTCAAAAAAATTTAAAAAATTAAATTTCACTCAAAGTAGATGCCCAAAGATATTCTAAGCCATTTTGTGAAGTTTTGAAATTTTTAAAATTTTTTTTTTTTGGCATCTCAAAAAATTAAATTTCACTCAAAGTGGGTGGCCAAAGGTATTCTAAGCCATTTTGTAAAGTTTTGAAGTTTTTTTTCACTTTTTTTTTTTTTTTTGAGCACCTCAAAAAAAATTAAATTTCACTCAAAGTGGGTACCCAAAGGTATTTTAAATCATTTTGTGAAGTTTTGAAATTTTGATTTTTTTTTATTTTTTTTAGCACCTCAAAAAAAAAATTAAATTTCACTCAAAGTGGGTGCCCAAAGGTATTGTAAATCATTTTGTGAAGTTTTGAATTTTTGATTTTTTTTTTTTTTTTTTTTGAGCACCTCTCAAAAAAATTAAATTTCACTCAAAGTGGGTGCCCAAAGGTATTTTAAATCATTTTGTGAAGTTTTGAAATTTTTGATTTTTTTTATTTTTTTGGGCACCTCAAAAAAATTAAATTTCACTCAAAGTAGGTACCTAAAGGTATTCTAAGCCATTATGTGAAATTTTGAAATTTTTTATTTTTTTATATATTTTTAAAAAAATTCACCAAATTTTCTATTTTCTCGAAATCTTGACTTTTTTTATTTTCTGGAAATTTTTATGAATTTTTTTGGAAATTTTCAATTTTTATACATTTTCTAAAAAAAATTAGTGAGAAAAAAGAGAATGCATTCGGAAGAGAGAAGCTACAAAAAAGTAGCTTCTTTTTTCTTGCCCAAAACTCATTCCGGAGTAAAAAATGCATTCGGAATCAAGTATTTTTAACAAACGCAATTTTACTCGAATGCAAAAATTGCTCCGGAATGCATTCCGGAAATTTTTAACAAACGATTTTATTCGGAATGCATTCCGAGCGTAAATTCTACTCGAGAATGGATTCCATGCGCGCCCTTAGAATACAAAGATTCATTGGGTTGTCAATTGCCACTTACCAAAACCATTCATGTTTCGATGCACAGTGGATAATTTGCCATGCAGCATTCCAAGCCCATAATTAGCATCTTGCCAGGTCAAGTTGATCAGAGGATTATCACCCTTAGCTAATAATAAACTATAATCACTTGCGTCAATTCAACTTTTACTTCACAGTCCATCAAAATTGGTCTAACAATGGTTACTCCAAAAGTCAGATTGGGCGCTAGCTTCAATGAGTGCCATATGCTCCGCGTCAGTTCGCCGCATTCTCTTTCAGCATAAAAAATCGCTTCTTACAGTTTTTCTTTTTCTTTTGTTTTTCGAAAAGAATAAGAAAAGATTGGACTTTGGATTTGCCGGTCAAACCCTCGACTTTTGTTTGATTTTTCTCTCCATGAAAAGACACTCGTAATCTTGTTTCTGCACGTGGCACAAGCTGGTGGGCCCCTAGGGAATTTTAAGGTGTGACACCTCTCCACTTCCCCCCAAAGATTTTTACACTTGTCAGCCTTTCAGAGACCAAGACAGTCCACATCACCAATCCTAATAATCGCAGTTTATTATATTCATAATCATAAATATGCTCACATATATGCAGATGCAAATGTTTGCAATGACGGCAAGTTAAAAAAGAGAGGGAGATATTGCCTATCCTGGATATGAATCTGAGAATGGAATTTGAATTATTGCTGAAAAAGCTATTGAAAGACGGACGAAAAGAACTTGGCAATGGATGTGCATTATGAGGAATTTATTCCCCCCTCCCTCCCCAAAGTTGTGTGAAATTTCACCTGTTCAAACCTTTTCAACCTGACCCACCACAAAAATGAAGACACGCCCCCCTCAAGAACTCACTCAGGGAAGGTATATCTGCACATCAAGTTGATGTGTTGCTGTTGATGAGGGCAAATTACAAGTTGCCCCTCGAGTTTCTAGGGTTTTTGTAGACTGCACCCAGACGTTTCAATTTTGCAATTCGCCCCCTAAATTTTAGAATTTGGTTGCCAAGTGTACCCTGGCATTGACTCTGACCTAATATTTCTTGGGGCTTTGACCGCATGACAAACAAATGATTAACGAGGATAAATTTGTCATATACGTGTGTACATATAAAAAAGTAGAAGAATTACTCAGAAATATACTATATGTGAGAGCATTTGACTAAAGTTCTGATGAGAACTTGACACCAAATGTGCATTGACAAATAGTTTTGAAATATAATTTTGAGTAGTCCCTACATTATACGGAAGACATTTCCTCAATTTGCCTTTCATATAGCTAATTACATGTAGTCTCTTGGTAAAATGTGTGACCAAAAATCGGCTGGAGTCAACGCTAGCGGAAACATGGTCACCAATTTCAAAAGGGTAGGGGGCAAATCGTAAAAATTGAAATGTTGGGGGTAACTTGCCATGATCTGAAAAACTTTGAGAATGGAATTCACCCTCGTTCATGATGATGAAGTTACATGGGAAGAATTTCTGTGTAAGACCTAAGCATGTGAACATCCATCTTTGCCCTTTCGACACCTTGGGCCCAATGTTAATGTCGATGAGAGATAAATAGAAGCAAAAAACAGAAACGAAAGGCAAAAAAGAGGGGGAAAAGTAACAAATTAATATTCTTTGTCCGCCCAACTTGGGTAAATAACATCGTCCCCTCATAACACCTTGCTGGAAACTGGATAACGGAAGCAGGGAATAATGTCTTCACTCGATGCTCTCAAGAGGTTCCTCTTGAAAAATTATGCAAAATAGAAAACAAGATCTCCCGTAAAAGATGCCTGAGTGATGAGGATATTTTCTTTCGAAATTTTGCTCTCTCAAACTTATTGCGACATGACAAGTAAGACGACATGCACTCTAATAGCTTGATTTTATGCGTGGCCAAAGAGTTGGGACCACCCAATTCTGCTTGGGCCCATCTATGTTCCAATTGTATTTTGCCACCTGTCAAATGACCTCATGACTGATCATATTGAACAAAACCTTGCATATCTCTCTTTATCTACTAACCCTATGGCATGAGCCTTGGCACAGGTGTCAATGTCATGCCTCCATCGACCACCACCATCAATCGCCTCTAGGGTGGATTTTCTTTGATGCGTCTTGTCAAGAGCGAATGCGATTGTCCAATTTTTAACGGAGGGTGTATGTAAAGTGCAATGTTCTATAGGATCATACTCTTTGCCTAATGCATGAGGGTATCATGTAAAAAGAAAGGGCATGGATGGAACTTCAGTTGGGATAAGAACTTTTTTATGCATCATGTATGAACTTAGCTTAGAGATGAAACCAACCTTCCCCAAGAACAATGAAAGGAACATTAGGAGTCAAGAGAAGGTTTTATCTATCTGCTGCAGAAGTTTTTTTTTTTTTTTTGCTACTTTTGGAATCCTATCATCTTTAGGGAACCATAGAAGAAATCCAGACATTGGAAAAAAGGAAGGCCAAAAAGAAATACAGGGGGGCCCACTTGAGGCCAATCGCAAAAGTGTATATATAGGGTCCTCAAACCCAGACTTCAAAACCACCAACCATATTTGGCTATCACTTATACTCAGACACAGCAGAACATAAGCAGTATTTTTCTGTTCTTTGGTTGTTCCGCGCTCCAAGACTCTGCAATTTCCATCAAGGTTAGCTTCACTATCCTGCAATTACTTTTGTTCCACATTGTTTCAAGTTTGAGTTTCGGAGTCATTTCTAGGCCTTAGAAATATATTACAAACAACTCATCATATACTAGCTTTAGCTTCCAAGTTAGGAAACAACTGTTGTGGGTTTGGAAATAAACAGTAGTTACCCATATAGAATAGAAGACAAGAAACATCAGGATGATCAGGAATATGACCTTATCTAGAAAATAAAGAGGCTAGTCTGCAAGAAAATGCAGTTTCAGCATGTTTTCTCATCAGCAATAAACATATTTTATAAAATTGGAGATAGTCTGAGTCACTAAATTCCTAGCTTTTATTAATAGGACAAAAAAACTCCAAAAACATTAATGTTCATTTCATCATTATCTTCTTAGTTTCTATTGTAGCTCATAAAATCAAGTTGCTGAAGTTGAATTTGTTTCCTATTTCGCAATGAAGACAGAGAATGAGCTGGTCCGGAGGAGACTGGCTGTGTGGCGCTTGCCAGCACCAGAACTTCAAGAAGCGGGAGGCATGCCAACGATGCGGTTATCCCAAGTTCGGAGGTCCCGACGTCTCAACATACCTCATGTACAACCGAACAGAAGTCTTGGCCGGAGACTGGTATTGCAATGCAATGAACTGTGGATCTCACAACTACGCAAGCCGATCGAATTGTTATAGGTGTGGTGCCCCCAAGAATGATTTTGTCGGCAGTTGTGGCGGAGGATACAGACCAGAGACAGGCGTTCCTCCAGGGTGGAAAACCGGCGACTGGATTTGCAATAGGTGAGTCCAACGCTCTCTAGCGCTTTTGCGTTAATTAAGTTCATTTTCATCTGTAGCTCATGAGCCATAGCAAAATATTTTTGGAATTTAATTCTATCCTTCCCTTAGAAATTTATTAGAAGGAAGAATTTTCTATTACCCAACAATGTGATGTTACTTCTACTGATCTTCTTCCATTTAATATCCAAGTTTTATTCCTTTCTATAGTTAATATTATCTAAAGAAATGTGATTTGGGTTTCACAGATATGGATGTGGAGTGCACAACTATGCCAGCAGGACAGAATGCTACAAATGCAAGACACCAAGGGATTAAGGTAAGGCTAATCGAATCTATCATCTTATGTTCCTCTTTTCTCTTTTTTGCTATCAATTCACTATAGATTATAAGGTATACTTGCCCTTTAAATGTCGGTCGATAATGCAGATTATCTTTCCTTTTCAGGTGCTGCAATTTAAGGGGAGAAAAACTTCAAGAACCCCCTTTGATTTCTCCACAAAATGCCACATTTTGGCTTTAATTTTCCCAGGAAAGAAAACAAATAAATGTATCTTTGTGTTAGTCGTCATTTAATGTCCCTTTTTGGCACAAATCAATGGTATCTACTCCCTCAAGGGTTTTTGTTAGCTTCATTTACATAATGCATGCATTTTCAGAATCTCTCTCTCTGACACAACATATGCGCGTCCGCACTACCACACATTGTGTGGATGCGGGGAACATCTACAGGTCAAGAGGCCATTGAAATAGGTGGTCCAAGGGAATTGTTCTCAAATGGGTCACTGAATGCATAACTATAGAGACCAAAGTTGGTGAGCCAAAGAAGAGAAAAAAGATAATAAATGTAGATACAACACAAAGGGGAGGGGCTTGCCTTTGCGGAAACTGGAAAATTACGAAAAGGAAAGGACCCATAAAAAATTAAAAAGATCCACAGAATTTCTATGGTTAGTTCACTTCAAAGTTCAAAGGGGAGGGGCTTGCCTTTGCGGCAACAATTTTATAATACCTTTAGGCATCAAATCCTAAAGAGAAATGAGCTGAGAGACGATGATGCAGATAAGAACCTGATGCTCTCTTTGCTTTAGGGTTTGCATGGATGTATGCATATAGATGCAAAGTGTGAGTCGAGTCAAACCTCAGCTTTTATTTTTTGCAGCCATTCGTGTCTCGTAGCAAATCACAGCAATACAAAATGCTCAAAGCTTATTAACTTCACATGTTATGCGTTGTTGCATCTCCTTTAGCCAATGAGCCTGATGAGTTTTGCTAGGCAAATTTACATGGCATCTTTTGCACCATTGCCAAAGATTCATCACCTTATCAAAAAAAAAAAAAAAAAATACTGATCTATATTGAATGATGTTGCGGACAACAGGAAGTAAAAAAAGTATGTGGAGGCAAGCCCCTTTTTTTTTCATTGGAACCCGATCTGAGATGAGTTCGGATTAGTTGCCAATTAGTTCTAGTTTTCGAGTTTATGAAGCAAAATTAGCACACCAAGATGATGAAGGGAAAATGTGTTAAAAGGCGAAGTGGAAACGGGTGATGATGCGAATCGCAGTTTGCATACACGAGCAAACGCTCGCAACACACAGAGACACGTGCACGCATGAAGCGTAACATGAAAAAGTTTTTCATTTTTAATTCACCAGAATAAATAACCCATTTTTAAAATGGAAATAGAACCAATATGCAGACTATCTAAGAAACTCTAAAGAAGTCATAATCAAGCTACGAAACGATATAACTAAAAGAAGGAAAATCTAAGACAATATTTCAAACTACCTAAGGTATGTGTTAGAAGAAAATTTGAAATACTATTGTATTCACTTGTACTTTGAAAGATTACAAGATGCACACATATATATAGGATTAACACACGACTTTACGTTTACTCTAGTCACATGAACAGACACGTCTAGATTCATAACATTAAATACTATCTTAAAAGACATAACAACTTAGGTAACAACTTTCTAGATTCCAAGTTTCAAGATGAACTTGGGTTACGAAAAGTCTCCTTGATATCTGAAAAAATCCTTTGCGATTTCCAACAGCCTCCCTTAAGCCGAGTTCATCTTGACCATGCCGATCATTCTCTTAAGTTTAAGGAAGGAATCTATCTTCAATGGCTTAGTAAACATATCAGCCATTTGGTCTACCGACTTGCAATATTGCAGCACAATCTCTTCGGACTTCACCAAATCTCGAATGAAATGGTATTTTATATCAATGTGCTTGCTTCTTCCATGGAAGACTGGATTCTTTGCAAGGGCAATTGCTGACTTGTTATCACAATAAATCACTGTCGAATGCTCCTGATTATGCTGTAACTTAGCAAGCATCGAACGCAGCAGCCAAACCGCTTGAGTAGCACAATAAGCTGCTACTATGTATTCCGCTTCACAAGACTGGACAAAGCAACCACCTGTTGCTTCTTCGAGGACCAAGAAAAATTCCATTTCCCAAAGAGAAAACATAACCGGAAGTACTCTTCCTTTCTCCAATATCACCTCCCCAATCACGTCAGTATATCCCATAAGTTTAAAATTATCGGAAGCGATTGTAGAATACACCATCATTCACAGTACCTTTAATGTATCGCAGAATTCTTTTCGCTGCCTGAAAGTGTGATTGTCTAGGATGCTCCATAAATCTGCTTACCATCCCAACACTAAAAACAAGATCTGGCCGAGTAGAAGTCAAATATCTCAGACTTCCAACTAGCCTCTTGAAATACGAGGGATCAATTTGGAACCACTTCCGTCTTTTGTCAACTTCAACCTTTCTTCCATGGGAGTGCTGATTGGTTTACAAGTAGCCATCTTGAAACGCTCAAGAATATCCTTGGCATACTTTTGTTGACAAATAAAAATACCATCCTCCGATTGTGTAACTTCTAGGCCGAGAAAATAATACATCAGACCCATGTCTACCATCTCAAACTCACGAATCATAGCCTCCCTGAAATCACAAATCATCTCTTGACAATCTCCAGTAAATATGAGATCATCGACATACAAGCAAGTAATGAGCATCTCACCATTCAAGCCATTCTTAACATATAAAGTATGCTCATAAGGACATCGAGTAAAACCATGATTCAGAAAATAAGAGTCAATTCTGGTATACCACACTTGCGGTGCTTGCTTAAGGCTGTAAAGAGCTTTCTTCAATTTGTAGACAAAGCCCTCTTATCCTTTCTTGACATAACCTTCAGGTTGATCCACATACACTTCCTCCTCAAGTACGCCATTGAGAAATGCGGACTTGACATCCATCTGGTATATTTTCCAATGTTTCTGAGCAGCCAAGGCAAATATCATACGAATGGTATCCATTTTAGCAACCGGAGCAAATACCTCAAAATAGTCAATCTCGGGCTTTTGTTTGTAACCCTTGACTACGAGACGAGCCTTCAATCGATTGACATCACCATTAGGCTTGTACTTGGTCTTATAGACCCATTTCACACCGATGGACTTTTTGCCTTCCGGGAGAGATGTGAGCTCCCACGTATCATTTTTCTCAATCGCGTGGATCTCATCATTCATCGCGCAAACCCAACCATTATCTTGGGAAGCCTCCTGAAACTTTGTCGGATCACAATCTGCAAAGAGAGCAAAATTGATAATTTCTTCATCAGAGGGATCATCATCATTGGACAAAACACAATCCTTCAAACGAGCCGGTAAAACTCGTTCTCGCCGTGGACGTGAAGAACCTTCAGCAAGATTTTCGATAGGATTTTCAACAGAATTCGATGAAGTAATTGCTGTCAAAGTCTCTACTATCGAATCTGCTATCGAACCTGGTTCCACCGAAGCCGCTACTGGTTCAGATTGACTATATAAGTCGGGCTGAACCGTCTCCTCCTCATCTAGGACAAAGCGAAACTGCTTCTTTTCTTCCGTGTTCCAAGTCCACTCACCTTCCTCGTTGAAGGTAACATCTCGACTGATTACCACCTTTTTCGTTACCGGATTATACAACCGATAACCCTTGGTTTCATTGCTGTAACCGAGAAAGATGCACTTCTCGCTCTTCTCATCAAGCTTCTTACGAAGCTCATTTGGCACATGGGCATAAGCAATACACCCAAACACACGAAGATGTTGAACTGAAGGGATTCGACCACTCCACACCTCCGTCGGTGTCTTGAACTCAAGACCTTTAGTGGGACATCTGTTCAACAAGTAAACAGCACAAGCAACCGCCTCCGCCCAAAAATGCTTCGGCAAATGTTTAGAACAAAGCATAGTACGTACCATTTTAACAATAGTGCGGTTTTTTCTCTCCGCTACTCCGTTCTGTTGAGGAGTATATCGTGCTGTCAATTGATGCTTGATGCCGCACTGCTTGAAGAAGCCGTCACCAACCAAATATTCTGTCCCACGATCAGTTCGGAGAATCCGAATTTTGTGCCCACTTTGGTTTTCGACATAGGCTTTGAACTCCTTGAAAGTATCTATGGTGTCGGATTTCTGCTTCAAGAAATAAACCCATGTTTTTCTGCTAAAGTCGTCGATAAAGGTAACAAAATACTTGTACCCGCGATTCGATGATTCACCAAGTGGTCCGCAGAGATCGGAGTGAACTAACTCCAATGGCTTCGACGCTCTCCATGATTTTCCTGAAAGAAAGCTTTCTCTAGACTTCTTCCCAATGACGCATGGTTCACATATCTCCTTTGGAGAAGAAATTTCAGGCAAACCTCGCACCATCTTCTTTTGACACAACAGCTTCAAGCTGTCGAAATTCACATGTCCGAACCGCTTGTGCCAAAGCCATGAAGAATCTTGCACCGAGGCACTAAAACATGATGTAGCGTAATTAATATATAAAGGAAAAAGGCGATTTCGGGCCATTTTTACCTTCGCAATCAATCCTCCTTTGCCATCATGAATCGTGCAAACCTCATCCTTGATGATCATGTGATAGCCTCGCTCGGACAACTGTCCCATGCTCAAGAGATTCTCTCGAAGACCTGGAACATAATGAACGTCGGAAATGTTTTGAACCGACCCATCCTTCGCCTTGATTTTAATTGTCCCCTTTCCCATGATAGGAACTTTGGCATTATTCCTGAACCTCACCTCCGAAGCGAATAGTGTCATCAAAATTCGAGAATAACTCCTTCTCGCCACACATGTGATTCTCGCATCCGGTGTCTAAGTACCAAACATTCTTCTGGTTTTCCACTAAAGCATTACACGTGAATAAAAGAGCATTACCATGCTCATCATTACTTTCAACAAATCTATCGACAGAACTTGCTACTTTAGCATGAAACTTTTGACCACTAATCCTTTTGCTTCGACACTCAAATTTATAATGCCCATACTTTTTACAATTAAAACACTGAATATGGGACTTATCTTTTTGTTGTCGAGGTTGCTTCTCCTGCTGCCTTTTATCTTTCTTTTGAGTAGAAAGGATTTTCTTTTCATCGGGTAACACCCACTGGCTTTGTAGAGCCTCCTCCACCGTCTTGGACTTCTCCTTGAGTCGTTGCTCGTGCATTTGTAGAGAGCCAATCAACTCATCCACGGTCAAAACTGAGAGATCACGGGATTCTTCAATGGAAGTCACAATATATTCGAAATGCAACGTTAGCGTTCGAAGAATCTTCTCAACGATCTGTTGATCACCAAAAGTTTCACCATTGGCCTTCATTTGATTGACAAGAGCCAATACGCGTGAGAAATAGTCAGAAATGGTCTCCGACTTTTCCATCTGAAGGAGCTCGTATTGACGACGAAGAGTCTGAAGCCGAACCTTCTGGACCTTCTCAACGCCTTTGTAAATTTTGATGAGAGTATCCCATGCTTCCTTCGACGTCTTCGAATTCGCCACTTTTTCAAAGATTGACGAATCTATCGCTTGAAAGATGTAAAAGAGAGCCTTACGATCTTTCTTACGATTTTCTTTTTAAATCCCTCTGCTCCTCCGTTGTCAAATCTGCTCGCTACGGCTCGATGAATCCTTCTTCGATAATCTCGGTCAGGTCCTGGAATCCGAACAGCACCTCCATCTGGATCTTCCAATGCTCAAAATTCTTCCCATCAAACCTTGGGAGTTGAGGTTGGACATTCGGCACTACTACTCACGAAGCCATCGACTCGAGATCTTTCAAAACTTAGCCAACTGGCTCTGATTCCAAATGTTAGAAGAAAATTTGAAATACTATTGTATTCACTTGTACTTTGAAAGATTACAAGATACACACATATATATAGGATTAACACACGGCTTTACGTTTACTCTAGTCACATGAACAGACACGTCTAGATTCATAACATTAAATACTATCTTAAATGACATAACAACTTAGGTAACAACTTTCTAGATTCCAAGTTTCAAGATAAACTTAGGTTACGAAAAGTCTCCTTGATATCTGAAAAAATCCTTTGCGATTTCCAACAGTATGATCTAAAATTATATACAAAAAATTAAATCCCAAGTCACAATGTCTAATATTTTCTTTATTTTGTGTCTTCTTTCTCATTGCGAATCACTGGCTTCACCAGACGCAATGCAAGCTTTGCTTCTCTCTCTCTCTCTCTCTCTCTCTCTCTCTCTCTCTCTCTCTCTCTCTCTCTCTCTCTCTCTCTCTCTCTCTCTCTCTCTCAAATATAGACCTTAATTTGAGTTTGAAAGATGTCCACCATCTTTTACACAAAAGTTCAATTTAATGCCCAAATTTATTATAAAATTACCGCTAGAGCACATACTTGTGTCTCTCCCATAATTACTTAAGCTGCATTTGGTCATCCGGATTTCTAAACAAGATATAACTGGATAGGATAAGATAAGAAATCCTGGGATTTCTTCATATCCCACTGTTTGGTGGACTACGGATTTAAAGTAGGATAGGATAATTTTTATTTTATTTTTTTGCTATTCACGGGTTCGGAAGAGTCAGTGAAGGAAAAAAAATTGAGAAAATTTTTTTGTGAAAGCACACAAGGTGTGGGGATGAAGATGACAGTGAGTGGAGCGTAGGATTTCTGGAAAAATAGGCATTAGAAATCCTATCCGGGTCTATCCTATCCCTCCCCCTGGATTTTTTTATCCAAGCTATATCCGGTCTATATCCGACTTTATCCTATCCTGAACCACCAGCAAACACAGGATAGGATAAAACATATCCTATCCTGGCTTTTATACGATCGACCAAACGCAGCCTAAGTGTATGTGGGACAAAGGGATTATCACAGTCAATAGGGTTTAGTCGGGTGCTCAAAGAGCCTTGGACTACTCCCCCAATTGATAAAACACATAAATAATAATAAAGATGTATATTACTAAAAATGTGTTGAAATATGTTTATGGATATTATAGAACCATGTTAGAGATATTATATATTTTATATATTATTTTATATTTCATTATTAATTCGGATAGTTAGTTTCTTGATTAGATTAAGATAGTTAATTTCCTTGTTAGATTGAATCACTTTATTTTCTATAAATATTGCTTGCATGGAAATACCCCTTGATTGTAACACATTAAAAGGTCGAGTTATTTTTAAAAAAAAGATGTAATTTCTATTGATTTTCTCTACCTCTCTTTTAAAGATCCTAAAATATTTACATGGTATCCGAGTCATCAAGAAAAACCTGGTCATTGCCATCATCTTCCCAACCCTAACACTTAGACCACCATTGTTTGTCATTCCAAGTCCTTTTTGTCCACCGATCTTCATCCTCAAGGGCAACCACAACCAGTCATCTTTAAGAGTAGCACCATCATCCTCTATTTGTCGTGATCTCAAATCTTTTCTGGTTAACTCTAAGAGCAGCTCTATCTGGCGAGTCATCATCGGTCTCTATGTTGTCATCAGGGGGAGTTATCGTCTCTTGCGGCCTTATCGGTCTTGTCGCCGGCATTCTTGTACCGCACTACAAAAAAACTAGATTTTTGCCACGAAAATTTGTGACAAAAAAATTTTCGTTGCAAATTTGCGACAAATTTTCCAACGAAAAATTTTTCGTCGCAAAATTCGCTGGAAATTTCCAACGAAAAAAAATTAGTTTCAACATTTGTTGGAAATTTCCAACGAAAAAAAATTAGTTGCAAAATTCGTTGGAAATTTCCAACAAAAAATTTTTCGTCCCAAAATTCGTTGGAAATTTCCAACGAATTTTCCAATGAATTTTAGATCTTCCGGGCAATTATTTTAGTGTGTACAATTTTCGTTGGAAAATTAGTTGGAAATTTCCAATGAATTTTTTTTGTTGGAAATTTCCAACGAATTTTCCAATGAATTTAAATTTTCCGGGCAATTATTTTAGTGTGTACAATTTTCGTTGGAAAATTCGTTGGAAATTTCCAACGAATTAAAAAAAAACCCAGTACTATTCGACATTTTTTTATATTCGTGGGAATATTCATTGGAAATTTCAATGAATTTTCCAACAATTTAAATTTTCGAACAATTATTTCAATGTGTACAATTTTCGATTTGGAAAATTAGTTTGGAAATTTCAAAGAAAAAAAATTAGTTGGAAATTTCAGCAATTTCAATCTTCGGACAATTATTTTAGTGTATACAATTTTCGTTTGCAAAATTAGGTGGGAAATTTCCCCAAATTTTGCAATAACTCTCTTCCTTATTTAATATTTTGGCTCGTTATTCCCACAATTCTCAATTTCCATTTCTCTCTCTCTCTCTCTCTCTCTCTCTCTCTCTCTCCTTCGCCTTCACCTTCTCCCTCTGTCTCCCCCTCCGCCTCCTCCCTCGCTGCCCCCCCTCCTCCTCCGGCTCCGGCTCCGGCTCGGCGGCGGGACACCCACGGCGTCGGCTCGGCGCCATGGACCAAGGCCAGCGTCGGCTCCCTCCCCAAAGGCGCCCTTGCCATCCAGGCTGCCCGAGCGCCACTAAGCCCTCGCCGGGGGATGAGCTCGCCCAAATCTGGGCGAGCTCAAGCTCGTCGCCGGTGAGGGGCAAGCTCACCCAGATCTGGGCGAGCTCGCCCCCTCGCCCGGCGACGCAGGCTGGCCTCCTGCCGATGGCGGGGTGATTTTTTTTTGAAAAAAAAAAATTTCGACCAAAAAAATATTTTTTTCGATGGAAAAAAATTTTCCACAATTTTTCGACCAAAAAAAATTTGTAGTTTCCAACGAAAAAAAATTTGTTGGAAAAAAAATTCGTTTCCAACGAATTTACCCATGAGTTTTTCAACGAATTTTCCAACGAAAAAAAAATTCGTCGCAAATTTCCAACGAAAATTGAAATTTTTCGTTGGAAAAATTTGCGATGACCTATTACCAACGAATTTTTTTTCGTTGGAAAATTCGTTGGAAATTCGTTTTCCAACGAATGTTTTCAAATTTTTCGTTGGAAACTTTGTCGGAAAAAAACATATTTTTTTGTAGTGCCGGTGAAGTCTACCACAAGTCGAGCTTCTCTGTGCTCTAGCATTTCTCTATATCAGCTCGGTTGGATAATACTATAATAGCCACTTACCTTTCTTACCGTTTCTCCAATAACACGGAATAATACAAGCTCTCTTGTCAATTTTTTTCAATCGTATAACTTGCCGCTCTACTGCCACATATATAGCATTATAATGCAAAATCATGTGTTGCATTTAAATGATCTCCTTAGCCGCACCATTTCTATATTTTACCCAATGACAAAGCAATGTATTTGATTATCCCAAGCAATGTAATATATCTCTATACGCGCACATATATAATGACCAAGTGGTAAATCCGACGCTTCTAACATGTAAAAGGAAAAATATATCCCGCAGCGATGGTGTTTGTGTTTTATAATCTTAGTACACTCTTATAATAAGAATTCAATGAACTATCGAAAGATATTGAAGTCATTCTCTTACATATTCGAAATGACATTTTAGCTAATTGTCACGCCCCGTACCCTATCGGAACGCAACATCCCGTCGACGGTCGATTATGGTGCAACGCTCCTAGGAAGCATTGCCGACCCAACGTCTAATCAGAGATCAAATACATGCGGAAACAACGTATATAATTAAATATATACACCCGTACAGTAAAACACATGAGACCAAGGTAGAGCAACCAAATAGCAGTCAAGCACCTCAAAAAATATATACACTGGTATTACCAACAAAGACCTTTTTACAATGTTCGTCTATATAGAGATAGTGAAAAGCATACACACTAGCAGCTACTACTTGGTAAAAAGGGTTCAGTGGCAAGGTTTACTAGACTAGAGTCAAGGCGGGCTTCGGTCAAAAAGGTGCAACCCGCTCTATCTAAAACTAAGGCCAGTCTAAGGAGTCCAGTCCGGATCGGACTCTGATGATCCGCTGACGAGCTACCCTGAGGTTCAGACTCCTCAGAATCCATGTCATCTGCTCTAATCTCTTGGTCGGATCCTAACTCTGCAACCTCTCCGTCCTGCTCCTGATCGACCTCCATGGCTACTAGCTCCTCATCTTCGTGATGGTCCAAGTGTTCCGGATCAGCGTATAGCACTTCAGGCTCCTCAACTACCTCAACCATGGCTACAGGTCCATCCACGGTCTTGCCTTGACTACTCCAATCGAGTGGAGTTGGAGGATCTGAGATCTCACTGCTTGCCATCTGCGGGATCATCATACCATCTATATCTACCAGGACGTCAAAAGTCCTGAGGGGTCGCCCGATGTTTCCATCCACGCCTCTGAGGCACCAAGCCACGTACTCTTGAGCTGATCAAAATATTCCCCCACATCCATGAACACTACAGATTGGTATCTTACATATGCTTCCTCGTTCCTTGCGGGGAAGACTCTCATCGTACGGTGAATCTGTACAGGGATCCCAAAAAGAAGCGCTCTCCTCAGAGCATCCTACGGCTGGGGGTCTCAAATGTGGGTTATTACAACCGTGAGACGAATCTCAGCGAGTATAACCCCCTAAACCTAGGTTAGGCTAACAAGCAATTCTCCTGACCGACAGCACAAAATAACACGGCAATCCAACTCATAAATAAACTCCGATCTAGGCCCTTTGGCCCAGATCACTTACCTGGCTGACCATGCAGGTTATTCACAATAATCATATAATCAAATCACATACCCAAGCACTTTCGGTTCACAGCGTACGTCAAGCGTATCTTCATGCTCAATAATGATAACATCACGTACTATTTACCGAGTCCCGCACACTCGCATTCTGGCCTACGCATTCTTATGCATGCAAATGTCCACACTCATGTCTCGACTCACTAGCCCACACTGGCACACTAGGACTTTCTCAATTTATCATTTAATATGACCCGCGTAAAACGCATTAGGTCTCTTTATTTAATCTCAACACTTCGTGGCTCGCGTTAAAACGCATCAACTGGCCCAGTGTCTCTAGCCCGCATCAAAACGCATCAGGCGTAACACCGATCTCCTCACGAACCAAAGCCCGCGTACAACGCATCAGGTTGGTCGTCTTTCGGACATACTGAGCATCGTCCCGCGTAAAACGCATCGGGATGGCATACCCCACATAACACGCATCAGGGCGAAATGTGATCACACGAACATACAACCAATTATTATCTGAACCCCGCGTAACACGCATCGGGGCATTTAGGTGATCACATGCTCATGGCGGAACCACGAATTCTCGCACAATTTATCACACGTCTCATTCTCGGCACTTAAAATGCGTGTCCATGCAATGCAGTATGATGCACCATGAGCATCAAATATAATTAGGCACTCAGTCAATTTCATGCCGCAACAATCGTTCATTGGCCAATTAATACCGTGCGGCCCAATTTCACAATGGATAATTCAATAATATTCAATAATCTAATCAAGCCATTGAATGGCCAATCACACTCCGCACGAGTCGGTCACGCAGTCACGCGACATGGCATTATTCAAATTTCCCAACAATTGGGTACCGAATCAATAAGCCAATCAGTCCGGGCATACCCGGCAGTCCAATCATAAAATCCCCAACTCATCCGTACTAATCCAATAATTATCTCTAATAATCCTACTAATCTCCTCAAATATAATTTCACCTGTTGGTCCTCAATTCAGTCCTAAATGTACACCGATAATACCTAAGCCAATCCAGAAAAACGCACTATCAGTTCTAATCCGGGTGTAGGAAATCTACTCACCTAATTTCTGGACCACGGCGACGGGAACAGCGGTCGATCATCGGGTGAGTGATGCAGTGAAACCGACAGCGAATTCCGATGACGGCGTGCGACGGCGTGACGATACGTGAACGGAGAACGGTACGGACACCGGTCTTGGCCCGGCGGCGCGACGCACGAGTAGGCAGGCCGGCCGGGTGGCGGCGGGCGAGATCGGACTCCGGCCGAGGCTCGGGGCCGCGGCGGGTTTTACCGGGAGAGAAAAAGAGAGAAAAAGAGAGGGAAAGGGAGAGAGAGAGGGTCGGACAGGGGCGAGGCTTAGGCTGGGGACCGAGGTGGTCCACAGTGGGGCACGGCTGCCGGCGGCGGCGCTCCGGTGACCGGCGGTGAGCTCCGGCGAGGCTTGGCCGAGAGAGAGGAAAAGAGAGAGAAGAGAGAAAATAGAAGAGCTGCTGTTCTGAGGGAGTTCTGGACGTGGGGAGAAGTGAGGAGAGAGAGAGAGAGGTCAGATTGGATCAAAAAGGCGCAGCCTAGGGCGACACGTGTCGCAAATCCGGCGATTTTGACGAAAATACCCCTAATCTAACGGTTTTAATTCAATCCTATCCAAAAAGTGAGGGGTAAAATGGTCAATGACCCCAATAATTGAGCTGATAACCCTTAGTAATTATCTTAAAATTTTCCCAAAAAAATTCGGACCAAAAATTAGCCCAGGGCAAAACCGTCATTTTTTCGGTCCCGGGCGAAATTCCAATTTTTGTACATACGTGTTCCATATGTGCGTGGCCAACATAATATGGTGTCGGAATGGAAAAATTCACTTTCTAAGCCCTCGAAAATCGACTGCGAAGTTCCCAGAAATAAAATAATATTATTTTTTCAATTTTTGTCAAAATTCCAGTTTTTGTCCATAACGATTCTTGGTATGCGTGGCCACCCAAAAATGACATCGGCCTCGAAAAATAACCTCAAACGGCCTCAAAATCCAACATCGACGCCCATAGGGGTAAAATCGTAATCTTTTACTCCCGGTCTAAAATTTCAATTTTTACACGTACTAACTCCAAACGTGTGTGGCCAACGTAATATAACGTCAGATTTCCAAAAATGGTCTCTTAAGCCTTCGAAAATCGACATCGAAATCCGGGCTCAATTCCGTGAACAAAACTCGCTAAACTTTCAATTTCAGGGTCTCTCACTAACAAGCAGCAGTTTAGAGATTACGCGTATCGACCTAGGGCTGCCCGTATCGTAATAGTCTCGATCATTGAGAGAATGAGAAATTATCACTAGTCCCAGAGATCACGATCGTTCGGTTTAAGTTCAGGACTGGCTGGCCACGTGCACTTTTCGGTCATGTAGAATCACCTACAATCCGAGTGTACAACGTTGGCCTTGGCCAAACTAAATTCGTTACCTTTCCGAAGATCGGCTCACATCGATTCAAAATATTCCTTCAGTATCTCTTGTGATCGGTGTCCGTTTCATGATAGGGTCCCCGGCCCACGTACCGTTTTCTAGTTAGCTATACCCCATTGGTTAGTAACCCAAGAGTGATTAGCTCTAGGCGAGACTTACTAAAATGAAATGCGAATTAATATCAGTTTTATTGATCCCGGAATTACATCGAAATTCAGGTTGTTACACTAATGACCTAAAAACACGTATTATCAATGAACAATATGCATGAAACGTGAGTGAACACATATCATATATATCTTGCAATTACTATGCACACTGTTAAAGATAATTAGGATATTTCCCTTAATCCTTCATATCTATAAAAATTGTTTATATCTTCCTTAATTGTGCATGTCCTGATTAATTATAACCGATATAATAATATCTCGTTATATTATATAGCCATCTCATAAAGCCCGGCTTATGTACTCTTCATCATAATACACAGAAAAATACAAAAATTACACATTTCTCACATCCGCATATATTCCTATTTTGGTATCAGAGTTAAGCAATCTGAGGAAATTTTGAGCTTGTATGTGGTGTCATTCTCTTTTTCAATAACTACTAATATCGCTCTAAATGTGGATCCCCACATTGTTCGTCTTGTTCAATAGTCACGCTTCGTATTGCTTGCATAGCAACCATGGCAACCTCTTGTCGCGTAGATTACAAGGTAGCTATGACTATACACAGTAGTGGCATTAGCTTGTTGTCGCGTAGCCCACATGTAGCCACGACAACGTACAGCAGCCACATCAACTTGTTGTTGGGTAGCCTACTAGACTGGCTTTTTGCTAATGGTTGATCTAATGTCTTCACTAAAGCACATCCACCCAACATTTTTTACTCTTTTCTTCAAACTCTAATTGACATATTTTTGTACGTCACATTAAGTTTAAGTGTAGGGAGATGTTAAAGATAATTAAGATATTTTTCTTGATTCATTATATCTCTCAAGATTGTGCATATATCTCCCTTGATTATGCTTAACCCTAATTGATTATAATTGATATTATAATATCTTGTTACTTTAGATAGTCATCTCATAAAGCCTATAAATAGGCTCATATATTTTTCATCATAATACAAAAATATATATAAATTACACAATTCTATCTCTTTCACATGTTCTTATCTTGGTATATAGGCGTTTTTGAGGAAATTTTCGTTGGAAAACATCCTTATGATATTTTGATGATTACCAAACTATCTCTGAGTTCTAACAGTTACTATGACTAATGCAGATAGTGAAATTAGTTGTACATTATCAATGATCCAGCTTATTAGCAAAGATGAGAAACTAATAGTGTGAGTTTATGGACCAGTCATGATAGTGTTCTTGATAGTCTTTAGTATTGATAAGAATTGGAGAATCATTGATCTCAACATCTCGTGTCACTCAGTTGGTATCATTATTGAACATAGTCAGCCAGGTCACTAGCAATCAGCACCAGTGATAGTGTGTGTATGATAGTGATAGTGATGCAGTAGGTGTGATGATAGTTCAGCAAGTGTAACGCCCCCACCTTGGGGTTATTAATGTGACGTCTCATTCATTATTATCTTTCTTTACACACAAATGGAAGCATAATATCGAGACAATCACATTCAAAACAACAACAGAATTAAGATAAGAAGCATCATGAGCAAATCTTAAGTTTATAGTGTATGCAAACATGTTTTAACAAGCCCTTCAGGCCATGGCAAACAACACATATTTCACGCGCAATATGAATATCAAAACTCAGCTTGGGTGATCCTATCCCCTCTACTTTGTCTTCTCGCTTCTAACTCCATCCACATCTCCTCCCCTTTTCTTGTCCGCATCGCCAAAAGGTCCATTGAACCCACGTAGGGGTCCAACCCATTCTCCGTCAGTGTAGCCATGCTACGCTACGTACAAGTGAGGCACCAAGTCCGTTAAATCCTCATCAACCATCACATACGTCATGATCCGACGGTAGGCTCGGCCTTCTCGGGCATCTATCTCGATGAGCACTTCGGCTCTCATTTCCACGAGATTGCCGAATCGGGTCAGGGGAGACGCTATTCTTCGGACCTGAAAAGGAAACAACGGGAGATGAGTCAAGGAAACTCAACAAGTAAACCTACTAATATCAAGCAAGGACGAGGGGATCGCCGTTAGCACAAATCGGCCCTTACCTCACCCGCATCTATGACAGATCAATAGCAAAGTTCATACAAGAGAACATCAAACATGGCTATAACATGTATACCTTGCCATTCAAGTCTTGGTTCTATCTCCAAAACAAACATCAAACACGAAACATGATTAAATCGAGAAATGAACCAACTATAACTAACCAAATGATCGAGAAACGGTCCAAGCAAACCGTGTCACAACGTATCACAACTTCCTTTCCTGATATTAAGAAGTTTACTTACTCAACGACTAACAAAACTAGAGAACGAGTTAGAGACGGGCGAGCTTGGGTGATTTTCGAGCTTTCTCCTTGCTTGGTCAACTAATACGAGGCACACAAAGGCCAAACCGTGGGCTCTTGAGTGGAAATGAGGAGAAACACAAGCCGATTCGAGACTTCTAGGGCGTAAGGCTTCCCGAGCCAAAACATGAGAAAACGGATCTTGGCAAATCTCGAGTGATTATTCCTCTCCCACTCTTTCTCTTTGGCGTGAACTAAGAAGCAAAAAAGCAAAAACGAAGATGGTGGTGGCGTGAGGATGAGGAGAGAGTGGCATGAGAACTCTCTCTCTCTTTCTCCCTACTTATAAGACTCCAAACTTGCTCCTCACTCAAGACCATTAATATTAGTCACGATGATAGTGCCTCAAAGTCCAAGCTAATTAATGATATTCATGATGATGGGGGACTCAAAGTCCAATTTCTATTAAGGCTTGTCATGATGAGAGTGACCTAGAAAAATCTAACCACAATTGGCTTCTAGATCTCTCTCTCTCTCTCTCTCTCTCTCTCTCTCTCTCTCTCTCTCAGCTAATCTCTTGAGCGGGCTCTCTCTCTCGGCTACCATTTTCCTTGGCTAACTCTCCTCTTGGTTCTAGCAATAATTGGTGTCCGAGGCATTAAATGCAAGGGACAACTCAGCTTATCTTCATTGATGGCATGTCATCATGAAGAGGTCTCCAAAGTCTAAGGTCATTAATTAGGCTTTTTGAACAAGTTTCATTCTTAGCCATTCATTTCAAAACTTGGGCTTCAAGTTTTGACTTCTCTAGAATCATCCAATTCCAAGCTTGCTTCTCTCTTTTCTCTCTCTCGGTTTCCCCCTGGGCTGAGCTCTAATCAAAGCATAACATGTCTCATTTGAAAGCTCAGAACGTGTACTTTAAATCACCAGAAGACATCAAGTCAAAATTCTAACGTTCTCATATAGAAATTGATGAATCTTTGAAATCTGACAAAACCGGACAACTTTGCACTGTTCACGAAATCGGACTTGAAAACATAGTAAATGGACTCCGAAAATTCTCAAATTTGAATATGTCATAGACAGGGCCTTAACAAACATTGTTTATGAGGAACATGAATATGAATCTCTCTATAAACACCATTTTTAGTAGCTCAAAAACAGACTAAAAACAGTTCACTGGAACAGAATTTTTATTGCTTAAAGTAAGCCTTGTCTAGAATCCAAATCATCTTGAAAAATTCCCAAATTTATATATATTATAGAAAAGGAAGTTCTCAACAACTTTTGTGCAGAAAACTTTTCCAAAATCGTCTCAGAAAAGCTTGTAGAAAATAAATAAAGGGTGAACATTACCGAAATACTCATTCTAAATAGTTTTACACGATCTAGGAAATGAGGCTGTCATACTACTCATATCAAGTCCAAAAATTCTAAAATTAAAGTATGTAAAACTTCAAGATGTTTGGAGAAACTTTCAAGAAGGAAGTATTTGGAAATTCGGATCACAAAAGTCTCCACAAAAATAATAAAATAAAGGGGTACAAAGGATCCGAATTGGGTTTTCCAGAACAAGGGTAAAAAATTTGGCTCCGATTGGAAAACCACCAAACTTAAACCGTAGCCATTTTTCAAAGACTAAAATTGAGGATGTTACAGCATGTCTACTTAAGGAAACCTAAAACTCACAGAGGAAGCGACTGCACAAGCATAGTCAATTACGTCATAGTTCTCCTCCAACGACTCTCGACAGACTAGCCGATCTCCAATGGACACCTTGAGAACTCCAGTACATAAGGAGCAGTGATATTGTGAAGAGGTTGGCCATATTGAATACTGCAATCATTATCACAAATATAAACTATAGTTGATCTTGCTTTGTATTGTTCTCTGTATTTAGTTTAGCACTAGAATAACTAATAGTCGAATCTACAAGTGTAAGAGCAGTGTGTATATCCTAATAGTGTGATCTATCGATTATAAGAAACAACACTAGCCGATTATAACTTATTCTATTCATCATTAGTGGAATCCAGCTGCTATTAAGGTTATTAGACCGAGAGTGGACGTAGGCTTGGATATAAAGCCGAATCACTATAAATCGTAGTGTGATTGTCTTGATTCACTATGATCAGCTTATCATTATCACATACTTTGTTCTATTTAAGATACTATCCTAAGTGTTGATTGTTTAGTATTGTGCAAAAGCTTTTATTATCATCACTCAAGTGTAGTAGATTATTATTCAAACAACTAATAAAAAATTAGCAGAAAAAGGATACCAGAAGTGCCATAAGTTGTGTACGGAGATCACTTTGGTGCCATAACTTTTTTTCAGATCACTTTGATGCCAAATCGAAGAAAAATAGATCAATTTAATGACTCCGACCAAAATTTTGGCGGCCAAAAAAGCCGATGTGGCATTTATATTTTAAAAAAAATGGTCTGACTTGTACACGTGAAAATTATGTAGCTTTTTTTCGAATTTTTTATTCTTTTTAATCTTTTTTTTTTCCTAACTTTTTTTCAGTCGGCAAGCCATGTCAGTGCTACGTAGGATTTTCAGCAAGCCATGTCAGCATTGACACTAAAGTGATCGTTTTTCAAAAAAGTTGACATCAAAGTGATCCAAAAAAAGTTATAGCACCAAAATGATCTCCGTTACACAAGTTATGGCACTAATAGTGTCATTTTACCAAAACTTGGCTCATCCATAGAAAAATATATTCAACTTTATATGATAGTTGGGTGTTGTCCCGTACCAAAGTGCTTCCTCCAGATCCATCTCCAGTCAGAAAGTTATTAGACATGAAAGCACAGAAAAAGTCAGCGATTTACTTATGAAGAGGAGATTCCTAAGAGGATAAGATATGCAGTCTCTTGCCCTTCACATCAGCTCTAGCTATTCAAGCATTTGATTACATGTCATCATGATCTTTTCTTGTGGCTGTCATTAGGGGTGTAAATGGTTCGGTTCGGTTCGGTTTTCTTGAAAAATCGAACCGAACCGAACCATTAAGGGTGCCCTCTTGAACCGAACCAAAACCCCCTCGAACCGAATTGGAACCAAACCGAAAAATCAATTTAGTTCGGTTTAATTCGGTTTGGTTCGGATCAATTTTCGATTCCTTCTTTCTTTTTTTGTTGCTTTTTATGCATCGCCACTTGGATCGCTCGCTCTCTCCCCTTCCTCTTTCTTCTTGACCAACTTCTCATTCTGCAACTTCAACTTCTCGTTCTGAACAGAAGCGGAGATCACTTCCATTCAACCGGTCGGTCACCATGTGAACAGAGCCCGCGGAAAAGCCTGTGGCGGTAAGCCCTCTTTCGAGTGAGCTGGTTCCGTGCATCTACAGCTCGTTCGAATCGTTCATGACAACCGGCGATTCCATCAAAGGTAAGGTCCAAAGGTTCTGTAGCTTGTTCGAATCTGCCAAGTCCCCATCTCAGGGTGCTATTGAGGCCTAAACCGTAGTGGTTGCTCATGCCCCTTCCAAGCTGAAACCCGCGAAGTCGGTCGATTGTGGGTACGATCACGACTGCTCATTTAGGTTGCTGGGCAAAAAGGATAGGATTGTGGTGTATTTCACCAATTCGGAGGACGTTCGAGGATTGTTACGCCATGAGGATGATATTAAGGGGATTCAGGGTTTGGGTCCACGAGAGGGATGTTTCGATGGACTCAGCGTATAGGAAGGAGCTGCTGAGTGTGTTGGGGGAGAAAAATGTTAGCTTGCCGCAAGTTTTCGTCATTCAAAGCTGCCCTCTCCATTTCGAGGCCATCCATCAGCTCGCCTAACCCACTCCCTCAGCCCCTCCACCTCTTCATCCCTTTGGTGAAGCAGAGGGAAGAAGAGACACGAAGGTAAATCAAGCGTCCCTCAAATCCGGGTACGAGTTGCTGTTTCTCATCCTCCCAGACGAACTCGAGGAGAACCCATATTCGCCCCGATCAGAGCTCCGACAGTTGTAGCTGTCGTACCACTTGTATGGCGTCGCCGGGTTCGCCGATGACGACAACTTCCGTGAGTCCAACCTCAGGTACAAGCCCGACGATCCCGCGTTTTCGCCGTGGTTGGATCTACTGAGGAACCCACAGACGATGGCAAAGAGGACGATGATGAGGTTGATAGTGTCCCAACTCTTCTTGAAGGAACGGGGCAGAAGATCTGGGAAGTAAGGTTAAGGAAGACGAAGAGCCAAAGAGAGTAGCATCGGTCTGAAAAGCCTTTTAGGGTAAAAAGCAAAGGGTGTATTTTCAGTTCGGTTCGATCTGAACCGAACCGAAATAAATCGAACTGAAAGAAAAAGAATGGTTTTTTTTAGTATCCGAATCGAAAATCGAACCAAACTGAAATGCACAAAATTTTTGGTTCGGTTCAGTTCGATTTGTATCTCGGTTCTGTTTTTCGGTATGGTTTTAACACCCCTAGCTATCATAATCATTGAATGGTTCATTTTTGGCCTTGTTTTGCTCTAAGAGTTCTGCATATAAATTAGTGCATGGAATAAATCATGACAAATAATTATCTTAATGATTCAATTCGAATATATCAGCATACAGTAATCTCAACCTTGTATAGTTGCTAAATTACACAAATGGGCACGCTCACAATGTGATACTGAGAGCAAGCCAAAGTTCTCCCATCTCAAGGGACTCACACTTGCTGGAGATTTTTTCTTGTCAAGTTGTTGCCGTCGCCATTCATCAAAATATCAATCAATCAATTTGCGAGATTATTTTTTATTACCGCTTTTAACTGACTACTACATTGTGAAATTATCTTTAAAGTTCTATCAGTGCGTTACGTACTAATTTTCATTCTATTGCTGCAGAATATAGTTTCCAAGGGCTGAATATATGTTCGCCCTCTATGTCAGTAGAAATGATGGATATATTAAAGCTATCACTGAATATACATCAAAAGCTTGATCATCTATCCAGTTTATGTGTCTAATTGCTAACTTTGCTTAACATTTTTGTGGAAGACATTGATCATTGCACAATTTTAAGAGCGAAACATATTTTGTAACATCTATCATTGCATCAAATTTTATAATTCCCATTTAATTTTAGAGGCTCGAAATTGGCTCTCTTTAACATATTTTGTAACATCGTGAATCGGGGAATTTCGGACACGACTCGAGAAAGCGAGGAAATATTTTGGAGATCAAATATATTGATATTATTCCTCATTTAATTTTAGTAAGTCACGGTTCGAAAATTGAGCCGGTTCTCGCGGTTCGGTTCGTAACCAGAATAATAACCCGGTTCAAACGGTTCGAAGGGAATGAACGGATAATTAGGAAACGGTACGCGTCGGGCGGCGAGGGATCCGATCACTCATTCTGGATCACAACCGAGCCTCGCCCGTCGTCGGGCGAGGAAACGAGGAAATATTTTGGGCCTCGCCCGGCTGCCGGCGAGGCTCGATCCTAGCGAGGGTGATGGATCGCCCGGCGCCCGCGAGGCTCTTTGAGCCCAGCGAAGCCGGCGGAGGAAGACAACAAAAAAAAAAGGAAAAAAAAAAAAAACAGAAAAGGAAAAACAGAAAAGAAAAAACAATTAAATATAAATTGTAATTAAAATGTAAATTGTAATTAAATTTGGGGATAAAAAGACATGACTTGAACTTAATAAATTATCATTAAGCACATTACAATTCGTTACAACGATCTATAAAAAAAAGGAGCACAATATATATGCCTTAAAATGATCTCAAAACCTAAACATTCCGTGCACACTGCACAGGGGATCAGAGGTCACATGTCGTCGGATTATATTTGGGTTTCCCTAAGCTCATGTGGGCGTACCCGATATGAGAAACAAGGGTTCCCGAAATATTTGCCAACTCCAATAGTTCTTTTACCCTCAATCGTCACTACCCGTTCCAGTACCGGTAGCGGTAGTATCTCCATCGTTAAAGAATTCGGATTCAGTATTGCGATCTATCTCTTGTTGCCGGTATTGAGCCTTCGTCCAATCAGCAACACAAGCTTGCATCTGCACTGATTCTGGATCTAATCTTGAAACGATATTCATCCAAAATATTACCTCCGGCACTAAATGCTTGTTCGACCGCAATTGTGGAACAAGGGGTTGAAAAAATCTGTTTTGCAATAAGAGAAAGGATTGGGTATCGGCTTGCGTGCCCCTTCCACCAATCCAAAAATAAAAAATCTGTACCACATTCAGTAATCTCAAATGAAACGCTTAAATAACTCTCTAATTCAGAAATATTTCCTATTACTCCCTTTTGTTTTTTTTGTCTATGTAATAAAAGTTGGTACCCTCTACTAATTTTACCTGTACCGTCATTTTGTATCTCCATAGATTGAGAAGATCCAGTATCACCTAAATTATATTTAGTATAAAATTCATTATATAATTCTATTACTACGTTTTTAACATTACGTACTAAAGTTGTAACATTTATCTCATCACAATGTAAACATTGATAATACACACGCAAAAAATCATTTAAGCCATCAAATTTGCAACGCGGATCAAAAACACAAGCAACTAAATAAATAATGGGAATTTCCCTATAATAATGTAACCACTTCGTTTTCATTGCAAGTATAGTATGTTGTAATTGAACATCATTTTCACATTCATCAAAAATTCCTACAATATTAGTACACTCTACTAAAAATAAATGTGGAGTAGGATAATAAACACGGACAAAGTATAAGTTGCATCATTAAAAACCTTTAAAATATCTAAAATTTTTTGGCAAATATCCCACTCTTGTGGGTATAAATTAATCTGAGGTACATTATCAGAAATGAATGCACATAATAAATCTTTATATGCTAAAGATTCAGTAAGCAAGTGGAAAGTAGAATTCCAACGAGTTGGAACATCTTTTGAAATCTTTTTGGCCTTCGCCATTTTCTCTACAAAATTTACCCCATTCTCTCATTTTTTTGGGGATGTTTCCATAAAAATTGAATCGCCATTTTATTGGTTGAAGAAAAATATCGAGAGTTTTCAAACCATCTTGTACACATAAATTTAAAACATGACAAGCACATCTAACGTGAAAAAATTTTCCGCCAAAAGAGGGTTTACAAATATTTTCTAACTCGACAATTGAAGCGGTATTTGCTGCAGCATTATCAAAACCAATTGAAAAAAAATTTTGTTAAGCAAATAATATTCTTCTAAAATTTGCCTAATTAATCTATAAATATTATTTGCCGTATGATTATCATCGAAAACTCTAAATGCAATGACTCTTTTTGAATACTCCACTCGTCATCTATCCAATGACATGTTATGCCCATGTAAGAATGACTTTGCCAAGGATCACTCCAAATGTCACTACCTATATGCACGCATCCATTAAATTGCATAAAAAGTTTTGTAAATCTTTTTTCCTTTTTGTAAAGATCTTTAATTGATCGTTTAACTGAATTTCTAGAAACACGTTTTGCTTGTGGAGCACATGCATTTTGTACAAATTCATTAAAACCAAATCTTTCTCCAAAATTAAATGCTAAATGCTCAACGGAAATAAATTTGCCTAATTCTTCCCTATAAGTTTTGTCATTAAAACGAAATAAGGGGAAGTGTTAGGATAACGATACCGGAAATTTATTGTTGCACGATATCAATTCCCGTTTCGGTTGGATGTTTGCTTTTAAGATGTCGTTTAAATGTTCCATATCCTTGTCCACCTGTATATTTATATATTTTCCCACAATATTTACAAATTATATCATACCTTTTTTCACCAATATCAAACCTTTCCGTTTTCGTGAAGTGATTCCAAATGTCAGATGTAAATTCTCGTTCCGCTTCCTTTGTTGTAGATATTTCTCCAGGAGGATTAAAACTTTCTTGAGTCGGGGACGCACTCCATATCGGAAAAAATGTTGATTTCATCATCTTGAAAATCTGCATATTCACGAGGATCAAAAGAATGATGGGATTCCGTCGCGATATTCTTACTTTTGCGGATGGCACTCGACTTCCACTTGCCATTTTGAGTGGATTAAGAGAATTGAGCGGATTAATTGGGAGAATTAAGAAAGAATTGCGTGGATTGAGAATTGGAAGAATTTAAGAGAATTGGCAATTGGAAGAATTTGAGTATTGAGAAAATTTAAGACTTGAGAGAAGAGAATTTGAGAGAATTTGAGAGAATTGTGTGAGTATTGAGAGAATTGTGTGAGTATTTATAAGAAAAAATTGAGAACATACATTTGGGGTTGGTATGGATGAAAAATGAAATTTCGATGCGGGGAATGAAAAAATGACCATTTTGCCCCTGACCTAATTTTGGGTTCCGAATTTTGGATTAATTGTGGGAATTAATTTAAAGTTATTTCAATCCAATAATTCAGCCATGGAAATTACTAAAGTGTCCCTCAATTATTGGATAGGGATTAATGTGGGCTAAGTATTCAAAGGGCATTTTGGAAATTTTGAAAATGTTGGTCAAACCTCTTTGACCATTTAATATATTTGTTTCTTCCCATTATTTCCCTCCTCACCCGGCCAATTTTCTCTCCTTTTCCCTCTCCCAAAATCTCTCTCCATTTCTTCATTTGTGGGTGATTGCCGCCAGCCGAGCCACCGCCACTCACCGCCCGTCTTTGCCGTTCGGTTGCCGCTGGGCTCACCACCACTTGACCATCGTCCCATCTCTCCCTTTCATCTCTCTCTATTCATTTCGGCCAAGGACACGCCCGGATAGCCCAAGTCGTGAACGCCCGGTGTGAGGAGTTGCGGATCGCCCTTAAAAACGGCGCCCCGCCCTAGCCGTCGACCCCCCACCCTCATCCCTCTCTCTCCCCTTGCGACCACCAGCCTCACCCCTGTTTTTTGCCTTGATTCGGTCTAGCCAAGGTCCTGGGACTACCCCGCCTAAGTGCCGCCGATTCCACCGCCCATCAGCAATTGGCCGCTCGTTCCTCGTCGGTTTAGCGGAGTTCGGAGCGTAGAATTAAGTGAGTATAAACTCCTAAACCTTAATTAGGACTGATTTTGCCCTCTAGATGAGATTAGTTGGTTTTAAGGATTAATTAGGTGGTTATTAGGTTGGGTTATGGACTGATGATCATTGGATGATTGTGTGGAGTATTTGGGAGTTAAACACGTCAATTTGGAGGCGGATTGATGCCCTAATGTGGCTGTTTGGTGGCTGCCATACTTAGATTCGAATTTGGTTAAATTTGACTAAGATGAGGCCTAATTAGATTAATGCCGTGATTACCCATGTTGAGGATTAATTGGACAATTTGGGGAGTTTAATTGCAATGTTCGCGATTATGCCTTGTTTAAATGATTTGTGGGCTGAATTGTGTGCCTTGATGATCAATTGAATGATGCCATGTCGCGTGGTTGTGTGACCGATTAATGCTGTGTGCGATTGGCCATTGATTGGCGTGAATTATGGTGCCCGAGAATGTGAATTATGTGTTGAACTTGTTAGCATGTTATTTCGGCACGTGTGGTATGAATTGGGCACATATTGATTTTGTTGAATTATGTGCTCGTGATTGAAATTGATTGCTCATTTTGCATGGTCACGCATTCCGTATGCCAAGAATGGGCATGAGATGAAATTGTGCAAGTATGTGTGCCTGACATAAGCATGTGTGATCACCCTAAATGCCCAAATGCGTTTGTGTGGGGCTCAGATAAAATTGGCAATGTGCCGTGTGATCACTTAAGGCCTTGGTCGTAACCTTGGTCGTGCCGTCCTTATGTATTTTGAAGGGGCCGATGCCGGTTTGTCCGGAAGGCGACATTGGTGCATAAGGAGATCGGTGTTGCGCCTCATGCACTTTGGAGCAGACTAAAGACATTGGGCTGGAAATGCGCTTCGACGCGGGTCGCGGAGTGTTGTGAGCTTTCGGGCCGTGGCCTTCGAGTCGGTTTATAAATTGCTAAAATGAGAAGTGTGTCGAGTGCATGATTTGAGGAGATTCGTAAGCATGACAAATGTATGCCAGAATATATGACTAATGTGTGAGTCGGTGATTCGATGTGTACGATAGGCACTTTGAGGCATGAGCCACAAGTATGGCGACGTGTGACCAAAGGTGTCGCAGCGTGGCGTCGTGATTTATATATAATGCCTAACCATAGGTCGGGTTATATATTTGATCCGGCCCGAGGGCCTAGGTCAATTGATTGAAATTGTTATGTAGTGTGTGCTTGGTTTTTCCTGTTAGGAGGTATATGTTAGCCTAGTTTTGGTTTAGGGGTTTTTACTCGCTAAGCTTGTCTCATTGTCTTATAAACTCACTCTTTTCAGACCCCTCCTCCCAGCATTGAGGATGGTAGGTGAGCCGACACATTTTGGGAGGAGCCCCGGATAAATATGGCATTTGACCGCAGAGCCATATACCCTCTTTGATGTTGGTGGTTATTGACCCGTTTTAGCTTTTATAAGTATACCTGGTGTAAAACAGATGTCGTATATATTTTACCAGAAATGTAATGTGTATATTTCCAGTCTCATTGGTTTTGACTGTTATGCTATCATTGGTTGTCTGATTTATTGTACGGGTGTATATATATATTTATATATGTCGCTTCCGCATGTGCTTTGATCTGAGTGCTTTGGGCGTTGGGTCGGCGACGCGTCCTAGGACGTCGCAACAAAATTCGACCTAGGCGTGGGATGCTCGTTCTTCGTGGGGTACGGAGCGTGACATCTTTCCTCAAAAGATTAAGCTTCACCTTGCTTATGAAGGTTTGTTCCATTTAGATTTGGCCCATTCTATCGCCAACCTTGCCAACGCGTCCATGGGGTCAATAGACTTCTTCAGAAGCGGATCATCACAAGGCAGAACACCCTGCATTTCGTCGGAAGTGAGGGCTACGGTGTTTGCAGCCCTGACGAGGAGGAGTTGGATTGCTATTTTTAAGAGCTTTCGCACCCCTTCGATGTCCTTTCCGTGCAATGCCTCAATTGCGGGAATGTAAATGTGGTCCACGGTTGCTTTGTCCGGCAGCACGACTTCGAAGCCCTTATTAAGCATAGGAAAAGAGTAGGCGATACATTCATCATTTGAATCTCCATAGAATCAGTTGAAATTCAATCACCCGGAAGAGCCAAAATTATATCCCCAAGTGAGAGAACATTTTCCTTTGTCAGTTATATACCTGAACATTTCCAACTTTAGACCTCAACAAGAACCAGAATCCAGATCAGCAGAATGCAATTATAAGTGTCGAGTCCTAGGACTAAGACAAGATATATGTGACTGATGCGAAAATTAGCTGTGCCCATAAGGAAACTATAAGCCTAATGATATGACTGTTTGCCATAATCATATCACGTATGAGATTATGCAGACAAAGATCTGGTACAGCTTTTTATTTCGAGAAACATTTGCATTCTGTGACGGTTTTCATTTACATTTACGCTAAGACACTCCTCTTGAATGCTGTTCAAAGATAATTTTTTACTTAAAGCCATTTACCAACATATTCTTTACCAGAGGCGTGTAACGAATGTGACATACCTGCCTCTGAAGCTGCTCCCGATAAAAGCTGCTCATCAAAACAGCGTCGGTTGCGAGCGGCCCGATTCGTACTTCACTTCCAGGTTCAAGTGGCTTCAAATTTACCCTCTTGAGCTCCCTCGCGATGCATTCACCCACGTGAAGGAATGGCCAGGCACACCCTCTGGATACCTCCTCGTGCCACACATGACACAAGTTACATGGCATTACCACACCCGGCTCCTGCATCCTCAAGAAATGCTCTCTTTCTCCGCAAGTTTTCGACAGCCGCATCTTCATTTAACTCAGACCGAACATTTCTTCCACGCGAGTGGAATGGACTATAAAGGGAAAGGTCTTTGTTTAATGCTGGGTCGCTGCAGACCACGAAAGGGACACTTTCTTCCCCGCCCTTGGAGCTCCATAAGTCAAGCTTCTCCAAGAAAACTAGTGTAGATAGCGCAGATGGTCCTCCAATTATGCCAACAGTATTTCGACGGCCAAGCAGAGGATTTGGGAGAGGGTGTCTTCATGGAGCTGAATTAGACCTTGAAAAATTTCGAGATTCCGGTGGATTTCCTCTAGCATCTGTTGGCGCCAGAACTGACAACAAAAGTTAACCTTCAAACTGCTCAGGCTTCGTTCTGCCCCGACTCCTAATCTTGTTCACATTTTCTGTATAGATTGGCCAACTATATGAGCTGTGGAAGGACATTCCTAAGCTTCCTTCTAACATCTCCAAAGACCACATGAAGTTGATCAACTACTTGTTGGGCGGCTTTCTGTTCTGAATCAAAATTTGCAATCTGAACACGCTCTGAGCTCCGAACTATCCATCAGAATGCTCTGGTCATCAAACGCTTGTGGGGTTAAAAGAACTTACACAATGCTCGAAACGATCTCCGAAATCCCAGATCCCAGATACCTGCTCGAAAGGCAATTTAACTAGCGCTTTCTGTTGGAACCAAAAGGGATACAGACTTTTGATAACTTCGGAGGAAGAGCAAACAAATACAATGAAGAGAGAATAATATTCAAAATGTCTTTTTGTGTAGGCTTTACATGGAGAGCACACCACACACCCTTACAAGCTTAATTAACTCTCTCACTCTCTATGCTCGACTCACTAAACAAACTCTTGCGTGTGTGTGTATATATATATATATATATATATATTATATATATGCATCACCGCCTCTTGAAGTCCAAACGACTTCAATATATATATCTAGCCTAGTAGAAGCCAAAAAATATAAACTGTCAACAATACATTTTATATAAGTAGGATTTACTAGTTCACCAATTCCTTCTTTCTTTAGCTCCAACCATTCTGCTACGGGTGTCCGAATTGATTTGAGCAATCTTATCTTGAGTCACTTCAAATTATCATTAGCATATTTTTGCTATGAAAGAAATATGCCATCATTTGTTTGCTTCTTTTCCAAACCTAGAAAATAGCGCATCAATCCCAAATCTATCATCACGAACTAGCTAGTCATGGCCTCCTTGGATTCAGTAAACATCTTTTCACAACTTCTTGTAAATATTAAGTAATCAACATAAAGGCATATAATTATGATATCACCTTTAGTATTTGACTTGATGTACAATGTATGCTCATAAGGGCACTTTCGAAAACTATGCTCAAATAGGTACGTGTTGATCCTCATGTGCCAAGCTCGAGGTGTCTGTTTTAGCTCATACAATACTTTTTTTAGTTTGTAAACTTCATTTTCATGACCATGTGGTTGCTCCACATATAATCATCAAGAAAACCATTGAGAAATGTTGATTTCACATCCGTTTGATGGATCTTCCAACAGTTCTGAGCTAGGGGTGCTAAGATCATCCGAATGATATCCATTCAAACCATTGGTACAATTACTTCAAAATAATCAATAACTACCTTTTGCTTTTACAACCAACCTATTTTTGTGATGGTACATCTAATTGTCAGGTTTATACTTCATCTTGTACACCCACTTGACACCAATGGATTTCTTACCAAGTGGTAAAGAAGTTAGCACCTATGTGTCATTCTTTTCAATGGAGTGGATTTCTTCATATGTTGCTTGGATCGACTTCTTATCTACATATGCATCATTATAAGATATGGGGTCACATTCTACAAATAAACAAAAATTTACAATTGTTTCATTGGTGATTCCTTCACTATCACCATCATCATCTCTTGTGACCACAAAAATCTTAAATTTTACTCATATCTACTGCAATCGCTACAACCAATGAATTAGCGGATCTAAAATTGCCATTGGTGAAGAAAATGAACTACCAAGCAAAAACGATGGATCTTCAATGGAAGATTTTTTTGTCTCTCCCACTAATGGATCATTGTCAATAGGGATACTTTTTTGGTCAATCTTTTGGTTCTAGTCTCAGGGTTCATCTTCAAAAAATTGGACATCGATTAATAATTACCTTCTCCATGATTGGATTATACAACTTATAACCATTAGTCACATCATTATAGCCGATGAAAGTGCACTTCTGGCTTTTGTCATCCAACTTTTTCCCCGTTCTTTTGGTATATGGGGATATGTCACGCACCCAAATATTCGCAAGAACGAAACAATTGGCTTGTTGCTGCTCCAAGCCTCTTCTAGGGTTCTTCCAAGAACACTCATTATTGGAACACTATTTAGCCCAATTACAGCACAAGCAATGGCTTCTGCCCAAAACTTCTTTTGTAAATCTTTGGTCTTTAGCATACTTCTTACTATTTCAAAAATTATCCTCTTTTTTCATTCTGCTATACCATTTTACGGAGCAGTACAGCTAGCGGTCAACCAACATTGCACTCCATGAATTTTACAGAATTTGTCAAATTCATTTGAAGTACATTCGCCACTTCTTTCTGATCTCAACGTCTTTAAATTAAAGCCACTATGTTTCTCAACATAGACTTTAAATTCTTTAAATTTACCAAAAGCTTCTCATTTTTCTTTTAAGAAATATACCCATGTTTTTTTGGTAAAATCATCAACGTGTACCTTTCTTGTTGAAGTGATTTTTTGCAAAATATCCCACGCCACTTTCGCAATCTTCTCACTCAATAATTTTTCATATATTGGTTCTTCCACAGCTTGAAAGATTGCATACAATGCATTTTGATCTTTCTTTCAGAACTCCACCAACAAATCTTTGTCCTCCTTTTTCAAAGCATCAAATGCTTCATCATCAGCCACTAGTTCGGTGTAGTCATTCTCCACCCGGATTCAACAAATCTTGTGATTTGAAAAGAACCTTCATATGGATGGGCCAATTATTGAAATTTCTTCCATTCAACTTTGGAAGTTGTAATTGAATATGGAACTAGTGGATGCCATTACCATCTCTGATACCAAGTATTGGAACCAAAAGGGATAGTTACTTTTGATAACTTTGGATTAAGAGCACACAAATACAAAGGAGAGAGAATAATATTCAAAATGCCTTTTGCGTAGACCTTACATGGAGAACATGTTAGATGCATGTGTGAGTTATATCAAAGAAATCTCACATCAAAGAATTGATGTAATATGAAGCAGTTAATATATCATAGTTAGCTCATAACTCATTGGCTAAAACTTTTGAGTGAATAAGAGTTCAATTGGATATGTTGATGGCTCGAACTTAGATTCTCTCTTGATGATCTTCCTAGTAAAAGTATTGGGTTTCTGTCGCTCTCTCTCAACTTGATAGAGAGGCAAGCCACTTGGTTTCCCTTATCATTTTAAAGTAAAAAAACGTAGGCATCCTTATCTATTTGATGTGGCTAAAAGAATCCTACTTTGACCCAAACTCTTCTTTGGCGGTTTAAAAAAGCTAATTTAGATGCTTTTTCTTCAACCAAAAACAATTTCAGTATTTCTATCACTTTCTGCACTGCTTTAACGGTTCCATTCACTTAACACACGTATCGCTAGATGCAAAATACTCTCACAGAACCAGAACCAAAAGATTGGTATTGATCTTGCATCTATATTGGAGCAATTACGTTGGAGAAGGACGGCAAAGAGCCGATACATTTGCTGTCCAGGGTATCTGTCCAATCTTTGAAATGTTTACGCGACACGAACATCGGTGGGACCGGCAAGCATCTCATAAGATCTTGCCAGAGCATCGTTATCGACCGTTGATAGTTTTGCTCATACATGAAGACATGAGATATCTATGACCTCCGCCTGAATTATTATATCCTTGTCTTAACATGTTGATGGGGACTTCTCTAAAGCAGGAGATAGGAAGTGGGCAAGAACTGAGAATAGAAGGGTAGGCTTCTGTGGTCTGTAGGCCTCAAAGATAACAAACAAAGCAAGAACTCGCTATGGTCCCCTGCAAGCTATAAAAGAATCGGATAACAGGGACTTTTCAAAACTGTTTTACACTACGCTTGCATTAGAAATCGCCAGTTATCACCTTAGCACATTGCCAAGGGATTGTGGATATTGTTTAATCAGACACCATGCACCTTATTGGACATTACCGGGATTCAAAATCTGGCAAGAGCAAAACATGGAAAAATTTTCTTCCCCAGTCCTGTGTGGACCGAGATGGATAAAAAAAACTGTGATTTTATGAGTATCATGTGAGCTTCACACGTAATATCAACGATTGTGATGCATTTGATCGGTTGGATTCCAATCCAAGCAATACTTTGCAAATGAGATATGATTTCTTGCTTTGTCATATGGCAACCGTAATATAGGCGTTAGTTTCCTCTCTCTGACTGACGTTGATGCTGTCTGATCCAAGTGGATTAATTATAATCACCACAACGAGACCAGACAAACGTGAGCAGCCGCCACATTGATCGTCGACAAATGGCGCGTCACTACCATGTTCTAATCTTAAAGCCAATTGAATTCGTACTGAAATGATTGGGAATCAGCTTCATCTTCAAAAACGGATAGGAACACAAGCCAATGAGATATAGCTAGGCGCACAGGCATTCCGGTAAATCTCTCAAGATTATGTTTGACTGGGCTCCTGATCAGCTTCTTTGTTCGCACTTGTACAATTGGCGGGGGAAATAATAATTAAAAAAATCATTAACTTATTGCTCTTGTATCAATTTAGTCCAAAATATTTTAATTTGCTCAATTTAATTATAAATATTTTGACGATTTACTAATTTAATCATTCCGCCAATTTTAATAGGACACTAACGTACACACCAACCATCTTACATGATACGGTTAGCGTTACTATGGACAATTTTTATAAATTTTTAAAAGATTTTCTGAATTTTTTATATTTTTATTTATTTATTCTCTTTTTATTTTCTTTTCTTTCTTTCTTTTCCTTTTTCTTCTTTTTAAGCCCAATTAGGTTCGCCAGCCAACCCTTGCCCGATCATCGGAGAGGGCTAGCTGACCCTCGTCAACCCCAAGTGAGGTCACCGGCCGTTGGGAGAGGGCCGTGAAGCTCTCACCGCCAGACCGAGGGTCATGAAGCCCCTCATCCGGACCTGGTGATGGCCGAGAAGCCCTCGCCCGGTTGCGCAAGAGGGTCACGACACTTGCCCAATCGGCCACTGCGGCAAGGGTCGTGACCCTCGCCCGTCCATGATGAGGGCTTCGTGGCCCTCATCGATCGTGTTATAGCTGTGACTGTTTTGCCTATAATAGAGATTACGACAACGTTTGTTTTGTGAAAAAGCGAATGATTTAGAAAACATTTCCTTCAAATTAAAAATTTTGTGTGCACAAAAAATGAATGAACGAAAAAAAGATTTTTGATATTTCACGAAAATATTTAGACATAAATTATTTATCCAAAAAAACGCTTTCTATTGACTTATTATTGAGGCAATATAGGTGATATTTTTAGGAGATATTTTCCAAATCATTTATTTTTCACGAAACAAACGGAACCTACGTTATAATAGCTATCATTGAAAGCAAAAATTGTAATAATTTGTCAGGGACTTGTAATGGAAAAGTCATGACCGCAAGTCTGCAAACCAAAGGTGATGTAAATCCTCTTGGGCTTGTTTAGTGATTAAGTAACAAACGTGTTTGGGTGGGTTAACACGCCGACACATAGTCAATTAGTGCCGATAATTCTTATGTTTAGGCTTACTAATCTAAGCTTTGGCTTTAGCCTGATCTATTCGTTAAAGTTTTCTGGGATATGTCACGGGCTGAGGTGATTTACCTGCCTAATGCGAATTTTTTCATCAGCTGCTAAGATGAAATTAAATTTTCGGTTCCTGGCGTTCAAGGAGATTCCACTTTTTAGTCCTTATTCTTTGTTCGGTTACAATTCTATTCTCTGTACTATTCTCCAGCGACAACATATCTCATTCCGTGCAAATTTCGGTCAAAATTCATTGAAAGTTGTCGAGTCGGCACCCTTCACAACCTTCCAAAGTAAATTGAGTTTTAGGTCCCCATGCTATTAAAATTGTCAATTTTGGTCCACGCGCTTTTTGTTTAGTGACACAAAACTAGTCCCTATATTATTTTTCAACTGAAACATAATTACATTCATCATATTTCTATCCGAAATCTTATGAAAATATTACATCAAGACCAACTATTACTTGGTGATTCCTACTACTATAAGTGTGCACAAAATTGATTGACAGTCTTATTAGAAAAAAAATTGTAAATAACTTTTTAACCACAATTTTAGCTCCCCATCTAGTAGGCAAATATTTCAGACAAAAATTATGTCAACTCTACGGATAAAATATCAAACATTTAAGATTTAATGGTTTTAAAAAAGAGTTTCTTCAATTTTTACTAATAAATCCATCAATATTAACAATAAAACTTATTCACATACAGATCATGCATTGAATAACAAAGGATGTAATTTCAGTATTATTTGAAATGGAAATGTCTATTATTGTACTTAAATCTCATCAATCAATGATATGAGGACTAGTATTGTTGTAGAAACGCAGTATAAACTCAGGTTGCATTTGTCTTAGAGACTTGTACACGTAGGCTCCAGGTGTCAAGTGCGGACTCAATAATATCTAGCATATTTTGATTAAAAATTTGATGGAAGCACTTGTTGCATGAGAATAGTACAAACAATAGAATTTAAGTGAATAAAGTATAAGGACCAAAAGGGAAATTTCCCAAAACTACAGGGATCGAAAATGTAATACTCTAAAAGAAATTTTATCAAATACTGAACTACTATACATCCGACATCAACTTTACGGATAATATCAGTTGGTGTAGATAACGAACAAGGCTAGAGATACTAAGACTTCTTACTAATGTATGCCTAGTCTATGATGTGTCACATTTTGTTTGGTTGTATGAATATCTCGATCATGAATTGTATGGGTCCAATTTGTTCAAACACTTAACCAAAACCTGACTCATCAGTTAATAAACACGTTTTAATAAAAAGTCTTAGTATACTGCCATTATCTACATGAAATACCATTCGCCGAAAAATGCAGAATTAAATGACCAAACACTTTGATATTTTCAAACAGCCGCTCTCATGCCAGCCATTCAACGTAGATTGGGCATGGATGTAATACGCTTTGTTTCAAAGCTTTAAGGTATGAAGTGTCACGTTCGTTACAATTCATCAGCACTAATCTTTGCAACATCGACTCGTCCAATCCACAAGATGGTATTTGTTTTAGTATAAGAGCCAGCCGTTCCTGCATTCTTCAGGCCAATTTAATGCTCTTTTGGTAAGAGATCCAAAAGCCCGTAAAGAGCCGATGCCTTCGCTACAATTACTCTCTCTTGCTTGATGATTTAGTCCTTTAGGTCCGTAAAAGTTGTTGTCTCGTCCACTATATGATAAAAATATTCTCTGATGCTAAATTTGAAATCAGGGAAGGGTCAAGCACGTGTTGCGTAGAGAGAGAACATCAGGGCATTATTAGCCTTGGGGACAAAAGGCCGGTTTGGTTCAACTTTGAAAATGCTACTTGGGAAAATGCAAATACCTTTGGGTGAAAGCCCATTGGAGAAATGCAAATGGTGTTTGGTAAAAATATTTTGTAAAGCTACTTTGGCCAAAATATAGTGTTTGGTGAATTTTTTTTGCAAATAGACTTTGAGAATTATCTTATTTAAAAAAAAAAAAAAAACTTATCCATCGCCATGGAGGCCCGACCGTCACGGGGCCGGAGGTCGGGCAACCCCGTGAGCCAAACCCGCCACCATCGGCGATAAAGGAGCACAATATATATGCCTTAAAATGATCTCAAAACCTAAACATTCCGTGCACACCGCAGGGGATCGAGAGGTCACATGTCGCTCGGATTATATTTGGTTTCCCTAAGCTCATGGGCGCATACCCGATATGAGAGCAAGGGTTCCCGAAATATTTGCCAACTCCGATAGTTCTTTTTACCCTCAATCGTCACTACCTGTTCCAAGACCGGTAGCGGTAGTATCTCCATCGTTAAAGAATTCGGATTCAGTATTGCGATCTATCTCTTGTTGCCTGTATTGAGCCTTCGCATTCAATCAGCAACACAAGCTTGCATCTGCACTGATTCTCGGATCTAATCTTGAACGATATTCATCCAAAAATATTACCTCCGCACTAAATGCTTGTTCTAATCCTTAACCGTGGGAACAGGGGTTGAAAAATCTGTTTTGCAATAAGAGAAAGGATTGGGTATCGGCTTGCGTGCCCTTCCACCAATCCAAAATAAAAAAATCTGTACCACATTCAAGAATCTCAAATGAAACGCTTAAATAACTCTCTAATTCAGAAATATTTCCTATTACTCCCTTTTGTTTTTTTTTTGTCTATGTAATAAAAGTTGGTACCTCTACTAATTTTACCTGCACTGGTCATTTTGTATCTCCATAGATTGAGAAGATCCAAAGATCACCTAAATTATATTTAGTATAAAATTCATTATATAATTCTATTACTACATTTTTTAACATTACGTACTAAAGTTGTAACATTTATCTCATCACAATGTAAACATTGATAATACACTTAAAAAAAATCATTTAAGCCATCAAATTTGCAACGCTGGATCAAAAACACAAGTAACTAAATAAATAATGGGAATTTCCCTATAATAATGTAACCACTTTTTTTCATTGCAAGTATAGTATGTTGTAATTGAACATCATTTTCACATTCATCAAAAATTCCTACAATATTAGTACACTCTACTAAAAATAAATGTGGAGTAGGATAATAAACACCGGACAAAGTATAAGTTGCATCATTAAAAACCTTTAAAACATCTAAAATTTTTTGGCAAATATCCCACTCTTGTGGGTATAAATTAATCTGAGGTACATTATCAGAAATGAATGCACATAATAAATCTTTATATGCTAAAGATTCAGTAAGCAAGTGGAAAGTAGAATTCCAACGAGTTGGAACATCTTTTGAAATCTTTTTGGCCTTCCGCCATTTTTTCTACAAAATTTACCCCATTCTCTCATTTTTGGGGATGTTTCCATAAAAATTGAATCGCCATTTTTATTGGTTGAAGAAAAATATCGAGAGTTTTCAAACCATCTTGTACACATAAATTTAAAACATGACAAGCACATCTAACGTGAAAAAAATTTTCCGCCAAAAGAGGGTTTACAAATATTTTCTAACTCGACAATTGAAGCGGTATTTGCTGCAGCATTATCAAAACCAATTGAAAAAAATTTTGTTAAGCAAATAATATTCTTCTAAAATTTGCCTAATTAATCTATAAATATTATTTGCCGATGATTATCATCGAAAACTCTAAATGCAATGACTTTTTTTGAATACTCCACTGGCCATCTATCCAATGACATGTTATGCCCATGTAAGAATGACTTTGCCAAGGATCACCCAAATGTCACTACCTATATGCACGCATCCATTAAATTGCATAAAAAAGTTTTGTAAATCTTTTTTTTTTCCTTTTTTGTAAAGATCTTTAATTGATCGCTTAACTGAATTTCTAGAAACACGTTTTGCTTGTGGAGCACATGCATTTTGTACAAATTCATTAAAACCAAATCTTTCTCCAAAATTAAATGCTAAATGCTCAACGGAAATAAATTTGCCTAATTCTTCCCTATAAGTTTTGTCATTAAAACGAAATAAAGGGGAAGTGTTAGGATTAACGCATTCGGAAATTTATTGTTGCCCGATATCAATTCCCCGCTTCGGTTGGATGTTTGCTTCTAAGATGTCGCTTTTAAATGTTCCATATCCTTGTCCACCTGTATATTTATATATTTTCCCACAATATTTACAAATTATATCATACCTTTTTTCACCAATATCAAACCTTTCCATTTTCGTGAAGTGATTCCAAATGTCGATGTAAATTCTCGCCCGCCTTTGTTGTAGATATTTCTCCAGGAGGATTAAAACTTTCTTGAGTCGGACGCCCATATCGGAAAAAATGTTGATTTTATCATCTTGAAAATCTGCATATTCACGAGGATCAAAAGAATGATGGGATTCCGTCGCGATATTCTTACTTTTGCCGATGGCACTCGACTTCCACTTGCCATTTTTCGAGTGGATTAAGAGAATTGAGCGGATTAATTGGGAGAATTAAGAAAGAATTGCGTGGATTGAGAATTGGAAGAATTTAAGAGAATTGGCAATTGGAGAGAATTTCGAGTATTGAGAAAATTTAAGACTTGAGAGAAGAGAATTTGAGAGAATTTGAGAGAATTGTGTGAGTATTGAGAGAATTGTGTGAGTATTTATAAGAAAAAATTGAGAAGAAAATTTTTAAAAAAAGAAGATAATAACCGTTGCAATTTTGCAACGGTTATTATTATTTTTTACGTTTTTGTTCGTTATTCGTTGCCAAACGGGCAAAAATTTGCCTGCTTGGCAACGGGCGCAATGCGGGCTCATTGGGTTGGTTTCTCAGTTAGGCTCGCAGACGCGTGCGAGGCTAGGGCCAACACAGGCCATACACTGCTGTGACCGCAGTTGGGCAAAGGCAATTTTTTTTTTTCCCGCTGGGGCGGGCGCCGAGGACGGGACGCTCAGCGACGGGCGCCGACGGGCCAGCCTCTGAAACTAGTAATAATTCCTTTCTCTCTCTATGATCGAAACCGCCATGACTCGGATAACCCTAGATCGATACGCGTAACCCCTAAACAATCGCTCGTTAGTGAGAGACCTTAAAATTGGAAATTGAGCGAGTTTTTGTTACAAAATTGGACCTGGACTTCGATGTCGATTTTCGAGGGCATGTGTAACTATTTTTGCGAATCCGACGTCATATTATGTTGGCAACACATATTTGGAGTAGTTACGGTCAAAAAATAGAATTTCGACCCAGAAGTGAAAAATTACGATTTTGCCCCTCTAGATCCCAACATCGATTTCTGGGAGCGTAAGTGACTATTTTGTATGGCCGACACCATTTTTGAGTGACCACATACATTTGGGGTTGGTATGGCCGAAAAATGAAATTTCGATCTGGGACCGGAAAAATGACCATTTTGCCCCTAACCTAATTTTGGGTTCCGAATTTTGGATTAATTGTGGGAATTAATTTAAAGTTATTTCAGTCCAATAATTCAGCCATGGAAATTACTAAAGTGTCCCTCAATTATTGGATAGGGATTAATGTGGGCTAAGTATTCAAGGGCATTTTGGAAATTTTGAAAATGTTGGTCAAACCTCTTTGACCATTTAATATATTTGTTTCTTCCCCATTATTTCCCTCACTCACCCGGCCAATTTTCTCTCCTTTTCCCTCTCCCAAAATCTCTCTCTCCATTTCTTCCGCCGTGGGTGATTGCCGACCGCTGGAGCCACCGCCGCTCACCGCCGTGCTGCCGTTCGGTTGCCGCCGCTCACCACCACCGACCATCGTCCCATCTCTCCCTTTCGTCTCTCTCTATTCTGTTCGGCCAAGGACACGCCGGACAGCCCCAAGTCGTGAACCGCCGGCGTGAGGAGTTGCCGGATCGCCGCTCGCTCGAATCGGCCGCCGCCTAGCCGTCTGACCCCCACCCTCATCCCTCTCTCTCCCCTTGCGACCACCAGCCTCACCCCCCTGTTTCGCCGTAGTTCGGTCTAGCCAAGGTCCGTCGGACTACCGCCTAAGTGCCGCCGCCGATTCCACCGCCCATCAGCAATTGGCCGCTCGTTCCTCGTCGGTTTAGCGGAGTTCGGGGCCGTGGGAATTAAGTGAGTATAAACTCCTAAACCTTAATTAGGACTGATTTTGCCCTCTAGATGAGATTAGTTGGTTTTAAGGATTAATTAGATGGTTATTAGGTTGGGTTATGGACTGATGATCATTGGATGATTGTGTGGAGTATTTGGGAGTTAAACACGTCAATTTGGAGGCGGATTGATGCCCTAATGTGGCTGTTTGGTGGCTGCCATACTTAGATTCGAATTTGGTTAAATTTGACTAAGATGAGGCCTAATTAGATTAATGCCGTGATTACCCATGTTGAGGATTAATTGGACAATTTGGGGAGTTTAATTGCAATGTTCACGATTATGCCTTGTTTAAATGATTTGTGGGCTGAATTGTGTGCCTTGATGATCAATTGAATGATGCCATGTCGCGTGGTTGTGTGACCGATTAATGCTGTGTGCGATTGGCCATTGATTGGCGTGAATTATGGTGCCCGAGAATGTGAATTATGTGTTGAACTTGTTAGCATGTTATTTCGCACGTGTGGTATGAATTGGGCACATATTGATTTTGTTGAATTATGTGCTCGTGATTGAAATTGATTGCTCATTTTGCATGGTCACGCATTCCGTATGCCAAGAATGGGCATGAGATGAAATTGTGCAAGTATGCGTGCCTGACATGAGCATGTGTGATCACCCTAAATGCCCAAATGCGTTTGTGTGGGGCTCAGATAAAATTGGCAATGTGCCGTGTGATCACTTAAGGCCTTCGGGTCGTGACCTTCGGGTCGTGCCGTCCTTATGCATTTTGAAGCAGGACGATGCCCGGTTTGTCCGGAAGACGACATTGGTCTGTAAGGAGATCGGTGTTGCGCCTCATGCACTTTGGAGCAGACTAGAGACATTGGGCTGGAAATGCGCTCCGACGCGGGTCGCGGAGTGTTGTGAGCTTTCGGGCCGTGGCCTTCGAGTCGGTTTATAAATTGCTAAAATGAGACGTGTGTCAGAGTGCATGATTTGAGGAGATTCGTAAGCATGACAAATGTATGCCAGAATATATGACTAATGTGTGAGTCGGTGATTCGCATGTACGATAGGCACTTGAGGCATGAGCCACAAGTATGGCGTACGTGTGACCAGTGTGTCGCGTATGCGTCGTGATTTATATAAAATGCCTAACCTGCAGGGTCGGTTATATATTTGATCTGGGCCCGAGGGCCTAGGTCAATTGATTGAAATTGTTATGTAGTGTGTGCTTGGTTTTTCCTGTTAGGAGGTATATGTTAGCCTAGTTTTGGTTTAGGGAGTTTTACTCGCTAAGCTTGTCTCATTGTCTTATAAACTCACTCTTTTCAGACCCCTCCTCCCAGCATTGAGGATGGTAGGTGAGCCGACACATTTTGGGAGGAGCCCCGGATAAATATGGCATTTGACCGCAGAGCCATATACCCTCTTTTGATGTTGGTGGTTATTGACCCGTTTTAGCTTTTATAAGTATACCTGGTGTAAAACAGATGTCGTATATATTTTACCAGAAATGTAATGTGTATATTTCCAGTCTCATTGGTTTTGACTATTATGCTATCATTGGTTGTCTGATTTATTGTACGGGTGTATATATATATTTATATATGTCGCTTCCGCATGTGCTTTGATCTGAGTGCTTTGGGCGTTGGGTCGGCGACTCGTCCTGGGACGTCGCAACAAAATTTGACCTAGGCGTGGGTTGCTCGTTCTTCGTGGGGCACGGGGCGTGACATCTTTCCTCAAAAGATTAAGCTTCACCTTGCTTATGAAGGTTTGTTCCATTTAGATTTGGCCCATTCTATCGCCAACCTTGCCAACGCGTCCATGGGGTCAATAGACTTCTTCAGAAGCGGATCATCACAAGGCAGAACACCCTGCATTTCGTCGGAAGTGAGGGCTACGGTGTTTGCAGCCCTGACGAGGAGGAGTTGGATTGCTATTTTTAAGAGCTTTCGCACCCCTTCGATGTCCTTTCCGTGCAATGCCTCAATTGCGGGAATGTAAATGTGGTCCACGGTTGCTTTGTCCGGCAGCATGACTTCGAAGCCCTTATTAAGCATAGGAAAAGAGTAGGCGATACATTCATCATTTGAATCTCCATAGAATCAGTTGAAATTCAATCACCCGGAAGAGCCAAAATATCCCCAAGTGAGAGAACATTTTCCTTTGTCAGTTATATACCTGAACATTTCCAACTTTAGACCTCAACAAGAACCAGAATCCAGATCAGCAGAATGCAATTATAAGTGTCGAGTCCTAGGACTAAGACAAGATATATGTGACTGATGCGAAAATTAGCTGTGCCCATAAGGAAACTATAAGCCTAATGATATGACTGTTTGCCATAATCATATCACGTATGAGATTATGCAGACAAAGATCTGGTACAGCTTTTTATTTCGAGAAACATTTGCATTCTGTGACGGTTTTCATTTACATTTACGCTAAGACACTCCTCTTGAATGCTGTTCAAAGATAATTTTTACTTAAAGCCATTTACCAACATATTCTTTACCAGAGGCGTGTAACGAATGTGACATACCTGCCTCTGAAGCTGCTCCCCGATAAAAGCTGCTCATCAAAACAGCGTCGGTTGCGAGCGGCCCGATTCAGTACTTCACTTCCAGGTTCAAGTGGCTTCAAATTTACCCTCTTGAGCTCCCTCGCGATGCATTCACCCACGTGAAGGAATGGCCAGGCACACCCTCTGGATACCTCCTCGTGCCACACATGACACAAGTTACATGGCATTACCACACCCGGCTCCTGCATCCTCAAGAAATGCTCTCTTTCTCCGCAAGTTTTTCGACAGCCGCATCTTCATTTAACTCAGACCGAACATTTCTTCCACGCGAGTGGAATGGACTATAAAGGGAAAGGTCTTTGTTTAATGCTGGGTCGCTGCAGACCACGAAAGGGACACTTTCTTCCCCGCCCTTGGAGCTCCATAAGTCAAGCTTCTCCAAGAAAACTAGTGTAGATAGCGCAGATGGTCCTCCAATTATGCCAACAGTATTTCGACGGCCAAGCAGAGGATTTGGGAGAGGGTGTCTTCATGGAGCTGAATTAGACCTTGAAAAATTTCGAGATTCCGGTGGATTTCCTCTAGCATCTGTTGGCGCCAGAACTGACAACAAAAGTTAACCTTCAAACTGCTCAGGCTTCGTTCTGCCCCGACTCCTAATCTTGTTCACATTTTCTGTATAGATTGGCCAACTATATGAGCTGTGGAAGGACATTCCTAAGCTTCCTTCTAACATCTCCAAAGACCACATGAAGTTGATCAACTACTTGTTGGGCGGCTTTCTGTTCTGAATCAAAATTTGCAATCTGAACACGCTCTGAGCTCCGAACTATCCATCAGAATGCTCTGGTCATCAAACGCTTGTGGGGTTAAAAGAACTTACACAATGCTCGAAACGATCTCCGAAATCCCAGATCCCAGATACCTGCTCGAAAGGCAATTTAACTAGCGCTTTCTGTTGGAACCAAAAGGGATACAGACTTTTGATAACTTCGGAGGAAGAGCAAACAAATACAAAGAAGAGAGAATAATATTCAAAATGTCTTTTGCGTAGGCTTTACATGGAGAGCACACCACACACCCTTACAAGCTTAATTAACTCTCTCACTCTCTATGCTTGACTCACTAAACAAACTCTTGCGTGTGTGTATATATATTATATATGCATCACCGCCTCTTGAAGTCCAAACGACTTCAATATATATATCTAGCCTAGTAGAAGCCAAAAATATAAACTGTCAACAATACATTTTATATAAGTAGGATTTACTAGTTCACCAATTCCTTCTTTCTTTAGCTCCAACCATTCTGCTACGGGTGTCCGAATTGATTTGAGCAATCTTATCTTGAGTCACTTCAAATTATCATTAGCATATTTTTGCTATGAAAGAAATATGCCATCATTTGTTTGCTTCTTTTCCAAACCTAGAAAATAGCGCATCAATCCCAAATCTATCATCACGAACTAGCTAGTCATGGCCTCCTTGGATTCAGTAAACATCTTTTCACAACTTCTTGTAAATATTAAGTAATCAACATAAAGGCATATAATTATGATATCACCTTTAGTATTTGACTTGATGTACAATGTATGCTCATAAGGGCACTTTCGAAAACTATGCTCAAATAGGTACGTGTTGATCCTCATGTGCCAAGCTCGAGGTGTCTGTTTTAGCTCATACAATACTTTTTTTAGTTTGTAAACTTCATTTTCATGACCATGTGGTTGCTCCACATATAATCATCAAGAAAACCATTGAGAAATGTTGATTTCACATCCGTTTGATGGATCTTCCAACAGTTCTGAGCTAGGGGTGCTAAGATCATCCGAATGATATCCATTCAAACCATTGGTACAATTACTTCAAAATAATCAATAACTACCTTTTGCTTTTACATCCAACCTATTTTTGTGATGGTACATCTAATTGTCAGGTTTATACTTCATCTTGTACACCCACTTGACACCAATGGATTTCTTACCAAGTGGTAAAAAAGTTAGCACCTATGTGTCATTCTTTTCAATGGAGTGGATTTCTTCATATGTTGCTTGGATCGACTTCTTATCTACATATGCATCATTATAAGATATGGGGTCACATTCTACAAATAAACAAAAATTTACAATTGTTTCATTGGTGATTCCTTCACTATCACCATCATCATCTCTTGTGACCACAAAAATCTTAAATTTTACTCATATCTACTGCAATCGCTACAACCAATGAATTAGCGGATCTAAAATTGCCATTGGTGAAGAAAATGAACTACCAAGCAAAAACGATGGATCTTCAATGGAAGATTTTTTTGTCTCTCCCACTAATGGATCATTGTCAATAGGGATACTTTTTTGGTCAATCTTTTGGTTCTAGTCTCAGGGTTCATCTTCAAAAAATTGGACATCCCAATTAATAATTACCTTCTCCATGATTGGATTATACAACTTATAACCATTAGTCACATCATTATAGCCGATGAAAGTGCACTTCTGGCTTTTGTCATCCAACTTTTTCCCCGTTCTTTTGGTATATGGGGATATGTCACGCACCCAAATATTCGCAAGAACGAAACAATTGGCTTGTTGCTGCTCCAAGCCTCTTCTAGGGTTCTTCCAAGAACACTCATTATTGGAACACTATTTAGCCCAATTACAGCACAAGCAATGGCTTCTGCCCAAAACTTCTTTGTAAATCTTTGGTCTTTAGCATACTTCTTACTATTTCAAAAATTATCCTCTTTTTTCATTCTGCTATACCATTTTACGGAGCAGTACAGCTAGCAGTCAACCAACATTGCACTCCATGAATTTTACATAATTTGTCAAATTCATTTGAAGTACATTCGCCACTTCTTTCTGATCTCAACGTCTTTAAATTAAAGCCACTATGTTTCTCAACATAGACTTTAAATTCTTTAAATTTACCAAAAGCTTCTCATTTTTCTTTTAAGAAATATACCCATGTTTTTTTGGTAAAATCATCAACGTGTACCTTTCTTGTTGAAGTGATTTTTTGCAAAATATCCCACGCCACTTTCGCAATCTTCTCACTCAATAATTTTTCATATATTGGTTCTTCCACAGCTTGAAAGATTGCATACAATGCATTTTGATCTTTCTTTCAGAACTCCACCAACAAATCTTTGTCCTCCTTTTTCAAAGCATCAAATGCTTCATCATCAGCCACTAGTTCGGTGTAGTCATTCTCCACCGGATTCAACAAATCTTGTGATTTGAAAAGAACCTTCATATGGATGGGCCAATTATTGAAATTTCTTCCATTCAACTTTGGAAGTTGTAATTGAATATGGAACTAGTGGATGCCATTACCATCTCTGATACCAAGTATTGGAACCAAAAGGGATAGTTACTTTTGATAACTTTGGATTAAGAGCACACAAATACAAAGGAGAGAGAATAATATTCAAAATGCCTTTTGCGTAGACCTTACATGGAGAACATGTTAGATGCATGTGTGAGTTATATCAAAGAAATCTCACATCAAAGAATTGATGTAATATGAAGCAGTTAATATATCATAGTTAGCTCATAACTCATTGGCTAAAACTTTTGAGTGAATAAGAGTTCAACTGGATATGTTGACGGCTCGAACTTAGATTCTCTCTTGATGATCTTCCTAGTAAAAGTATTGGGTTTCTGTCGCGCTCTCTCAACTTGATAGAGAGGCAAGCCACTTGGTTTCCCTTATCATTTTAAAGTAAAAAACGTAGGCATCCTTATCTATTTGATGTGGCTAAAAGAATCCTACTTTGACCCAAACTCTTCTTTGGCGGTTTAAAGAAGCTAATTTAGATGCTTTTTTCTTCAACCAAAAACAATTTCAGTATTTCTATCACTTTCTGCACTGCTTTAACGGTTCCATTCACTTAACACACGTATCGCTAGATGCAAAATACTCTCACAGAACCAGAACCAAAAGATTGGTATTGATCTTGCATCTATATTGGAGCAATTACGTTGGAGAAGGACGGCAAAGAGCCGATACATTTGCTGTCCAGGGTATCTGTCCAATCTTTGAAATGTTTACGCGACACGAACATCGGTGGGACCGGCAAGCATCTCATAAGATCTTGCCAGAGCATCGTTATCGACCGTTGATAGTTTTGCTCATACATGAAGACATGAGATATCTATGACCTCCGCCTGAATTATTATATCCTTGTCTTAACATGTTGATGGGGACTTCTCTAAAGCAGGAGATAGGAAGTGGGCAAGAACTGAGAATAGAAGGGTAGGCTTCTGTGGTCTGTAGGCCTCCAAAAGATAACAAACAAAGCAAGAACTCGCTATGGTCCCCGCAAGCTATAAAAGAATCAGATAACAGGGACTTTTCAAAACTGTTTTACACTACTCTTGCATTAGAAATCGCCAGTTATCACCTTAGCACATTGCCAAGGGATTGTGGATATTGTTTAATCAGACACCATGCACCTTATTGGACATTACCGGGATTCAAAATCTGGCAAGAGCAAAACATGGAAAAATTTTCTTCCCCAGTCCTGTGTGGACCGAGATGGATAAAAAAAAAAACTGTGATTTTATGAGTATCATGTGAGCTTCACACGTAATATCAACGATTGTGATGCATTTGATCGGTTGGATTCCAATCCAAGCAATACTTTGCAAATGAGATATGATTTCTTGCTTTGTCATATGGCAACCGTAATATAGGTGTTAGTTTCCTCTCTCTGACTGACGTTGATGCTGTCTGATCCAAGTGGATTAATTATAATCACCACAACGAGACCAGACAAACGTGAGCAGCCGCCACATTGATCGTCGACAAATGGCGCGTCACTACCATGTTCTAATCTTAAAGCCAATTGAATTCGTACTGAAATGATTGGGAATCAGCTTCATCTTCAAAAACGGATAGGAACACAAGCCAATGAGATATAGCTAGGCGCACAGGCATTCCGGTAAATCTCTCAAGATTATGTTTGACTGGGCTCCTGATCAGCTTCTTTGTTCGCACTAGTACAATTGGCGGGGGAAATAATAATAAAAAAATCATTAACTTATTGCTCTTGTATCAATTTAGTCCAAAATATTTTAATTTGCTCAATTTAATTATAAATATTTTGACGATTTACTAATTTAATCATTCCGCCAATTTTAATAGGACACTAACGTACACACCAACCATCTTACATGATACGGTTAGCGTTACTATGGACAATTTTTATAAATTTTTAAAAGATTTTTCTGAATTTTTTATATTTTTATTTATTTATTCTCTTTTTATTTTCTTTTTCTTTCTTTCTTTTCCTTTTTCTTCTTTTAAGCCCAATTAGGTTCGCCAGCCAACCCTTGCCGATCATAGGAGAGGGCTAGCTGACCCTCGTCAACCCCAAGTGAGGGTCACCGGCCGTTGGGAGAGGGCCGTGAAGCCCTCATCCAGACCTGGTGATGGCCGAGAAGCCCTCGCCGGTTGCGCAAGAGGGTCACGACACTTGCCCAATCGGCCACTGTGCAAGGGTCGTGACCCTCGCCCGTCACTGATGAGGGCTTCGTGGCCCTCATCGGGATCGTGTTATAGCTGTGACTGTTTTGCCTATAATAGAGATTACGACAACGTTTGTTTTGTGAAAAACGAATGATTTAGAAAACATTTCCTTCAAATGATAAATTTTTTTGTGCACAAAAATGAATGAACGAAAATAGATTTTGATATTTCACGAAAATATTTAGACATAAATTATTTATCGATAAAAAAACGCTTTCTATTGACTTATTATTGAAGCGATATAGGTGATATTTTTTAGGAGATATTTTCCAAATCATTTATTTTTCACGAAACAAACGGAACCTACGTTATAATAGCTATCATTGAAAGCAAAAATTGTAATAATTTGTCAGGGACTTGTAATGGAAAAGTCATGACCGCAAGTCTGCAAACCAAAGGTGATGTAAATCCTCTTGGGCTTGTTTAGTGATTAAGTAACAAACGTGTTTGGGTGGGTTAAGTACGCGACACATAGTCAATTAGTGCCGATAATTCTTATGTTTAGGCTTACTAATCTAAGCTTTGGCTTTAGCCTGACCTATTCGTTAAAGTTTTCTGGGATATGTCACGGGCTGAGGTGATTTACCTGCCTAATGCGAATTTTTTCATCAGCTGCTAAGATGAAATTAAATTTTCGGTTCCTGGAGTTCAAGGAGATTCCACTTTTAGTCCTTATTCTTTGTTCGGTTACAATTCTATTCTCTGTACTATTCTCCAGCGACAACATATCTCATTCCGTGCAAATTTCCGGTCAAAATTCATTGAAAGTTGTCGAGTCGGCACCAGCTACAACCTTCCAAAGTAAATTGAGTTTTAGGTCCCCATGCTATTAAAAATTGTCAATTTTGGTCCACGCGCTTTGTTTAGTGACAAAACTAGTCCCTATATTATTTTTCAACTGAAACATAATTACGTTCATCATATTTCTATCCGAAATCTTATGAAAATATTACATCAAGACCAACTATTACTTGGTGATTCCTACTACTATAAGTGTGCACAAATTGATTGACAGTCTTATTAGAAAAAATTGTAAATAACTTTTAACCACAATTTTAGCTCCCCATCTAGTAGGCAAATATTTCAGACAAAATTATGTCAACTCTACGGATAAAATATCAAACATTTAAGATTTAATGGCTTTAAAAAGAGTTTCTTCAATTTTTACTAATAAATCCATCAATATTAACAATAAAACTTATTCACATACAGATCATGTATTGAATAACAAAGGATGTAATTTCAGTATTATTTGAAATGGAAATGTCTATTATTGTACTTAAATCTCATCAATCAATGATATGAGGACTAGTATTGTTGTAGAAACGCAGTATAAACTCAGAAGTTGCATTTGTCTTAGAGACTTGTACACGTAGGCGCCAGGTGTCAAGTGCGGACTCAATAATATCTGGCATATTTTGATTAAAAATTTGATGGAAGCACTTGTTGCATGAGAATAGTACAAGCAATAGAATTTTAAGTGAATAAAGTATAAGGACCAAAAGCGAAATTTCCCAAAACTACAGGGATCGAAAATGTAATACTCTAAAAGAAATTTTATCAAATACTAAACTACTATACATCCGACATCAACTTTACGGATAATATCAGTTGGTGTAGATAACGAACAAGGCTAGAGATACTAAGACTTCTTACTAATGTATGCCTAGTCTATGATGTGTCACATTTTGTTTGGTTGTATGAATATCTTGATCATGAATTGTATGGGTCCAATTTGTTCAAACACTTAACCAAAACCTGACTCATCAGTTAATAAACACGTTTTAATAAAAAGTCTTAGTATACTGCCATTATCTACATGAAATACCATTCGCCGAAAAATGCAGAATTAAATGACCAAACACTTTGATATTTTCAAACAGCCGCTCTCATGCCAGCCATTCAACGTAGATTGGGCATGGATGTAATACGCTTTGTTTCAAAGCTTTAAGGTATGAAGTGTCACGTTCGTTACAATTCATCAGCACTAATCTTTGCAACATCGACTCGTCCAATCCACAAGATGGTATTTGTTTTAGTATAAGAGCCAGCCGTTCCTGCATTCTTCAGGCCAATTTAATGCTCTTTTGGTAAGAGATCCAAAAGCCCGTAAAAGAGCCGATGCCTTCGCTACAATTACTCTCTCTTGCTTGATGATTTAGTCCTTTAGGTCCGTAAAAGTTGTCTCTCGTCCACTATATGATAAAAATATTCTCTGATGCTAAATTTGAAATCAGGGAAGGGGTCAAGCACGTGTTGCGTAGAGAGTGGAGCATCAAGGCATTATTAGCTTTGGGGACAAAAAGCCAGTTTGGTTCAACTTTGAAAATGCTACTTGGGAAAATACAAATACCTTTGGGTGAAAACCCATTGGGGAAAGGCAAATGGTGTTTGGTAAAAATATTTTGTAAAGCTACTTTGGCCAAAATATAGTGTTTGGTGAATTTTTTTTGCAAATAGACTTTGAGAATTATCTTATTTATTAAAAAAAAAACAAAACTTATCCATCGCCGGAGCCCGAGGTCAGGCAACCCCCGGCGAGCCAGACCCGCCACCGTCGGCGATCGCCCAAGGCCAGGCGACCCTCGACGGGGTCGACGACCCAGCGATGGTCACCGGGTCATGCGACGGTAACGATCGCCTAGGGTCACGCAACCCCAGGCGGTCGTGGCGACCCCGCCGAGGGTCGCTGGCCGGGCGATCACGACGGCGGCGGATCTGCTTTCACGAGGGCGCCCGCCTCCGGGCGACCTTGCCGGCCCTTTTCCCTTGCTCGCCACCCTCGCCGGCCGCCGTCACCTACCCGAGGAAGATGAACAGCTTCAAACCCTAAAAAAAAAAAAAAAAAAAAAAAAGGTGAACAGTAACGTTTAGAATGCTAGCATTTTGACCAATGCTAGGCCAAATGCTAAATCAAACACTCCAGCATTTTGAAAAGGGGCTTTCGAGGCCCAAAACTCCTTTTCAAAGCTGAACCAAACAGGCCCAAAGACCGATGAGACAATGGCGGGGGACACTGGCAATCTTTCAAAAGCTTGTCAAATAATTGCCTTTTATGAAATGTGGGCCAACGTGCAAAGCATGCGTGCACCTCTGCACATGGCATGCGGATATATCAGATTCCTCTACACCTGTTGATGTACTTTTGTTTAATTATATTTGCATATGAAAATCTAAACTAAAACAATTAGACCTGGTCTTAGCATGATTTAGTAAAATTTGACTGCTCGGAATGTCTGAGATTGTTTTTTTATTACTGTTTTTAACGGATTGCATAGGGAAGGAAGCACAAACATCCACATCGTTCTGTCGCGGCAGAGTACATAGTTTGCAAATGCTGAATAAGTGAATATATGTTTGTTCTCTATGTCAGAGGAAATGGTGGATATATCAAAACCATCACTGAATGCACATTAAAAGCTTGGTCACCTGTCCAGTTTATATGTCTAATTGCTAACGTTGCTTAGCATATTTGTGGAAGACATTGAACTTGCATATTACAAGAGTGGAATTCCTCTGCCATCAAGGAGTTCTTGAACTTTAATTTTGTTACTCCAAAAGTTTTTATTACATTTTTATGTAGATCTCTAAGTCTAGTGAGTATTAGATTAATGGCAAGCCCTCTTGGAAGGATGAGAAGCAACTTGAGTGAGAGGTCCTCATCTCTTCACTCTGAAAGTTTATTACTTTCGGTGTCTAGAGCTTTGGTTTCTTCATTTCTTTTTATGTTTTGTAAGTTAAATGTACAAAAAAAAAAAAGCTCGTGTTGAATATGGCAGCCCAAAATTAACAATAACGCAAATAATATAGAAGAGAATGTGCCCAAATTGTATAAGTTGATTTTGAACATTGTGTTGAATACATTTTTCAATTTTAACAATTGAGTTGATAGAAGAGACGTCCTAATTAGTAAATTTCCAATCAAGTCGAATTCAAGATAGCTCATTCATTATCCTATTTGCTAGCAACAAGTAACTCTCTATGTTTTGTTGTTAGGATTGGTACATTTGAAAAGTACACTTGTAAGTAAGACCAAGGTGGAGACAATATCACGGCATTCACACAATAAAATTGGGTTGAACATACGAAAGTAATTTAGATATTTGTAGCATGAGTTTCGTCATATGACGTTTTTCATTAATCATTAATTTGGATCTTGTAGAGAAACTTCAAATTGTTCATTACAGCTCGAGACCTACATATGGACGTTAAGTGATCGCTGACTCATTTCCGATAGTTACTTTTTCCACATATTTTCAAATTTCCACACCTTTTAAAATATATTCTGGGAAATGAAATTAAAATAGGGAAAGAATTAGGAATTCATAATGTTTGTCAGTGTTAGGTGTTAAATATTTATGTAATCTTACATTGCATGTGTATGAAATATTACTCAGGGAAGATAAAGTATCACACTAACTCAAATCGACATGACGCAATTTAAAGCTATGCAGGTGTCAGTGAACCACTAAACAATATTTTATTCAGCACAACACAGCTTAGGTTGAGTTGCCTAATACAAAAATATCATAAACAAGATTACGATGTTGGGCATCTAATAAGTGTAGGCAGGCTGGGCAATTCTTATAACACCAATAAGTACTTTTTGAAACAAGATCTTCAACTAATGAAATCACATTGAAGTACCAAAAAAATCATAAATTTATTGCATTGATACAAGTTTCGTTATAAACTTTTTAATTGGATCAATTTAGTCATATACATTTTCAAATTGGTACCAATTCAATCCATCCAGCTAATTTAAGCCGAAAATTGCTGACGTGGACGCCGACTGTCCTATATGGCACAGCTGGTGGACAACAAGCGCTAACGTTGACATTTTTCATAAATTTTTAATAATATTTTATTTTCTTTCTTTCTTTCTTTCCTTTTTTTCCTTTCTTTCCTTTTTATCTTCTCTTCCCTTTGGCCTATGGCCAGTATTGGGCCATGGCTAGTGACCGGCCATAGGTGAGGGTCGAGCCCTCATCAGATCCAGTAAGGGCAGCCGAAACTAGAGCTGGTGAGGGCAGCCCTCGCCAAAGGCCGAGGGGTTTGGCGAGGGTAACCCTTGCCTTTGGCCGGTTGCAGGCCATCGTAGAGTACTAGCCATAGGCAAATGGAAGAGAAGGGAAGAAAAAGGAAAAAATGAAAATGGGAAATTTTTTTTAAACTATTATAAAAAATATCTATACCGGCGCCGGCCATCAGCTAGCTGTGTTATGTTGGATGTTCAGCCACCACATCAGCGATTTTTGGCCTAAATTGACCGAATGGACTGAATTAATATCAATGTGAAAAGGTTTAATACTAAATTAATTCAATTAAAAGGTTTAGAACTGAATTGATACCGATGCAATATGTTTAAGACTTTTTTAGTACTTTTCCCTAATACTTGGTATAAGTCTTGTTTATATTTGATACTATTAGTTATCCATCCAATCATAACCCTAAACTAAGGCTATGCATTTCATTCATTCCGTTCATCTCCAATCGAAGGAATTCATTCGGACCTTGTGGTAGGACAGGTGATTGTGATCATACAATTGAGACTTTAAGCGACAAGACCCGTGTATTGAAACTTTCAACTCAAAATCACTTTTCACTTTGTATATTGTATAACTTAATTGGTTTTTTTTTCTTGCTTTCTTTAAAAAGCGAGCATGCCAGATTTCCTTTTCAAATCACTTGATCATGTAATATCATTAAAACATGTATTGAGTTTAATTACGTCAAGCAAAACCTATCCGGAATTTGAAGCGCTTAAAATTAACCGGTCACGTCGAAGTAAAAGAAAAAGGGATTTGAGCCTCAGTTTCGGAGATTAACTTTCATAATATTAGCGGGAGTCTTCGGCCACTACAATTGAAAAGTCCAACATGGACCGTGATTCGATCAAACTTGCCATTTCTTTTATATATAAGGTTAATACCATGAAAAATCCTAAACTAATATATATGTGACAAATTTGTCCCAAATTAATTTTTTGACCACTAAAAACCCTAAACTGATGTACTTGTGACAAATTTACTCCAAACTAATTTTTTGACCACCCAAAACCCTAAACTGGTATATTTGTGACGAATTTACCCTCCATTAATGTCACGCCCGCACTTCTCGGTGCGCCACATCCCTCGCAGAGGTCGATTTGTGTGCGACGTCCCAGGACGCGTCGCCGACCAAAAACCCAACACAAAGATTTAAAAACACATGCGGAAGCGACTCACGACCCGTACATTAAATAAACATACAACCAAGGATAACCATAGAAATTAATACTTGCACTGGTATTGGAAATTATATACAATATCCAAGTACAACCCGAACACCAACAAAAATCAAAAGCGGTTCAAGGCCACTACTGACAAAAAGGGGTAAGTGGCTCGGGGTTCAGGTACTACAACTAGCCGGGGGCTCCTCCCAAAAATGCTTCGATACGCCTGCCATCCTCAAGGCCGGGGTCTGAAAAATCGATTTTTCAACAACCGTGAGAATAAATCTCAGCGAGTAGTTCCCTAAACATAAATTAGGCTAACGTGCACCTCCGACAAGCGCTAACAATGCATAATTCAAAACATAACTGACTTGGGCCTCGGGCCTAAATCTAAATTAACTTGACCCCTACAGGTAAGGCATTAAATCAACAATAGTAGCCATGCGACAGAATTTAATCACAGCACATACACGCCGCATTTCTATGTCATAACGCATGTTATGCATATGCTAGTGCCCGCACTCATGCTTATGTCTCATCAATGCATTATCGCCCACTTGCACACTAGCACTCAGCCATTTCTCAATTTCTCCTCCGACCCGCGTTAAACGCATCAGGTCCGACCAGTAAAAACGATCAAAGGCTCATGACACATTACCCGCGTAAAACGCATCAGGTTGGTCATCTTCCGGTAAACCGGGCATCGTCCCGCGTAACACGCCTCAGGACGGGTTCACTACCCCGCGTAACACGCATCAGGGTTTATCGTGATCACACATTCACAAGCACCGATTTTATCTGAACCCCGCGTAAGACGCATCAGGGCATTTTAGGTGATCACAATGCACATGTCATTCGGGCACGCCAGATATGCACATGTCGTGCCAATGCGTGAGGTGCGCATTCATGGTTATTCATTCACATTTGGGCAATCACATGCGCGAACCACGATGTAACAAGCTCAACTTGCACCGCGCGATAATCAATTCCATAAATCAACATGCCCACTCGGACATTCAATTTCAATCCAACCATGGCATCAACTTAACACGCAATTCATGCACAAAATTCACACAATCGGGTCAACAAGAACTCACGCGTGTAAGGTCCGCCAAGCCAATCTATTCCTAGCCTCGCTAGATATGTGACTTGGCATCATCAAATTAATCACAAATAAGGTTCAATTAGCCCGTCAATCGAATAAAGGCAATCCTTCCCAAAAATTTCACGGCTAAACCTCAAATTTATCGCGCATTGCCCAAATCAAATCCAATCCAGTCCAGTCATAGCCAGTCACTAAATCACAAATTCTAAGCCAATAAGTGTCATCAAATTGCTCCATCATACTCCCCAAATATCATTCTAATTGACCACCACAAAATCAAATACATACAGCATTATAACCCACATATTAAACCCGAACATTCTCGAATTTGGATCGATTTAATCCAAACTGTCCAGCCCACTTATCGCGCCCACTCGGGCCCATAATCCTCCATTAATTAATTATACTAATCCACCAAATTGGCCACAATCAAAATCCCTAATCGCTTTCACAATTTAACCCCTAAATTACCCTAATTAACTCCTAAACTTGTCTAAAAATGCAAATAATCCTAATTAGGGTTTTGGGTTAAACTCATCGGGTGTCCCACGCTTAAAATGGGCCGGATGAGCAAGAGGTGGAGCTGGGAGAAGGGGAGAATCAAGCAAGATCACCAAGGCCCAGTAAAGAAGAGGGAGGAGGAAGAAGGAGAGAAGAAAAGAAAAGGAAAAGAAAAGAAAGAAGAGGAGAGAGAGAGAGAGAGAGAGAGAGAGAGAAGGGGAAGAAAGGCAGAGGGGGGGGGGATGGGGACGGACGGCAGGGGAGAGAGAGAGAGAGAGAGAGAGAGAGAGAGAGAGAAAGAAAGAATTAGAATAAGAAATATTTAAACTTTCAAATATTTAACGCGACCCGATAGCCCAAATTAAAAATCGAAAATGGTCTCTGTGTCCAAAATAGGCCTCGACATAACAAGGGACAAAGGCCAAATTAATTAGATCAAATTTTTACGAGAGAGGTCTACTAGTCCAAATTCACACTTGGTCAAAAACTCTCATTTTCTCATCATTCCGACAATCTCGACATGGCCACATTAATGTCGATACCGTCCAATTTATTTCATTCCGAAACTCCCGAAAATTGATCGCCAAGTTCGGGGTCTAAATAACGACAAAAATTTGATCGAAAAGCGATTCTAGCGAAATCTCTAGTTTAAAATAATAACCGAGAGTGATCAGTTCTCGGGCGAGATTTTACTATAAGCACACTGACAAATTACGCGTTTTATAAACCCCAAAAATAGATCAAAAATCCGGAATGTTACAATTCTTCCCCCCTTACAAAAATTTCGTCCTCGAAATTTACAATCCAACCCGACTACTCAAACAAATGGGGGTATTGGTGTCGCATCACTTCCTCGCTTTCCCATGTGGCGCCTTCCGTCCCGTGATGTTCCCAAATGACTTTGACCAATGGAATCGTCTTGTTTCTCAACACTTGTTCCTTCCTGTCCTCGATTCGCATTGGCTTTTCCACGTACGACACTCTGTCGTCCACATCTATTACTTCATGATTCAGCACGTGGGTCGGATCCGGTTCGTATTTCCTCAACATCGACACGTGGAAGACGTTATGAACCTGTGACAAATTTGGCAGCAAAGCTAGGCGATATGCCAACGTTCCAATCCTTTTCAAAATCTCAAAGCGGGCCTATGTATCTTGGACTCGGTTTTCCTTTCTTGCCAAATCCGAGACAGTCCTCTCATCAGCGAGATCTTGAGAAATACATGATCGCCAACTTGAAACTCCAACGGTCTCGCGCCGATCCGCATAACTTTTTGACGACTCAAGGCGGTTCTCGACCTTTCTCGGATAATTTTCACCGTTTCTACCAACTGTTGAACCAACTCGACCCGTTATACTTCTTTCTCCTACCTCATCCCAACACAACGGTGTTTCGCAAGCCCCGCCATATAATGCTTCAAATGGTGCCATTCGATGCTTTGTTGAAAATCGTTATTGTAGGCAAATTCCATCAAATGCAAATCGCTTCTTCCCACTTGTCCCGAAAATCTAGCACACACGTTCTCAAAGATATCCTCCAAAGTCTCGAATGGTCCTTTCTCGATCGCCATCCGTCCGAGGATGATAGGCCAGATCGAATTGCAACTTAGTCCCCATGGCCGATTGCGGACTTTTCCAAAAATTTGCGAAGAACTGGGATCACGGTCCGAAGTGATCGACATCGGCACCCCATGAAGGCGAACGATCTGCCAGACGTATAGTTCTCCGCCAACCTTTCTAGCTCAAGTCCTTTCGACCGCCAGAAAGTCTTACCGACTTGGTCGGTCCGTCCACTATCACCCAAATAAAGTCGTGTCCCTCTCGACTTCTTGGTAGTCCCACTACAAAGTCCATTGTGATGTGTTCCCATTTCCATTTCGGGATTTCCAACGGCTGTAACATCCCACTGTGCTTACAATCTGTGCCTTCACTTGTTGACACGTCAAGCACTTGGCCACATGCTTGGCCACATCCACTTTCATTCCATTCCACCAATAGTCTTGACGAAGGTTTTGGTACATCTTGGTCTTGCCCGGTGGATATCGTAATTGCTCCTATGAGCTTATGACAAAATCTCTTTTTGAGCCCCAAATCATCGAGCACGCACAAACGTCCTCGAAACCTAAGGATTCATCCTCCGACACCGAAAGTCTGGTTTCCTCTTAGAGTTATTCATACTCAAAATTTTCTAAATCTCAACGTCCAGATATCGCGAACGCCTTAATCTTCGCTTGCACTTCTGGCTCAATCCTTAGTGTCGCAATCAAAGACTGGAGAGGTGTCCTACCTCAAACTTAAATTCTGAGTCCCGCGCTCCTTCTAGTAAGGTCCACTCTTTAACCAGCAAATGCGCGATGCTCGATTTCCGACTTAAGGCATCTGCGACCCGGTTGGCCTTTCAGGGATGATACAATATGTCGCAGTCATAGTCTTTCAACAATTCCATCCAACGCCTCTGTCTCATATTCAGTTCCTTCTGCGAAAATAAGTACTTGAGGCTCTGATGGTCCGTGTAGATTTGAAACCTTTCTCCACATAAATAATGCCTCCAAATTTTAAGTGCGAAAATAATTGCTGCCAATTCCAAATCGTGGGTCGGGTAGTTCATTTTGTGAGACCTTAAGCGCCCGCGATGCATAAGCAACCACTCTTCCATGTTGCATTAGCACGCATCCCAATCCTCTAAGCGAAGCATCGCTATAAATCTCATACCCGCCCGGTCTGAAGGGATCGTCAATCACCGGCACCGTCGTCAATCTTTGCTTGATTCACGAAAACTCTCTTCGCACTTTGGTACACATTCAAACTTGGTTTCCTTCTTAAGCAACCTTATCAATGGAGTGGCTATCGCTGAGAATCGTTCCACAAATCTCCAATAATAACTTGCCCGGTCCTAGAAAGCTTGAACCTCGATAGCTATAAATCGGTCTCGGCCGATCCATTCTTTGCTTCAATATTCTTAGGGTCCACGGAGATTCCTTCTCCGGATATTATATGCCCAAGAAATGCTACTCGGTTCGCCCAAAACTTGCACTTGCTAAACTTAGCATACGGTCGTGCTCCTTAACGTCTGTAAAACCTTTTCCAAATGCACCTCGTGTTCCTCGGAACTCTTGAATACACTAAAATATCGTCAATGAAAACAATAACAAACTGGTCTAAGAATTCCTTGAATACCCGGTTCATTAAGTCCATGAAAGCGGCGGGGCATTAATCGGTCAAATGGCATCTTTGTAAACTCATAGTGTCCATATCTAGTTCGCTTATTTGTCTTTGGAATATCCTCCCTTTGGATCCTTAAGCGGTGATACCCTGTCCTTAAGTCGATCTTAGAAAAACCGAGGCTCCTTGCGGTGATCGAACAAGTCGTCGATCCTTGGAGGGATACTTATTATTGACCGTCACTTGATTTAGGCGGCGGTAGTCGATACACAACATTAGCGATCCATCCTTCTTTCTTACGAATAATCGGGGCGCTCCCCATGGAGAAGCACTCGGTCGAGATAAAACCGTTGTCGATGGTTCCCGCATACGGACCTTCAATTTCTTCAATTCGACAATGACATCCGTAGGCGGCGGCTTTGAGATTGGCTCGGTCCGAGGAGCCAACTCGATAACAAATTCTACTTCCTTTTCGGTGGCAATCCCGGCAATTCCCGAGGAAAACATCGGAAAATTGCACACCACTGGTATATCCTCAAGCCGCATTTCTCCTGCCGACGGATCAACCACACTGGCTAAATAACCTTGACAGCCCTCGTCCAACAATTTAGTTGCTTCCACCGACGAAACCCAAGGGATCGAGGTTCCTCCTCAACTCCCTACAAACTCAAATCTAGGGTGTCCGGTAGGGCTAAAACTGGATCACCACATTACTCTGATCCATTACGGCATTCCGCTTAACAAACCAGTCCATGCCCACAATCAAATCAAAATCATACATCGGCAACACAGTTAGGTCTATCCTGCTTTCTACACCACCAATCACTATCTCACAATTCGGACATCCTAGAGATATGCATATCTTATCCTTCAATGGCGTAGTCACACACAATTGCACTTCTAACATAACAGGCTTTAATCCAATCAATTTAACAAACTGAGCAGATATAAACGAATGTGATGCTCCCGGGTCGAATAATGCATATGCTATATGGTGGCACAGAGAAACCATACCTGCGACCACCCCTGGCGCATTCTCCACTTCCCTTCGCGCCATTGCATACACACGTCCTTGTGCCGGCGGCCTGTTCATAATAGCCGGCGGGGCACTCCCAGACTGGTTCCCAATTCGAGGTTGTTGTAGTATCGGGGCTCCCGCGGGGCGTTGCTGGGGACAGTTCCTAATTTGATGATCCAAACTCCCGCATTTGAAGCAAGCCCCAAATCTGTTCTGCTGAAAGTTCGGCTTCCGATGTTCTTCTTGATCGGTGGGACAAATCGCCTGTTTCCCGCCATCGGTTTCTTTCCAAAACGGCGGTTGTCCCTAGCCGAGGCAAACCGCGATCCAGAGGCGGCTGCCCTATCCACTTGTTCCCGCTCAATAGCCTGAGCTCTCTCATACAGAATCTTCATAAGTTTTCAGATTCACCGGTATCAGTTGTCCGCGAATGTCCGCCTTCAGTCCATCCCGGAATCTTCGTGCCTTATCCTCCGGGTGTTCCACCATCCTTGGCGCGAACCTTGACAACCTAGCAAACTCCGCCTCATACTGATCTACGGTCATTGATCCTTGATTTAAGTCTCATGAATTTAATGACTTCCTTTCTCTAGCGCTCTCAAAAAGAACTTTCCGGGGAAGTTCTCGGAAAATCTGACCCAATGCGGGCGGTCCCTTGAGGAAATATCCGTCCTTTGGTAGCCCTCCACCAATCATTGGCATTGTCCTGCAGCTGATATACCGCCAATGTCACCTTTTCAACCTCGGTGCACCCTAGCACTTCGAAGGCCTTCTCCAGTTCCTCAATCCAACGGGGTGCAGCCTCAGGATCACCTTGGCCGTTGAACTTCGGCGGCTTTAACTTCAGGAACTGCTCTACCAGCTTTGACATTGGCCTGGCCACATTTACCGGGCCTGGGATGGGATTCTCCACATTTCCCTGATTCCCACCATTTCTATTGTTTCCATTATTCCCGTTATTTCCGTTATTCCCATTGGCTCCATTGGCGTGACAATGGCGGCCTCAAGCCCGGCCCGGCGATAGTGGCGTTTCTCTCTGAGCCAATCTACCTCCTAGAATCCCGGCTTCCTCGAGGGCTCTTAGGATTCCATCAACCCCTCGGATCCTCTGCAACTCTTACTTGCGGCTCTACGGTCTTGTTCACCACCTCGGCCTCTACCTCTACCTCTTCCACGGCCTCGACCTCTACCTCTTCCGGGTTACTCGTCTCTCCAACTTGTAAGTCCATTCTCCTGCTAAATTCCCACATTGGGATTAGAGACCCTAACCCAAGCCATACCGGTCTAAGGTCTTAGGCGGAGAACTTAATGCTACTGATGTCGATCATTCAGCATGCGATTAAACATATATAGCACGTGACTCAATCACAAGAATCGTGTCTCGACCTCGAGTCCTGGCCACCTGCACCTTACGGGTCAACTAAAACAAGCACTCAATCAAACACAAGCGGTCGGGGAGGTACACGCCGCACACGGGTCACCCCCTCGGCTACCCAAGGTCATCGCTCCTTATCACTCCAAGCTTGACCAAATTGGACCGAAGCTGACCTTGCTCGATACCAAATCAAGCGGGGTTGTCACGCCCCGCACTTCTCGGTGCGCCACATCCCCGCAGAGGTCGATTTGTGTGCGACGTCCAAGGACGCAGCGTCGCCGACCAAAAACCCAATACGTAGATTTAAAAACACAAGCGGAAGAGACTCACGACCCGTACATTAAACAAACATACAACCAAGGATAACCATAGAAATTAATACTTGTCTTGGTATTGGAAATTATATACAATATCCAAGTACAACCCGAACACCAACAAAAATCAAAAGCGGTTCAAGGCCACTCTTGACAAAAAGGGGTAATTGGCTCGGGGTTGGTACTACAACTAGCCGGGGCTCCTCCCAAAAAAATGCTTGATGCACGCTTTGCCATCCTCAAGGTCGGGGTGCGAAAAACGGTTTTTCAACAACCGTGAGAATAAATCTCAAATGAGTAGTTCCCTAAACCTAAATTAGGCTAACGTGCACCTCGACAAGCGCTAACAATGCATAATTCAAAACATAACTGATTTGGGCCCTCGGGGCCTAAATCTAAATTAACTTGACCCCTGCGGGTAAAGCATTAAATCAACAATAGTAGCCACGCGACAAAATTTAATTACAAGCACATACACGCCGCATTTCTCGTCACAGCGCATGTTATGCATATGCTAGTGCCCGCACTCATGCTCATGCCTCATCAATGCATTATCACCCACTTGCACACTAGCACTCGGTCATTTCTTAATTTCTCCTCCGACCCACGTTAAGCGCATCAGGTCCGACCAGCGTAAAGCGCATCGGTCTATCACTTGAAATCGATCTCGGCCCGCGTAAAATGCATCAGGCTCATGACACATTACCGCGTAAAGCGCATCAGGTTGGTCATCTTCCGGTAAACGGGCATCGTCCGCGTAACACGCCTCGAGCGGGTTCACTACCCCGCGTAACACGCATCGGGGTTTATCGTGATCACACATTCACAAGCACCAATTTTATCTCGAACCCCGCGTAAGGCGCATCGGGGCATTTTAGGTGACCACAATGCACATGTCATTTGGGCACGCTCGTATATGCACAAGTCGTGCCAATGCTTGAGGTGCACATTCATGGTTATTCATTCACATTTGGGCAATCACATGCGCGAATCACGATGTAACAAGCTCAACTTGCACCGCGCGATAATCAATTCCATAAATCAACATGCCCACTCGGACATTCAATTTCAATCCAACCATGGCATCAACTTAACACGCAATTCATGCACAAAATTCACACAATCGGGTCAACAAGAACTCACGCGCGTGTAAGGTCCGCCAAGCCAATCTATTCCTAGCCTCGCTAGATATGTGACTTGGCATCATCAAATTAATCACAAATAAGGTTCAATTAGCCCGTCAATCGAGCAAGTGCAATCCTTCCCAAAAATTTCACGGCTAAACCTCAAATTTATCGCGCCTTGCCCAAATCAAATCCAATCCAGTCCAGTCGTGGCCAGTCACTAAACCACAAATTCTAGGCCAATAAGTGTCATCAAATTGCTCCATCATACTCCCCAATTATCATTCTAACTGACCACCACAAAATCAAATACAGCGCGCATTATAACCCACGTATCGAACCCGAACTTTCCCGAACTCGGGTCGATTTAATCCAAACTGTCCAGCCCACTTATCGCGCGCCACTCGGGCCCCTAATCCTCCATTAATTAATTATATTAATCCACCAAATTGGTCACAATCAAAATCCTAATCGCTTTCACAATTTAACCCCTAAATTACCCTAATTAACTCCTAAACTTGTCTAAAAATGCAAATAATCCTAATTAGGATTTAGGGTCAAACTCACCGGTGTCCCGGATGACGCTTAAAATGGAGAGGGAGGAGGGAAGGAGGAGGAGAAGAAAAGAAAAAAAAAGAAAAGAAGAGGGAGGAAAGAAGGAGAGAGAAAGAGAAAAGAAAAGGAAAGAAGAGAGAGAGAGAGGAGTAGGTGTGTAGAGGGAGGATGGGGATGGACGCCACAAGAGAGGAGAGAGAGAGAGAGAGAGAGAGAGAGAGAGAGAGAGAGAATTAGAATAAGAAATATTTGAATTTTCAAATATTTTAACGTGACCCGTAGCCCAAATTAAAAATCAAAATGGTCTATCGGTCCAAAATAGGCCTCGCATATAAAAAGGGATAAAGGCCAAATTAATTAGACCAAATTTTTACGAGGGAGGTCTACTAGTCCAAATTCACACTTGGTCAAAAACTCTCATTTTCTCATCATTCCCGATAATCTCGACATCGCCACATTAATGTCAACACCGGCCCAATTTATTTCGCTCAATCTCCGAAAATTGACCGCCAAGTTCATGGTCTAAATAATGGCAAAATTTGATCGAAAGTGCGATTCTAGCGAAATCTCTAGTTTAAAAATAAACCGAGGTGATCGGTTCTCGAGGCGAGATTTTACTATAAGCACACCGACAAATTACGCTTTTTATAAACCCTAAAAATAGATCAAAAATCCGGAATGTTACAATTAAATTGAATTATTATCACGAAAAATCACAAATTGGTACACATGTGACAAATGAAGGATAAAACCCTCAATCGGTACATTTGTCAATTGCCATATATCATCAAACTCATAAATTTGATGATAAAATTTAATGAAAATTAATGGAGAGTAAAATTAATGGAGAGTAAAATTTGATGATATATATATATATATATATGCGTTTTTGCGAGGGTTGTTCTAGTTGTTGAAATGCCGTTTTTCAACCAAGTGCTTGGTGTAGATTTTCTTCATGGAATTGCATTAATAATTTTTGTGTTGAAGCCAATCAAGTCTTATGGCAAAATTTATTAATTTCTTTATAAGATTGAGAAATTATTTCGTAAGAATTTGTGAGGCTAAATACTATTTGAGTTACTGGATATTATTGGGCTAGGAAACATTGAAAGTATATAAATTACCCAAGTATGGTTGTAATTTCCGTTATATGATTTGATTTACAATGGAATTATTTGCTGTTTTCTTTTCGTGAACGAGGTCAGACCGACCAAATCACGTAAATCTGGTGTTCAATTTTTTTTTTCTTCTATTTATTTTGTTGTTAGATCGATTGTTTTCACAACAGACACGCTGGTCAATTTTATTATCGTAGAATAATGAGGTGTCATTAGTCACTTACGTACTAAGCTGTTGAGCTTTTTTTATCTCCTGTCATCATTTCGGGTTCTAAAGAAGCTTACAAGCAAAAGAAGAATCTTTGTAGCTATAAGTAAAGAAGTGAGTATATGCTCTTACCTTAGGAGGTTTTATAAGGTAACCCGTTTATCAGAATAGCAAAAATAAGAAAACTATAAAGCTATAATACACTAGGTGTCAAAGTAATCACATGTTTTGCCTTTTGTAAAATGTAATCTCTTCATTTAATAGCTTTATTTTTTAAAATTGCATTTTCTAATGTTAAATAAGTTAGTATGTGAATCCTCCTATATTGTGCTAAGAAAAAATATATTTTGGTGGACGACCTGTTGGCCGAGAACCTCAAAAGTTCAACAAAAATGAAATAAAAAGGGAAAATGTATTACTGAATAATTATTCGATTGCGAAGAACCCGTTAGTCAAGAATTTTTATATGACATTAAAAGAATAATATTTATGTAAAATATGAATAATAATTCATTTCTGAGAGTGACTTGATGGGGGTTATAACTAAATAATCTTTCGGTATAATGTGGCATGACGAAATCAAATTTGAGATTTTTTTGGTGGGTAGTGTGGGGTTGGAGGGGGAAGATTTATTTTGAGAGTCGCGTTTCAATGGGAATGTCTTTTAGAAAATAAGTAAAATTTTAAATTGAAATAATAAACTTTCTTTATTTCAATATCTTAATGAAGTGTCCAGTATCCTATGTGATCCGACTATTGATATGTTTTTGTTATTGACTCGTCAATTTTCTTTTCTATTTTTTATCGTTAAAAGTCAAGTCAAGACTCAAGTCCAGTCGTGATGATCTCAAAATAGATCTCCCCACAGAAAGAGAAAGTCAAGTCAAAAAGAAAAAGCATGTGAGCATTGCTCGTTAGTTTTTCTTTTTTTTCATATAACCAAAAAAACAAGTCAAGTCAAAAAGCACATCCATCACTTCCGCACACCTTCCGCATAATGTTGCGGAAACTACGCGTGCAACTTTCGTGCAGCTTGCATAGCAGCGATTTGATTAGCATGAAGAGTCTTCGACCCTTGGATGCAAGAACTCAGCTTTGTTAAAGCGCGCGCAGTAAAATTTGTTGTCTGTGGTAATCCAACGTAGAAGCAAAAGAAACGGTGGAGATCACAGCAGTAGGAGGATTGTGTTGTTTGAGCACTCCTCAGGTAATCGATGACTCCTTGCTCTTCTCTTCTGTGTTTCGTGTTTTGACTGCTCCATTTTCTTCTAATGGGTTCCGAATTGAATTCTGTGAGACATTTCCGCAATCTCAGATCTGAGATGAAAAGAAAAGAACTCATTCATTCAGAAGATCTGAATTACAAGAGGCCTTCCTCATCGACCTCTCCACACACGGGCAACTACGAAGGCAGAACCAAAAGGCCAAAAGAGAATGATTACGAAGTGTTCTCGAGCTTTAGAGGAAAAGACACTCATATTGGCTTCACCGATCATCTATATACCCGCCTTGTCGATGCAGGAATTCACGTGTTCAGATATGATAACGAGCTCTGTGTTGGTGAGGAGATTGGCTCGGAGCTTCTCTATAGTATTACTCAATCTAAGATCTCAATCCCGATCATCTCTGAGGATTATGCTTACACCAAATGGTGTCTTTGTGAGCTGGTGCATATGTTAAAATGCAAGAGAAGTAGAAGGCAAATAGTGTTGCCGATATTTTACAAAGTGAAACCCTCACGGTTGCGACATCTTGTAGGGAAATGGGCATGCGATATCAATGCACGTGAAAAGAATTTGGAAAAAACCATCGTGAAAGAATGGGAAGAAGCGCTCAAAGAAATAAGCTCATTGAAAGGATGGGAATTAGAGAAAATTGATGACGGGTACATTATTCAACACATAACCTTGTTTAGTTTCTTATAACTAGATCTTACTTGAAAAAGAAAATAAATATTGCCATCATATATTGAATTTTCTACTATCATTTGATAGGCATGAAGTGGTGCTAGTTAAAACAGTTGTCGAAAGAGTTATGAGCGAGTTAAAAAGACCTTTTTCTGGGCTAAATCTTCTCGAAGATTTGGTCGGAATTGATGATCTTGTGGAACAGAATATAAGCCAAATAGATGCTAAATTCAATTGTACGAGGATTATCGGAATTCATGGAATGGGCGGTATTGGTAAGACTACTCTTGCAAGAGTCCTCTACAAGAAACTATCTAGTCATTTTAAATATCTTAGCTTAGTGGCAAATATTCGAGAAACATCTCTTTGCAAAGGTATTGAATGTCTACAAAGCAACTCATTTGTGATATACTAAGAAGTTCAGATGATGTGTCTAATGTCTATGAGGGAATCGATGTTATCAAGTCTCATTTTCCAAGTAAGAAAGTTCTCGTTCTTCTTAATGATATAGATGATTATACTCACTTGAATGCTTTGGCTAGAGACAGTAGTTGGTTTAAAGCTGGAAGTATAGTCATCATAATAACTAGAAACAAGAGTATTCTTGACAAGGCTAAGGCAGACTACATGTACCGACTCAACGAGTTGCCTTCAGATCAGTCATTGATTTTATTTAGTAGACATGCATTTGGAAAGGATTCTCCTCAAAGCGATTATGAGGTTATCTCTCATGATATCATGTCCACTACTGGGAGCCTTCCCTTAGCTCTTGAAATTATAGGTTCCTTCTTATGGAGGAAGACAAAAGAAGTATAGAAAGATACATTAAAGAAATTGAAGAAAGTGACTAATACAACGGTGCAAAATAAGTTAAGGACAAGTTATGATGCATTAGATGAAGAGGAGCAACAAATTTTTTTTAGATATTGCATGTTTATTTGTTGGATCATCTAAACAAAATCCGACTTATATGTGGGATGCTTGTGGTTTTTTCCCGGGGAAGGGAATCGAAGTATTGAGTCTTATGTCCCTAATTAAAGTTGACGAAGACGGCAAGCTAATGATGCATGATCAACTAAGAGATCTTGGAAGGGAAATTGTTCGTCTAGAAAATAAAAAGAAGCTTCAAAAGCGTAGCAGATTATGGATTTGTGAGGATGCCATGGATGTGATTAATAGCAACAAGGTAAGAGTTTTATCTATTTGTCTTAATTAATGAATGTGAGTCCATCTTCTCTTTCTTGTTTGAGATAAAAATTATTGTCAATCCTTAGTCCCCAAAAAATTGCTTCTTCCACCAGCAAAAGAGCTCTTTCGATTAATTGTCGTTCTTACCTAATTCTAGCATATAATTGAGGAGCAATTTCTTGGTTATTGATGATATATATATATATATATATATATATATATATCTTTATCTCCTAGTATTAGGAGCCTCTCCTTTGGTAACTTTAATTCACCTATTTAATGTTGGATTCTTCTTTTGATTTCTTAGGAAAAAATGACATAAATTATCCATAAACTTTGGCTTAATGTGTAATGTAGTCCATGAACTTTTAACTTATTCAATGTGATCTCTGAATTAGAGCTCAATGCACAATGTGGTCCCTCAACTTCAAATTATTCAATGCACTCCCTGGACTTCTGATACCTATTCAACTTAATTCTCGAACTATATGAAAATGTTCAATGCAACTTAGTCCCTTAACTATATTGAAAATGTTCAATAGGCACTAAAAATTTAGGGATCATATTGAACAAATTGAAAGTTCAGGAACCATATAGCACATTGGACTAAAGTTTAGGGATCACATTGAACAAATTAAAAATTCAATGACCACATTACACATTGGGCTAAAGTTCAGAAAATCATTTGTGTCATTATCCCAATTTCTTATGAGGCTTTCTCTTTCTTTTCTCTTTTATTGATTGTTGACTTCTTATAAATTGTTTGATTTGACAAATGAGACCTCCATTCATTTTGTGACAATTAGTTATCCCGGTTCCTATGATTTTCTAGTTGGGTTAAGTATAAGTTTAGTCCGTAAAGTATTACTGTTTGTGTGATTTAGTCCCATATCTGATTTTATTTTTCTCAACGTAGTCCTTTATTTTTCACAGCTTGGGCAATCAAGTCCTTTATCGTCCACCATTAGTTAAAACCGTCAACTTGCTAATGGCTTTCACATTGATTTATTATGCGCAACTGTGTAATATAACCAACTAAACATATACTATATATGTTCCGTAAACTTTCCATGATAGTGGTTTATTTTTTCAAATGAATATGCTAATCCAAGTTTTTGTTTTCTTTTGTGACGATGGATCACTTTGTGTTGATTCCTGGATAACATTTATTTGTCAAATATAGGTTATGATGTTATAAAATTACCTCTACATTGTTCAATTCTTAGTGAGCATCTTATTTAGCAACAATTTAGTTAATATTTGTATCATCATTTTTTAAATATGGGCTGTAATGTGATATAACTTTTGATCGATTTTTTGTTAATCAAATATTGACTACCATGTTGTATAAGATATTTCTAAATCTTCAAGTCTTAGTGTGTACTCTAATCTAAAGATTTCGATCTTCCCAATTGTTATCAAATTCATGAATCCACAAAAGCTAGAGGGTTGATCAATCACTTACACTAACAATCGGTTTGATTACAGTAATAAACTAAGGCTGTAATGTAATAGTTATTACAATTGACATAATAAACCTGTAATAATACGTTCTTGGTTTAAGTTACATTGTTTGGTTTCATGAATGACATTTTTAATAAGGGATGAATAGCCTCAAAATTATCCAAATAACTCTACAATCAGAATTAGAGGGAATATTATAATTATCAATTTGATAATCAACCATTATTCATAAGTTTTTGATGGAGTAAATAACTTTATCTAGAAGATCCAATTTTTAACATTAAAAGAATAATGTGTGATCAAGAAAATAGACCTCAAAATTAAATGACTTCGCTTTAGAAGAACAATGAAAATTTCCCAATAATATTCATAATCAAAAAATAAATTATGGAAGAATAGTTATTATGATATCTATGCATATATAGATAATTCTGAAAATTAATTCCTAGGTCCCAATTTATGTAAAAAGGAAAAATTACCCAATTAATCATAAACCTATTATATGGATACTAATTCAGTCCTAAACTTTTCAAATTTTCCAATTTAATCATAAATCTTTGCGCAAAATTTCAACATAGCCTTCTGGTCAATTTTGTCAAAACTTGCTAACATGACGAACCAGTCATCGCTAGCCGTCCTCGTGGCACATGCCATGTCAAAGATTTTCAATGAACCATGTATTAGCAATATAAGAACATGTATAGCAATGATTGTTTTCGACAATATTTTTTATAATTTTATTTGAGAACCATGTTTTCAACAAAACATACATTCACAAAAATACATCTTCTCGCATAATTAAGAACTTTTTAATATAGCAGAATTATCAAAACTAAAAATTTTATATATTTATAAATCTTGGAACTTAAATGTATTGACAATATATATATATATGACTTAGTTTTTCTTATAGAGAATCATCAAAGCTTAAATTTTAGTGTTAAAATAACCTTGCATTTACAATAATTTCAGAAATTTTATGGAAGAAGGATCATCGGTAATGAAACTAAAAACAAGGTCACAACCATATGCTTACATAGAAGCAATATTAACATAATATATCTCAATATTAATTTTTAATCCAATATCATATTGCGGATGAGAAAAAATTTTGATTCTATTTTTTATAAAATGATGATCGCATGAGTTTAGAACCATGTATTCAAATAATAATAGTTAATAACATCCTTATATTCTAATATGATTAAATGCAGAATCAGCTCTTATCAATTTGTATTAGTTAAATTTAATTCAAAATAGTTTTTATTATTGTTAGATCTAAATGTGAAGGTTATCCATCATCGCATAAATTTTGCGAAGGAATATTTTAGGGTGGAAAAGTGACTGATCAAATTTTGTTAAATATATAGGTTAAAATACGTAATATAATTAAAAGTGGGTAAATTCAAACCAATGGTTCATTTCAATACTTTCAAGTTTTATTTTTGTTGTCATGTAAATAAATATGGTTTTGAATTTTGTGTGATGATTAGTTTTCAGTATTAGCATGAAAGTTAAAGGACATGCAACTGAAAGCAATTGTAACATAGGGATGATTTGTACAAGCATCAAATAAGCAAGTGCAAATGTTACGAGTAGCCTTAACTAACAAACAGTAAAGATAAATATTGAGATATATGCAAAATAGAACGAGTAACAAGATTATTGGAAAACATGCCACCGATGCTTTTCTGCGAGCATATTTTCTCACCAATGAAAATGTAATCAACTGATAGGACATGACTTAGAAATGAAAAAAGGGTATCTATGAAATTATTGACAAAAATACAACAAATATCCAAGAAACTTTTGAAGGAACGGTAAGTAGTGTCTCATTTAAAAGATTCAAAGTTTAAAGGAAGAATTCAAATCATCAAACAAATCCTTGTTTGTGCTCAATCTGCAATCTAACACCTAAACGAAAAACGAATTTGAATTCCTAAAATATTTAGTTACAAGGAATAAAATGGCAAAGACTTAGTTTCTTAAGTATCCAATTTAATCAATCTTTATGTCTAAATTTGCCTGTAGGCAAGATCTCAGTAATCTATGGGCAATGAAAAGATAACATCTAAAGCTTGCGTAGTAAAAAGAGAAGTAAAAATCATTTATATAACATATATAAAGATAATTGTCCAAAAAGTCCCAAACCTATTGTACAATGGCCAATTTAGTGCTAAACTTTTCAATTTTGCTCATTTAGTTCCAAACCTTCAACGATTTATTAATGTAGTCTTTTCAGCCAACTGGAAATCACTGATGTAGACGCCCGCCGTCTTACGTGACATTATTGGCATTCCCGTTAGCGATCTCTAGCCAAAATTGGCCTTAATGACTAAATTGACAAATCGTTAAAAGATTTAAGACTAAATTAACAAAACTGAAAGTTTAATTGGCCGTCATACAATAGATTTGGGACTTTTTGGATAAGTTTCCGACATATATATAGTTGGTTTTTTTTTCATGGACAATGAAAAACACTTATTGAATAAAACATCATAAAAAAAAGAATATAAAACACGTGCTCACTCTTTGGGATGAACCTCTCATTTTCATTTGGCTGTTGAGAATTGCAAATAAGGTACATCAGAGAAGGAGGGAGAAACTACAATTGGAATTCTTTAATTTTGATATACATATTTTGATAGCAACTTTGATAGATGTATTTGGATTGTATGAATCGTGTTGTTTCACATATAAAAGAATATGAGTAAAGGTAGAGTTTTTTCACATATAAAGAGCATTAATTTTGATGGATATATTAGAAGTAGTGTGCTGCAGTTTTGGGAATTCAAAAGTTGCAAATTGTGAAGGGCATAATTGGAAGTGGAAAAGTTCAGGAACAAAATGTTGCGCTTCACATTTTTACATAGATTATATAAATAATATACAACCACATATTGTCATTTCACAAAGTTGAAAGTGAAAATCCTACACCATAATAATATGACAGCAACTTTTGAAATCAATACAATATCAATCATCTCATCCTTCAAAACTTACTATACACAATGTTTCCTAATTCAGGGTACTAAAAAGATTGAGGCCCTTTGTCTTCATGGCTTGTGGAGTAGCTACACAGCTGAACAATTTAGAGAACTGACCAACTTGAGATATCTTCAAGCGAATGGTGCGAATTTCACTGGAAATTTCCGGAACTTACTTTCTCAATTAAGATGGCTTGAGCGGAAGTATTGCCCCTCGGATTTCGCAGCAGCCAACTTTCATCCAAAGAAATTAGTTGTGCTCAATCTATCATATGGTACGATTTCAGAACATTGAGAAGGGTAGGGTCCACTCAAGGTAAGATATAGAGAATGTGTATCGCTTGTGAATAGTCACTTGCTGTCAAAGGTCCAATTACACCAAGTTCTCATTTCTTTCTTTTGGAAAGGTCTAGTATCCTTCCTTGGATTAAGGATTTTCCTTTAAATATGAAAGGAATTAATAGGCACCTAAATATACCTGAAACTTTTGCCCTTAATATCTTAAATTGATAATGTCTTAACAACCAGTCATGCTTAACATTAGATATACCAAAAAAAAATCATTTTTAACTATATTAATTAACATCTATTAACAATATTACAAATATTGTGTCTATCTTGATTTTCTTTAATCCAAATGACTTATGGCTACTATATTTATTTCTCCCCGTGCAAAAGTATGTCTTTTTAGTGATTTTTGTTTTATGTTTGTATCAATCTTCTTTTCATGAAACAGAAACTCCATCACAGTGACGTGTGCTCGATCTACATACATATTAAAATTCCAATTTCATTTTTATCTTACAGTAATGGAAATAATTTATAATTTGCGTTGACTTGTTGCACCCAACATTTATTCATTATAGTTGTTGAGTATTGAAGTCCCCCTATAACGCAATTAAACATTAGTAATATTATTATATTAATTCAATGGCATTTTATATCTCGTACATGTAACATTAAAAAATGTTTTTTCATAATTAAACTAGCCGTTTCTCTCTCTCTCTGGTAAGAAAAGGGGCAAAGCCAGAATATTACATTAATGCATGCCTAACAAAGCTTAAATTAGACTGATCTCCTATCAATGCAGGAATTAAACTTATTGGTGGCCTATATGATGTTGGAATGACATTTAAATTGCAGGATTGAATGATCCAATTTGCTAATCATCCTGCACACGAATTTTCTTTCTTATGAGTGTGGAAAATTTTGACTTATTGAAAGTACTTTAACAATTTCCAAATTCAAATTATGAGGATGTTGCCAAAATGTCTAATCAACATAGAACGGCTTTGCCATAACTTTTAGACACAAAATATATTCTTTCTTTGAAATGTCATCCGAAAATAGATGTTGTTAGCACTGGTATAGCTCTAACACTCTTTTTGTAATGGATATGCTTAAAAACATTTCTTTGTTGGGGTAGCCAAACATGAACATAATAAATAAGACAACTGTGAAGGAGTAGGGATGCATTGGTATTTTGGATTTTAAAATGCATAAAAATAAAAGGAGTAGTGGAAAATCACTATGCAATGGTCCAATCTCACTTGAGGCATCCTCTCTCTCTTTCAGATGGCAACCAAGCTCAAAGTTCTCGACCTCATGGGTTGTCTTTCTTTAAGAAGAACTCCGGACTTGTCCACTTTCCAAAGCTTGGAGATTTTAATTCTTGAAGATTGTGAGAATCTAGAAGAAATTCATCCGTCTCTCGGGGATATCAAGACATACTTGAAATTTGAGGCTTTGATGGTTAGAATCTTTGAGGATTTGAATATTTTCGGTTGCACGTCTATCGAACAATCACTGGATCTATGAAGTTTAAAGAAGCTGAGGATATTCCAAGCTGCAAATTGTGAGAATTTTGTTGAAATTCTAGGCCTTGATGTCTTCGAATCATTGACAGGGTTCGGATATCTTTGGGTGCACGTTCTTTTGGACAATCACTGGACCTTTTGATTTTGAAACATCTTTGTGGGCTGTAAATTGCAAGAATCTAACAGCAGCTCATATGGTCTTGACGGGTTGGAGTTGTTGGTTGGTCTGGTGGTAATCTTTGGGTGCACGTCCATTCAACAATCACTAGAACTTTCAACTTTAACGAGTCTGAGGGAATTCTATGCTGCAAATTGCGAGAATCTGGTAGAAATTCAAGGCCTTGACTGGTTAGAATCCTTCGAAAACTTGAACATCTCCAGATACATGTCCGTTGCACAATCACCGAACCTTTCAAGTTCAAAACATCTGAGTCTATTTTGTGTTGCAAATTGCAAGAATCTGGTAAGCTGGTTCTATCTCTGGTTGAACACCCATTCAATCACTTGACCTTTCAAGTTTAAAGAGTCTGAAAGAATTAGAAGTTGCAGACTGCGTTAATCTAGTTGAAGTTCGAGGCATTGACCAGTAAGCATCTCTAGAAAGGTTCAATATCTCTGCATGCAAATCCATTGAAAGATTCCATGCTGCCTATTGCCGGATCTAGCTGAAATCCATGGTCTTTATAGGTTGGATTTATATGCAATATTGAATATCTCTAGGTGCACATCTATCGAAAGATTACCGGACTTTCCAGTTTAAAGAATTCGAGGGAATTTCATGCTGGAGACTGCAAGAATCTAATTGAAGTTTGAGGCCGTATCTTTGGAAAGGTTACTATCTCTGGATGCATGTCTGTTGAAAGATTACCAGACCTTTCAAGTTCAAAACATCTGAGGGAATTCAATACTGCAAATTGCCGGAATCTAGTTCGAAACACACAGCCTGGACAGGTTAGTAATTGGTAAGATTGGATATCTCTGGGTGCACATCTATCAAACGGATACCAGACCTTTATAGCTTAAAGAATTTGAGGGCATTTCATGCTGCAAACTGCAAGAGTCTGGTTGAAATTCATGGCCTTGACGGGCTGGAATTATTGGTAATAGTAGCTATCTGTGGTTGCACGTCCCTAGGAATATTACCAGATCTATCGTGCTTAAAAACCCTGAGGCAGTTGAACATCAACCGGGTGTGAGAAGCTGCATGACATTCAAAGGCTAGAGAATTTCTCATCCTGCAGATGTTTGTGTATCTAAGTATGCAAGTTGTCAGCAATATTTCCAGATGTGATCATATTCTATGATTTAAGGAACTTCATAGTGATAGATTGTTGGGAACTTTCAGACATCCAAGGGATCAAAGGATCAAGATACCTAGAAAGTATAAAAATTTCATGATGCTCGTCAATTGAGACTTAACAGATTTGTCAGGGCATAAGAACTTGCCATGTTTGTTCACGAGAGTGCGACAAACTAACTGAGCCTCAAGGGCTTGGAGACTTGGAGCTTCTACGAGCTTTAGACATTTCCAGATGCAGGTCGCCAAAAGCAATACCTGAATTCTCAAGAGCTTCCTCATACAGAATTATGAGCAGTTGTTACGTCAGGTTGCTCCTGAGATCACATTTTGGTGATCGTCCGATATTGAGACGATCCATGTCCCCTGACAAGGCAAAATCTTAGTCTTCATAATGGCGGGAAGCTGGCAGTTCTGTTGAATTATCTGTGAGTGATCCTTCTTTGTACATTACCAAGTGAATCATATTTCTTAGTTGGAATGAAATCTTTGTTTTGATCACGGTAGGAATGTAACTGCAGCCCTTGTTGGAGAACTAGATCATAAAGTGCCTTTTGATAATATAATTTGTCATTTGTCATCCACTATGAGTCTTCATCCTTGACATGATATCGAGAACCAGACTTTTAGATTGATTATCTTTTTTCAAGTTCTGTTTACAATGGTTGTTTTGCTTACTTGCAGGTCATCTATAACGTTTTTTTTTTTTGTTTACACAGCAAGTTAAACTTCTATGTTCGGTTTGAATCTTATAATGCCAGGCGTACTGATTTAAACGCGATGTTGATACAGTGGAAATTACAAGATGTTGAAAGAACAGGCAGCTCTTTAAGTAAATCCCTTTGAATTGGTTTTTATTGTTCTGCTGTTTGTCAACTGCAATTCTCTCTTTTGTCTGTTGTCATACGACTGCTCAAAGTAATTTAATGATTAATGTGTGGACTATTAAAGAAGCTTCTGGAGGCAAATTACAAAAACACCTCGGCAAAGGAGAGAGATCATACTGCAGGATTTATGGCACTCAATCCCCAGAATTTGTCGGGTTCTTTCAAGCTAATTTCACGGGTGTGAATTTGACATGCTGCAAGTCTGCAAGAGTGAGTTAGTAGTTTCGCTGTCATTTTAAATTCTGGATGAACTGTTTATGTGTTGAGCTTGATCCTAACAAGATTCACACCGTTTATCCTGTTACAATGCGTTTACTCTCCTCATTAGTCATTCAAATGATCGGATTTTTTCGCCATGCCAACGAGGATTTTGTTCTAGTGATGCTCTGTTTCGACTTTCCAGCATGCAAGTTTTTGTCTACAGCTGCTTTCTAATTTTTGCAAAAATCTTGGTCTTCATGTTATAGGAACTGCAAATAGAACCAAATTTCAGAATTTTGGAGAACTATATTTCTGCTCCAAAAGAACTGAAGAACTATTACAAGTTTGATCGATTTTATCTGTATGCATTATGCTAGAATTCTGAGGAGAAGCCTTTTAACGAGTTCATTCACTTTATGACTAGTAGCAACACCTCATAATCTATCGGTAGTCTACCTATATCTAGTAGAATAATCTTCGTCATGTATTATGAACTAACATAATAAGCTTATGGCAATGGATATGAACAGGATTAGCAATGTCACACAGAGATATGAAGCATCACTTCCAGGTGGTGGTAGAGATGCAGTGGTGCCCGTGGTTGGGGCTGGTAGTGATGAGGTTCCCGCTGGACTGGAGGTTGGACCGATGTAGTCACCGACGGTGACTGCTAATTTTTTGCCCTGACAGCAATGGTCGCCCTCAGGAAAGGTGTGGACAAAGTAATACTCCTGGCACTGTCAAGGGAAAAGGTGGTCGGTCCGTTGGTAAGGTGATGAACGAAGAAGCAGCACCCTATAAGATTTCGCCAGAGCATCATTAACCACCATTGATAGTTTTGCTCTTACAGACATGAGATGTCTATGACCTCGGCCTGAATTATTAAATCCTTGTCTAACATGTTGACATGGACTTCTCTGAAGCAGGAGATAGGAAGTAGACAAGAACTGAGAATAGAAGGGCAAACTTTCCTGGTCGATAGGCCTCCAAAAAATAACAAACAAAGCAAGAACTTGCAATGATCCCCAAGCTATAAAAGATCAAATGACACGGACTTTTTAAAATTATTTTACACTACTCTTGCATTAGAAATCATCAGTTAACAACTTAGCATATTGCCAACAGATGGTGGATTCGGTCTAACCAGATGCCACGCATCTCGGACACCACCATAATTCAAAATCTGGGAAAAGCAGAACATGGAAATTTTCTTTCCAGGACCAGGGTCCTAGGTGGACCAGGTAGATAGGCATCCGTTAATTTTATGGGTATCACTTGAGTCTTACAAGATCAACGGCTGTGATGCGGTCGTTCCAGTGGATCCCAACCTGAGCAAGAATTTGCCAACAAGACATCGTTTCTTACTTTTTCCTTATGGCAATTGTAATATCTCAAAAAAAATTGTTGATGTGTTTTGGTGTTGTTTCCTCTTTCTGACTGAAGTTGATGCTGTCTGATCCACGTGAATTTCATCGTTATGACCACAGCTAGACCAGACAAATGTGGGCAGCTGCCAAATTGATATGTGACAAGTAGATCTGTCAAAATGAGTTATAGATTCATTTCTTAACCTATATATGATGAACTAAGTTATTATATAAGCCAGTTATGTTCAGTAAATTGGTCATAAACAGGTTTAAACATAATATGGGTATTAAATGGATCATGAACGGGTCATATATGAGTTTATTGATTACTTAATCTCAACTCACCTTTACGACTCTCATCTTCATTTTCTCTCACCCTCACTTGCTCACTTGACACTCTCTCCTTAGTTTCAATATAAGTTTTTCTAGATTGAGTTAAACATAAAAGTACTTTAGCGATATGAGTCAGATTGAACAAGAGTTGGGTATGAATCACTAGATTTGCATTACATAGAAATGGATTAAAACAGGTTAAATGGACCTTTTTATCAGATCATTTTCTATCCGACTCATCCATTTGACAGGTCTACCAACAAGTGACACGTCTCTACTGTGTTCTACAACTTAAGCCATTGGTTCATACTAAAATTATTGGGGATCTGCTTCCATCTTCAAAAACAGATGGGAACACAAGCCAATGAGACAGAGGCACACGGGCATTCCATTCAACATCTCAAAGATTAGTTTTAAGACCAATTACTCGGTCTGTTAGCTAACACTATGCCCCAAATCAGCTCCTGTTTTTGGTACTTGAGATATGATTGGCACTGTGAGTGTGATTGCCAACCTCACCTATGCTAAAAATACTTTAAATTAGCATTTTAGCACAACCCTTCATTTTCTTGATGAAACGGAATATAAAAAGAAATCTTTTTTCTTTACCAAAAAAAAAAAAAAGAAATCTTTTTGTGTCTCTGACTACTTCATAGGGTCGAGATCCTCATAAATAATAGTTAGAAGAAGTACCATTATTTCTCATCCTAAACATTAACGAACTGTTTGTTTAGACTTTACGTCTCAAGAAGTGTGGGATCTCATTTTTACCTTTAGTTTGAAGGAGTTCTTTATAACCAAATAAATATTTGGTGACCTCTCGGCAAATCCATGTATCATAGGGCGTTCCTGAGGGAATTTTTGTTGGAAAACATCCCTATGATATTTTGATGATTACCAAACTATCTCTAAGTTATAACAGTTACACTGACGAATGCAAGTAGTGAAATTGGTTATATATTATCAATGATCCAGCTTATTAGCAAAGATGAGAAACTAATAGTATGAGTTTATGGACCAGTCACGATAGTGTTCTTGATAGTCTTTGGTACTGATAAGCATTGGAGAATCATTGATCTCAACATCTCGCGTCATTCAGTTGGTATCATTATTGAAGATAGTCGGCCAAGTCACCCACAATCAACATCGGTGATAGTGTGCATATGATAGTGATAGTGATGCAGTAGGTTTGATGATAGTGAGATACGCTCTGGAAAGATGACCATTGATAGTTCAGAATGTAGCCATTACAAGATTGGACTCCAAAGCAAAAAAATCGGAAAACAATCTGAAAAGCAGCTGATAGTTAATAGGTTATGAATCTCTAACAGATGCAACAAGCCTACCTAAGGAAACCTAAAACTCGTAGAGGAAGCAACTGCAGGAGCATAGTCGATTCCGTCATAGTTCTCCTCCAACGACTCTCAACGGCTAGCCGATCTCCAATGGACACCTTGAGAACTCCAGTACATAAGGAGCAGTGATATTGTGAAGAGGTTAGCCATATTGAATACTGCGATCATTATCACAAACATAAACTATAGTTGATCTTGCTTTGTATTGCTCTCCGTATTTAGTTTAGCACTAGAGCAACTAATAGTCGAATGTACAAGTGTAAGAGCAGTGTATATATCCTAATAGTGTGATCTATCAATTATAAGGAACAACACCAGCCGGTTGTAACTTGTTATGTTCATCATTAGTGGAATCTAGCTGCTATTAAGGTTGTTAGTCCGAGAGTGGACGTAGGCTTGGATATAAAGCTGAATCATCATAAATCGCAGCGTGGTTGTCTTGATTCACTATGATCAACTTATCATTATCACACACTTTGTTCTGTTTAAGATACTATCCTGAGTGTTGATTGTTTAGTATTCTACAAAAGCTTTTATTATCATCACTCAAGTGTAGTAGATTATTGTTCAAACAACTAATCAAAAATTGGCTCATCCACAGAAAAATATGTTCAACTTTATATGATAGTTGAGTGTTGTCCCGTACCAAAGTGTTTCTTCCATATCCATCTCTAGCTAGAAAGTTATTAGACATGGAACCATAGAAAAAGTTAGCAATTTACTTATGAAGAGGGGATTCCTAAGAGGATAAGATATACAGTCTCTTGCTCTTCACATCAGCTCTAGCTATTCAAACATTTGATTGCATGTCATCATGATCTTTACTTGTGGCTGTCATAATTATTGAATGGTTCATTTTTGACCTTGTTTTGCTCTAAGAATTCTGCATATTAATTAGTACATGGAATAAATCATGACGAATAATTATCTCAATGATTCAATTTGAATATATCAACATACAGTACTCTCAACCATGTATAGTTGCTAAATTACACAAATGGGCATGCTCATAATGTGATAATGAGAGCAAGCCAAAGTTCTCCTATCTCAAGGGACTCACACTTGTTGGAGATTTTTTCCTGTCAAGTTGTTGCCGTCGCCATTCATCGAAATATCAATCAATCAATCCGCGAGATTATTTTTTACTACGGCTTTTAACTGACTGCTACATCGTGAAATTATCTTTAAAGTTCTATCGGTGTGCTATGTACGAATTTTCGTTCTATTACTGCAGAATATAGTTTCCAAGGGCTAAATATATGTTCGTCCTCTATGTCAGTGGAAAAGATGGATATATTAAAGCTATCACTGAATATACATCAAAAGCTTGATCATCTGTCTAGTTTATGTGTCTAATCGCTATCTTTGCCTAGCATATTTGTGGATGACATTGAGCTTGCTTATTACAAGAGCGGAATTCCTCTACCATTGCACAATTTTTTTGACCGAGAGCTATGGCCTCATATGTTTTTCTAAAAAGATCAAGCTTCACCCTGCTTATGCAGGTTTTTGCCTTTTTAGATTTGGCCCATTCTATCGCCGACCTTACCAATGCATCCATGGGGTCGATGAACTTCTTCAGAAGAGGATCATCATGAGGCAGAATACCCTGCATTTCGTTGGAAGCGAGGATTACGGTGTTTGCAGCCTTGATTAGGAGGACTTGGATAGCTATTCTTAAGAGGTTTCGCGCCCCTTCAATGTCCTTCCTGTGCAATGCCTCGACTGCGGGAATGTAAATGTGGTCCATGGTTGCTTTGTCGGGCAGCATGACTTCGAAGCCCTTGAGCATAGGAATAGAGATGTATTCATGGTCAGATAGGGAAAGGAAAATATGATTCAGAGAGTAGGTGATATATATTCACCATCTGAACATCTTCAGCTTCAGACCTCAACATGAAACATAATCCAGATCAGTAGAATTCAATTGTAAATGTTTGAGTCATAGGACTCACACAGGATATCAATGACTAACGAGAAAATTAGCTGTGCCTATGAGGAAGCTATAAGCCTAGATATGACCGTTCACCATAGTCGTATCTCGAATGAGATAATGCAGAAAAAAATCGAGTACAGCTTTTTATGTCTAGAACCATTTGCATTCTATGAGAGTCATTTACGCTAAGACACTCCTCTTTGAATGCCACTCAAAGAGAATTTTCTCCTTGAGCCATTTTCCAACACATTCAGTACCGGAGGTGAGTAAAGAGTGTGTTCATACCTGCCTCTGGAGCTGCTCCTGATAAAAGCCACTCGTCAAAACAGCGTCCGTCCCGAGCAGCCCGATTCGTGGGTCACTTCCAACTTCAAGCGGCTTCAACTTGGCCCTCTTGAGCTCCCTCGCGACGCATTCGCCCATGTGAAGGAATGGCAAGGCACACCCTCTGGATACCTCCTCGTGCCACACATGACACAAGTGACACGGCATGACTACACACCCCGCTCCTGCGTCCTCGAGAAATGCTCTCTTTCTCGACAAGTTTTCGATGATCTCATCTTCATTTAACTCCGATCGAACATTTCTTCTATGTGACGAGCGGAATGGGCTACAGAGGGAAAGGTCTTTGTTTAAAGCTGGGTCGCTGCAGACCACAAAAGGGACGCTTTCTTCACCGCCCTTGGAGCTCCATAAGACAAGCTTCTCCAAGAAAACTAACGTAGATAGCACATATGGTCCTCCAATTATGCCAACAGTATTTCCACGGCCAAGCAGAGGATTTGGGAGAGGGCGACTTCGTGGAGCTGAACTAGACCCTGAAAAATTTCTTGCTTCGGGTGGATTTCCAACGGCATCTGTTGGTGCCAGAACCGGTGACAATTTTTGACCTTCAGACTGATTAGGCCTCGTTCTGCAACAAGTCCTAACCTTGTTCACATCGTCCTTACAGATTGGCCAACTATTTGTGCTATGGAAGGACATTCCTAGGCTTCCTTTCAACATCTCCAATGACCACATAAAGTCGATCAACTTCTTGGTCAGTGGCTCTCCATTCAGAATCCAAATTTCCAGCCTGAATAAGCTAAAATCTCTCTGGGCTCCAAACTATTTATCTAGAAAGCTTTGTCATCGAACGCTTGTGGGGTTGAAAGAACTTTTGCAATGCTCGAAAAGATCTCCAAAATCCCAATGCGAGGTACCTGCTCCAAAGGCAATATAGCTAGCGCTCTCTGCTCCGCTTTAACGGTTTCATTCACTTAACATAAGAATCACTAGATGCAAAGAACTCTCACAAATCCAGAATGAAAAATCTGTTGTTGAGCAATTATGTTAGAGAAAGGCGGCGAAGAGTCAATATATTTGCTGTCCAAGTTGTATGTCCGATCTTTGAAATGTTGAGGCGACGTGAATATCGGCGGGACCGGCAGCATTCTCTAAGATTTCGCCAGAGCATCATTAATGACCGTTGATAGTTTTGATCATACATGAAGACATGTAATGTCTATGATTTTGGCCTGAATCATCATGTCCTTGTCTAGCATGTTGGTAGGGACCTCTCTATAGCAGAAGATGGGAAGTGGACAAGAACTGAGCAGAGAAGGATGAGATTTTCAGGTCTAGAAGCCCCCAAAATATCAGAAGCAAAGCAAGAACTTGGCTATGGTCCACAAGCTACAAAAGAACAAATAACAGGACTGTACACTTACCTTAGAAATCAGCAGTTACCTACTCAGCGTGTTGCCAAGAAATGGTGGATTTTATCTAATCAGTTGGCACGCACCTCGGACACCACCAGGGTTCAAAATCTGGGAAAAAAAACACGGAGATTTTCTTCCCAGGACCTGGGTCCTGTGTAGACGAAGTCGATAATAAACCGTTGATTTTATGATCGCGCGTGAGCCTCACAAAATCAACGGCCGTGATACATTTGTTCCGCTGGACCCAATATATCTGAGCAAGAATTTGCCAATGACACCTCATTTCTTGCTTTTTCCATATGGTGACTGTACTTTCTCAAAACAACTGGTGTTTTTCCTCTCCCCGACTGACGTTGATGCTGTCTGATCCAAGTGAATTCATCACTATTACCACAACTAGACCAGACAAACGTGGGCAGCCGGTGAATCAATACGCGACAGGTGGTGGGTCTCCACTTTGTTCCACAATCCGAGCCATTGGCTCGTCCTAAAATTATTGGGGATCTGCTTCCATCTCCAAAAACGGATAGGAACGCAAGCCAATGAGACACAGGCCCACAGGCATTCCATTTCAACATCTCAAGATTATCTTTGAGACAAATTGTTTGGCCACGGGGCTCCGAATCAGCTTCTTTGTTTACACCTGTGATATGATTCGCACTATGGGCGTAGTGGTCCACCCCACCAACTCTAGCATGCTTGAATTGACATTCAGGGCAACCCTTCATTCTCTTGATTAAGGGGGAAATGAAAATCTTTATTCACCTCCCACTCCTTCAAAAGTTCAAGATCCTCATAAACAAAAGTTTTGGCATTTTCTTCTCCTCCTAAACAAAGCGTCCATTGAGGTTTACATTTCGAGAAGTGCGAGATATCATGTTTGCATTTATTTAGCTTGAAGCCTTGAAGGCGTCCTTTGTTACTAAAAACAGGATTCAGTGAATAAGTGACTTCCGACAAATCCACTAATTATACGGCGACAGTGGTCGGTCTTTGTGTGACCACATCCTCTACCACTTTTTACTCACTAAATTGGCACCGCCAGGTACTGAAGATCTCTTGCATGAATCATGTTTCCTGATTTCTATGTCATCACAACTGTCTGATTTTTTTAGGATCTGTATGGTCAATAATTGTACCGACGCGGTCCATCTTGGACGGGTCTTTGGGAATATTTTGCCCTGGCCACCTCTTGAACTCCACAATCTCGAATTCCACAATGAAAGAAAACGGTACCTTGTCGCTTCTACAGCCTCCTAATGGAACTTTTTTCCATTTGTAATTTGATGTTTGCAGGAGTCGCTCAGCTGTTCCGATATAAGCCGGCAGCCGAGTTACTTCGCTGCTCACGATATGCCCCGTTAAGCAACAAAGAAGGCATGTAAGGGTGCATTTAGTAATATTTCTGTTCTTGAAAACAAATTTTTTTTCAGAAATAATTTTTTTTATTTGTATTCCTGGACGAATTTCTGAGCAGAATAATGCATTTAGTAACTGCACAGATTTATATTCTCATAATAGGAAAAAAAAAACATAAAAACGTTTAGTATGGCTCTAAAAAAATTTTGCGACGCGATTTTTTTTTAGTTTTAAATAATTTTTCTCAGAGATTACTCTAGTTTTTTTAATCTTTTCTTTTTTTTTTCCTCCGTTCTTTTTCCTCGTCTAGCCTGTTGCCAGGCTCGACGATGGCCGGTCAAAGCCAACCTCATGGTGGTTGGGTGAGGTAGAGCCTTGCCGATGGCTAGGCAACGCTAAGGCTCGTGACCGGCTAGAGGAGGAAGAAGAAGGAAGGAAAAAAAGAAAAGAAAAAATGACTTATTTCAGAAATTGTACTTGAGAATAAAGAAGTATGTGTTTTTTACACCTTATTTATATTCCAAATATATTCCCTCGCCACTCTTCTACTTCGGGGAATAGAAGAATTAGTTAACGTTACTAAATAAATTTCTATTTTGAAAAACAAAAAAATAGAAAAATAGAAAAACGAGATGATTACAAAACAGGCCGTAAATCATAACTTTTTAGCCTAGACAAGATAGAAATTGACGTGACCAACATGGCAATGAGTGATACCAGTGATGATTTCTAATATGAATTAATACACTCGTGGAGGTAACTATCGGAAAACTCCGAAATGATACGGACCATTAATTACTCTGAAATACATCTCTCTTCATCATATTCAACATCAATGCATAAAATTTATAATGATAGGACGTGACAAGAATTATTGACCCTATCAAACACACGAACCGTCTTTCATCTAGCTGTTTGCTCGAGAAAAAATTGCATACGATCTTATAATTTTCTTTTTTCATGTACGATCTTATAATTTACATAATGCAAAATCGATCAGAAATCTCATTGAGGCCGCTCCCCACCACGGAAGAATCTTGTGGAGGAGAGTTTTCGGGATATTGGATTCTCGCTCTCAGCTCCGTCTCTTTGCAAACTCGATGTTGCAATCCATTGACGCCAGTAACTCCTCGAGTTAAACGCTACGATTTTCTAACGAGTAGTAGTGTAGTGTAGTGTAGTCTCACAAAAAGGGGAAAAAAAATGATAAATTGTAGAAATAATCCCTGCAGCCCAAATTCATCAGCTCTTTTGGACTTGCCCACGTGGACTTTTCGATGGGCCTTCAATTGGGCTGACCGGCCCAAATCCAGTTGGATCAAGCCCAAACCAGAAATCTCCCCGAACCTCATTTCTGACGGGAAACGTGTCAAAAAAGTCTTAAACTTTTGATATTTGTGTCAATTTAATCCTAAACATTTTTTTATGTTAATTCAATTCTAAATCTTTTAGACCGGTGCCAATTTAGTCGTAAACCTTTTTTTAAGATAATTCAGTCCTAAACCTTTTGTATTTGTGCCAATTCAATCCTTCCGGTCAATTTTAGTTTGATTTTGCTAAATTGGCAAAAAAAAAAGCTTTTGACTAAATTGATGCCGATATAAAATGTTTAAGTTTTTTTTTTTTACACTTTTTTCCCATTTCTTCCCAACATGATTGGGCCCACAAAGCACACCCAATGGATCACCTCCACGTGGCGGAGCCAGGTTGAAGCTCGACCGCCCTCGGAAAGTTCCAAAACCCCTGACTCGGACTGAGCGCCCAGTCCGGTTCTGCACTTCGAAGAAAGGGAAAATATGGCTTCGACTTTTCTCAAGAAACTCGCTCGGTCCGCGCCGATCGCCGTCGCCGACTCGTACCGCCGCCGCTCGAGGTCGAGCTCCGGCGGCTTCCGCATTCCCGCCGCCGGGGCGATCGCCGCCGTCTCCGGGGGCTTGTCCTGCTTCTACTTCGCCTCGTCTCCGAACGTGGTACTTCATCCCTCCCCTCCCCTCCCGCCGAATGTCTTGGGGGGTTTTGCTTTTCACGCTAATCAGTCGCCGCGATTACGTGTGCGCACTTGCGAGTTTGTGAGGTGGGAGATCGTACCGATTGCTGGCTTGAGGGATTAGGAGAAGGACTTGAGATGTTGCCAACACGATGTGGAGCTGCATCAGTGTTTTGGGTTCTGAATTTGGTTGGGGCGGACTAGTTTGAATTGCTGACGATTGAGTTCAGGATGTGAGATTGTATGAGGTGGATATCGAGTTGGTGTAGCTTTTCATGGATGCCCATGTTGGTTTTGGCAATTCGGCTTAATTTTTTCCACTGCAGTAGCAGCTAGTGTAGGGTCATGCATCCTTTGGTTTCGGGTATCTTATCCCAATCACTAGCATTCGCCATTTTGTCGGAGATGCTTCACATAGGATCGTTCTGGGGCTTAGGCATGCTACATTGGATTGATGGTACGAAGTCGTTGGGTGTAAAATGTTTGAACCCCTCAGTTCTCCATTGTGGTCATTTATGTTCTTTATATACTTCTTTTCCCTGGTTTCTTGGTGTTTTATGTTTCTCTCTGTCACAGGCTCATCTAGACCAAATAAATGAAGACACGGGCTCAAAAATTGGTGAGTCCATCTGACCCTCTCTGAAAAACCATTTAGTATCGTTCGTGTGTATGATTTCTGACTTGACTTTCTGGCTGAACTATGACTAAGATGCTAACTTAGACTATCTTGGTTAAGTCAGTCTCGTTCATCCTGAATTTCCTTTTTTACTTTGGTGGTTTTGAAGTTCAGACATTCAAGAAGCTGACTTTCGTAGACATACTTAATCATTTTGCACTTACTGGCACTTCTTTCCAATTTACTTCAGCTCTAAATCCGGATAAATGGATTGAATTTAAATTGCAAGACACAGCGAGGGTTAGCCACAACACTCAGCTATTCAGGTACTTGCACTTCAGTTTTTCTTTCTGTCTGTCATTAGTTGAAGAAACATGGATTTTATTCTACCATAAGAACCGATCTTCTTGCATGGAAATTTTTTCTATTTAAGTTGGTAATTCCATGACTTTGCTTTAGAAAAAATATGCATCTTAGTGCATATGGACATAATACACCTGTATCCTGATTGTTTTGTTAGATGCTCCCATGGACCACTATGTTGGCCTGTGATGTCTCACTGTAATGTTTCCAATATTTACTGGAGATAGCTAATACAGTTTGTTTTCATGATGCAGGTTTTCATTTGATCCGAATGCCAAGTTAGGTTTACATGTTGCTTCATGCATCTTGACAAGGTACTTGTGATGTCCATAAGAAGTGATCTTGTATGCATGAACTATGAACTTTTTTCAGGAGGTTGCTCTTCAAAGTTGAAAGATAGCTCCCTCCACATTATACGTCCCGATTCATCATCTTGATGGTGTTTTCATGATTGCAGAGCTCCAATAGGACAAGATGCTGACGGGAAGACAAAATATGTTGTTCGCCCGTGAGTATCTTCTTGGATTAAAGAGTCCTCAGGATGCTTCTTTTCATCAATCTTTCTTTTACCCTGTGCATATGAATGGCCGATATCTCCTTGCTAAAAATTATGCACAGACAATGCTTTCAATCAAGTAATGTTCTTGATGGCCAATTCCATCCTACAAAGAACGAGTTGTACAATGTACTTCCTATCACTAATTTGGATTGATTTTATGCCCAAATCAAAGTGCTCAAACTTTTACATATTCTTGAATACCTTTTTGCTCATATTACAGTTGACTTTATAGTAAAATAGTAGTACTCTCTCAGTTGGTTTCGTTACTAATATGTAAATGTTGAATTTTAGATGGAGAGAAATCCTTTTTCTCATTCATATTTTCTACCTCTTTTACATTGTCAAATTTATAGACTAATACACAAAGGAGTCCTAGCAAACAAAAAAAGGAAACAAAGCCTAAATAGGAGAACAGCTATAATCCCACGATTTGTGGGATTTAACCAGAATAAAAAAAACTCCTAAATAGGAAAAAACTACTCCTATCAATCAGACAATTATCCTACATATTTACAGCCATATAATCTGGATATTTACAGCTCAACACTCCCCCTCAAGCTGGTGAATAGATATCTTCCATTCCCAGCTTGTTAACTAGCTCGTGAAAACTTCCACCATTAAGCCCTTTGGTCAAGACATCTGCCACTTGCTGTCCTGAAGGAACATAAGACAAACAAATTAGTCCTTCTTCAAGTTTCTCCTTGATGAAGTGCCTATCGATCTCAATGTGCTTTGTCCTGTCATGCTGTACAGGATTATGAGCAATATTAATTGCAGATTTGTTGTCACAATAAAGCTTCATAGGACTTTGCCACTTGACCTTCAAGTCATCAAGAATGATCTTGAGCCACAATAACTCACATATTCCATGAGCTGCTGCCCTAAACTCAGATTCTGCACTAGATCTTGCCACCACATTCTGTTTTTTACTTCTCCAAGTTACCGGGTTACCTCAAGGAAAGTACAATAACCAATTGTAGACCTCCTGTCAACCACGGATCCAAAGATAATCCGTGATCTGTATAAGCCTCAAGCTTAAGATCAAAACTCTTCTTGAATAGTACTCCCTTCCCGGGTTCCCTTTCAAGTAGTGTGGGACTCTATGGTGACTGTAGATGTGTTGCTTTGGATTATGCATGAATTGACTAATCAAGCTTCTTGCATAGGAGATATCGGTCGGGTATGAGCAAGGTAGATCAACTTTCCGACCAATCTACGATACATTTCTCGATCCTTCTTTGCTTCCTCTTGTGCTTTTGCTAGTCTGGTTTGGCTCAATCGGATAATTCTTGGTTTGCAACCAAGTTTCCGGTTTCTTCAAAGATCCGTCACATACTTTCGTTGTGAAATAAAGATCCCTTGCCTTGAGTCTGAAACCTCAATTCCCGAGAAAATACCGTAACTTTCCTAACTCCTTTATTTCAAACTTCTAAATCAAATCTTTGTTTCAGCATTTGTTTCTCCCTTTCATCATTGCTGTGACTATTATGTCATCAACATACACCAATAATCTTTGTACCTCCCCTGCGTCCGAATGTTTTATAAAAAGTGTATGATCTCCTGGCTTTGTTTATATCCGGATGCCTTCATGACTCTAGCAAACCGTCAAACCAAGCTCTAGGTATTTGCTTGAGCCCGTATATAGTGCCTTTTTAAGTCTACAAACCTTTTACATTGTTTCACGTCCTTCAAAACCAGGTGGAATGCTCATATAGATTTCCTCTTCCAAATCTCGTGTAAAAATGCATTCTTTACATCATCTTGTTGAAGTTTCCAATCAAAATGAGCTGCTAAGGACAAGTAAAATTCTTACGGTATTCATTTTAGCCTTTGGTGCGAATGTCTCTTGGTAATCCACTCCATATGTTTGAGTGTAACCTTTTGCAACCAATCTTGCTTTGTACCTCTCTAGAGAGCCATCGCTTTTGTACTTTTACGGTGAATATCCACTTGCACCCAACTAGATTTTTCCCTTTTGGCCTATCAACAATTTCCCGTTTTTTTTTTTTTTTTGATTGCCTTCATCTCTTCTACCATGGCATTCCTCCATTCCTCTTTTGACAATGCTTGAGACAAAGTATTAGGGACAGCAATAGAGTTCAAACTCACAATAAAGTTTTGGTATGGTGATGATAATCTATTAAGGGACACATAATTTGATAGAGGATAAACTGGTTTCTTGGTGCACTCTCTAATCCCTTTTCTAACAACAATAGGTAAATCAAGATCAGCCTCGGGTATATCATTAAGCTGTTTATTCAAAGGAGGTTCAGGACATACGGTGTTCTCATTGGCGACACCGGAGTGGCATTTTGGACTGCTCTTGTGCTGGATCGGCTGTCCTTCTTGAATACACTTGAGAAAATCTCACGGAATCATGGATACAGAGTTGGACTAGTGGAAATAGGAACAGAGCCAGGTTGAGTTGGATTAGTGGGAGTAGGAGCAGAATCGGGTTGGTGTGTGGGAGATTGTGGTGGGCAAGAGATAGGATTCAAGGTAGGTTCATGAGCTACAGGTGGGACGAGTTTGGGTTGCGGGGACATTGGACATTAAATCCAGGTTATCTATAGCACCATGGCCCTTATCTTCCATGGTGAAATCTCCCCACGAAGATAAGATTGTGAAAAATAGTGTTTATTTTCAACGAAAGTGACATCCGAGAGAGATAGAATTTTTGGAAGGGGATGGTAACATTTGTAGCCCTTTTGTGTTTGTGAGTAACCAAGAAAAACACACATTTGATTCTTGTGAGGATCTAACTTTCCTCGTTGATGATGATGAATGTGGACAAAGGAAGTACAACCAAAGACTCGAGGTGTAAGACCATTAGATGTACGATAGTGAGGATAGAACCGAGAAAGAACTTCCATAGGAGTCTTGTGGTCTAATGTGCGAGAGGGTAGTCTATTGGTCATGTATGTGGCTGTAAGAACAGCTTTCCCCAATATGTTTTAGGAACTTGCCCATGAAACAATAGGGCACGAGTTGTGTTAAGGAGAAGACCATTTTTTCTTTTCAAAGAACCCCATTTTGTTGGGGTGTATTCACACAAGATGATTCATGGATAATACCTTCCTTTTGAAAATAGGAGGACAATACTTGATTGAAGTAATCTCTAGCATTATCGGATCGAAAGACCTTGATCTTAACCCCAAACCTGAGTTTGAATCATGGAATGAAAGGAAGGAATAATACTACTCACATCGGATTTATGTTTGAGTAAGAAAGTCCACGTGATCCTAAAACAATCATCAATTAAAGTGACAAACCAACGAGCTCCAGAGATGTTTGGAATCATGGAAGGTCCCCAAATGTCACTATGGATCAAGTCAAAAGGATTAGAACTACGACGATTGCTAATAGGAAATGGTACACGATTATGTTTGGCTAACTCACAAACATCACAATGGAAATCTTTAATATTCAAACCTTTAAACAAGGATGGAAACATAATACTCAAGACTTGAAAGGACGGATGACCAAAACGAAAATGATGAAGCCAAATAGCTTCTTTATTTGAAGTACTAAGAAACGATGAAGATAGAGTATTCATGATTCTTCTTGTAGTGAGAGGTGTCTCAAGGTAGTACAGCCCATTTTGTTCCTTAGCAAGTCCAATCCTCCTCTCCGAGTCCTGATCCTGAAAAACACAATAGAATGGGTAAAAAATGACTTGATAATGAAGATCTTTTGTGAGTTTTTGTATGGATATAAGATTGGCGGACAGTTTAGGGACATGAAGAACATCTTTAAGGACAAGATTAGGTGTGATCGAAATATCTCCAACCCCTGCAACAGTCGCAAGAGAACCATTTGCCACAATGATCTTCCTATTGCTAGGACAAGGTGTGTAGGTGTTGAAATGGGATGAGGTGTGAGTCATATGATCGGTAGCCCCGAATCAACAATCCAAGAATTACACGAGAGTGCTAGAGAACATGCACGGAGGGTTTATTAAGAGACCCTAACAAACCTCTTATTTTCTCAATTTCTTCACTATTGAAGACCGTTTTTCTCTGAACTTCTTCGTGACTAACTTGCTCGATTAAGTGAACCGGGGCCTTATTTGTGTTTGGATTCACCCATTCTCGGCCTGAAGTAGTTGGTTTGCCATTCGATTTCCAGCATTGCTCCTTTGTATGTCTCGGTTTCTTGCAATAGGCACACCACAAGTTGTCGGTTGTCTTTCCTTGGCAAGTCACCCTTTTCATCAACCTTTTTTGATTGTCAAGGCTGACCCTTCTCTTTGTTTTGTGGCTCGAGCATAGCGGATTGATGACTTTCTTCTGCCGGATCAAGGAAATTGTTTCCTCCAATGATGGCACTTCCTCCTTGCCAAGTATTTGAATTCTGACTTGGTCGAATTCATAATTAAGTCGACTAAGAAATCATAGACTCGATCCTTTTCAATAAGATTCTTGAATGGCGCATCTTACGGACACGCATTTGGAGTACTTTCGATAATGATCGAGTTCTTGCCATAAGTTCTGGCAGAGAATTAGCATACTCAATATGATCTTACCTCCTTGCTTTGTCCCTTTGGTTTTCACCTTAATTTCATACTTTTGGCTGCATCGCGAGCCTTGAGTACGTCCGTTGGATAGAATCCCAAATCTCTTTTTTGGAGAAATCCTTTTTCTCATTCATATTTTCTACCTCTTTTACATTGTCAAATTTATAGACTAATACACAAAGGAGTCCTAGCAAACAAAAAAAGGAAACAAAGCCTAAATAGGAGAATAGCTATAATCCCACGATTTGTGGGATTTAACCAGAATAAAAAACTCCTAAATAGGAAAAAACTACTCCTATCAATCAGACAATTATCCTACATATTTACAGCCATATAATCTGGATATTTACAGCTCAACAGCTCTACCCCCTCAAGCTGGTGAATAGATATCTTCCATTCCCAGCCTTGTTAACTAGCTCGTGAAAACTTCCACCATTAAGCCCTTTGGTCAAGACATCGCCACTTGTTGTCCGAAGGAACATAAGACAAACAAATTAGTCCTTCTTCAAGTTTCTCCTTGATGAAGTGCCTATCGATCTCAATGTGCTTTGTCCCTGTCATGCTGCATGATGATTATGAGCAATATTAATTGCAGATTTGTTGTCACAATAAAAGCTTCATAGGACTTTGCCACTCGACCTTCAAGTCATCAAGAATGATCTTGAGCCACAATAACTCACATATTTCATGAGCTGCTGCCCTAAACTTAGATTTTGCACTAGATCTTGCCACCACATTCTGTTTTTTACTTCTCCAAGTTATCAGGTTACCTCCAAGGAAAGTACAATAACCAGTTGTAGACCTCCTGTCAACAACGGATCCAGCATAATCCGCATCTGTATAAGCCTCAAGCTTAAGATCAAAACTCTTCTTGAATAGTACTCCCTTCCCTGGGTTCCCTTTCAAGTAGTGTAGGACTCTATGAGCAACCTGTAGATGTGACTGCTTTGGATTATGCATGAATTGACTAATCAAGCTTACTGCATAGGAGATATCCGGTGGGTATGAGCAAGGTAGATCAACTTTCCGACCAATCTACGATACATTTCTCGATCCACTTCTTTGCTTCCTCTTGTGCTTACCTTTAGTCTCTGGTTTGGCTCAATCAGAGTAGTTACTGGTTTGCAACCAAGTTTCCCGGTTTCTTCCAAAAGATCCGTCACATACTTTCGTTGTGAAATAAAGATCCCTTGCCTTGAGTATGAAACCTCAATTCCCAGAAAATACCGTAACTTTCCTAACTCCTTTATTTCAAACTTCTGAATCAAGTATTGTTTCATCCGCTGTTTCTCCCTTTCATCATTGCCCGTGACTATTATGTCATCAACATACACCAATAATGCTGTAACTCCCCCTGCGTCCGAATGTTTTATAAAAAGTGTATGATCTCCCTGGCTTTGTTTATACCCAGATGCCTTCATGACACTAGCAAACCATCCAAACCAAGCTCTAGGTGATTACTTGAGCCCGTATAGTGCCTTTTTAAGTCTACAAACCTTTTCTGTTGTTTCCTGTCCTTCAAAACCAGGTTGAATGCTCATGTAGATTTCCTCTTCCAAATCTCCGTGTAAAAATGCATTCTTTACATCATCTTTGTTGAAGTTTCCAATCAAAATGAGCTGCTAAGGATAGTAAAATTCTTACGGTATTCATTTTAGCCACTGGTGCGAATGTCTCTTGGTAATCCACTCCATATGTTTGAGTGTAACCTTTTGCAACCAATCTTGCTTTGTACCTCTCTAGAGAGCCATCTGCCTTGTACTTTACAGTGAATATCCACTTGCACCCAACTAGATTTTTCCCTTTTGGCCTATCAACAATTTCCCACGTTTTATTTTTTTTTCAGTGCCTTCATCTCTTCTACCATGGCATTCCTCCATTCCTCTTTTGACAATGCTTCAGACAAAGTATTAGGGACAGCAATAGAGTTCAAACTCACAATAAAGTTTTGGTATGGTGATGATAATCTATTAAGGGACACATAATTTGATAGAGGATAAACTGGTTTCTTGTTGCACTCTCTAATCCCTTTTCTAACAGCAATAGGTAAATCAAGATCAGCCTCAGGTATATCATTAAGCTGTTTATTCAAAGGAGGTTCAGGACATACGGTGTTCTCATTGGCAGCACCCGGAGTGGCATTTTGGACCTGCTCTTGTGCTGGATCGGCTGTCCTTCTTGAATACACTTGAGAAAATCTCACAGAATCATGGATACGAGTTGGACTAGTGGAAATAGGAACAGAGCCAGGTTGAGTTGGATTAGTGGGAGTAGGAACAGAATCAGGTTGGTGTGTGGGAGATTGTGGTGGGCAAGAGATAGGATTCAAGGTAGGTTCATGAGCTACAGTGGACGAGTTTGGGTTGACAGGGACATTGGACATTAAATCCAGGTTATCTATAACACCATGGCCCTTATCTTCCATGACTGAAATCTCCCCCTGAAGATAAGATTGTGAAAAATAGTGTTTATTTTCAACGAAAGTGACATCTGCAGAGAGATAGAATTTTTTGGAAGGGGGATGGTAACATTTGTAGCCCTTTTGTGTTTGTGAGTAACCAAGAAACACACATTTGATTGTGCGAGGATCTAACTTTCCTCGTTGATGATGATGAATGTGGACAAAGGAAGTACAACCAAAGACTCGAGGTGTAAGACCATTAGATGTACGATAGTGAGGATAGAACTGAGAAAGAACTTCCATAGGAGTCTTGTGGTCTAATGTGCGAGAGGGTAGTCTATTGGTCATGTATGTGGCTGTAAGAACAGCTTCCCCCCAATATGTTTTAGGAACTTGCCCATGAAACAATAGGGCACGAGTTGTGTTAAGGAGAAGACCATTTTTCTTTCAAAGCAACCCCATTTTGTTGGGGTGTATTCACACAAGATGATTCATGGATAATACCTTCCTTTTGAAAATAGGAGGACAATACTTGATTGAAGTAATCTCTAGCATTATCAGATCGAAAGACCTTGATCTTAACCCCAAACTGAGTTTGAATCATGGAATGAAAGGAAGGAATAATACTACTCACATCGGATTTATGTTTGAGTAAGAAAGTCCACGTGATCCTAAAACAATCATCAATTAAAGTGACAAACCAACGAGCTCCAGAGATGTTTGGAATCGTGGAAGGTCCCCAAATGTCACTATGGATCAAGTCAAAAGGATTAGAACTACGACGATTGCTAATAGGAAATGGTACACGATTATGTTTGGCTAACTCACAAACATCACAATGGAAATCTTTAATATTCAAACCTTTAAACAAGGATGGAAACATAATACTCAAGACTTGAAAGGACGGATGACCAAAACGAAAATGATGAAGCCAAATAGCTTCTTTATTTGAAGTACTAAGAAACGATGAAGATAGAGTATTCATGATTCTTCTTGTAGTGAGAGGTGTCTCAAGGTAGTACAGCCCATTTTGTTCCTTAGCAAGTCCAATCCTCCTCTCCGAGTCCTGATCCTGAAAAACACAGTAGAATGGGTAAAAAATGACTTGACAATGAAGATCTTTTGTGAGTTTTTGTATGGATATAAGATTGGCGGACAGTTTAGGGACATGAAGAACATCTTTAAGGACAAGATTAGGTGTGATCGAAATATCTCCAACCCCCCGAATCGAAGAGAACCATTTGCCACAATGATCTTCCTATTGCTAGGACAAGGTGTGTAGGTGTTGAAATGGGATGAGGTGTGAGTCATATGATCGGTAGCCCCCGAATCAACAATCCAAGAATTACCTGAGAGTGCTAGAGAACATGCACCAGAGGGTTTATTAAGAGACCCTAACAAACCTCTTATTTTCTCAATTTCTTCACTATTGAAGACCGTTTTCTCCTGAACTTCTTCGTGACTAACTTGCTCAGTTAAGTGAACCCGGGGCCTTGACTGTGTTGCCCGATTCACCCATTCTCGGCCTGAAGTAGTTGGTTTGCCATTCGGCCCAGCATTGCTCCTTTGTATGTCTCGGTTTCTTGCAATAGGCACACCACAAGTTGTCCCGGTTGTCTTTCCTTGGCAAGTCACCCTTTTCATCAACCTTTTTGATTGTCAAGGCTGACCCTTCTACTGTTTGTGGCTCGAGCATAACGGATCGATGACTTTCTTCTGCCCGGATCAAGGAAATTGTTTCCTCCAATGATGGCACTTCCTCCTTGCCAAGTATTTGAATTCTGACTTGGTCGAATTCATAATTAAGTCCGGCTAAGAAATCATAGACTCGATCCTTTTCAATAAGATTCTTCAGAATGGCCGCATCTTCTGGACACCGCATCTGGAGTACTCGATAATGATCGAGTTCTTGCCATAAGTTCTGCAGAGAATTAGCATACTCAATAACAGTCTTACCTCCTTGCTTTGTCCCACTGGTTTTCACCTTAATTTCATACACCTGGGCTGCATCGCGAGCCTTTGAGTACGTCCGTTGGATAGAA